>JAYGXS010000005.1:12137202-12301661 GCA_036362985.1 Ligula intestinalis | reverse complement strand
TGTTTATAAAGTCGGTCGTCCTTGCTGAACTTGCAGTAACCTTTAAAGAGGCGAATATGAAACATAAGCAGCAGAAAACATAGTGGGACTAAGTGAGACATTTCTCGTTTATTTGCAGTCAGTGATTCCTGAACGTATCTCTTGCGTGAGGTGGATTATTCCATCTGTGACTGGCAGAGTGCTAGGATTAAGTTTCCTAATGGAAATAAACCAGGACTGCATTTTTCAGTCTGTTTTGCTCTTGACGACTCAAGTTTCCGATCACGAGATCGCTATACCACTGTCTGGCAGAGATCCTAATTAGAGGTGTCAGACAAACATCAAACGTTCGCATTCCGTTATGCATGCCAACCAGCCCCGAAAGCGCCATTTACACGTGCTAATCCTGAGTGATAAAAATTTTAAAAACTCAAAAGGATCAGACGAAGTGGGCACTCGTCAGCTATTCATCTGCTTTTTACGTTAATCAGATCCCGACTGGGCGAGTTTGTCAGTTTAGCGGAATTTGTAAGCAGTTACCTCTGAATACCGACCCAATTGTGGGATATAGCACAAATTTATTAAAAGGTGTTAAGGCCTGACGTCCTTATTCACAAGCATTCCACTGAAGTTGGCGCGCAAAGTGTTGTGTATGAGATACATAGAGCCATACGGGAAAACCCGGAGTCCGCTAATTATTTTATTCGAGGCCATTCTTGAACTTGACTCAAACTCACAGCATGAATTTGAAGGAAAATTTAAACAAGACTTCATATCTCCGCGACCAGTTTATGCACAATGGCATCTCGAAAGCGTTTTTTTAGGCTGATACGTACGGGTGCGTCCTAGGAGAACCCAAATTAAAACACTACCAATTCTATGAAATGCTCTGGAATACCCTAGGGAAGTTTCGAAGGCGACAAGATATATGCCACAGAACTGCCTGCTGGGATCACCATTCGGTCCAAGGTTACCATGCTCATTATAATCAGTAACATCGAGGTTCAAATAAACGCCAAAGAGCATTCTGAGATAGTATATGATATTTCATCGTCAAACCGCTTTTATGAGTATAAGACTGAACGCATTTCGAATCGCTCCTGCGGAACAATAATCCGGCCGTGCAAGGAGGATACTGTAGCGGTTCTACAGCCCACCTCCTTCAAACTCGAGATGCCACTGACGTGCTCTCGCAAGGTAACTCTTGGTCGCGCAGTCACCCCTTTCCCAGCACGATGGCGCAATTCCGAACCGACGCGCGAACTTTGCCCTCGCACAACCAAGGTGCATAGACGAACAGTCAGCGTCCTGAAGCACCCTAGGCCAATCAGCCTCCTGTAGCGTTCTCCAGTCCTCAGTCAATTCCTGCACCGATTGACACTTGGGAATCGGCTCTGAGCGGGACGTCCACTCACACGCCCTAACGGCTGGACCAAGTGGCACCTTCATTCCAACTTTTCTATACACAATCTACTGTTCCAACTACTCTGGCCGTCCCAAGACTTATCTCTTCTATCACCTAAGGAACCGGGTGTGGAAGATTGTAGCTGTTAGGGTTAACCGTCTTAACTTTATCTCCTATTCTACTAACAGGCTGCCCAGAACTTGGAAGTACAGCGTAAGTTCCTCTTACGATCACCTAGGTACTGGCAAATACTGGAAGCAATAAAGACCGGCAATTGATTGGGATCTAGATATTGGGCGAAAAGTCAGTAAATCGAGGTAATTGTTGTAGGCAGTTTGTAGGCAGAATATTGTATAGGTAAAACAGAAGATTGTCCGTAAGCGGGAGGTGTGCTAAATGACAAGGAAACAGTTTTGCGTGTGAGTCATGTAAACCAAGGTGCTTTATGGTGGGACTTAAACGTCATTGGCTGAAAGGTAGCCAGTCAGAATACAGAAAGGATGGCGCACGTCCGCGACCTTAATCGCCTAGGGCGAATTGCTGCAGGATGTCCCGATATCACGTGCGGACCTATACAGCAGTACTAATCTCGCCCCGACTTACAGAGTTTCCCTCCGCACCTGCAACAATGGACAACCAAGGACAAGACAGAGTCGAGCTGACCGAACGGGAATAGGCGTAGGCCATTTGCTCCAATGCAAGCAAGAACACCGCCTTACTTAGTATTAAGTGGCAGTAGACATTTTCGGTGGTACTACTGTAGTACCTACCCTCAATCACCTTCAGAAAGTGTCAGAATGGACTTACAGAGACCGAGGCTGATACAACAACTATTACTGCTATTGCTACTGCTCTTGCCACCAATAACTTGCAATGCAGCGGAGTCGTATTAGTACTGGTACTATTACTGATGCTAATGTAGGTCAGAGATGACGCTGATTAAAGTCAACGCTGGGGCTAAAATCTCGTTAATCTCAACAAGGAGTAGGAATCTGGGTTTATTTTATTCCGTGTAAATAAATGCTTGAGACCCGGAGCACACCAGACCTTGTCTTGGTTTCCGCCATCTCAGTTTGTGTCACTTTCTACTAGGTTTGGGCTGCGAAAACTGGGATAATGCTGCTAAAAGTGATGTGTCTCTGCTAATAGTTCTAATTTTTATACTCGAAATTACTAAGACCATTAACTAGTATGTTATAAACGGCCTGTATGTGCTTGCACTCTCAATGCACATTCCCAAGCTGTATGGAATAAATCATAATATTATGGGACTACGAAAAGTTAGTGAATAATAACTCAAAGTCTACCACGCCTTTAGGTCGCAAAGTAGAGCTGTTTGCCATCTGTAGGCTAACCGCTTTCTTTTAACAGTAGTAAAATTGCGATGGACAACGCCTAATCGCAGGGTACCATCTTTCCTCGGGATTTGGAAGGCCTGGAACGACCGAGGGCAATTTAACAGGCGCAATAATGTTACGATCGAGGATTTCATCTATCATCGCCTTTGTCTGTGTCTGGTAGTTTGCGGTAGAAATAGTTCAATAATAACTGCCGTGTTACTATTACTGCTATTGCTACTGGGGCTGATTGCTGATAGTACCGGTAATATTACTGACGCTAGTCTTAGTTAGAGGTGAAGCTGATAAAAGGAAAGCTGGGGCTCATGTCCCCTCCACCTCAATAAATAGTGTTAATCTGGATTCATGCCATTTCGAGTAAATAGATTTTTGAGGCCCGGTGCAAATAAGGGCTAGCCCTGGTTTCCGACCTCTCAACTCTATCCAATGGACTGTTCCTTCTTAAGGATTAGCGAAACGTTATTAAGTGATGGATCAAGCTTCAGTATGCATGTATGTCTCATGGTGCCATTTTCCGTTTTTAGGATAACTTTTGACTTACTGCAGTATCTAACTCTATCTTGAAGTAAAGGGACGTCTCCTGTCTAATAGGAGAACAATCTGCTTCAGAATTAACTTACATTGGTATACCCTATACTATAACTGTGTCAGTAGCTGAGTAATGAGAAATAAGCAACGCTGGTTGGAATATGAGTTTACTAGCTTTCTTGTCTTCACTTGGTGCTCGTGTAAGACACTCGGGTTGTGCTGCAAAAATGCGGTCTGTGTACGGGGTTGCTGATTAGCAGTACAGGCAAATTATGCAGGACTACTTGACAGATTCAAAGTTCTCACAAGCGATGTAGGTATTGAAGTCTATCGATTCACTTTGTTAAGCGTTTCTTCGATCGACCGCCCTGATTAGACTGTGAATAGCCAATGACTGCCGGTTTTGCAGGGGGGGGGGGGGGGGGGAGTGCAGCCACTTAGGGCTCCTAGACTCCTCGAATAGATTCTATATCTTTGTTTGAGTTTTCCACATCTAGGGACGATGGGACAACCTTGGTAACCAATTTGTTTAGTTGGAATGTGTTTGACCTCAGGAAAGTCTACTCGGCAGCTCGTCTGCTTAATAGGGACACAGCCTACTCTAGAATTAGCTAATATCGTGTTTCCTTTACTGTATCAATAACTGATTGAGAAGATGAGCATCCAATATTCGCAATAAGCATAGCATATGGGAATATGAGATTCCCGTCTTCCTAATTTTTACCTGAAAGGACTATGTAAGACGCCCGGGATTATGCTTCCGGCAGTTTTAGCAAATACGTTGTCCCTCTGCGGGAGAGCGCAGACCAGTATATAGAAGCAGATATAAGACTTATTTGACTTTATGATAACAGCTTTTCGGTTTTCACGAGCGAATTAAGCATTATGTCTTCCTTGTTTGAGAGGTGCTAGCCAATCAAAGACTAGCATCGCAGGTATGGATTTGAACCTTCAGGACTCTGCTAGCGACATCAGATTGGCTGCGTGCTCCACCGACACGCAGCATTGCTCAGTTATTTTCGGACCTGGAAATTAAGTTAAAACACTGGTAATTGTTTCCCTGAACTGAAAATTATCAATGAATAGCATTTGAACAGAACAAACAGAAATCCCTATTGTTCAGCAAAGGAAGTCCGCAAACCAAGAATATTCCTATTGGTTAACGAAGCGAGCTTACAGACCAATAAATCTATTAAAACAACTCTTATCACCATCAGACAGCCTCAATAATTTTTTCTACCTAATGCTTGTTACCTCTAGCTCTTCTTTGGCGTTGGATACCCTAGCGGTGACCGTACCATATGTAGCCCCAACTGGTCATTGTGAAATGTGCCTACTAGTGTTTATTTAAGTAGGTATGCCTCTTGAGAGTTAACATCAGTTTAAGTGTGATATGAAGGGTTAAAAAAGGGTTAGAATTATATAATTTTGAGAACAGGATTTTAAGGTTACCATAAAGGATTGGACTTTTAGATTCGGAGTTGTGCAAGCGCCTTAAAGTTAGGATGAACATTAGAGTTCCAGGGTTAGGGTTAAGGATTTAAGACTTAAGAGTTAGTTTAAGGATTACGGTTAGGCTAACAGTTTGAACATTAGAATTAAGAGTAAATGTGAGCTCACGAAGTCACGCATAACGTTTCCTGTGCTGACTGTTACGTTGCATTGAATAATTTTATTTTTAATGTTTTGATGTTTTTTCATGTATGACACTTTTTATAAGTTCTGATTCTGTTTTGCTGTTAATCTATGTACTCATTTCATTCAGTTGTGTTCTGTTAGTGCTTCAGTTGATCTATGATCTGTGATTAGGCTAATCAGGCAATTCCTTTTTATCAATTTTTTAAATTACGCGCTCGCATTTTCACTAGCCGTTGGTGTACTTGAGCACGATAATAGCAACTATTTGGGAATTGCTTTATCGCGGAGTATGTCTCACTCTCAAAGACGCAAACCACGGCAGGAAACCAAGAACTGCATTCGTCAGCGAGCCGCATCCCTTGCCGTATCTCATAAATACCGCCGAACCATACTCCCAGCCGAAGTAACAGCAAGTAGAAAACTAAATATGGATGACGAAATTGTGGACAAAAGACGAGCAACTTTGGTTTTTGACAAGTTGGCGTACGTGGGCAAAATACAGGGACTATTAAATGGCAGCCAGTCACATAAGATCATCGAATCTCATCCCATGAAAAAATTGGTAAGCAAAACCAATAAGAGCCTTCGTTTCGAATTTTCTGTATCCCTTGACTCAGTGTCCAGTCGTAACGCGTACGCCAATTCCGAATTATAACAACCATTAGTGCAGTGCGGTACTCTTGAACAAATAGTGAATAATAAACAATGTACAAAGAGTAACAGCGGTTACACGTAGACCGCGACAAAGGAATCGGCCAAATCGTCTGACTCTAGACGAAAGAAGACCGCATAGTCACTAACGCCACAGGTATGCAGGGTGAAGGTAGACATGGTAGAGCGTATGTGAAGGAGATGGGTGGCCTTGGAGGCGGTCCGTGTGGTATCCGATTTGTGTGAAACACTGTCTGAAACAGGGAGTCGTTTACAGAGCCCAATGCTGCATCGGATGCGGGTAGTTTGTTCAAGTGGTCCTTGGGCAGCCGCGACTACCTTGCATGTCATGGATTTTCAAGTCAGCAAGCTGAAAATAGCTACTTTTCCAGGCAACGGGCCACGGAGGATGAGGGCAGACAGCATTTTTATGGATAAGGGATTAAAGAATGGAAGGGCCAGCATTGTTAGGGGAAGGGAAAAGTAGGATGCAGGTCAGACAGAATTCCACCGGAGATGAACGTAGAGAATTCCAAAGTTTACCAGTCGAGGATAACAGCCTGAGTGCGATAAGTAAGCAAAAGAAAATATATGAGAACGATTAGAGACAAATAAAACCAAAGCATGCCACCGTAGCGGGTTCCTCTAGTTGATCCACAATCCTAATTTGCCCAAACGACCCACTGTAGCAGTGAAAGGCATGGCTAGTTCCGGACTGGCTAAACGACTAACCAAGCATTTTCAGACGTTGACAGAAAGCTCAAAACAGACAGCCATCTCCTCTACGCACTTCCTGGAAAACCTCACAATAGATACGGTGAGATAATGCTATCGTTTGACACTGTCTACCTATTCATATCCAACTCTAAAGAATTCGCACTTAGAGTCATCAGTGACCTACTGGACAAAGGGCACTACTAAGGTGAACACCTTTTAAAATGAGGTACGCGATGGAACTATTTGACTACCGCCTATACACTTACCTCGCGCTTAACGACCGTTTTTATGACCAAATCCAGAAATGCCGGATGGGATCACCGATCTCCGGCCGTCTGGTGGAGGCGGTCCCGCAAAAACGGAAAACTCGGAGCTTTCCGTCCTACAACCCGGCGTTCTGTACGCGACACATTTGTGATCCTAAAAGAAAGGGCTAAGGTTAACTAAAGGGGATGTGAACGCTATTTTCCAAGGACTCGATGTGTGGTGGTCAAGGATGTGAGCTCGACTTTAACCACATACATTAATTTCGTTCTATCTAATAAGAGAAGTCACTGAGTTATGAGGAGAAGTTCATTTTTACACAGGCCAGGTTTCCGTCAAATGGCTGTTTCCTTACTTGGTTTAACAAGGCGTACGCTCGTTAGCGTGTGAGTAATGGTGTTTTGTTTACGCACTTGTGCATATTTGCGTCCGCGTGGGACTGCTAGTGTCTGGATGTTGGGTGCGTGATTGGTTAAGTCAAAGACTGAGCCCGGAGCGTATGTTTTCAAGGTCACTGGAGGTTCAATGCAGGCTGGCTGACACGCGCAAGATAGCCCCAGTTTCAAGCACAACTATGACTAAGCTTGGTGCATGCCTGGGGGGCAGGTGTGCTTTGAACATGCACCTCTTGGGTATTAAGCTTGGCGCGGCCGTCGGAATGCCGGCAAAAGAGGCACTGGAGCGGCTGTTAAAAAATTCACGATGGATGAAGAAAAGGAGGCGATGCTCTCATTTCTCGATGTCCACGTATCGAGACAAAAGAACGGAACCTCGCTCACTGGCGTGTATCGTAAAGTGACAGTCACCTAGAAATTTTATGACAACAGAACTCATCCCTTGTCGCATATTCACAGTGACGCCCGGGCGCTTTTAGCCGCATGCATACACGCAATCGATTATCGGTCACGCCACAGTAATTGTCTCTGCAGTCTAGACGTTTGACGCAGTAAACGATGCCTGACATGTCTTTCCATGGCAGTCCTTCTTTGCGTTACATGAGTAAGCGACGAATAGTGGCCTCTGACTGGTTTCCCACGCACAACTTTAGCGGTCTTAGCAAGCGCTCAATGGCTTCGGAAACATGCCTCACGTAATGTGAGACACAAAAGATGGGAGGCCTTTGTTTTTGCTCAGCGTCGTTCTTCGTTGTCTTTGGTACAAGCATTTGTTGACAAAGCTAGGTAGAGAGGAAGGTGTGCTATAGGGCTTTAGGTTTGCGGAGCGGCTCGGCCTCTGTGCTGCAGTGTGTATGCAGTAGTGGACTAGAAGCCACTTGCAACTCAAGATCAGCCGCTGACGCATGACGCCTTTGGCCTGCAAGGCCCGTGCGTGCACGCCAGCCTCCACCCTTCTCAAGTTCGCACACTACCGCTAGTGTAGACATCAGCCGCAAGATTGGCTACTCTAACAAAGCATAAGCCTGCCATCCGGCTTTTCCCGACGCTGTCGTGATCCGTAATTGGCGCCCTTGCAGACGAACTGCGCTCATCCGAGAGTCAAAAATCTTTCCATCTATCCTCCTATCCTTCTGCAGAATACACTATTCCTAACAATCTGGCTTTCCCACCGTCTTTTCTATTCACCAAAATGAACCATGGTCCTGGAAGATCGTAGCTGTTAGGGTCAATCTTCTTAGCCCTAACACCTGTCGATAAACGCGCGTGCAGGAGCATAATTTAGCCGTCAAGCGACAGGATATACGATCGGTCGTCACTATGTGAAGTCTAGAAAACGACCATTGGTTCGATTTTGATGGTGCTCAAGTGCTCGGCCGGGGCGACAGAAAGCAGGTGAGAGAAGTCATGGAGGCCTGGCGATCAGACACCAAACCAAACAGTGGCAGCATTGACTTGGCAGCCCAGCATAAGGCCGCAAAGTTGCAGCTGCACACGAGAGGTGGACCAATAGGAAGATAAAACAATGGGCTTCTAGAGACGAGCAGGAAGTCCCTACGTATCTCATCTTTAATACCAGCATATCGGTTGACACTTTACGGGGTAGGACATACAGCGCATAGTGGTACAGGTGAGTAATTCTACCGTCTGGATTGGCTAAGACATTTTTCACCCCCAAAGGCCATTTTTTGTGTGACGTCTAACTGGATATACCGACTGATTAATGAATTCTCCATGTGTATGTTCCCGAGGAATTCTCGCAAAGGTTTTTAAGTAGATTGCTGAGAGCATGAAGTTCGTGCGAGATGGCGCGGTTGCTCTGATGATGCAAAATAATTGAGTTTGTATTATTCGCTGCCTGCCCGACGCCTGGCTTTCCTATCCTGACTTCAATCCATCTAGACCTCAAGGTCGTGGCGGCCGCCAGATTTACTAACGCGCGAGAGACGAACCGCCCACGTCGATGTCTACCCACACACTGTCAAACCAACTTTCAATGCCGACCCAGCCAATGAACGCTGACTGCTGTCAAGCGAGCACTTGGACTCGACTGGTTCTCCCAGCCGGTTGTATGCTCTCTTTCCATATATTCTTCGTTCATCTGTGTACACAACATACTGCTCTTACTACTGGCCTCCTCTGACTTCTCCTCTACTAAGTAACTATGGTCTGAAGATCGCAGTTGCCTGGGTTTAACTCGCTTAAACCCTTGCGATAAGCATACCAACTATGTGCTATCCCGAGAGCGCACGTGTGTGCGAAGTGTGTAAAAAATTACAGAACCACACTGCAGCCAGTCGGTTGACAAAATAGCAGAACTTCTTGCTCTCCAGCACGTCAGCATAGTCAGTGTTTATCTTAAACGTTTTTTAAAAGACGGTAATGAGTTTCGACGAAAACAAAGCCCAGTAATAGACTACTTAAAAATCCTACGGCTGTCTCCATTCATCAGCGGAAGTTCAGAAGATGTTAAGTCTAAGATGGTTAACCCTTACATCTATGGTCTTCCCGGCCCATGGTTCCTGTATGTGAGAAGAGAGAAGACGGTGGGAAAGCCAGCTTGTTAGGAATAGCGTATTCTGCAGAAGGATAGGAGAATAGATGGAGAGAGTGTGGACTCGCGGAGTAGTACGTCTGTTCCCTATTCGGGTCGGTTCCGGAGTGAGGCTTGAAGGCAGACACTGCATTGTTGTCTTTGTCCCATGGATTGAGGCCAACCTACTAAATGAGGTCAGTCTACTAATGTTGAAACCTCATTGGACAGATTGAGGTCAAGCCACTGTTGGTTAAGGGCAGAATGGGGGAAACTGGTGCGTGTTTTTGGGTGCGCGTCGGTAGCATCTGTCAGCTGTGGCGGTCGCTCGTCCGATTGCGAATGCCTCGAGGCACGCGAGAAAACTGCTTGCATGCGAGGTCCTAAGCCCTTAGCGACCTTGTTTGTGACTTCAAGAGTTATGAAGGCGTCGGACAGACAAGACCACTTCAACCCTTCGCTTAAGCCATTCCGTAAGCCCGACATCGTCCACTAGCCGGATCATGATCCTGACGTCTGATCAATGTCAGCTACCAGGTCCGTTGTAAGTCTGTAGGGCCTAGCTACACACGACGTGCATTTGTGAACCCTTGTCATGATTAGCTCATGTCGAAGTACACTTTGGGAAAGTTTGCTTTTTTCCGGCTTCTGTAACAGCCAATTACAGACCGACTCACACAGGCCCTCATGTGAAGACTGCTGAACAGAACCCGCTTCAGAAGACGTCCGCCGGCTTTCGGTTATGCGTTTGTCTTGTAGTCAATTTCCTATTGCCTCTTCTCCAATTCATTTTATAAAGAAAACATTATTCTTATCACTCTGGCCTTCCCGTAATTTCTTTATTCCTCTTAAGGAACCGGGCCTGAAGATCGAATTTGCTAGGGTTTAACTTACTTAACCCCTCAGCGATAAGTCCTTTAAAGTACATTACACCAGCGAGACCGCCAAACAAGCATAGAACCTTGAAAGTGTACAGATGTAGGCTTTAAGAACGATGGGTCAGTTGCTTCTGCTGGGCAAACACTACGCAACCACTAGATATGTGCTCATCTTCAGAAAATTCCGATTCCTGTGTATTGGGAAAGGGCGCGTAGACAGGTCTCGCACGAATCCTAGCAGAGTGACTGTCGTGAGAGCCTTTATACAGCCTACAGTGAAATAAACAGAAGAGCAGAGGCGACTCCAGGCAAGGATGAACCAAATTATTGCATAAACTAGGCCGGACACGCATCATGAATAGCTCATAACCGAGATTGGGCACAGATGTAGGGAACTCCCATGCCACGCCATGCATGAGGTCACGTGATTGCAAGTCTCGACCTACTTTAGGACGGCCGCATGCTCCGCGTGAGCGCGTCTCTCGCGTGGCCCACTAACACGCGTGCACTAGCTTGCCTTCCTCAGTCTGGCTAATAGCTTTTAAATGCTAGTCACAAAATACCTCACTACGATGGCTGACTACGGTTTCACCACTTCGGATCCAGCCCCCTCGCGGCTGGACCTGCAGTCTACATATGCTCCGCTCATTCTGTTCAGAATAAACTATTCCTTCCTTTTTGGCGTCTCACCTCTTCTCGTTTCCCACAAGGAACAGCAGTGACAAGGGCGTCCTCTATTAACTTCACTTCTTACGATAGAGGCACAGCCCCCATATAGCCACGGCAGGCACTATCTGGATACAGCAATCAAAGTGCATCCAAGACTTGCAACTGACATAAACGGCCAAGGGCAGGAAAATAAGGGCGGCGTGTATCGCTACTTTAATGTTCAGAGCGCAAACGATGACGTCCGATGGGAGGCCTGATGACTGCACTACCCTTAAAACCCCGCCACTACGATGGTTCTGTGTGCGCGGAGACTGACCCTCCTTCCCCCACACAACTCCCATTGCGTCGGCTGCAGAACTAGATTTCCTTTATCAGCACCCTGCTAGCGTTACCATAACTTCCCATAAATAATGTGACGCGCGGTACAATAGACAAAACCATCGACGATGCAAGTTTCGAAAAGTTAAGACAACACACCCATGGTTCCCTGGATTGTTTTCATCGATCTCATCACACAATACTAATGCTAACCTGTCCCAATATCTTCGCTTATAGTGGACTGGAGTAAAGCTCGCTAAAAAAATCTGGCTCATTCAACAACGTTGTGATTATTAGGTTATATTAGTTTTCATAGACATCGATGAAGAATTATCGACCGAATGGCGAGCAAAGTCTGATGTACAAACGTTACTTCGACTCCACCGCATAAGATATCTGTAGTGGACCTCAGCACCACTGTTGACTCATCACACCAACGCTGCCGTTACGCTGACTGCCGGCCCCCGGTCCGTCTGTCGCTCAATGTCTGGAGCGACCTAAAAACACCCAGTCTCGGCTGCGCCTACCTTGCGCTGTCCAACCAATCAGCATAAGCTTACTGAGACAAAGCGAGCATTCAGCGGCCGCCCGGGATTATGGCAGCTTGACGAGCGAGGCGGTCGCGCCCTCTCGGACCGAGCGGCGCGTTCCTCCTAACCTTTGTGTACACAATATACTGTTCCTAGGAATCTGACCTTCCCGTTGTCTTCTATCTTCACCTAAAGGAACCGCGGGCCTGGAAGATCGTAGCAGTTAGGGATAAACTCTCCTTAGCCTTAATTCTTCGCTATAGATCCTTAACGCAGTAGCTTATGTTAATGGACGAGACCCTTGCCGCTTCGACCTTTAGATCCAGTTGCGTGTGGGCAGGGTTGAAGTGGGACGTCAGGGGGGAGGAATATTATATTATGTACAGAGCTTTTTGAAAATATATCGGAGAAAGCTTGTAGTCGGAGAGCGTGCGTCTGCACCCGGAAGAGGTGGCATCAAAGTGTGTGAGCGTGGCAGTGTAATGTGCGGTCTTCGTGTGAGTATAGAGCTAGCAGCCGGCCGAGCGTGAGGACCGGAGTGAGAGCGGAGAAGTCGACACAAGCGCTTCCAGCGAGGCCATGTGGGTATTAGCCTCAGGTGGATGATTGGCCAGACCGGATTGAGATAGGAAGACACTAGTGCTTACGTGTTAGGAGTTGAGCGTTGCACTCGGAGTTGGGCCATCGTGATTGTCTTCCCCTCAGTTCGCGACCTTTAGCCTTTTATCATTCGTTACTCATACAGAACGAACCGTCCTTAGTGGTGTGTTGAATAATGCGAATCCATACTTGCATTTAACTGGCGCTTGATACAGTACTGAGCATCCCTGCTGCAACCAGTTGCACGGATTCCTAGAGCGTCATAACGTAGTGCTTAGCCTTGTCAACCGATTAACATAAACCCACTCCTGGTCGCCTTCACATCATGCTGCCATCGGAGGCAGGTGGGTGAAGAAAAAGGGAGTGTGTCGGATTCTGCATAGCTTCGACTGACCACAAAATAACTAACGTGAAAGTCAACGATGCTGCGCCAACTCAGTGGGGCAAACGGTTTTCCTCTTCATTTGAGAAGTTTAATCCATCACCTGCTATACAGGATCTGGCGATCTCGAACCATGCTTTTGGCTAGCACTGCAGGCTAACTGTCCGATATCGAGAATCCATCAACTGTTCATGCGTAACATTGTAACATTGGCAGATTCAATTTTATGCATTAATTAGCTGTGTTCAGCGAGGTATGGTGCTGACTATTTGCTATGGAAGCATTAGGAAGGAGTAGACAAGCGCATTCAAAACCCTTTTTCTGCCGACCTGGAGTGACATGGTAAGTAGTAGAGAAAATGCGAGTTCCAGGAAGCAGTTCAGAATAAGGGGATGTGATCACTGCAACAAGAGTTTTATTTTCCTGACGTTTCAGATTCCGTCGGGAATCCTTAATCATAGGTGATGGTAACACAGTCATGGTCATGCGCAGAGTTGCGCATGGGCCAGAACCAACCATCAGGCGCCGGGTCATGAGAACGAAAGGCCCACTGCCACGGTACGAAACGGCTGGAGTCGTTTACCGGATCTGGTGTAGTTGTGGACAAAGCATCTATGTCGGAGAAACCGGAAGATTACTCCGGACGCGAATGGCCGTGCATGCAGTGGCAGTGAGAAGAAAAGACGCTAACTCGCAGGTGGCAGCTTACTCGATAGGACCCAGCCAAATTTTCAAGTTTGACGAGACCAAACTCCTCCCAAGAGGTGACAACCGCGTGAGCCGCGAGCTGCTGGAGTCATGGTTCTCAGGCCCCCAGTCCATCAACAAGCGCAACGATTTGGCATTCCCATACGGTGTACTGAGAAACTTCCTGAGCAACAGAATCAGGCACGTGGGAAGGACTGGACGCCACAACAACCCAGACGACTGCGGGCATAGTTTTTGTGCCATTATCAGACCCGCATTCGACGCGGAAAAGAACGTTGTGGCAATTAGTGAGTCGAACGGGAAGTGTCAAGCCAGTACCGCACCAATTAAGACCCAAGCGGTAGCTACAGAAGTGAATACTTATCACACACGCGGATGACTATTATGAACTATAAATAACGTGCAACCTGTGCATGTCTCAATCCCATCTGCGCATGACCACGACTCTGTTACCGTCACCTACGTTTAAGGATTCCCGACGGAAACCGAAACATCAGGCAAATAAAACTCTTGTTCCAGTGATCGCATCCTCTTCTCCTGACATAGTAAAGTTAGGCAGGGGGAGGAACGCTGATCAGTAGTTGGAACTTTTCATCGATTTGTCTGAATTTTCCAACTCATGCAGATGTTTAGTATCATACATGAACACGGCATGAGAACAAGAAACAGCTGTAGGGGTTATCAGACGGGCACGCAGATCTGAAGATGGCTGCGCAGGGCTCTGAATCTCGGCACAATATCAACACATCGATTAATTGAGTTCCTATCTGAGACCCAATCAATTCGTCGATTGTCTTGCGTGCGGCGTGGACGATTACCTTCATGGCCAGCGTCACTGATAATTTATTAATGGTTGGTTTTTCTGTTACTGACTTCACCTTTAATGATAGCTTTATGCTTGAATTCTAAGGCTGAATATAGCAAACAAATGTTTCCAATGCTCGCAAACCTTCGTCGTTACTCGTACAGACACCTGAAATTCGAAAATTCGTCTTCGTTTTTTCGTTTGGTTGCGGCCTGGCAATTACAAAATCCGTAATCCCTATAGACGCGACAAATTGTTCATCTGCACAACGAAAATAGGCCGAAATCTCTAAAATACTCCCAATAGGATCTTCCTTCTCACTACTGCTGGCAGAATATTCTCTAGCATATGACCACGTCGACTGCGTGCACATTTAGCGACCTCGTATTCCAAGCCTCGCTTCGCTCACATGCCTGGGGGCATGATACGAGTGTGTAGCTTTCGTGCTTACCAGTCCGTGCGCGCTGGACGATGTCAAACCTCCGATTAAGGTCACCAAGATATCTCACTAACTGGCCAACCACTTCCCAAGGCCAAGTCACAAAGGGACCTTAAGGTGCGGAATGCTTATTCTCACACACTCCCGGAGCAGGTGACCTACTGCCTGTTGCAGACCTCCAGACCCGATGACTATAGCGATTGGAATGCGACTCTGGATGCCGGCCCCTGATGGTTGGAGTGCACTCGCCTGGGAGTCACTTACTCATTACTTATATTCTACTCATTCAATATTTCATTAAATTATGCATAACACTCTGGCCTTCCCCGCTCTATAATATTTACTAGTTTATAAACATTGGGATACGTTAATCTGCCATTACTCGGCCGGACTACTGTAGTGGACCTTAACGCCATTGTCGACTCATTACGCCGACGCTGCGGTTACGTTGACGGCCGGCCCCTGGCCTATCGCTCACGGTCTGAGCGACTGACAAACAAACCCTCTCTCGCAGGCGCCCACAGTGTGCCTAGCGCGCAGTCCAACCAGCGTCCCGAAGCGCTCTGGGTCAATTAGCTTCCTGAAAAGATTTTCTGGCCTCATTTAAATTATGCACTGAAAAGGAACTGGGGATTCCGCCCTCGCTCGGCGCGGTCGCAGCGCCCTCTCCCACTGGCCTCACGGTCGGACGCCCTGCAAAACCAATTGGCAACTTTCTCCCTAACTCTCCTGCAAACAATATATCGCTCCTTCTACTCTGCCTTCCCCAAACTTCTCTCCTCACCTAATGGAGCCATGGGCCTGGAAGATTGTAGCTGTTAGGGTTTACCATCTTGGCCTTTACACCTACACTACTTCGTATTCCACACACACCTGAAATAAGTACCTTCACTGGGTGTTGCATTTGGAATCCAAAAATAGTTCAGGGCAGTCAACGTGCTATTCTCAGTGCCACAGCTGCGACAAAATTACCAGGAAGTATGAGTAACATTCTCATATACTATGACCGCCGACGACTTCGCCACCGGGCAGAAGAGCAGATGTTTGAAAATAAAGATGACTCCTAGATGCTCCAAAAAGCTCGTGTTGGTGGTAAAGTAACTGCATGGTGACATTTTGTCACCCGACACAGACGTAGGATCAGTCTTTCGAAAAATTCGAGAAGACAAATAAGGCGAGGATCAGTGACTTCCTCTTGGCTGGTGGCCATGTATTTAATCCCGAAAACAAACGTGGATGTGCGGCCAAGTCTGAAAATAATCGTTTTTACATATGTCAACTCCGGACTAACCATGCAAATAAACCGAAATGTTGCCCGGTCACAGCCAGCAATTATTTAAGAAAATGCAGACCCTCAATGAGCCCATTCCGCACACAACACTCTTCTTTCACGGCAGCTAGCAAATATACAAGCACCAGTGTCTACCTACCCCAATCCGTTCTGGCCAATCGCTTGTCGACTCTGACTTTCTCTATATCCTACGTTATTGACTCCAATGCTTATCTATCTCAATTGGTCCCCCGATTTTCTTCATCACACTTTCAATTCCGTGTATCTGCTAACAATTACTTACGCCATCTCTTACATTGATGATCCGTGACAGGAGACCAATTCTCAAGTTTTGACATAGCTTCCTTCAATTTATTATCCTTAGCCATCCTTCGACTTCACGAGCAATTTCCTGTGTCATTTTATGTGACCACTATATGGAAGATGCATTTATCGACAACCTATCCTGAAGCGAATTGGAGACACTCAACCATTTTCAGCCCATCATCCGTGAGTATTTTTTTACTAATGCATTCAACATGCAATTGTGTACCCATCACTGCATTTACAAGGGTTCGACAGTAAGCTTTTTCTCACTTCTGTGTCTGGATGACAGTGCGTCTTCTTCATTTACAAATTCGTCATACCCAGTTCTTACTGGGATAACTTTTCATAGGGATACCGTGTGTTTGAATTATCACCGTCTCATACCGACTTGCCGACTTACTGGCACATACAATGACGCGAGCATGCCAGCACATATATCTATCCTTCCAACATGCAGATTTACTGGCATATAGTGCAAATATTACACAGTCCATAAACACTCTTTTCGTTATGTGGTAACCGTTTGTTGTACATTTATCTATCCACAATTTTGCTATATTATTATTTATTTACCGTTTTCTACACTAATTCTATTTGTAACGCATTTTCTGACCGTTATCAACTTTTTGGTGAGGTTGCCTCTAGCGGTCTTTTTTGGGTCCTTATGTATTATAGCTACCTACTTAAATGTTAAAGTAGGCTGAATTACCTGTACAATTCTGGTTTTCTACGCGCCATCTATCGATCTAACAGGGATTTTCTGATGGCATTGGAATGCAGGACGATTCTGCGAACGCAAACACATTCCATAACTGCTACAATAGGCAAACTAAGCAAAATTTGATTTTTGAACTCCCCACGGGAGCAACCGCTGACTTCAAAATTTAAAGTAGGGTGATTTGCCAAATCTCCCTGCCTTTTGTACTTTGTTAAGCTTCTTTCTAGTTGGTTTTGGTGATACCACTGGAAAATGTCTCTCAATGACCTCGCCCAAGGTTTGGGCACACCCTCCCCTACATGAACGCGTTCGCCGTTGGTCGGGCGGGGGTTTAGCGATGATATTAAAGCTACCTTCAGTGTCTTCGCCCAAGGTTTGAGTATGCGACCCAACTTGCCATCGTAACGTTTTTATTTGGAATTCACATTGGGTTCTAATTTCTTCCCTGGGACGCCCCGCCAGTCCTCTCCCCGAAAATCACTCGTTCGTATACCTGCGGGGCGCGCTTCACACTTTCCCCAGACAACCCCAAGACACAATCCTGCCAACTTTTTATGTTATGCTTAAAATTCGCACATTTAGCTTCCACTCACATTTTTGAACTCCATTCTCCTGGGAGGGGGAGGATTGTAGCGATCTCGCATTTCTAATCCATGCTTTCGTCGGACGCCGCGGGGACAGGCTGTGTCTGGCATATTCCCCACGCGTGCGCAAGAGATGGTATTAAAACCCTCCGTTCAAGGTTACCCTCAGTCTGACTTACTGGTCAGCCACTTCTCAAGGCCAGTGCACAAAGGAACTTACTGCGGGGTTGTTTATGCTCAGTCACTCCAAGAAATGGCGACCTTCCTTTGGGTTCTAGTTCTCCGGACCCGGTGATCTACTTGCAGGATTCATCCTCTGGACTCCGGCCCCTTCATGGCTGGACTGCACTCGTCAGGGAGTCGCTTACCTATTTCTTACATTCTACTCCTGCTACACCTTATTAAATTATCCCTAACACTCTGGCCTTCCACGCCTTATATTAGCAACTAGTCCATGACCGTTGGGATACGTTCTATCGTCTATTATCTGTCAGGACTACTTTGCGTCTCACATCCTTGTGCATGATCGTGCATTCCTCCGACTGTCAACCTCCTGGAGCCTATTTTTCACTTTCACTGTACAGAATATATTAGTTTTCCCAGCTGGCGTCCCTCTTCTTTTCTTCCCCTGCAGAAGCGGGCCAGAAAATCACAGTGGCAAGGGTATTGCGTAGCAATTTAAGCCACTATGATAAAACTCTTAATCGTCGTCACCCCAAAATTCCTCAAATTCCTTCCTAGAAGCACCAACTCAAGTGCTACAAAGTGGCCGATCAGGCCAATGTGTAATAACCAAATACGATGGCAGTAAGAACATGCTGGTATCACGTCCGCAACTGCGTCTTCCGAACTGTTTTTCGGACTGGTCTATTCACTTCTGTCGACAGAGTAAACTGCTTTTATTCCGCGCCCAAAGCCACAGACTACTTCTGAACATTCAAACAGTCTACAAGTGTGGAATATCCGTTAACTAATTTCGGGTTGTTTTCGTGAAGATTGTTTGCATTGCGTGCTAGCTTTTGGAAATTAGTGATGCTGACCGTCAAAAGGACATTGTTTACCTCGAAATGTCCCGGAATGTAAGGCTAGCTGTTGCTTTCTTCCTCGTCCTCATCCCCATTTTGAAGGGAGTATCCGAAAACAGGGCGTTGTTTTGTCAGTTTGAAGGTCAGTACCTGACCTTGTTTGTAACCAAAGAGCGCAGAAAAGCGGTTATACACATGCACTGGGACCTTTCGCGCAACATTATAAACGACAGTTCCATTATAACGCGTCATACCAGTTACGGAAGCACGTATATATTTCGTCGTTATGTACGTACCTCACGTAATCCACATTTGGCTCTATCCACTGGCCTACGGAGGCTTCCTAGGTGGCAACGTCCTTTGGCTTAATCGAAATACGACAATCTGATGGCATTCTGTAGTGTAGCAGTCAGAATCCCGCTTACGCCTTGCAAAGCATTAGGCTGCATGAATAGAATCTCCCAAAAATTGAACGATTGTTTTCCCCGAAGAAAGCTGATCAAGGCAAAGATCATGAGATAACCTACTCTCGTGATCTTTGCCTTCTTCAAAAATTGTTGGGAGGTTATGCAGATTTGCTCAATTTGATTTGACCCAACTGTGAAAAAACTCGAGGCTTTTGACGGGATTTGAAAATCTTACAAATTGGATGACAATAATCCCTACCTATTGGAGAATAATTGCGTCTCTAATTGTACGCACGCAGGCAAAAAAGAGGAAATTCTGATATTGGGGAATTCCGTATGGCCATCATTCGTGAAGTCAGTGGTCAGCAAAGAAGGGTGCTTAATTTAAAAAAATCATCATAAGTGATTTGCAAATTGGTCACGTACGCAGATCATAAATTTCGAAGGAGGCGAAAGCACACGTATTCACCCGCAAACTTGGAAACTCAAGATCCGATGCAAACGCGAATAAAATTGTCCATGGAAGAAAGGTTCAATTTGCCAAAGTCAGACTTGCCCAAGAGCCAATAAAGCTTAAGATATATTGCATTGTGCAAAGGATGAACTGAAGAAACAATAAGATAGAATGGTAGGAATTTGATTGGTTGATTTAGACCGGACTAACCCGGGTAAACGTCACGTACGCAAGTTGGATGACCGCAGTGGAAGCGTTGCTAAACAACAGCTGGACCGCGAAGTCGGGTGCCTCTAACATAAAACATCTCCCACATAGCAAAAAGTGCAAATATTAAATTTTCAGTTCCTTTTGTATGCGCAGGTCGTGCTGCCCTTATAATAAACGTCCATTCAAACACACAAATATTGCACATGAGGAAAAACGATAAAAATGCATTTGCTAGATAAAAAAACACCCCAAAATGCAATATAGAAACAGAAATTAGGATTGCCTGACTAATATTACTGTCGATGAAAAATTTTATATTTCATGAGCGAACCTTTAAGGTATCATCCAAAAATTGGTATGCCTACGTTTTCCCTAAACAGTCACAAACACAAGTCTGAAGTGACCTTTTTAAGGCGCCGGTATGAAAAATAGGTCAAACAATAAATTGCCCTGTGATTGCTCACAAAACGTAATTTTACATCTGCAGCTATGCCACTAAACAGAGGACAGG
Organism: Ligula intestinalis; assembly: GCA_036362985.1. Lineage (NCBI taxonomy): Eukaryota > Metazoa > Platyhelminthes > Cestoda > Diphyllobothriidea > Diphyllobothriidae > Ligula > Ligula intestinalis. Next base: position 12,281,358 of record JAYGXS010000005.1, on the reverse strand, counting down.
TTCTGCAACGACGGAATTAGGTAGGTTTAACTGAATTTCATACGCAAAAACATGCTTTACTGTCTTGCGAAAACATTATTATCTTGTATGGTGATTTTAACCAGGTGAACCTGTGTCCCCTTACAATGTAAGGATATTATGACATTGCTTCTTTTAATGCTCTCGCTGATCATATTTTGACCACCTACCTCAAGCTCTTTTTTGTAAGAAAGCAGAGCGCAGTCAACGGTCTCAGAACATTCTGCATTTTTGGTTTCCTAACTACCTATTCCACTTCTAAGCAGGGTAAATAAAAACCCGAGAGTAAACTTAAGGCACGTGAAAAGAAAATTTGTGCTTGCGTAACGCGTGTATATCTCACAATAACCCTGCTTTTCTCGAAAGATATAAAGGTCGAAACTTACTGTATCTACCTTCCATTTCTTGGCCCGATGACGGAAATAATTGATGGCAATTATTTTACTGATCTAATGTTTATTATTAAAAGTCTAAACTATGCGAGGCCCAAGTAATTGAATAGAAGGCGTAAGAGCGTTCTCAGGGACCAGCATTTTATTTTTTTAGTATGCGCGAAGGGAGTTCCTTTACAAACTAGGCTGGCATAACAGTCCAATGGACATTAAGGTCCCCAAAAGGAAGATTTACATATTGCACGACCAGTCTGCTAGACAGTCTGCTAGATTCTAAAATCTAATTTTTCATTTTCCCTTCTGATATAAATCTTTTTGGTAAAATTCCTCAAGTCCTTTATGGTGCCCGTCAGTTACATTCACATCATACGACTTAGGTCTTAATCTGGCGATTTATAGATGTCTGCATTGTCCTTCTCATTCTCTACTGTTCGCCTGTTATTTTCCCAGCTTTGCTTCAAAAAAGACTTGCTGAATTTAAACGTACACTGCGAATGCTCTCTCCAGCTGTTGGTGTTTCTTATGATTTTTAGTTAATACTATAATACAGCCACGATTTATAGCAGTCGAATAATTCGCCGATCGAATTTGTGACGTAGTTTCCCATCCCCTCCACTCAGACTTAATGGTTGTGAAGTCTTCGTTTACTATGCACCGAGGTTTTTGCCGTACATTGGCATAGTAGCATTGTGTACTGTCATTTACAGCACCATACCTCACCTGTAAGGAGACCTCCATAATAGGTGTGCATTTTGCTTAAGCCTTTAGATTCTTGTGCATGGGTTTAATTTGTCCCATGGTCTCAGTGAACAAAGCCATTTTACTGAATCTCAATGGTATTTTTTAAATAAATCAAAATTTTTTCTACCTATCTCTCTCGCACAACGGCTAATCAGTCAGAAATGACCGCTCAAAACTCCCGTTAATCTCCGTAATAAGTTTTTGCATATACGTTAGGTCTATCAAGTATCTTATGAACTGTGCCACAGCGACCTCACTCGTAATTATGGTTGATAGGCTGTACTCTTATAGCGAATAGTTATTACTAATGGTTTTAGGACTTCTCAGATGCTTAACGCAAAAACGGGAAATTCAAATTCAAACTTATGAGAATATATCACGGAGGCTATCACTACTGTCAAAACATGAAGGTAAATTTTACCGTTGCGCCTTATAAAAAAGGGAAGTCTCAAAATAGATCGATTAAAACAATCTCTACCTACCCGGAAGCCCTGATTTTCAGGTATGCCTATTTATGTTACTTGCCCTCCCGATAGTTATTCTGAGTTTTAACCACATTTAATAATTTTTTTATCTTAATGCTTCGCTGAACACTATTCGTGCAAATCACCAAAGGTCATATTTAATAATGCTCTGCTCCTAGCACGATGCACGGGTTTCTAAACCACAGTAAATCAGAACCTAACTAAGGAAAACTAGAATGCAGCCTTTCTGTGGGAGTTTTTTTTAGGGAATTTAATTACCGCTAATCTAAGTTTGCTTCTTTTCAGGTAAACTCTTTCCCGTTTCTTGGTATCGATCAACCTAGGTGGGAATGTGATTGGTCGTTCAGGTCAGATTTACCCCGTTAACGTCACGTACACAACTTACACGGCGTAAATAGAAGCATTAGTAAGCAATCAGTGGGGCGCGAAGCCGGATGTCTCTCTCATAAATTACCCACATTTCAGAAGAAGTGCAAATCTTAGCTTCGCAGTGGCTACTTTACGCACAGTTCACGTTGCCTTCATAATTAACGTACATTAAGATGCACGAGTATGGAAAACAAGAAAGAAAAAAATGATAAAAAATTTAAAGTCAGCTATCAAAACAGAAGCGAAACTCAAGATGGCGTGACCGATGTTATTGCAAATGAAGAATTTTATAGTCCATGAGTGGTAGTTAATGCCATTTTCCGAAAATTGATACTTATAAATTTAATTGAAACAATGTCGAACGCAAAGTTGAAGTCCCCTTAGTCAGCGATATGATAACTAGCTAACATAAAGCAGTAGTATTTCATTGATTACACAAGCGTAGTTTACCTGACATTAAGTTGTGAACATTCCTTTAGTGGTATCAAGTAACAATCTTTTATTATCTCGAAGTATGCCGCTGACATAAATCAATTTCTGCAAGCCCTGTGCTTAGGTAAGTCTGGTTGAAAAACGCTAATAACCCATAGATAACTATTTTAATTTCCCTGTGTTCTTCTCAATTCTCACGTTCTGCATAAATTGCCTGTCGTTCAAGCACTTATATGAAAAGCACCATAGCGACCTTACACATTACAGGGGTTGATGGTATTTACTTCTATAGCAAATATTTATGAATAACGATTTCTGAACTTTCAGTCGTCGTACAGAAACATGGGAATTTCCGAATGCTAGCAATTCCTTCAAACGCTGAAGGATAATGTTATGGTTATACCTAGAATAATCTGGGAAGAAGATGGTTTTCAGCCGTCTGGTGATTTAATAAACACTGATTTTCTGTTATGTCTGTGTATCTTATTGACCCTCGCGAGCCTTACTCGAAGTTAATATTGCCTTAAACCGCCGCTTAGCGTGAACATTTCAAAAGCCAGACGGTGTATCACCATTTGAACAGTAAAGGGGACGGGATTATTAAACGCAGAAGCCAGAACGCAGCCAACGAATACAAGAATGCAGATTTGCATTACCAATGTTTCCGAGTTGCGAATTGTATACTTCGAAAGATCATTAACCAGCCTACTTGGGCTTTTGATAAATCTTCTAATAATCTGTAGACTTATGTTGTTGTGGAAATAAGTAAAAGGCTCGAGCAAGTAGAACAAATAATGTTGCAACTAGGGAGCGTGGAGGAAGAGAGAAAAAGTGCAGTCAGTATTGTGGCCGACAGCCAAAAACGCTATCCGACTTCCTTGATCAAAGCCCGTCGCCTCAACGTCGTGCAACTGTACAATTCTTTCCTATTGCGCACTTGCCACGCATTAAACACGAAATAACAACACATTAACACTTAAATCAAGAATTCTCAAAGTCATTTGGGTTGGGAGACTTTTTCCCTTCAGAGGCCGTACAATTTATCTCCACCGTTTATAACATCACTCTTTGATGGAATTATCCCTCCTGAAGAGCCCGCACTGTCATAAAGCATGGATAAACATTGACCCAAAAGGCTGACAAATAAAAACCAAACGTCTTAAACGCCTTAAAGCCCTGAGTACATTGGTCAGGTGCTAGTATTTCAATCATTCGTCTCAGATATAGGTGTAAGAGCCTCTAGTAATGAAATAAAATGGTCGGTTTTTTTATAGCCGTTAAAGGTCCGAAGGTAAACCAAACCGATAGTTCATGCAAAATCTTTTATTCATATATTGATATTCCTGAGTAGGGCTGGCGTGATGTTGCGAGGTTCCAGAACCCGCTCCGATTCTGCAGCTACCTGGTTCTGGAGTTTATACCCTAAATATGAATCAAGAACGTGAATGCAGGAAGTATGACTATAGATAGGATTAACAGTTTCAACGAACATAGTTACTTATTTAATTAAAGTAAAAAGATAACTATCGGAAATGTAATGTGGACAGACTTCAGTTTGCGCAGACTGATTTTATGTTTCCTGAGCAGACGGTTGACCAGCAAAGGCGTCTGTTTATGAGATAAATTTCCTTTCATTTTATCATACTTTGTCCACCTCCCACGACATATCCACTTACAACTTGTCAATTCATAATATATTTACAATAAATGTCATTGAAATATATGTGAGTCAAATACGCCAGTTTTCCTACGGTACTAACTGCGACAATATTCTTTTAAGATCTCCACCTAAAATCTGAAAATATTTTAAGTCATTGAATTTTTTAACTTCTTACCACATGTTAGTTTCTGCCATCTAGGTATAAGCAAATTTCATTGAACTTTGTTCGCTGATGTTCCTTCTTTCATAAGGACTTTTCAGCCTTCCTTAGTACGGTTGTTAGTTTGCTTTCATCTATGTCAAAAAATGCATAAACAGAGACCCTTTCTTTCATGTAGTGTTTTGCTACACAATAACCTTTTGGAGCAACGTGAGCTCACTACCAACATGCAATATGTGACCTAACAGGAGAAATACGCCTAAATTGACGCAAAATCATTAATTAACCTGAGACCATTGCAAAGGCATCCACCAAAATACCAAAGTAATGATGGATGACTTTCGGGAAACCTAACATGCAAAATTAGCATTGTAAGTAATATGCTTCTGATAATAAGAAAAAACTTTTTTTGGAATAGTGAATTTTTTAACAGCCCTAAAATTCGTGTTATGTGGGCAGATTCAATTTTAAAAAAAAACATAATAATTTCCTGTACAAATAACACATTAACTAAAAAGGAATAGGTATCGCAACGTTAACAGTTACCATGCATACATTAAACGCTTATTAAATAATTGGCCAGAATTAGGGAGGTCTGGCACAACATCATGTGAAATTTTTCGGTGATGTGCTGTCAATTTTGCAATGAGAAGTCAATATAATTTTTCAGTCTTCAATTTTTCAATATGTGGGTGATTATAGAAAAAATAACTTGGCATGATTTCGGTGATAGGGACGTGACAGATGCAATCTTAATCATATCAGTTTGTTTCTAGGACGAAAAATTTCTTTCTTCGAAGATGCCTGTAGTTTTTACCGACGGTAGAGTATACTGAGTTTAGGAATGTACTTTAACAGTCACTAAATACGGTGCAGGTGCCAGAGCTTTATAGAATTTGCCCATAAATAGAGTTGATGTATTAAATATATATATATATATATCTGGGAAATAATCGCGATAATTATTAGGAGCATGACATGGAAGTAGGTGGATGGGACATGACTTATAAAGGTCAGACAATAGGGCTTGATTAACATTTTCGTCGAAGAAAATCAACTGCCGCGGAATAACCACGGAAATGTCCATTCTACAAACGAGTATATATATATTTCTAATAGAAGCGAAGATGCGCGTCCCCAGACATAAATGAGAAGATAAGGCGATCTCGGGAACCATTGTTTCATCGTCCTGACGTTTCAAAAGCGTACAGGCTTCCGTCATCAGAGGTGGTAATTGAACCGCGCCTCACAGTATTTAAAGGTGTTGGCAGTCAGAGTCAATAGGGTTTAACCAATACAGAGGAGGGGGAGGGAGGAGGGAGTTAGACGGGATTTTTAATCATCGTGCCCTGTGAAGCGTAATAATCTCAGTCAAGGGATCTCTCGTCAACTTCCAGTGTTCACGTTTGTGCAGCCGTCATTGACCGGAGCTGTGTTCCCAGGCCGGGAATCCTCCTTATGCCCCTACGTCCATCCGGTTTCACAATTGCAGGCTGACCGGATGAGCTGGCTGAGCTGATGATTGTCACTTCCGGTTGTGGCTCAGCTATGGGTGTGTCCACCATCGGCTCCCGAGTTGTCATCGATCGAAGAATTCGTCCTAGGTCGGTAATCCTATTTGCGCTCATGCGTCCATCCGGTTTCACACTCGCAGACTGACCGGATGAACTGGCTGAGCTGATAATTGCCACTTCCGGTTGTGGCTCAGCTATGCGTGTTTCCATAATCGGCTCGCGAGTATGCAGATTCACGTTCCGTCTATGGTCTCGTTTGCTCTTTGCTTCATTGAGATGCGTTCGAAGAGCTTGGTAGGCCGTGGGAAGTATAACACAACGGTTGATTTAGGTTGTCCTCGTGTGCCAGGCCTCGATTGTCTCCCTGACCACGCGGTCATTACCTCGACCTAGGATTTCAGCATTCTGGAAGGATAATTTGTGTTCGGAATTCGCGCAGTGTTCCGCCACCAACGATCGATCGTCCATCCTGTTTACCGCCCTGTTGTGTTCTGCCATTCGCGTCTGCAGTCGCTTCCCCGTCTCTCCGACATAGTCGGCCGCACACGAATCGCATTTGATCCGGTAAACGACTTTGGCGGTTTCACCTCGGGGTAGGGGGTCCTTCGGGCGCATAGCCAGTTGTCGTATTGTCGCCTCTGGTCGGTGGGCGATGCCGACACCCAGGGGTATGAGTAGATGGGAGACTGCCTCTGACAATCCATCAATGTAAGGCAGCACACGCCATATTGTTGGTTGATCGGCTCTTGGACTTCGGTTCTGTCGAGACTGCCTGCCGCGTTCGATAAAGTTTCAAGGGTAACTGTTGGCCATGAAAAGGCGTTGGAGGTATTGCATTTCAGATTTCCGGTCATGTGGCTCGCTGCAGTGTGTTTCTGCCCGTTTGTATAGCGTTTGCACACAACTGCGTTTGTGGCATGCTGGGTGCTTGCTGTGGTAACTCAGGATTTGGCGCGTATTGGTGGCCTTCCTATACACCGTCGTTCTGAGATTCCCATTCGTTTTTCGATGCACGAGTACGTCTAGAAACGGCAGTTGATTGTCGTTCTCGGTCTCCATCGTGAACTGGATGTCAGGAAACACAGAGTTCAGGAGATCGTGGAAGTCCCGGACCATGTTCTGCTCAATGATGACGAAGGTATCATCAACATACCGAGTCCAAAATTTTGGCCTACAGTTTGCGAACACGAGAGTTTCTTATTTTTGAAGCACTGCCTCTGCGATGAAACCTGAGAGCGGCGATCCCATTGGCGTCCCTTGATCTGTTCGTATGTCACCCCCTCGAAAGTGAAGAACGTCTTCAGGCAGATTTCTAGGAGTTGAAGGAGATGTCTCCGTTTCACCATCTCGCTCGCTCGCCTCGTCGTATTGGCTCTCGAGCAGTACAAGGACCGTGTCGACTGCCAGGTCTCGTGGGATCGAAGTAAAGAGGGAGGTGACGTCGAACGACACCATGACCTCGTCTTCAGTGATTTGAACTCCTTTGAGACGTTCCAGGAATAAGGGTGGCCGAACATACCATCGTGGCCGCGTCCAACGTCAATGACTTCAGATTTCGAAATAGCCATTTAGCCAGATTAAATGTTGGTGCCCCGTGTAATGACACGATTGGCCGTAGGGAACACCGGCTTTGTGTACCTTTGGCAGTCTATAAAACCTTGCTGCGGGGGCGTCTGTTGGTTTAATGGCCAGTCGCACCGACCTGCTGATCGCATTGCTGGTCTGCATTTCGGTGAGCATCTTATCCAGTTGAGTCACCAGCTTCCTCATCGGTGCGTCGTCACACGGGAGGTAAGCTTGTCGGTCCACCAGTAAGGTTTTTGCTTTCTGAACGTAGTCAGCCTTATCCAACACGACTGTCGAACGCCCTTGGTCTGCTGGGAGCACAACTATGGTGGTGTCAGCCCTCAGTGTCTTGAGCGCCTTCTCCTCTGCTCTGCTAACGATTGCGCGTGGTTTGTGCGCCATCACCAAGGTGGTAATCTGTTGCTGAATGAGTTGTTTGGTCTCCTCAGGTTTTCCGGATTGTTTCAGGATCGATTCGACCGTGGCTACGAGATTGACCGGGTCGGCATCTGTGGTGTTGAAACAGGCTTTGTGGCTTAGTACTTTCAATTGTGTCGGCGTCAGCTTTTTGGAGGACATTTTGTATACTAAGACCTCAGTCGTCTCTTGTGATGCGTGAGATAGATGCTTCAGCTTATCAGCCAACGCGATGTCTCTTCTTGTCCGTAGGTCTCTACTTCGCTTGGTGATCACCTCTCGCAACAGCATCACTCCGACATCCCCAATTAGTGTGGTGCACTTGTTAACTGCATCGCCCAAAACCCCATTGTATTTGTGCACTCGAAGATGGCAGTCTTGAAGGAGTGCTCGAACCATCCGTCTGCCATGTTCTGCCACCCACCGTTTAGCCAGACTTGTGTTCACCGGCGGCCTGTAGGACAAGCTCTTCGGCAGCACATGGTTGTCAAGGCATCTGTGGAGGAATTGGATTTGCGCGTACGTCGAGGACAAACGAAGGTCAAATACTCTCCAAACTCGTGCTGACTCAAGCGCTTCGCGCCCAAAAATATTGCTAATAGAAGCGAAGATGCGCGTCCCCAGACATAAATGAGAAGATAAGGCACTCTCGGGAACCATTGTTTTATCGTCCTGACGTTTCAAAAGTGTACAGGCTTCCGTCATCAGAGGTGGTAATTGTACCGCGCCTCACAGTATTTAAAGGTGTTGGCAGTCAGAGTCAATAGGGTTTAACCAATACAGAGGAGGGGGGAGGGAGGAGGGAGTTAGACGGGATTTTCAATCATCGTGCCCTGTGAAGCGTAATAACCTCAGTCAAGGGGTCTCTCGTCAACTTCCGGTGTTCGCGTTTGTGCAGCCGTCATTGACCGGAGCTGTGTTCCCAGGCCGGTAATCCTCCTTATGCACCTACGTCCAACCGGTTTCACACTTGCAGGCTGACCGGATGAGCTGGCTGAGCTGATGATTGCCACTTCCGGTTGTGGATCAGCTATGGGTGCGTCCACCATCGGCTCCCGAGTTGTCATCGATCGAAGAATTCGTCCTAGGCCGGTAATCCTATTTGCGCCCATGCGTCCATCCGGTTTCACACTCGAAGACTGACCGGAATGCCGAAATCCTAGGTCGAGGTAATGACCGCGTGTTCAGGGAGACAATCGAGGCCTGGCACAGGTGGACAACCTCAATCAACCGTTGTGTTATACTTCCCACGGCCTACGAAGCCCTTCGAACGCATCTTAATGAAGAAAATAGCATACGAGACCATAGATGAACGCGAATCTGCATACTCGCGAGCCAAGGATGGACACACCCATAGCTGAGCCACTACCGGAAGTGGCAATCATCAGTTCAGCCAGTTCATCCGGTCAGCCTGCAAGTGTGAAACCGGATGGACGTAGGGGCATAAGGAGGATTCCTGGCCTGGAAACACAGCTCCGGTCAATGACAGCTGCACAAACGCGAACAACGCAAGTTGACGAGAGACTCCTTGACTGAGGTTATTACGCTTCACAGGGCACGATGATTGAAAATCCCGTCTAACTCCCTCCTCCCTCCCCCCTCCTCTGTATTGGTTAAACCCTATTGACTCTGACTGCCAACACCTTTAAATACTGTGAGGCGCGGTACAATTACCACCTCTGATGACGGAAGCCTGTACGCTTTTGAAACGTCAGGACGATGAAACAATGGTTCCCGAGATCGCCTTATCGTTACCTTTTAGCTAGTATCTATGCGGAAGTATGGTATAACATCATTGTCATATAGAATTCACACTACTTGTAGTGCTACTCGTTTGTAGAATGGACATTTCCGTGGTTATTCCGCGGCAGTTGATTGTCTTCGACGAAAATGTTCATCGAACTCTAGGGTCTGATCCTTAAAATTCATGTCCCATCCACCTACTTCCATGTCATGCACCTAATAATTTGAGAGATTATTTCCTTGATTATTATCTGGAGGTCATATACTAGAAACCGCATAGAGAACGTTGGGGGCCTACTTAAGAGCCGAACCCCTCGCTGCTGTATCATGCAGTAGCAGAAACATCGGCGAAACACGTGTCTGGGCTTTTAGCTAGTATCTATGCGGAAGTATGGTATAACATCATTGTCATATATATATATATATATATATATATATATATATATGGATATAGGCGAAGGTGTTGACCCCAGGTATTGGAATGGAAGGATAAGGTAAGGCAATCTCTGGGGGAGAATGTTTTACGCCTGAGCTTTCGCACTCATGCTCGAGCACATCATCGGAGGTAGACATTTGGGTCAAGAACGTGAGTTAAAATAGGGGCTTACTGCTAGCTGCTGGTTGGTCCACCGTCCCCTCGTCTTATTGGGCCTCTTCTCGTGCGCATGTGCAACCGTGCAGCATCATATGGCTTGGAGAGGTCTATACTTCTGCTGATTGAGTTGCTCTCCGTTTTCCAGGCCTCAATAACTTCCCTCGCCAGTTTGGTGTCGGCTCGGCCTATGACCTGGGAACCCTCAAAGTCGAATCGATGGTCGTTTTCTAGACAGCGCATGGCGATGTGCGAGCGTCCGTACGTTTTTTCTACGGCTAAAGAATGCTCGTGCATGCGGGTTCTCAGTCGTTTGTCCGTCATGCCGCAGTAGTTAGCCCGACAGTCTAGACAGTTGACGCGGTAAACAATACCCGACGTATCTGCCGGTCCTAATCGGCCTTTGGGTTGCATTACTAAGCGACGGATAGTAGCTTCTAGCCGGTGTCCCACGCCCACATTAAGCGGTCTGAGAACGCGCTCAATGGCTTCGGAGACGTTCTTCACGTAGGGTAGGCTACGAAAGGTTGCCGGCCTTTGTTTTTGCACCTCCTCGTTCTTCGTGTGTCTTCGGTACAGGCATTTGTTTAAGAAGCTACGCGGGTATCCGTTAGTGCGAAACAGGTGCCAAAGGGTTTTACGCTCTTCTAGCTTCTTGCTCTCCATGTTTGGATGCGGCGAAAGAGAGTCCGAGCTGGGATGATTGCTGTTGTAGTGCAGAATCTTTTCCGTGTTTATCGCTTTACGAAAGACACCAGTCTGGAGCGTTCCGTCTGCCTGTCTTGATATCTGGACATAAAGAAATGGGAGCTTTGCGTCCTCTTCTTCTTCCATCGTGAACTGAATCTGTGGAAAGATCGAGTTCAGTTCTCTTCTGAAGTTATCTTTAGCGTCTCGGTGTAGGATGACAAAGGTAACGTCTACGTAGCGCATCCAGAATTTCGGCTTGTAGGACTGAAATACCCGAGTTTCCAGTTCTTGCAAGACCGCCTCCGCTAGGTGGCCGGAGATGGGTGATCCCATCGGTGCTCCCTGGATTTGCTCATAAACACAGTCGTTGAAAGTGAAGTATGTGCTTAGGCAGTACTCCAGAAGAAGAGGCGATCTCGGGAATAATGGGTTCAATCAGCAATATATATATATATGTATTCATCAAAATCTTGAAAGTTAAGTCTTGCTGGAAAACACTTGTCGATGTTTTGGTTGCTTGGATAGTTTCCTTCGTTTACACGGTCTTTTAGATCATATCATAAGACTCACCAAAAATGCACCCACACTGCCAACAAAATGCATGTCTTCAATGATAGTCAAGAAAAAATATGTTTTTGAAAGAAAATGTTCGTCGGCGGCCGGATTTGAACCCCGGACCTCATTTTATAATGTCGGACGCTCTACCGACTTCACCACCAGCTCACACCCTGAAGACCAAGTCGCTAAGATATACTCTAACGGGTGTAATCAGGTTAACTTATGCAAGCCGCCTCGTACGACCTTTGACAAGGTACTCCCAGAAATAGCCGAAGCGCTTTCAATAACGAGTACGAAATCCCAGACCACCCACTATGCAAAAACGCATCTCCTTTCACCAACCATCTTAGAACCCAACACCACCCAGCCAAATAAGCCTGCGCGTGCAGATTGCGATGGATGTCTTAACCTAGCCACGCGCGTAATGCGTTTAGAGGGAAGCCCTGAATTTACGCGGAGATACTAGCAGTGCTCATAAAGCACAATAAGACAACACCACCGGATGCAGCGCATGCAGAGGACAGAACAGTGGTTGATAAACCAGGAAACCACGAGTCCAGCAGGGCCAAACGCAGGTGTATACGCCAGCATAAGGTGGATGCAGAACGGCCTACAAAAGACCAACCAAAGCCCTCAGTTTTATCGCGAGACAGAACTTGGAGCACGCCATGTGAACAAAAAGGAAGACAACCATTCCAAGAGGAGACTTCTGAAGAAAAGGAAGTTGAATTGGACCAAAGGGCTAACGGTAACTTAGAAGAAAATGCTACCAGCAAAAGGTCCATAGAATCTTTCACAGATCTAGACTTCGAAACCCCTGCTGCTACTCTGCTTCAGTGCGATGTGACCACGGCCCAAGCTCGAGCAAACCGTAAGCAACATATAGTGATACAGGGTGCACCAGAATCAACGGCTACAGTTGCTGGGGATGAGGTGGAGCACGATCGAGGTCTCGTTCGGCAGTACGCTAAATCAATGCTAAGGGGCACTGAATCTGTAAAAATTCTCTAAACATTTAGAATAGGTAAGGATCAGCCGCCGAATGGTTCAAGCTCTCGGCCACGACCATTAAAGGTCATTTGGGACACCGAAGCGCAGGCACAGCTTATGCTGGAAAGAAAATCGTCTCTGCGGACCATGCATGCTGGAGTTTTCTTTCAGCCGGATTATGAACCAAAGGAACGCAGGAAAATGCGACTGTTGAAAAACGATCTAAACGACCAAAAGAACAAAGGCGAAACCGGCCTACAAATAAAAGGAGGAGAAATAGTCCACATTGAACGCAATTTTCTTTGGCCGGAAGTAGTCAGGCGGAAAACTTGACCAAGGTCAACCGGCCAGTTCTAGAAGATACCACAAGCAATAGTGGCCGCTGCCTCGAACTCTATTATACCAATTGTCAGTCTCTTCAATAAATTTGACGAACTCAAAACAATAGTATCTGAGCAGAAACCGCATATAATTGCATTTACAGAGACTTGGCTGACCGAAGCAATAGGGATCAGCGAAGTCAGCATTGAAGGCTATCAACTGTTCCGCTGCGACAGATCTCAACGTAGGGGCGGAGGAGTGGCACTTTATGTAGACAATGAAATTTCCTGTTGTCAGAAGGAAATCGCAGACATAGCCCTACGACGATATGAAATAATTTCATGCAAAATTAAGATAAGGCAACATCCGGCACTCAATATATGCGTTGTTTATCGGCCTCCCGGCTCCAGCGAAAGTGACGACGTAGAACTGCTAAGTTCACTGACGGTTATCTGTAAACAGGAAAATCTATTACTCCTGGGTGATTTTAACGCTCCTGGCATGGATTGGGTGAGGCCTGGAGTAAAGGCCGCAGCAGCACCTTTCAATTATCAACTAATTCAGTTTTCTTTGGACGAATATCTCATTCAACACATAGATTTCACAACCCAACTGCGAGAAGGCCAAAGATCAAACTGTCTAGATGTCGTTTTTAGTAAAGAAGAGGGGATCATAAGGGAAGTGAACTCACAACCGCCACTTGGGTTAAGCGACCACGTTGCTTTTACCTGCGTGTGTTACCGATTGTCTCCAAAATTGCAAATTAAGAGGCGCAGAAATATTTGGAAAGCCGATTTTGAAGAAATGAGACGTACCGCTTCCGCAGAAAACTGGTTATCCAGTACGAACGATACAAATGAATTATGGCAGCATATCCAGGGGACTGTAGAGCGCTTAATTGAAGTCCATTGTCCAATGAAAGTAATAAGACCATGTGCCAGACCTCCATATGTCAACCAGCCGATAAAAAGGGCCATGAAGAAGAAACAAAGGTTGTGGAAAAAGTACGAGCATCTTCAAGATTCAACATCACTTGCCGAATATAAAGCGCAACGAAATATATGCCGTAAGGAAATACGAAATTCTAGAACTGCCTTTGAGCGTCAACTTACAACACAAGCCACAATATGTCCAAAGAAGTTTTATGGATACATCCTCAGTCAAAGGAAGCACCGGGACGACATTGCAACTCTAAGGGATAACCTCGGGAACATAGTAACGGAAGGACCGCGGATAGTAGAGTTACTGTCAGAGTTTTTCAGATCGGCGTTTACGATGGAATCCCCCGGCGATAATTCGGGAGTAGAAGTGGGCGAAGGTACAGCCGTTATTGAAATTGTTACCTTTTCTGTCGCAGACGTAAGACATGTCCTCAGTCACATCAAACCAGACAAGTCTCCTGGACCGGATGGGATCCCTGGACTGATACTTGAAGAACTGTCGACCGAGCTATCGGTGCCTCTTTCAATTCCGTTCGAGCTTTCCATGCGAACAGGGGACTTGCCTTTGCAGTGGAAGACGGCCAATATCGTACCGTTACATTAGGGAGGTAGCAAGATATCTACAAACAGCTTTCGGCCCATAAGCTTGACTTGCCTTTCCTGCAAAATGATGGAGGTCCTTGTGAAGCAGGTCATACCAAGATTTTGCGATGAAAGTGACATCATACAAAATTTTCAACATGGCTTTCGGCGAGGGCGCTCCTGCCTTTCAAATTTACTGACTTCAATTGAGGCCTGGACAAGTGCTTTAGAAGAGGGCTTCGTAGTGGACGTAGTGTACATCGATTTCCGCAAAGCCTTTGACAGCGTGCCCCATCAACGCCTTTTACACAAACTGAGCGTTCTTGGCATCAAGGGAAAAATTTTGGACTGGATCAGGTCATTTTTAGTCGGTCAAAAACAACGCGTTTGCATCGGGGAGGATAAATCGGACTGGGTTGACGTAGTTACTGGGGTTCCTCAAGGCTTCGTTCTCGATCCTCTATTCTTCATTCTCTATGTAAATGACAGCCTTCAAGAACTGGACTGCGGTAAAATCATGTTCGCCGATGACGTTAAACTCTGGCAGGTCATTAAGCGCCCAAGCGACCGAGATGCTCTGCAAAATAATCTTTGCAAACTACAGACGTGGTCTGAGAGATGGCTGCTGGATTTCAATGTGCAAAAGTGTGCTGTCCTCCACCTGCGTCCAACAAACTACCCTATCCCCCAGAGCAGCAGGACATATCACCTGAAAAACATCCAAATTCCCGTAGCATCTACACAAAAAGACCTAGGCATTTGGATACAGAGTAATCTGAAGCCCTCATTACAGTCTGTCAAAGCTGCAAATAAAGCCACGGGAGTGCTGCACGCTATCAAAAGGGCGTTTCTAGCCTTCGATGAAGATCTCTTTGGCAGAGTGTACGGCACATTTGTTCGAACACACCTAGAGTATGGCATACAGGCGTGGCGGCCATGGCTAGCAAAGGACACAGCATGTCTGGAGAAAGTGCAACGTCGGGCAACAAAGCTAGTAAGAGGTCTAAAAAACCACACTTACATAGATAGACTGGCATGCCTAAATTTATTCCCTCTGCATTACAGGCAACAAAGAGGGGATCTTATCCTAGTTTACAAGATAATAAACGGTCTTGAGAAAGGATTACGCTTTGAAGACATGTTTCAGTGGCACCTCTCGCCTCATCTCCGTGGGCACACAATGAAGCTGCGCACGAAAATGTTCAAGCTAAACCTCCGCTCTGAATTCTTCACGCAACGTGTCATACAACAGTGGAACAACCTTCCATAGTCAGTCGTGGAGGCAACTTCCCTTCAAATGTACAAACAACGCTTGGATAATTACATGCGTCCCCTCTCCTCTCTCCAAGTCTGAACTCTAAAAACCAGACATATATTGTAAAAAACAATGCTACTCTCCTCCCTCCAAGTCCGACCACAAAAAAAACCAGACATATATTGTAAAAAACAATGCTACTCACTTTTTGCCAATACTATGTTAGTAGTGGTAAATTTACACGTGCTGAATAGGGTTTTCAAAGGCATTGCCTATTATCCTCACCAAATAAACTGAAAAACTAAACTGATTAACAAAACATGTTCTGTAATAAATAACCTGATTAAAGTGATCTGCCGGGGTAGTTTTATACACTATGTACACGGTAAACTCAAGGTTAAAATAAGAGCTTTGGCTGTTTTTTTCACTTTTTTTAGTTATGCTTATGAGTTATCTGCGCACACACAGAACTTACATTTTTCGTATGATTGCAGCCATTTTCTCTATCATTTCCATGCTTTTAGGCTCTGCTATAAGATAACGAACGCACAAACGGATGGCCATATTGCTCACAATGATCATAATTTGTGCGTTACGTTTCCAAATTGCCCACAAGTATAACCCAGACCTCTCACAATTTACCTCTCATTGAATTAACATGTAAAAGTCATTAGATGGCTGGGCATTTAGGTATTTTCGTACAATGCATTAGGAAACGTATAGGCAAGCTCGGCACGTTTAAACAAAGGAGTGCCTGTCGTCGGTACTAAGGCAGCTTAGCGTATGAAATCATGCAGATCATGACACTAAATAATCAATGAAATGTCTGGCTATGTTAAATAACCTGTTTGGTTGTAATGCCCTTTGCATGGTTTAAACGCAAGCAATAAGTCATTCTCAAGTGCGGCCAATCATGTTCGGAAAAACTCTCTCGTTTGAAATGTTTCCTTAAACGGAGAAGGGCCTTGTAGGCGTAAACTAAGTCTAACTAGTTGCTAAGAAAGGAAATAGACCAAATGTAAAATAACGTGGATTTCCGCCCAAATCCATAAACAATTTGACTGATAAAGTAAAGTAAAAACATATATGGTATGCAGAAAGATCGATTTTTTTAAAATTAGCCTAAGATGGACAACCTTTTTCTGTTCACATACGATATTTCTGCCTATTTCGCTGACAGTTTCAAGTGCTTTTTAGGTTTCAAGTTAGGGAAGTACTCCCATGTTTAACCTAACAGATTGTTTAAGGGTGTTAAGGGTTCCTCGCATTCATCTCACCAGAACTATGCAAACCTCCTACGCGGCAGAAATGTCATTGGTCAACGCTAACCAATTGGCGTCAAGGAGATGCATGCTATTATTCCACTGAGTTCACTGCAGTATTAATGGTCTTGGTCATACAGTTTACAACTTAGTCATGATGTCTTATATGTTTCACACCTACTTATGCTTCATTACACTAGGATGCATTCTATTTATGGGCGCGACTTGTCAAGAATTATTCCTTTACGGTGGTGGTACCCCAATTGCGAAGTCGGTTTACAGCGACCTATTTCAGGAATACACTAGACGCCATGGAAAGGATATCTTAGTAAGTGTTTTCTAATCACATGCATTTCACTCATCCGATAGCAAAAATTTAAGCCAACTGCGGACCATTGTATGATTAAAATTACCAACAGTTAACTTAACATGTCTCACTCACTTACAGAAACTGAAATGCACTTTTAAATGCTTTTACTTTGTGGCTGTGCTTTAATAAAATATATATGAAAATCTGTTTGTTAAGACGCCATCTATTGAACAAATTTCAGTTTTACCACCTGCGACAGGTTAAGTCAGTGAAAAGTAGCTATATAATTCGTATGAAGTTGTCGCATTGATTTTTTTATCCCCTTAGGAATGCAATTATATTTATTCAGAGAAAGCTGTCTGCTTGCGATATTTTTGTAGCAATTTACGCGTTCCTCAAATTTTATGCTTGGAAAGAAGTGTACCTCTTGGTTTTAAAGGTGTTTTCAATGGCCGAATCAGTTTAAACCCGACCTGCTCTTCCATTTGCATTCAGGTTTTCCTAACATATATATATATTCTGTGTAATAATAATCACGCCTTTCTTCGTGCTATTTCGAAGACGCCAAATAGTGCTCGTAAACTGTTGCAATAAATGTGGAACATGTTTTATACTTAAAACCATGAGTACTTACTGCACAGATACGATGCTATACGGATAGAAGTTTTGCGGTGCAACAAATCACATAATAAGAACCCTTCAAAACTGACCGATAACTTGCCTTAAAATACGTTGTATTATCCAAAAAGTAATTTTTTATCCAATTGGTGAAAGAACTAGCAATTTCGTGCGCGTTTCCTATTTTAATTTATATGGGTATTGAAAGACCTAGATAAAAATCGTATTGGTTAATCAATCATTGTTTGCAGTATAATGTTTTGGTCGGCAGTAGGAAAGGAACTCGCTCAATGGATGACACTCTGACGTGGCTGAAATATCTTGGAAGTATAGTGCAAGATAATTAATATTCCAATTCTGCCTAAGTAATCTTTTTGAACCAAACGCACAGTCCAAAATGTCGGCTAACACCTGATGACCTAACAAAGCTCCTGTATCTACTGAGGGAGCGCGTTGATAACCTCGGTGCGCGGCTGTGGACCACTTTGGAAAAGAAACATTCATCACAAAGCTACAATAAGCGCTCGCATGTCTCCCTTCCTCAGATTGTTGATGGCGACCTGAATGATATAGAAGCGTTCGTTGGACGTCTTTGATGACCAGGAGAGAACGGGTGTTTCAGATATATCTACCCTAGTTGTTTTGCACCGAAGAAAATGACATACCAGCTATTAAAATGAAATTGTGTCGGTGGCAGACAAAACACACAGAGGAATGAGAGGAAGAAGATTCGATCGCTGAAGCAAGCAGTTTATCGGCTGGACGTTTCAGATTATCAGAGGTGAAAGTGCATGCCCGCCAGGAGCAACTAACAGGCACGAAGTAACGAGGGTGAAAGACTTATAGATGCGATTGTATACGCCTGAAATATTTACTAGTTCAAAACTAAGCCGGGAAACTGAGAGGCTACGCGGACGATTGAATGCCTGTCAGCAGTAATGAGGAAAGATGGTAGTTCTGAGGAGGCGGCTCATTCGAAGGGACCCGTTCACATATTTGGGCTTGACGACGCT
The DNA here is from genome assembly GCA_036362985.1 of Ligula intestinalis. Lineage (NCBI taxonomy): Eukaryota > Metazoa > Platyhelminthes > Cestoda > Diphyllobothriidea > Diphyllobothriidae > Ligula > Ligula intestinalis. Next base: position 12,262,729 of record JAYGXS010000005.1, on the reverse strand, counting down.
ACAAATCTCTCAGTGTCCGAAAAATACATGAGTCGTTAACTGCTGGACCTATTGGTTTCACTGCCCGCAGTAATTTAAAAAAGGCAATGACATTCCACCTCCATATTCTGTCCTGAGACGTTGTCTAGGCAGATAAATTACGCCTGCTGGGAGGACCCGGACGAGAAACGTTTCCCATCGTTGGGCCGGTCAAATCGCATCGCGCCCAAGTAAATTGACAATTCAAGCGAACATGTGAGTCCCAGGAAGTAATTGAGAAGAAGACGACTTGATCGCTGGGACAATACTTTTATTCGGCTAATAAAAGTATTGTTCAAGCGATCAAGTCATTTTTTTTCCTATTTAAGCATTAATGGCAGATAGGGATCTACTTGCCTTCCGAAGCAAACCAGTTCCGAAGGGGAAGCAAAGGTCACTAACAGTCAACCGATGTCACACATGCTTTACAAGTAAACTAGTTCAAGGAGACGTTTTTGCATAAGAACAGTCAGGGATTTTTTAGGGGTCGATTAAATGCCCCACCACGGGTAGGACACGAGAACAGGAACCGTCCATATTACAGATGGCTTTTCCTTAAATTCCAGCTAGATTTGTGTTAGGATTGTGGTTTCGTTTAGGGTTTACGGAGGGTATGGATATGGAGTGATTTCAGCCAATACTTTTGCTGGTGTCAGCCTCACACCACTTCCACTGTAGCCTCCGACGAACTAACACATGCACCTAGTGTTCTGCTGATGACGTCGTTGCCTCTAACAGACTAGTAACAAAAGATCAAGGAGAGATGCCGTGACTGACCTACCCACTGACAATTTGCCTCGCTTTGTGGAGGCAAATTGTACACCTGACAAAATCAAACTGGATTCTTTTCCATTGAGTCAATAATGTCTCAGTCGCATCGCCTTCCTCTTAATGACTTCCTGCAACTAAATAACTCGCATCTATGTCTCAGTCCATAACGACGTGAACAGTCAGTACTTCCGAGTTTGTATGGCAACGTACAGTTCCTAAATGGGTTGTTTGAACTATTTCCTACAGCATACCATAAGAAAAGGCTCCAGTTATGGACTGTATCGGGGATGGTCGGTCCGTGTCAACTGCTCTCTGTCTGTTGCAAATTTGCGCATCCGTTTGGCAGTTATTGTGCGCCGCAGAACGCCACTTTGTAATTGTGGATGCTTATATACCCTTGCCCCCTCTCCCCCCCTCTCCGACAGAATATGAACACAGGAACCGTCCGTAGTGCAGGTGGCTTTGTGCTTGCTTCCCTGGAAATAAAGGTAAGAATAAAGATTTCGGTTAATCCAATTGTGAAAAAAATTCCCGGCGTCGGTGGGAATCGAAGCCGCACAGCAGGGAAGGCCTATACGCAGCCAACGCTCTACCGATTTGAGCTACGACTTCGCGAGTACGACTCCCGCCGACGCCGTGAGCTTTTTCACCATTGGGTCAACTAAATTAAGTAAATCCGCCAAAACCCCTTGAAAATAATAGATTTTTTGTTAAGATCAAGGGAGTAGTTGCGGTTCGGATTGGGGCTACGACTAAGACTGGGATAGGTTTTAACGTTGAGACACGGGAATTGCTACTTTTCCTGGAATGCAGCGTACGGCCATCCTTAGTGAGGGTATAGGTGTTAAGGTTAAGATGGATAACCATAACAGCTACAATCATTCAGGCCCATGGTTCCTTAGGAGATAGGAGAAGTCTTGGGAAGGAAGAGTCGACGGAACAGTATATTGTTTACAGAAGAGTATGGGGGAAATTTGTCAATAGGTCTTGCACGGCGTCCGACCGTGAGGCCAGTGGGAGAGGGCGGCGTCGCCGGCTAAGACGCGCCACGGCGGAATCCCAAGTGTCCGTCGGTGTATGAATTGACAAGAGGGCTGGAGAGCGCTTGGCCAGAGCTGATTGGCCGCGAGCGCTTGGGGACGCTGATAGATTGACCAGTTTGGGGCAGGTCTCTGCGCCCGGTCGTGCGATGGCAAAGGTCACGCGTCGATACAGACATGAGTCATCGAGCTGGGAAAGGCGCGACTGGGTGACCAAGATTTACCCCGGAAGAACACGTCAGTGGCGTCTCGAGTTCGAAGGAAGTGGGCTGTTGAACCGCTACAAGGGCGTTCCTTGTCCCGGGTCCTGGAATTGGGCGCAAAGAAGCAGTTTCGAACCATTTTAGCCAAGTCTGATTCCTCCCCAAACAGTCCGCTGTGCTGAGCGTCGTGTATAAAATTTAAAAAATGAAGTACTCGAATGGAAGTCAGTATGCGAACCCCAGGTTCTTCTTACAAAGAAGACAAAGGCGCGATCACTGTGATAGCCATTCTAAAATAGACGCAAACGATCACGCAACATTTCGACATATGCAAAAGATTGATAATCATTCGGTAATCGGCCTTGACTCAATTTGTGATACTGAGTACCATGTAGTCTATTCTGAAGTAATTTCAGTCAAAATATGGTGCAGGCTTTTTAACGAGCTTCGTTCTGACCACTGGCAAAAGGTATCTATTGAAAAACCTGGCTGCATTAGTAGTATGCCTTTTAGAATTTATTTTGACTTCTAATATAGATTTGAATTTATTTTATGTAAAACATGCACAAAAATTGTTTCTTCTGCTTGTATGAGAGAAAATTGCGCATTCTTTAAAATTTATAGCAAAAGAAAGGGTAGATTTTGGCTTTAAAATTCTGCTCAATTGCCTATTAATTGTCTAAGTCAGTGACTGCTACACTCGAATTTAAGGTGTAAAAACTGCGCACTGTGTACATCCTGTTCAATAAAAAGTACTGTTTCCCCTTCAGTTTGAGGAAGAAGTCGCATAGTTTTCATAAAATATTGAAATAGATTTGGAAAATATTTTATGCAGTAAAGACAGCATAAATAAATTGACGGATACGATGTATTATGAAGAAGCACCTCATAATTGTAAAAAAGCTCATAATTAGCAACTTTCTTTAAACTGAAAGCTACCCTTTCTTTGAGTATAAATTTAAGGAAGGCGTTATTTGATATCAAACGAGTAAAAAAATATTTTTGTGCATGTTTCCACAAAATATATTTGAACTTATAGAGGCAGTCAAAATAAACTATAAAAAGGCATGCTAATAATGTAGCAAGTTTTTAAAATATATACTTTTTGGTAGTGGGCAGAACGAAGCTCGTTAAAAAGCCAGCATCCTATGCTGACTGAAATGACCTCAGAATATACTATACGATAATCAGTATCACAACTTGATTCACTGCCGAGTACCGAATGAGCATCAATCTTTCGCATATGTCGACAAGCTGCATGATCTTTGGCGTCTGCTGTCTTAGACTGAGCTTTCAGACTCGTACAGAAGGCCATCTTCATAGACAATGAGAGTACCCTTAAAGTACTTCCTGGACTTCTGCGTTCCCCTGCAAGTGTTCACTTAGCTCTAATACTTCCGACTCGCATATACGTGTTTTATTTTTGTTCATTCATAGTTATAATCTCATTCTGTTTTGACCTTGCACCCGAATACTATAATTTTGAAACTTATCACCTGGCTTTTCCACAGGTCAAAGGGGAGTTTGTAGTGGCGGACGTCAAAGAGGTACTTGGAAAACTGCTGCACCAGGATCAATCACTGCTCTCCTTCGCTGTCACACGGAAAGTGAAATTTAGTAAAATCTCCGATTGTTCAGCCTTCTTCATCAGCATTCCCGTTTTATACACGTGAGTCTTGATCCACCTCTGCCAAACTTAACAGTGTACAATTTTGTTACGATGCTGTGGTATGTGCTTTGAAAAATGGGAACTGAAGTCAGAATTCTCAGCTGCAGTAGTGGAAATGTAATTTATAGGGAAGAGGTTCATCGACAGAGGTTTCCTTGTGATCTGAAGTTTAAAAAAGCGGCTACTACCACCCATTTTCTGAGACAGGAGAGTTCTGCACACAAATTTCCTCAAAGAACGCATTTTACCAGATCTATAGGCCGCCAAGGCGGACAGCTGGGCCAGAGGGCATCTCCATTTAACCCTGACCTGTTTCGTCCCCGCCATTCTCGACTGCAGCGATAATGAGCAGTCTCGAGTGTTCCACGCCATCGCTGACTTCTGTAAGGGAAGTTGGTAAAAACTAATTTAGCGTGATTAAATTCACGGTTCAAGGCGAAACTCTTAGCTCAGTGGTAGAGCGTTGGCTGCGGAATAGACTTCCCTGTTGTGTGGGTTTAATTTCCACCGCGGCCGCGAGTTACTCACAATTGGGTCGATTGAATTATTCAAATCCGCCTAATCTCAACTTTACAACTTCCTTCCTTATCCTTCCATATAAGTCTGCTTTTTGTTGGATGTGCATTTATACAATACTGCCAGCATCACCTTTAATAGGCCAACGGTGTTAAACGGGTTTTCTAGGTGACGACTTGACATACTTCCCAAATCCTCCTCAGTAATTCCGTTTTTCAGATCAGTTATTTGGACCTTTTCCGAAATTGGGCACTGAGTATTTTCCACATGCGGTTTCCTTTTGGTTACTTTTTATACTGCGTGGAGTTTAAATCATATTTTTAGCACATTACAACAAGCATCAGGCATGGGTATGATCTTTGGTTTGATGCATAACTCCAACTGGGTCACATGTTCCTTTAAGAGTTCTTCTCCCGCTCATAAGACGCTGTCGTCACCATTACCATACTAGAGATTGGCTTACGCTATGGTGGTTGGAGGGTATATATTCAAATCCTACACAAATTGTATGGCACGTAGCAATGGATTGTTGCCTAAGCGACTTAGGAGGTTCTCTGCTTTCCTCACTGGATAAAACTTGGCAGAAACTTTTACTCAAGGCAAAATTTCCGACGATGCACTTAACACATCGTCAAAATATGTTACAAGAAGACTCCCACCAAACCACGCTCAAGCTTCTTTACTTAGTGGCAGTTCCATTGAATCAGTGCTCGCCTACAGGCCGGTTTCTGTTTTATACAAAAAAATCAAAAGATTGGAGGCTGCGTACTTGTTGATAAACGTTCACCAACCGCTAGGGGAACTCATTGTCCCGCCCACCTTTGATTTGGGCCTCATTTCAGGGGCCCTACCGATAGCTGCAGCAGCGAGTAATCTAGGCAGATAGTATTACCGGCAGTACTATCTGCGCATACTACTCGTTGCTAAAGCTGCGTATTGTGAAACAAAAAGGGCTGATAAGCAATGAACTAAATATGGGCGTGGTCACTCATCGTGAGACGACGCGTGTTATCTGACTGGGACTAGGTATCGAGATGTAGATGCTGCCAAACTGATAGCAACAGTGCACTGACGACTAGCGGAATAGCCCTGGCGATACATACATGTTATTGGAGACCAATAAAGCTCTAACATTCAGAGATGAATTAAAATAATTTGCGTCTTCGCAGAAGCGACCATCACGACTGCTGCCATTGGTATTGGCGTCAGCGCTTTCGATGGGGCCAAAGAAAGTCTATCAGATTACAGCTGTAGAGACTATGGTAACGCCCACCGTAAAACCTGCGCCTGTGCTTCGGCCAGCGTAACCCGTACATTTTGAGCGAAACACAAATTTTCCTGTTGGCAACATAAGCTAACACTGAATGCTAGTGTGAACATCTGCGAAGCCAGCACTTTAATGCGTAGGCGAAAATATCATGGATCCTATGCAATAGCTGTATACTATTCCGCCTTTGTTAGGGGTGCTTTGTTCTATCAAATTTTGCCGTAAGGCAACGGATGCTAAGTAGGAAAGATAAAGTCTTTTGTTAAAAGCCAGGTAAAGGACTCTCTTTCTGCAAAACATTGCAGCAAAAAACAGGAAATTTAGTGTGGTTGAAAAAGTGAAAGACGTGGGCAAATAAGAAACATACGGCCAAGATGAAGGGAGCTTATGTGTTTGTAGCTCTAACCACAGTCGATTGGTGAATTCTTCCCTGACAAGCTTAAAGTTCAAATGTCGCAAGCGACTACTCCTATTGATTAGAGGCAGGGCCGATGACCAAGGCGTGAATTAATTTATGACAGCTCGTCCATAACATCTCACGTTTATTAGGGGGAGGTCGGCGCATTTGAAGATTCAAATGGCCCTACTGTGAAAAGTTCGTAGCCTTGGTGTTATGCGAACCTATATCGGCAGGGGAGACTTTACTATAGTCAACGCTATACCAACTGAATTACGAAGGCACGCCCAAAGCCTTGAATTAAATCACACTTGGGTCCATTACCCACCCAACCTACTGTGCGTATGGAGTCCACCGCTACGGATATAGTAAGTTGGCTGTCCAGACAGGAGTTCCTAAGCAAGCATCTAGAGTCCACCAGAATGCTTACCAGGTGAACTAAGGGCAGTTTGGCAGATTTGAATAATTCAGTTGACCTAATTTTGAGGGCAGAATCAAGAAAACCGGCGGCATGGATCGGACCTAGGTGACTACTACGGCAGATGCCGCCGCAACGCGTGCCCCCACGCTCCCCCCTGTTCGGCATTTGTTATCGATGCACAGTACAAATAACACCTGCCGTACCCTGATCTGCCCCCGTGTTGGTCTATCACATCTACCGTACGGCCCGTTTAGGGGGTATCACACATGGTATTACAGTAGTCGCCAAAGATCACGCAACTTGTCGAGATATGTAGAGGCTACACACACAGATATGTGAAAGATCAATACTTTTTCCCTAATCCGCATTAACTCAGTTTATGAGACTGATTATCGTGTATTCTATTCTCAAGTCATGTTAGTCATGAAAGGATGCCGACTTTTTAACGAGCTTCATTCCGACCACTAGCAAAGCGTATATATATTGTAAAAACTGGCTACTTATGTAGAATGCCTTTTAAATCATTTATTTTAACTGCATTTATATATTCAAATATATTGTATGGAAAACATGCACGAAAAAATATTTCTTGCACGTGTTTGATAGCAAATTATACCTTCTTTAAATATATACTCAAAGAAAGGGTAGCTTTAGGTTTTTAAAAGGTGGCTATGTATGAGCTTTTTTACAATTTTGATGTTACTATTAATAATACATCGTATCTGTCCATTAATTAACGCTGCCTTTATTGCATAAAATATGTTCCACGTCTTTTTAAACATTTTATGACAACTATGTGACTTCTTTCTCAAACTGAGGGTGAAAATGTACGTTTCCTTCAACAGGGTGTACACAGTGAGCAGTTTCTAAACCTTGAATTCGAGTGTAGCCATCACTAGCTTAGACAAGTATTCGGCAATTGAGCCACTTTTTTAAAACCGAAAGCTATCCTTTTTTGAATATAAAATTGAAAAAAGCCGTAATTTGCTATAAAACATGTACAAGAAATATTTTTGTACATGTTTTCCGTAAAATACACTTGAATTTATCAAGGTAATCAAAATGAATGATAAAAAGGCATGCTACTTTAGTTGTCAGTTTTTGAAATAGATTCCTTTTACTAGTGGTCAGAACGCAAATCGCTAACAAGCCCGTATCCTTTCATGACTGAAATGACTTCAGAATAGACTACACGATAATCAGTATCACAACCTCAGGCAATGCCGATTAGCGAAAATGTATCAATCTTTCGCATTTGTCGACATGTTGCGTGATCTTTGATGACTACTGTATAGCCTGTCGCGCCCTGATCGGACAAGGATCAGGTACAAATAGTTGGCACGGCGTGAGCATGCACTTACGCGTGCAACCACGCCACAGCCCCATGTGCTGCATTTGTTATAGGAACGCGACCCAAATCTCGCCTGTCATCCCAGAACTAGCTATTGTGTCTGTCTGGTGCATCTACTATGTGGCCCGTTTGACGGGCAGGGATTACTTTAGCGTGATGATAGACTTGTTCAGCGTCTGTTGGGCCCAATTCACCCCTCCTACATTCGCCTCTTCCCGGTGAATAGGCAACGTTAGGAGGAGCGGACTGAAGTTCGGGGACAATGACCGATATTATTGCATTGTTTGACTTTGCGTTCCACACACATTGTGGTCTTCAATCGATTCTACGCGCGAGTCACATTGAGAAGGAGCTATTGAGACTGATTTGAAGCCCTGCGAGAAACAAAGTTGTTCCACTAGTTAGCAGCCTTCAACGTCATGATTGTTGGTGCGTCATGCTGGACTTACCTTTTTCCAAATAATTCTAATAAGGAATGCTTAAGCGCTTACTGAGGGTGCAGTTACTTCCGTATTAGTTCGGTATATGTAAGGGTAAGATACAAAGCCTTTGTAAACCATATTAAAAAAGTCAAATACCTTATTAAAAACGATGCACATTAAAAGGCTACAAACAAATCATCAAATAGCCTCGCTAGGAGGCTTTATTTGTTTACTACATCAGAAGACTTAACAAGTGATAGGGAATTCACGGAAAACCCTGTTCACGATGTCCTGGAAGTCGAACACTGACAGGTCTAGAAAGCTACAATATTTGTGTGCCTAATTGCTGAGTATCGTCCAATAAGGAAACCGGAACACAGAAAGCAGTAGTTGTATAGCGTCTAAGTTTTCCTTAGAATACTCCAATCAACACGTCGAATCCGGGTGTTTAGAAAAAAAGCAGAAGGAACCAGTGAGAGGGATTTATTGTGTGCAAAATTGTCAGTTTCTGTCTCAGGCGGTAGTGACCACTGGCGGAGCCAAGGCTGGTGTGGACCGCGTCCAGTCAGGCCTATTAGTTTTTGAGACAGCAATTGCGGCGGCTTTTAGATGATTTTGAGGAAAATGCAAGTCGTGTGTGATTGGTGTTTTGCATTGCTCGAGGGGGCGTTGCATAGAGAGGCCCATGCTTTATTGGCCGAGGGGGGGGGCATGTTCAAGTGGCCCTGACGCAGCCGTGACTACCTGGACGCCCGTGTGTGGGCACGTGGAAGTCGTTCAAGGCTCCTCAGACCAACGAGCTGGAAACAGATGTCTGCGAAGTCCCATAACAGTAGACGTTGAATAGGGAAGCAATTTTGGTTCTCTGCCGCCGTTATTCTCAAGTGATTTCAACCTTAAGAGACTTAGATGCATACATTGAAATTGATAGTATTTAAGGAACACGGAGTCAGAGATATTCAATTGCGATTTTCAATTTCTTTGTGTTCAGAGCATATGAGAAGCCCCCAACTTCAGACGAATCATTAACAACAATTTTTCCAATTAGAGCAGTGTAAAAGACGGATAGGGTAAGCGTCCAGATATTCTTTTCGTGCAGATAAGCAGATACTTAATTGGATATCTTAGTAAATCTGCAAAGAAGAAGTAATGTATCTAGTTGAAGCTAATATGCAAGTTCCAGGAATAAATCAGCAGAAACACCGGAAAAATTTGTTTATTACACTGAGCTTTCAAACTTTTGCAGGAATCCTTCGTCAAATATACGCAATAATTTAGTTACAACCCTTTTTCAAATTTTGGAAAATGTCAATGCGTAGGCTCAAATATGCAGAAGATCGTAAGCTGAGCTTGGGGAGATCAGGAAAACAATTTAGTAAGATATTGCCCCTCTTTGTTTGGGGTTAAGCAGTATTTTTTCTATTCGGGGCAAATTTTAACAACAGCCGGTGGAATCACCCTGCCATCATGGATCGGGCAAAATTGTCTTTTAAGGTGCGATTTTATTGTGGAAAAGCAACAGTATGTATATAAATAACTCTCTGGTTCAGATAATTTTATCTGCATGTATTTATTAAAAACTCCACTGAGTCCTCTCCATGCCGGCAGTTCTTCTTCTAATATTCCACAGGCCACGTCCTCAACTGTATTTACTGTACCGACTTATAATGGTCATGCACGGAGGCTGAGTAGCTCGTTTAACTTCGTGTGCTATTGCTTATACTTTTTAAGACAGCCTTACCTCTTTTGCATGTAGGCAAGTGATGGTAAAACGAAATACCTTTTTATAAAACGCTTCTGAACTTCACAATTTGTAATTTGTGCTTAGGTTTAACTCATACTTTTGGCTGTCTGGCTCCAAATTACTCTTACACGCACCTGACATCTTCTTTTAGTTTGCCTTCTTGAAGCCCAATTCAGTTCTTTTTATTTCTGTTATGGTTTATATTTCACTTTATGTCTCAGTTAAAAGAGGCAGGATGAACCTCAGGCAAACGATAAATTCAGACGTGTAAATGAGAAGGGTAAATTAAATCACCATCCAGTAGGTTCTGCGCCCAGCATCCTGTCACAAATATAGAAATTGTCTTCAGTTTAAATTATTTTAGCTGCTATTTGTGATTTTTTAATTATTTCAACTGAAATTTTAGACCACTGGTACTTACTTACAATATACCTTCGCTCTCAAAAGATCATGTTACCCTGACGCTGTCTGAGCCAGTTGTGTGGGACATATTTCAACGACGAATAACCTTCTGGACTGACAATAGGATAAGGGCCCTAAATCCTAGTACGTCTTCCTTCCTCTCCCTGCTGTTGTCTGATCAAGTTTTCTTTCGCTTTTATTTTCACCCAGAGATTGGTATCCGATCACGTCTGATATAAGTAGCGCTATGTGGTCTACGACTACCCGCCTATTAGACCTGCGTTCAAATAACCTCAGTTTTATTAAAGGTAGCGCATCGATGCAGAAGAAAAATTCGAAAAGAGGTTGCTTACAGTAGTCGCCAAAGATCATGCAACATGTCGAAGTATGCGAAATATTGATACTCTTCTGCTAATCGGCATTGCCTCGTGTAGTCTATTCTGAAGTTATTTCAGTCATGATAAGATGCGGCTTTTCAACGAGCGTTGTTCTGACCGCTTACAAAACGTATCTATTGTAAAAACTGTCTACTTAAGTAGAATGCCTTTTTATCATTTATTTTGACCACCTTTATAAATAAAAATATATTTTGTGGAAAACATGCACGGAAAAGTTATTTCTTGTACTTGTTTGATAGCAACTTACGCCTTCTTTAAATTTTAAACTCAAAAAGGGTAGTTTTCGGTTTTGAAAACGTTGCTGAGTCGCCGAATAATTTTCTAACCTAGTGACTGCTATACTCGAATTCGAGGTTTAAAAACTGCGCACCGTGTACACTCTGTGTCTAAGGAAAAGTACATTTTCGACTACAGTTTGAGGAAGAAGTCACATTCTTGTCATTAAAGATTGAAATAGATGTGGGACATATTTTATGCAGTATAGGCAGTATTAATAAATTGACGGATACGATGTATTATGAAAAAACACCTCTTAATTGTAAAAAAGCTCATAATTAGCAACCTTGTAAAACCGAAAGCTAAACTTTCTTTGAGTAAAAAATTTACGCAAGGCATACTTTTATATCAAACAAGTACAAGAAATGATTTTTTTCGTGCATGTTTTCCGCAAAATATATTTGAATTTATAAGGGCGGTCAAAAAATGATAAAAAGGTATTCTACTTAAGTAGCCAGTTATTACAATAGCTACGTTTTGTTAGGGGTCGGAGCAATGCTCGTAAAAAAGCCCGCATCCTATCATGACTGAAATGACTTCGGAATAGATTACAGAATAATTTATCAGGAGCTGGGTTAATGTCTTTTAGCGAAAGAGTTTCAATACTTCGCAATTGTCGATATTTTGCGTGATCGTTGGTGCCTACTGTACATAACTACGAGCGAAAAGCCAGCAGCCAGGGGTAAATCTAAAAGCGTAAATGTGCATGCCTACCCACTTATTACGCGTAGTATGATTGTATGTAAACGGGCTCATAATTACTTATTTCGAAACCAGCCCCATTGAAGGTCTTCTCATCGTCCTTTAATGTTCCAGCCAAGTCTAGAGCCAAAACAGGCTCCACCATGTGGCTTAGAAATGCAACATGGAAGGCTGGAAACATAGCAGTTTGCGGCAAGGACGCAGGCAACAAATTATAGCTCAGCGGGACAAGAAAGAATGAAAGAATGAATGAAAACGTCCATGTTCCAGATATTTGCTTGGATGAGGAAGAAGGATTGTCCAGCACCGGATCAATTTTTTTATTGTCCTGAATATAATTGCCCACGCCGGCAGCAAGACAGGCCGAGAATCGATTGAAGCTTGGGCCTCGGATGACAACTCAGTGAACTGATGTATCGAACTTGCGCCCGCATACATCGCCCTCCGCAGACATATACACAAGGCTGACACTGAGTTTCTTGCCTCTTCCTCCTAAAACAGTTGATTGCATTTATGGCAAGCTCGAAGGAATTTGTAGGGCGTCATGTAGCGTCATGGTGAATCAGAAGGAAATCGCACACTCATACTCTCTCAGTACAATAGGTTGCCTATCTCATGAAAGGTCAACATCAATTCTGAAATGTGTTAAAGATTCCAGAAAAGTGCTTAAGGAAGGCTGTCATATTGACTATAGTGAAGCCTAATTTAAATAAATTTCAGTTACGTCAGGAAGCCGACTTTTAAGCTAGCCTCCTTTCTATCGCACGGCCAAAACATACTCTGTAAAAAATGGCTGATTAAGTAACGTGTACTGTTCTCATTCGGTGTTCTTATAAATTTATATACAGTAAATTACCTAACTCATGAAATTCAAGGATTTTTACAGGAAAATTCCTGTAACTCAAAGGCAGCCCAAGCTGCGGCGACCAAGGTTTAACAGCAATAAAGTATTTCGTTATTTAAACCGTTTTTAAGTCACAAGGTACCCTTTCTTCAACAAAAGCATTTGAAGAAGGCGTAATCTGCTACAAAACGAATACAAGGAAGAATATTTTGGGCCTATTTTTAATCAAAGTTATTTTAAATTTATGAGGAAACCAGACATTAAGGAGAAGTATGCATATCACTTAAGTAGCTCCTGCAGGTGATCGGAAAGGAGTTGGCTTGAAAGCTGGCATCCCGAAGTAACCGAAATATTTTTAGGGTAGGCTTCTTGCTAGTCAATGTTAAAACCCGCCTAAAGTAAGTATTTTCGAATCGATAAAACGTTTCGGCATTATGGTTGTCGTTTCATGAGATAGGCAATCTCCGAATAATAGTAGGAGACGATCATAAGTATTTCCTATGTATTACAGTTGACCTTGCATGAAAATCAAAGGGGAGGGGTTAAGGTAGAGTGAGAGCAAAGCTCGGGTTTAATATCTGAAAACGGAGATAGCTTACCCCTGTGAAATTTACTAAAATACCACCTGTGTTGCAAGGAGAGGACGTGTTCAACTCCAGGCCATGCTCATTGATGTTTACGGTGAACAGAGTAAAATATTTTTACACCTGCGTTTGCACTTTTGCTAATGCCTTTGACTAGACTGCTTTAATGAATATACGAATGAAACACTTATGCACGTTAAAACAAAGTCGCACCTCAAATAACACCATTTCTTGACCGTAGATTTGCTCGGCACCTAACATTTATGCTTTGCCTTCTTTTTTTACGCGTCTACAGATCTGACGCTACCATCTGAGTCTATCAATGCGATTGGCCACAGCAGCCTGAACAGATCAGACAAATTTGAGAACCTGTTAAATGACATAGCGCGAGAGGATGTGGAGGTCTGTACATGGGGCGATCTTTCTTCAAGGAAACGCTTTTGTTTCACCTCACATGTGACCGGCTTGGCTTCCCTTCCGCGGGCCGTGTATAACTCCATCGCCTTTATCTCAATTAGTGAAGTCGCCACCTATGAGATGTCCACCGTTAACCTAATAGACCAGTATGGGCACGCGCTGACGCCCACGAGTGACTCAGTCAGGGCACTAATTCAAGAGAAGACTGAACCTCCTCCTCCTCCTCCTCCTTCACCCTCACTGCCTGCAGTCACATCAGCCGAGGTGAACGATTCGAGGCCATATCCATTTGTAACACTCCTCTACATGAGCATTCCAAGAAATTTTACCGCTTATCATGGCAGTGGTCGTGATCTGCCGGACGACGATCAGCTTCTACCCCATGCTAACATCTGCACCCTGGCTTTGGAGGTTTCTCGGTTCAGTCAATGGATCCTCGAGTCGTCAGAAGCCTGCAGACCGATCACGAAGCATGGGGGCGTGAGATATTCCGCAAACGCCTCCTATTACGCAGAGAAGTTGAAAGAGATAAGATGCCTGCACGACGGTGCCCTCATCACTGTCAGTGATTTTATCCGTCTCGTCGAAGCCGCTGCCGGCGATAATTCTGATCTGGACATTCAAACAGCTCTGACGGCTGCGGGAAACTGCTTCGCCATCACAGTCCTCGTGCTGGGTGTCATGCTCATACGTCGCCTGTTCAGCGAACTGACGGATGTGCTAAATAATGCCTGGCGCATCACCGAGCTGGACATTGTTCCCGCCTACGCTACTCAGACACGATCTTCTATCAGCTCAGCCAGTCAACTTCCCAGACAGCCCACTACCTGTGGCAGTGATGGGACTGTCAGCGCGGGTACATCTCCCCCGGCCTCATTCTCGGCTACTGCGGAGACCTCTAAAGTGATATTTGGCATCTACAAGTCCGTTAGTGTGACTCTGCAACCCACCCAACTCCAGCTCTCAATCGCTTTCGACTACCGCACTCGTAAGAGCTTAGTAGAGCTGCGTAAATTGGTTCACCGCAATATCCAACGCTTCTACGGACTGGCAGATCTTTCTGAGAAGCGAGACTTTCCGAGCGAAAACCAGCGCACACGCTTTGGCTTCTCTGGGGGAGAGCAGTTCTCCGAACGGCACAGCTTCGCCTTCGCCCGTCCCGAGGTCTCAGTGTACTACGCCGTCATGGAACAGTGCTCCAAAGACAATCTCTTCTTTTTCCTACACTGTTCTAGCCTACCACTGCCGGAGGAGTTAAAGTTGCCTCTGGTGGTATCGCTAGTCTCTGGGCTGGAGTACCTGCATAATAAGCGTATTGTGCATGGGAAGCTGAGCTCGCCGTGTTGTTACTTTGACCACAATTTCACCATTAAAATTGGGGACTGGCATTCACTAGATCGGTTGGAACATCAGCGATATCTTCACGCTCACGACCTCTACATGCCGTCTAGAATTCGAGCGTATCTGCAGAAGATGCGACTTATTCACGAGCACAATATGATGCACAGGTATCTGGAGAACCTGGATAGTCATTCGGTGATGTTGTTCCGTTGGCGACCACCTGAATGCATTCTACAGGAGCTTCCTCACGTGCGAGATGTACTAGAGAGGCAGAAGTTGGAGCGGTTTAGAAAGGAGCGAGTGGACAGTGAGCTGGAGGAGGAAGAGGAGCAAGAGAGTGACCTGGATACAGACGAAGAGAGGGCTGAAAGGGCGGCACTTTGCTCTGCAGAAATTCCCCTTCAACATTTTCTTTCCCCAGCCGTCGATACTTACAGCTTAGGAATCATGATGAACGAGATTTGGGGCCGTAGTATCCCCTTTTCAGACAACTACCCTCTATTCAACAGCGAGGTGGACCTTTTGGCGGCAATTTCGGACGGCAGCTTGGTACCTGAGCCGGATGGTTCTATGCCTCATACGGTAAGATAGGATATTATCTAGCGGTCTGCTCACAGAAACAACATCGATAGGGATTTATTCTATGTTTTTTACGTAGACTTCATTGCTATAACACTACTACTTATTTCATTTGCAAGTGTGCCTGTGTGTTTGTTATTTTAGGAAAAAGGCTCCTGGTAAGTGTTAAACGGTCATAATCAACCAATATGCGCGAACTTTAATTTTTCCGCCCGTTTACGCGTTCTAATTCCAAATCCCCCATATTTTGCGGTCTTACCCGGCACCTCCTTGGAGTAATAGAGCAAATATGTAGCAGAAGTGCGATTTGGGCAGGTTTTCTCCGCAGATTCCGTGACCTTTGCTCCTATATGCCTCGCATTTGAAACCCCTCTTTTCCATATGACGGCAGTCCTCGTGTCCCAGGCAATCCTCGCTGTAACATGTAGCAAATGATTGCTATTTGTGGACGGAACACTGGGCCCAAAACATGTTCACCCTCTCATGCACAGACTCGACACAGTGTCCTGATCTGCCATGGGGATGGATCCCCGGAGTCGACCTGGATTTCTCTTCGCCTCCTTCTATCATCCGAGAATTTTATACACCTGGTGCTGGGTTTGGCCACAGTGGCTGATACGAAGAAGTCACCAACGCCCATGCATGCCTCCTCCATGTGGATCAGTGGTTATGGGCTTGTACAAACATCCGGTAGCCAGATTAACACATTCCGCTATCTAATCACTCTCTGTGCTGTCCCACACTTTGACAGCATCGCAACACACACTTGGCAAATGGTAGTCCTACCTATCAATCAGTTAAGATAGCCTACCAGGCAGTCTACTTGTAAATATGAACTCAATGTTATGCAGATCGCGAGTTTTAGCACCGATGCAATCCTGTACTTTAAGCTGTAGCTTATTTCAGCTTTGGCGGAAAAAATGTCTGCCCGAAGGCAGAAGTGTACTGCTCTATGAAATCGACCAACGTTGTGTCCACTTTCCAGTTTCTTGATTCATATAAGCTTGGCGGAGCAAGTGCTGATGCCGCTGGGGCATACGTAGCAGGGCGACACCGCGCGCGACCAGCGTCTTCTAAACTGCTGCCTATCGATGCGTCGACCATTTGTATCGCCGGTACTAAGCTATACACACGAAAATTCTCCTTATGTAATGGAGTAGACAAAGTTTGAAATGCTCTGCCCCTAGATGTTGTTATGTCTGCTTTCGTTGAAGTTTGTAAGAGGAAGCCATAGCAATGCTCACTATAACGGCGGCCGACCTCTGTAGTCTTACCGCAGGTGAAAACCTATTGTGATCTTATATTATTAATAACTATGAAATTGATTGGAAAAAACAAAGGTAGACCCAAAGGGCCATTTCTGGCTTATTAGCCGTCATCAGCCAGTCATACCCAATCTCGAGGTTTGGAACCCCCAATATTTGAACCCGGAACCTTTGGTCATTGAGTTCAACACTCTACTTCCAGTCTAAGGGTTCCCTGCTTTATCACTTGTGATCAGAAATATGATGAATGTATGTGCGTCGCCGATCTACTAAAGGAACAATTAAGTTCGGCTTTGCTCGCCTCCAGACCGTCACCTAGTGACTAAGTTTATATGATGAAATGGATTCGACAAAGCAAAGGGAGACAGTAATAGTCATTTCTGGCTCATTAGCCGTCATCAGCCAGTCATACCCAATCATACCCAGGGACCCCGTAGGCTAGAGGTAGAGTGCTGAACTCAATGAACAAAGGTCCCGGGTTCAAATCTCAGGGAGGCCAACCCTCGAGATTGGGTAAAACTGGCTGATGACAGCTAATGAGCCAGAAATTGCCATTTCAATCTCCCTTTGCTTTGTCGGATCCATTTTATTGCATCAACTTAGTCACTAGGTGACAGTCGGGAGAGTTTGCGTTGCGAGATCCTCGGCGAAGCGGAACTTAATTGTTCCTTTAGTAGATCGGCGATACACATACATTCATTACTAACTATGTTTGAGTAACACTTGTTTGTGAAAGTTAGGAAAGTTCCGCAAAATGGTGTGAATAGCTCATCGTGCAATTCGGGGGAGATTAGCAATCGGTTAGCACTGTGCCCTTCGTGGGTGCACCAACAGTGGTGGTTTTGCCAATATATGACCGGCCTTATCTGTAATAGTGGCCACTGAAGGAAATGCTACTATCGTCAGATCAAAAGGCCGGGCGGTTTGCAAACAGGCATATCCACTGAGGTCAGCGCGTTCTGTGCTCTCTATAGTTCGTTGCGGGTAGTAAGATCCTGAAATTTACTCGCCAAGCGAACTCTTGGTGTTGGATATTGTTATGTGTCGGTGTGTCTCGGGCCAAAGTTTCTCAGAAATGGCTCTGCATTCAGGATACTTTGTCGACCGATATAAAATGTTTTTTGTATTATTTTGATGTTTACTGATAAACGTTCACCGATCGCTAATGGAACTCCCTTGACTCGCTCTGCTTTGGGCTTCCTTTCGCGGTTCCTGACAGCAGCCTTAGCGAGTAGTAGTCATAGGCAAAAACAAAAAAGACTGGAATGGTCATTTATGGTTAAATAGATGAACAAGTCAAGGGTCTTTTCTTGAGCATGCTTACACCCGCTAGCTTGCTCGCTTGCACCACGTCCTCGGTGTCTCCTTGACCAAGTAGTCTTAGTACTTTATCTACCTCCATGGACGCGCTAATAACATTATGAAGCTCACCGCTAGCAGGACTGAAACGGTCGTCTGAGTCTTGATAACCCTCACAACTGCCACCAGCAGTTCCGTGGTGGTTATTGTTATAGGCAGGTGAGCATGATCGGCAAAACCATAACAGGAGTAGCAATTTCTATCTTATTAGCTTATCTCATCTTGTTATTATTAGCTTACTTCCAGGTTGTATACTACCCGAAGCGCGAACCTATGACCTATTGATTGGAACTCCAACGGTCTACCTATCAAGCTATATTTGACTCTTTGTGCGTTTCAGGTCGCCGGAGCATTTTCAGCCTGCACAAGGCTGCTTCCCGGTCTGCGACCGGCAATCAGCAACGTGAGAAAGCAGTTGGCCCAAATGGAAATGACCGGTCTGAGCGGTCTGCAAATCTACTTGGATGTTGTTGACAGGCAAGTAAAAGTGACGAAAGCGCGACTAACCTACCTAACAGCAAAACCTTCAAAGGTTGCGCGAACATGACAAAATGGATTTCAGATGTCTTTTAATATGGTCCAATCTGGCCTCTTTTTGCTCAATTGAGCATCTACTAAAGTGGGTGATGAACGTTTCCTCTGTAGAAGGAGAAATTCGAACTGATTCCCAAGACTATGGATAGCTTGAATTTATAAGCAATTAACAATAGCGCTGCTGCCAACCATGTCGAAAATTCAACGTCACATGACTAGCTCGCTAATAAGCGGTCTTGGAATTTATAAGTTCTGTGCCTCGAAAATTCCGTCTCCGCCACCTGACTAGCTTCCGAAGAAGCGATCTAGATAAGCTGCTTGGAAGCGCAGGAAACAACCCCCGGAATTCTGTAACCTCGGGACCTCGGGAGTTCTCACACAAACATCGGTTAATGCCCAGAAACTGTGAAATCCGAAACAGTTTGGTGCAGGGTTGTAATCCTATCCTTAAAACCTTAATCCTGATCCTGAACGAAAGATGCTAAGGTTCACCTTACCTCACTAACTCTAACCAAAATCTGAAAACAGTGCATCTAACCCTAACATTAAAACAGTAACACATTGAACCCCCTAAAACTAATCTTACAACATTTACCCTATCCTTTACCTTCCGTCCCAGATTTAATTCAAACGCCCCAGTCCTTAATCTCCCACATCGGTTACCCCAGAGACTTTGTACGCCGATGCATAAGACAATAACAACCCAGCAGAAAGGCGCCCAAAACAAACATATGGCTACTCCTTCTTTATATAAGGAACACGTCTAAACTCGTTGAAAGGCACTTGTGAAAAAAACAAAATGAAAGTGGCGCACGAACCGATGACTACTTTACGTACCCAGCTAGTACACCCTAAGGATAGCGTTGGCTACCTTGATAAAAACGAAGTTATCCACAAAATCCCATGTGAAGACTGTGATATGGTATATTGTGGCCAAACAGGAAGATCCGTCTCCACACGCATCCACGAGCATGAATTAGCAATGCAGAGACGTGATCATTTGTCAGAAGTGGCTATGCATTGCTTTGACACAGGACAGACCTTTGCATGGCACAAAACGCGTATCGTTTGAGCTTGTCCCTTCAAAAAAGGCCGATAATTTCTTGAGGCCATGCACTCCGATGATTCGGGCATCAACTGGCTTATCGAGTTGGCTGGAGTGTAAAAAACATCTCAAAGAAAGGTGGAAGAGACTACAGTCGATAACTATGGACCACCATGAACTGCAATTAATACCCACACAGGTTGACCCAGGCTGATGCCGGACCGACGCAGATTACAGTTGCCAATTATCAACTACGCCATTGCAACTGCTAATTTTGTCCACCACGGCGTGACGTAAATTGCAACTTCCAATAAGCGCCCACGCTAGACGACTAGATAACTGTACAAGAACTTTGAAATGCTAATTGTTCTTTGCACATGTTCTCAACTCTGGCGACGAGCTGGGGACCCACTGTCAAAAATTTACTGAATAAATTTCCCCATTTTCCCAAAAGACGCCTTTCTTTGAAAGTATTAAAAACTTAAAATTAAAACCCCAACTCCAACACTTAACCACTAACCATATTGTTAAAAGCCTGCATCAAAAATCAACCAACCCTAACTGCTTTCTTCACGATTGTAAATGCCCTAAAGCTAACGGCAAAAGTAGCTTATGTAGGCCCACTCATATACCCCTAGTCCCAGATTTTTTCTCCTGCAAAAACGATGGTTATACAGTTTTCGGAGGTGGGGAAATAGGATAGGCAGAGAAGGAAATTTTTAGCAGTAAGTGTAAAGTGAAAAAAGCAGTCGAAGTTGCTTCCCACGGCCGCTGGGAGTAAGTTATTCCGCATGTAAATTAAAGGTGTGCGCGGCGCTATGCGCCGCGGGCCATACTAATGTAACTCCAAAACGGTAAGTTGGACCTCAGTTAAGTTGAAGTAGACAACCTCCTGACCACTATTTAAATTGTTTGGGAAAATTAAAGAAATCTGCAATTTGACAATCGGGTTTTTCCGCAATTATTTAAGCGATTATAAAGATTTGGAAAATCTACAGATCTAAATCAACAACACGTCTGAAAACAGGAAAATAAAAAATGTATTTAGCATTTATTAAAGTATATTTCACTGTGTGTCCTAATTCCCCACCCATAAAACCCTAAAACCACCGTTTTATTAGGAAAACATGCAGGGAGTAGGGATTAATAAGTGGGCCTACATAAGTTACTGTTGCCAATAAACACAAATAGGCAAGTATTTGAGCAAAAGCTAGGTAGCGTTACATGTGGCACCATCACCAGCGTAGGAACCCAGTTCAAGCAACGTTACTTGTTCCGTAGGCTATCTACAAAATATAAGGGCTCAAAAAATCCGTAAAAATATACACCACGTATTCGTGTAGTCGCTTTTCAGAGGGTTCGTTGTTCTCAGACCATCAGACAGTTTTACAACCAAATGCGAGCACTCTGTTGCGACCAACATATCTTAGAATTATATTGCATTTTAATCACTGATATAATCCCGCTTATGCAACCCTTTCTGGCCAACATCACATATAAGGGTCTCGGTAAAAATTTGGAGAAATGCGTAATCTCTTATCTTTTCTAGTAAATAATGCTATATATAATTGTACTTATGCATACAATATTTTCTGTGCAGTTTTATCTAACCATCTGCCTGAAAATTTGTAAGACCTCCGAGGAAGTCCTTTATTTCTAATAACTTGCGCGATGCGTGTTTATACATCTGTCTGCATGAATCCTCCATTCTTAAAAATTGAATTTGTGAAATAGCCAGCCCCTTCACCTGAATCTTAGGTGGAAAGCAATATTTTTAGTTGCAGAGTCGCACAAAATTATCACGTCCGAACAAAATCCACAAAATAGGGGAAGAACAACCACATGTGTCGGAACATTCATTTGAAATGAGGCTTTCAAAATGTGTAAACATTTCATAATTTCACTTCCTGCCCACATCGTAGGGTCAGCTCACAAAACTGACATTGTAAACATCGTACCCCTTTTTACATCTCCGCAGAAAGATGAAACAAGTGAAGATGAAGATTGCGGAGCTAAAAGACGAGGAGAAGAGGTTCAGTGACGTGGAAACAGCCATTTTGCGTGAATGCCTTCCCAAACCCATTGCCGAAAGAGTTGGCAGAAACGAGCCGATACCTACCACCTATCATGAGAAGATGACAATTTGTGCAATCACACTGCTCAACTTCTACGAGGTAACCAAATCTCTGGCCACCGATGAGGCAAGTCTACTACTTACTGCTTTGTTGATAGAAGTAAGGTGTGTGTCCTGAAACCAAACGAATAGGTCACGTAAGCCGTTGAACTAATGAGTGTAGTGACCCGAAGATACGATAAAGGCCTGTTGTTCGTCGCAAGCGTTGCTGCTGTAGCTGCTGCGACCACTTCAAGGATCCGTTCACTCACGGATGATCTGTACTTGCTCTTTGTAGACGAAAAAATCTCACATTACTAGAGCAGCCGCCAGATCTCTCAAAACGTGTCTTTGCACAACGCCTACTAGTACGTAGACCCGGTTTGATTCACAAGAATTGTGATTGAAACGAAGAAGATTCGATCACTGGGAGTCAGCCTAAGACGACTCGGAAGCCTGTGCGTTCCACGAGTGGTGGCTTGCTTTGGCCAAATTGACTTTCAGCACCGAATATGGATTGGGCAAATCGTTGCAGTTGTTTATGGAGTGGGAGCCCGTGAACCATGATTGAAAATGCCTGTGCATGTGTAACCCGTTTCTGCTTTTGCCTTCTGATCATGTCTTTTGTGAATAATCAGAAGCGGATATCGAAAGCTCGGGCGATTGAATCGTCCTCTTCTCAATTACCTCCTGAGACTCGCATTTTCACTTGGCTTGGCAAGAATGATGATGTCCACTGTGCGCCTCACACAGAGGTGGGCGCAGCACGGTGACGTTTGCGTGAGTTAGTGATAGCAGACTTGCGCCGCGCCCACCGCACTCTGTCCCCCCCCCCCCCCCCCCCTCCCCGGCCCTGCTACTAGACAGAGTCCGGCGGCGCAGATGGAGAATATTACACAGCCCTTCTATGTGTGACTCACACACCCACTCCTCATACCATGAATCAAGTTTTCGCAGAAAGGTAGGAGACACGATGCGCATGCCTCACACCATCCTACGGTTACTTAACAGTAAGGATTCTAAAAGATCCTCTTCTGCCCACCCGAATAAATTTGTAAATTAACTGACATTTTGGACAGCTGGGCCGGCTGCCCTTTACTGATTTGAAGACTAACTTTATCGATCAGAAAGTTTAAAGTTGCGACTGTGCGTGTTGGCCTTGGGCTGATCGATTTTTATCCGGTCGCTGTTTGGCCGCGCGTGTGGATTTAGGCTTGGCGTGACGTAAGTTGGTGTTCTGGTTCGTCTCCACGGTAGAGAATTCTGGTAATCCTGCTCTCTCTTCTGGTGGTTTCGTCACAGTGCCGTCTTTGTCTACAAATCCTGACTTCGGTTTGACCGTGTCCTGTCCTTCTCTTATGTAATGACGTAGGACATTGTAGGCAGCAGGGAGGTTCAGATGCCTGTTGACAGCGTTGGCGTCTTAGTACCATGCCTCAAACGTAGGTCTTTCAGCTTTTGAGGAACCTCGGCCTACTATGGTCGATCCTTGAATATCGAAGTTGTAGCTAGTCTCTCCGATATGTGTCGCAAGCTGTGAGTTAGGATCTAGTCTCCGGGCCGCTACTTTGTGCTCCTGTGGACGGGTCTACAATCTGCGCCTTGTTTCTCTAACGTCCCCATCGTTGCAACGTATTCTGTAGACAACTACAGAGGTTGAAGTAGGCGGCCGTCTGCCTTTAGGTTGCATCACTCGGCGGCGTATTGTAACCTGAGGTTGATGGGCTATGCCTACTCCAGCGGGTTGTTACAGTCAAGAGACTGCTTCGGGGGCTCCTTTTATGTAGGGATCTGAAACGTCAAGAAACTAAAATTCGTGTTCCACTGATTGCATCTTCTTCTTTCGAACTGCTTCCTGGAACTCGCATATTTGCATCAATCGGCAACATTTGGTCCGTCGGTCAACCAGGGACAGGCCGGTTAGCACCTTGACTTGCCAACAATTACGACAGTCACAAAGAGGGAAAAGGTCATGCGAGCCCACCAGCAGTCAATCGCAAAGTCAACCAGCGGTGAACAGGCAGGTCAAAGTTCGTGCGTTCGTTCGGCAAGACCGAAAGAGTCACGGCAAACGGAAACAATTACCTAATTACCTAATGATGGAACCAAGCGGCTGTGCAAAACGTCAGTCTCAAAATACTTCGGTCCATGTCCTCATAATTTCCTCTTACTTTTCTTTGGGAGGAGGAAAACGATGCGTTGAAAGCCTTCCAGATCGCGCATGTTCACAAAGTACGATAGATTAAACGCCTCAGGTGTGCTACAATGTGGAATGCGCTGATGTGGTGTAGGAATGGGAATGTCTCTTCCCTGCACAAGTCGAGTTTTCGAGTCGTTCCCCGATCTATTTTTAAGATTGGGCGCCATATCTAACAGAGCTGCGGGGACCTACATAGGTAGACCTCACACCACCTAGTTGAGTGCAAGCATGCCTCAAAGAACAGGGTTCCCACTTACTTGAGCTGCTTTTATGCTGTGCCTCTAGTAAGGGACATGGAACTGGCATGCATATGATGGCGACGTTTGGACTGCCGTGTTTTGACGCAGATTTAAACGCAGATGTACGTATAGTGTCGGTTGGGACCAAACAGTGACTATATGTCCGTGGACAGTGTTTGTGGTCGAGATTAGTGCAAAGGGTATCTGTCGAGGCAGTGGTTCGCCAACCTCAGTACGATAGATTCATAAGTGACCGACTAGGCCGGTGAGTAGGAAAGTGACATGGAGGTGTGGTTGTAATAAGGAGTGTTGGAGACCAAGTCCGCATTGCTAGTGGTAGGATCGGTGATGAAAATGGTGTTGGTGGATTGCGAGGTAACGCAGGGTTCCTCGCCGGTCTCGGAACTGGCAGTTGTTGCTATTTTAGTCACCGTCGGTGTGGACACGATGGAAGGGTTGGCGTTGTGGATAAGAGGCACTTGAGACTTGTGAGCCCTTCTTGTGGCTTTGACAGCGATGGTTTTGTTAGCTTTACATATTGCAGATCCAGTCCTGACTGCCCTTCTCCAGGCTGGTTCAATCACCGCAAAGTTCTCTTAGGTCTCCAAATTGATTTGCAGATGCTGCACAGAGACTCCAGGGTGTCCTTGTAGTGTCGCTATTAGCCCCCTTGTCGGTGAGCAATCGTAGCGACGTCGTCATAAAATAGTCATTTGGGAAGACACTCGTTATACATTAACATGATGTGGCCGCTCGAGCACGACAGCAGTTATCTCAGCGCGATGTGGATTTTGAGGAGTTCAGTCGGTTCTAGTACTTCCGTGTCTGGGATCCTAATCTTCCATAGCAGATTCGATAGTCTCCAGAGACAGCTACGTTTGAAATGGTTCGGTTTTATGGCAGCCACAGAGTAGCGTTGTCAGGACTTCCGCCCTGCGGCGGACGTGCGGCTGCATATGGCTGGCTGGTGATGGTCAGCTGGTAAGAAATAATTAAATACTTCTCACTTTTATTATTTGAAATTCTTCTTTCTGCATATGCAAGCACTGCTCAACCATTGAGCTTCACACCTACGAGTATCGTTGATAGGTTGGATTTGGCAAAATGTGCATGCGTATCACTTTTGAAAGGAGCATACAACATCAAGACATAGCGTATGCATTGATGCACAGAGCAATGGTTAAGAAATAAACTAAAGACATGAGAAAAAAGTTCACCACTTACCCAGAACCAGACGAAATAGACGAAAGTAGTCTTTTTTACTAAGTGGTGAGTTATGGCTGAGATGGTATATGAAAATGCTCGAGACACAATCACACAGCGTTGGCCGTTAACTTAATAAAGACTTAATAGTGGTGGACGAAACTTAGTTGGCGTGGCTTTGCCGGGGCTTAAGAGTCAATTTGATGCATCTCAAATGTACGACAGAGTCTACATTCACGGTCTTTACAAGACCGGCGTAGCAGCTCACGCAGTGACGGCAGTATATGTGGTCTTGTGCCAACTCTTTGCAGCCTAACTAACACAGGTCGTGAGCAGCCAATCGGAAGTTCGTTTTAATCCAGAACACAGAAGAAAGCAGCCTGCTCTGGAGGCCAACATCTATGATAGCAAACAACCCTTTTGACTGTTCAGAAGGAGGGAGACGTTTTATTTAATACGATAGTAGTTGTTTTAAATAAAGCACTTCGGACGGCTATTTCGCTGACTTTGTCCTCTTGATAATTTCAGATTGCTGCTGCGCTTAATCGTCTTAACAGACTCATGTGTGACATTATTGAGGAACACAATGTTCTGAGGATTTCTACATTGGGTAAGCAGGAGACTGAATTAAACGTTTTTTACACATAAAAACACGCGAGAACGCCCTGAAACTGCTGAATGTATAACTGACAGGGACAGCTGGATCTGTGCCATACATTGCCTTTGGAATCTGTTATTTGTCTGTGAAAGGTCCTCTTCCTAGCAAACTTCACATGACACCTCTCCAACAGGTTACTCAGTAGCCAACTCCTATTTCTCCCAGTATACTGAGCCATCTTCCGAAAGCTAATTGATGCACTTGAAGATACTACCACCAGGTAAACGTTAAGTTGGTACTCCCCTGGCACACAGACCACTATACGTTAACCCCGTAGTAATTGTCAGAGAACCTTATCGTTCGAAAATGTGGTGTAACTGTTATAGACGTTCTTTTAACCATACATTATATAGATAAAGCCCGCTATCTTCACTTTCCTTTTAAAATGTTTCATGTTATGTAATGTATGGTACTATGCCTTTAAAATAAGCGATACCCATTCACAATGTTTATCTTATTGGAAACGCTAATTGTTACAGAATTGCATATTTTCAGCCATTCGGAATTGCAAAATTGCATAAATTGTGAAAATGCAGTCATGCATATATGCAGAATCCTCTATAGTACTATGAAAAATATAGCATTAGCAGAGCAAAATAATTCGCTTTTCGTATTGGAAATCCAACCTCTCGCATGAACTATAATCCAAACAGGCCGCGACAGGAAGGTCTCCTCTACCTGCAGAGGGGAGTTCTGAGGAATGGTAACTAAATGAGTCAATTTCGTTATTTTATTCATATTTTACAGCTAATTCCTCATAAGTGGGTACTCAGGATACTGTTTTATATTAAAGATTTGGCAAAACTGACATGTAGCGCCCCTATAGATATCTATCCCCCTTGCCCGATTGCTTAACATATTTTGTGTCCAAACATTAAATTCTTGGCATGTGAGCGTGAATGAACATGTAATTTTGGTGGAAGTGATCAAAAAATAGTAACCAATAAAATGTGTGTTTGTTTTTGTATGCTACAATAGAATAAAATTCAATCAATATGTAGTCCTGTTGCGTTAGATACATATGTCAATTGAGGAAAATTCGACCCCTTTTAGGCAGAATTTAAAGAAAACGGAAATTCGACCTCCTATCGGTGGAAATGAACGAAAATATTAAACGTTGGGCTGCTGAAAATTTAAAAGAAGTTTCTTATTATAAGTCGAAGGGATTTTTCGAGCCTCTAAAGTCAGTCCTGCCAAAGATTTTTTAACGTTCATATGAATCTTTATGCTCACCATTCTTTTCTTCTAGTTAGCTCGCACACATTTGCGATGACATAAAAAAACAATCCAACGTGTAAAGTTGTAACCGATGTGCCTTTAGTTTTGATACACTCAATTTTCTCGATATGTGAGGCCAAACCTGCACTCATCTTGATTTACTCCCCAGCAATAGGGTTCGGTGCAGCTAGGGGGGAAATTTATCGTAACCACCCCCCCCCCTCTTCTGAACCCTGCTGAGTCCCATCCAATATAATGTTGATGCTCTCTTTCAAAGGAACGATCGTGATCATGGCAGGTAATCCAGAGAGCGGAGACGCTGCAAGACAGGCACAGGCTGTGGCGAACTGTTCTCTGGCTGTTCGGCAGTGTCTGCGTTGTTATGGGAAGGTGCCTCGGACAAGTCAGGAAACGGAGTTTGCGTTGGCGATCGACACTGGGCCAGCTGTCACTGGTCTGCTGCCTGGCGATGCTCCACGGTAAACTACATTTTTGACAGAGAGAACAAGGGTTAGGGAGGGTCAATAATTGGCTACCGATAAATGGCCGGAAAGTTGTTGTTTAAACTTCTGGTCGTGGATTGACAAGAGAATAACTACACCCTCTATTACAAGTGGCCTTACGCTAAATTCAAGAGCATTAGACTTAGTGTCGTGGTTTGCACACCAGAATACGGCACCCCCCCCCCTTTGAAAGGAAGCACAGAGCCAACTGTAATACGAGGGTATA
This sequence comes from Ligula intestinalis, assembly GCA_036362985.1. Lineage (NCBI taxonomy): Eukaryota > Metazoa > Platyhelminthes > Cestoda > Diphyllobothriidea > Diphyllobothriidae > Ligula > Ligula intestinalis. The sequence goes on along the minus strand of JAYGXS010000005.1, from coordinate 12,234,804 downwards.
ATTTCTCATGCTAAACACTTATTGTTTTCTGTGCCCTTCTGGTGGCATTTTTGACATTCACCGCACTGGGTTCTAGCAGGATCAAGCTAATCCCACTGATTTTTGTCCAACAATCTTTTTTTTTTCATTTTCTTTATATAGATTAGCTTATACGTTTAAGCTAGTTGGGTTAACTTAAGCGGATTCAACTTTGTAAAACGTTTGGCCGGGGATTGTGAGCGAATGTATTGGGGAAGTCTACTTGGCAAGCATGGATAGCAGCTGGTCATTTTAGGTAAAGAAGGGTCATCGGAAATTGTGATTTTTAGCTGTCATGGGAACTTCCGTCACAGGCAGATTCTAGCCGCTACGAGCCGATCCGAATAGAAGGAGGCGTTGTTGGACGCTAGCTGCAAGGACAATACAGTCTGTACAGAATAATTTGGAAACAGGCTGGAATAAGTTGGCAGCCAACCATGACAAGCGAAGAAGGCGTTAGATGACTTTGAACGAGAACATGTTTGAGTCGGCCATTGAGGTGATTTGTCTATTAAGAGAGCTGTGATTGGTCAGGGAGCAGACTGCCATTGGTACATGCAAGAGGCGCAGCTTTGCAGCAGGCGTTCTGGAGAAAAGCCGATCGGCCGTTCGTCCGTCGAGTTCGAGGATGTCCTTGGCGGGCTTCAGCAACTTTGGGGCCAAACGCGGCGACTTGCGTGCGAGTTAGTTTAAAGTGATAGTGGACTTGCACTGGATCCACTGCACTTTCTGCTCTCTTACCACTCAAGACAACTAATAAGCTACGGTTTTTAACTTTCTTACGCTAATAACCACTTTCCATTAAAAAGGGGAGAGGTTATTTGTACTATTTTCACCGGTGTCAAAGTAGCAGTGTGAGCGCCTATTGGCTAGTTCAAGTACGCTAAAATCCGATGTTACATCGTGCCAGGGATAATGTAATTATTCATTTGTCGTTTTTGAAATGTTTTTTTTTGCCATGTTAATTTTATCCATGTAAATTTGCTGTATGCGCGGCGCTACGCGCTGCGAACTAACATAAACTAACTCCAGCACGGTTAGTTGGACCTCAGGTCAGTTGAAGTAGACGACCTCTAAACGCCATAGTTTGACCGGATTTTTAAATTATGCAATAATTAAATGACTAATAATCAAATTAAACACACAAAATACGTGGGCAAGTCGCTAGTCAAAGTTACCATTATAATGCACGCTCATTGTCGAGTCAAAATACCGGTGGAACAAGACACATAGTTAATTGCGGCCATGTGTGCTAAAATATTTGGAATTTATATTTGTTAGCACCAGAAAGACACTAGCTTAACATACCTAGTTTTGTAAAAATTATGACGATATGCGCAGACAAATGTACAAATTTGCAATAATGTCAACAGAATTGGCTTTTTAGGACAATATTTGGCGATAATTTGCAAGTAATGGTGAACCAGAAACTAGGTAGTTAAGAAAAACTCCTACAATGAAAATGGAGGCGGAGTTCAATATGCCTCAATTTATAAAAAGTGTGTTGGAGAAACAATACTGCTAAGGAAAATTAGATAAATGTGTAGGATAGTCTAATGCTATAATGAAATTTATGTATAGTTTGCTCGTGGTTGCTGATATGCATAACATGAAATTTCACAAAGAAGCATCAGTTTACCTAGGACCTTGACATCTCAGGTGCCAAAATTTAATTCTGATGATGGTAAGTAGCCAACGAAGCGGGAGCAGTTTAGACTGAGTACGTCCATATGGCCTACATCGTTTGAATTACCGATGGTTTATGCAGATATATAGGCCCCCGCGGAAAAAGAGGCAGACAAAAAATAAATCCAATAAGATCTCCTAAATTCTCGATTGTCCTTTCTCGGAATCGTTTCAAATGATTTGGTTGAGATCATGACTGCCTTAGAATGCTAATTTTTTACTTAAATATACATTCATCAGACTGAAACTACGGTTTTGAAAGAACGCTGAATTTCTCTCAACTTTAGGTTTTGCCTCTTGGGAGGTCTGACAGACAGAGTGCGTGATCTGCTTAACTTTGCACCCCCTACGCACGTTATCGTTAGTGAAGCCGCCTACATTTTGATAAACGAGGACTCAACTTTCGAAGCCGAACCTATAGCTCAGTCGGTGAGTTCATGCCTGAAAATTGGAAGTATGTTTAGAGATCCCATTTGCGATTGTAAATTCCGATGTTTTATTTGAAGATTTGAAATGGGGTTTTAACACAAGGCCAACAACCATCTTAGCAATAGAGGCAATCTTGCATAAAATTCCAAAAAGGAGTAAATATTTCGTATACTAACCCTAGCTAGTATCCCAGCCTAAACCTTAACTCTAACCCTCATCCTAAACTAAACCCTTAACCCCAGTACCAATCCTTATCTTGACCCTAGTACTGGCCAACGCCAATGCCATCCCTAGCGTTATCCTGATCTCCTTGGCACTTAACGTAGGACCATCTACATTAGCTTGATCAGGACTGGAGGTTCCTGTTCCTCTACATTTCCAGAACTGTTTACAGAGCGTTCGGTGAACAGGTCAGTTGCTTATCTGTCAATGATCTCACTGTTTAAAATCTCCTCTACTTTTAGCCCCAATTCGGATCAATTCACAAATTGATGGGGAAATCAAAGGCAAGTTTTTATCCCTTTTAATTACCTGCTTTTCTTGGATTGTTCTTTTTACCGGAACTAGTTCAATAACCACCCATTCATCAATCCGGTAGTGTTTTGGCACCTTAATAATCTCCTGTCTTTAGGCTTCACATGCGCACGTACACAAGTGACCAATAAAATAACTTCAGAGCAAGTAGAAACAAAAGTTTAAAGAAGTTTCTAGTTTTCGGTAATGAATAGAGCAGTCTTATCTGCAAATATTATGAACTCATGAAAAACCCATGAAAGTCCTATGCACCGTAGTTTACCTGGCTCATGAAGTGTTTATTCGAATTCTGAAATATGCTTTCGACTAAAAATGAGTGTTCAGCTGCGGTAACCCCCGATATATTTAACTCATACTGGGATACTGGCTTTTAAATAAGGTTTGTTCTGGTTACTTACTTAAGAAGTATACAATTTTCGCACAGATTTCCAATCCTCTTTATATTTAAATCTATGAGACTTCTCAAAAGTCAAAATGTGTATTCACACAGCATACAGTATCGCAATCATTTTAACGGGATGTATCGGCAGCTAACCGGCAAGAAACTCGTTCAAAAGCCAGCATTCTGTCGCGACAGAAAGTTCGCGGAATTATACTGCACGATAATCGATAATTAAAACACGCATACCTCCATTCTAATCGAAAACATACAGGCTGTGGCCTAACATACAGAATGCCGAAATTCACAAAAGAATGCTAATCACTCGCAGACCGGAAACAACGAATGTAGTAGAGCTTGGAAATAATAATTAATAACCCTGAGCAAACTTAAAGCAAGAAATATTAAGAGTAATAGTAATTTATTCAGCAGTACCAACCTTTGTTAGAAAAACGGCAAATTCCAAAAACGGGAAGAATCGCCGTTACTGCGGAAACTTTCGTTTAAGTACACTGTAAGCCTGTGCATGCACAATAAAACGAGCAAATCAATCACCACTCGTAGAAGTGCGTTTGTAAGAAGGTCGTTAGGGCAATTTACATAAGAAGATCCTTCAACAAAAAGTGGTATATGAAAGGTGATCGTTACCGGAAATTCAATTAGCATTTACTCAGAGGTCCTAGCTATTGTGATAAAAAAACTTTTCGACCGTTCGAGACTAAATGCATATGCTGTCAAAGAAGAGTGGATTCTATTTACAACGTGCTCCTTCGTACATTGTACGGTTTTGATCACGCACGACCTGAAGGACCGCAATTTTGCAATTTAAATTTCGCCACGCGCGACCATCGTCAGCAGCAGTAGCAGCAGATCAGTAGAACTCTGTCAGGAAAAGAATGAAAACCAAAGGCCCAGTAACCATGCCATATGTCTTGACTGAATGTATCCAACTGAATTCGGTGCTAAACAAAACTATTTGCCGTCTACAGTGAGGCTGTGGCGGGAGTGGATTCGGATTAGTCGATGTTCTGACGGAGATCATGCCTAATGTATCCAAGCTGGCTCCTCCGGCTGAGCCCGAGCAATGCTTGCGATATTGACCTGGCACACAGGGATGGCCTTGATTTAACCTGAACTGGTATACTTTACTGCCAACATTGCCAATAGTAGCGAATATTCGAGTCCCAGGAAGCAGTTCAGAACACGAAGATGCGAGCACTGGAACAAGAGTTTTATTTGCCTGACGTTTCGGATTCCGTCAGGAATCCTTAGTCATAGGTAATCGTAAACAGGCCTGAGACAGGCGCAGATCAGAATTGATACATGCACATATTGCACGGTATTTATAGTTCACAGCCGTCACCCGCATGTGTACTATAATTGTCAGTTCTTGTAGTCACCGCTTGAGGTCTAAATTGGTGCGGTGATTGCTCATTAATTGCCACAGCGTTTTTGCCCGCGTCGGATGCGGATTTAGTAATGGCGTGATAATTATGCCCGCTGTCGTCGGAGTTGTTGTTGCACCCAGTCCTTCCCACGTGACTGATTCTCTTTCTCAGGAAATGTCTCAGTACACCGTATGGGAACGCCAAATCGTTACGCTTGTTGATGGACTGGGGGCCTGAAAACCATGACTCAAGCAGCTCGTGGCTCACGCGGTTGTCCCCTCTTGCGAGGATTTTGGCCTCGGCAAACTTGAAAATATGGTCGGGTCTCGATGAGTGAGCTGTAACCTGGGAGTTGGCGTTTTTCTTCCTCGCCACCGCTGCATGCTCAGCCATTCGCGTCCGTTGTAATCTCCCAGTTTCTCCAACGTATTTGCTTTGTCCACAACTACACCAGATCCGGTAAACGACTCCAGCCATTTCCTGCCGTGGCAGTGGGTCTTTCGGCCTCATGACCCGGCGCCTGATGGTTGCTATCGGCCTGTGTTCATCTCCAACTCCAAGTGGGGTGAGTAGACGGCTGACTGCTTCCGATACATTCTTCACGTACGGACGAGCTCGCCAAACGTTTGGGCCAGCTGGACTTGGCTTCTTCGCTCGTTTGCATATGCACTGGTTGACAAATTGTGTGGGTAACCATTCGCTCTCACTACCCGTCGAACATATTGCAATTCAGCAATTTTGTCTTCCGCTTCGCTGCAATGCATCTCGACGCGCCGGAATAGCGCTCTAACGCAGCTCCATTTGTGACCGATTGTGTGGTTGCTGCTGTAGCTCAGGACTTGCATAGTGTTGGTTGCTTTTCTGACCGCTTAAGTCTTCAGGCCACGATCGTCTTTGCGGCAAACGAGGACATCCAGGAAGGCCAGTTGATTGTTTTCTTCTTCCTTCATCGTAAATTGAATGTCCGGGAAAATGGCGTTTAGACGTTCCTTGAATGTCAGCACCTGATCCCACTCAATGACGACGAAGGTGTCGCACACATACCGAGCACAGAGTTTCGGTCTGTGGTGTCGGAAAACCAGCGACTCCAGCCGTTGCAGGACCACCTCTGCTATGAGTCCGGAAACGGGCGAACCTATAGGCATGCCCTTCACCTGCTCGTAGATTGTTCCGTTGAAGGTAAAGTACGTCTTCAGGCAGAACTTTAGGAGCTGGAGGATTTGAGCGTGCCAGAGGCGATTCTCCGTTTCGTCGTATTTCTCTCGTAGGAGCAGCTGGATAGTCTCGACGGCCAGGTCCTGTGGAATAGAAGTAAAAAGGGACGTGACATCAAAGGAAACCATGATATCATTTGGCTGGAGGCTTACCCCCTTAAGTTTCTCCAAGAATTTTGTTGACGACCTGACTTTTGTGTCTGAATCAGCGGTCAAGAATTCGAGCCGTCGAAACAGCCACTTCGCCAATCCGTAGGTTGGAGTTCCTTTGAGAGATACGATTGGCCGGAGGGGGGCTCCCTCTTTGTGCACCTTGGGGAGACCATAGAAGCAGGCCAGTGCCGTTTCTTGCGCTCTTGCCATGCGTCGGTCGATTGGTGATATTGCACCTGAGTTCTCCATTGCCAACAGTGTTGTGTTGATCTCGCGTGTCAGCGTTAAATGGGGTTGAATTTGCACGGGACGTAGGACTGACAGTCGTCCAACAAAGTTTGAGCTTTGTGAATGTAGTCTGTCCTGTTCAATAAGACAGTTGCCCGCCACTTGTCCGCCGGCACTATAACGAGGTCATTGTCGGCTCTGAGTTCTTTCAGTGCCTTACGTTCGACTTTGGAGAGAACGTCACGTTGTCTATGTGCCATGATTCTACAGCAGCAACCATGTTGGCAGGTCTGGCATCAGCTGTGTTGAATGAGGCTCCATGCCTTAACACCTGCATTTGTTCTTCCGTCAGCTTTTTGGATGACAGGTTGTGCACCAGTTTGTCATCTTTGGGTGAATTTGGTCGAGGTAGCTTGCGAAACTTAATTTAAAGTGCTGTCTCCCGCTTCGCTTTGTGGTTTCGGGCTCGTTCGGTCACCCTCTGCTGGAGCAGTTTGGTAACATTCTCACCCATAAACTCCAACCACTTCTCCCTCTCTTCGCTGATCTTCTGACAGTACTTGCGAAGCCTCGCGTGACAGTCTGAAAGATCACTCGGACCATATCTCTGCCGTGCTTCAATTCTTTGCGTCTCACCAACTCTGTATTAACCGGAGGTACGAAACACACTTCGATAGCACATTATTGTCGAGATACCTGTGCAAGAATCGGATCTGCGCATGAGTAGATTACCTATGACTAAGGATTCCCGACGGAATCCAAAACGTCAGGCAAATAAAACTCTTGTTCCAGTGATCGCATCTTCGTCTTCTGGAAAGATTATTCTTGAGCAAGGCCAGTTGGAAAGTTTTATAACCTTGGGTTTCCCTGCATCGACACTGGTTATATCCCCCAGTTACGTGTTAGGAAAAGAAGGCAGAACAGGATAGCAGATAATACTTTACTGTAACAGTTCCTGCTAGTACATCAGCTTTCTCTTCTGTGTGTCCATTAACAGCGTGTATTCTGTCGTCAGCAGCGTGTCTTCCGTCGTCGGTAGCGCGTCTCGTGTGGGCCAACAGTTCTCGTATCCCAGCAGCAGAATGCCGCCTCATGTCAGTGGCAGCGTATTTAAAGACTAACGGCCTTTGTTCTCTATTGGCCTTCTCCCAGTGGCCCACGCAGGGAGCCAGCCTGCGGCGACCTCACTGTGAAAGCCCGGTGGCTTGCGCAGAATTCCTCTGCATCATCGCGTGGTGTCCTGAGCGTGACCCATCGCGCCACTGTGACGCGCGCATTTGCATGCGTCCTTTCCTGGCCCCTTGTCATGTGTGACCTCAGAATTCAGCCAGCGGCTGTCATTGCGTCCTCGCGTGTCGACCGTTCTGCCTGCCTCCAGCGGCGACATCTAAGCCTCCTTTGTTCTGGTACTCTCAGGACGGTGTGAGTGATAACTCGCATGTTGGGCTGTTCTAGCACAAAACCAAGTCTTCATTCGCCTCCTTTGCACACGACTCCCGTCTTGAGGATTTGGCGTAAAGAAGTTAGTAGGAGGACCAGTAACATTGGTTGGCACGGAGTGAGCATGCGCCTAGATGTGTTACTGCTCTCCCTCTCAAATAAATAGCATTTTATTGGATGCGCACCTCAGTAACGCGTGTTGTGCGTTCATTTGGCTTCCATCCAACGCATCTACCAAGTGGCTCTTTGTAGGAACACTATTTCAACATAAATTAATGACGAAGCGCACTTCGGACAGAGCCATGGTCACCTTGCATCGTAGTTTAGTACGTCCGTAGGAGAGCGTCATGTATTAGCAATGTATGAACGAAAAGTCAGCCTCGTTTATTGAATTATAATAACGTTATGGGGCCGACAAAAATGAAATAGGTACTCAGATTACAAAGCCTACCCTATTCTCATATGGTAAGCGCGAATTTAATTCGAGTGAAATATTCCGTCGGTCGCAGTGGTTTGATATTAACCCGCAATCCCAGTGAGTGCCAATTGGGTTAAGCGCAATCTTATGCTAAATTTGTATGTTCTGTGGTAAATGTGACTGAGTTAAAGGAGTTGATAGTCAAGATACAGCGCATTATTTTGACCCTCGGTAAATGTTGAGGAATGGTCATTTCGTGATATCTATTTTCCACGAGGTAATAAACCAAAGTAATCAAGCCTAGAAGGAGAGGAAGTGCAACATTCAGGTTGGCTTTGGTTTCCGTGCCAACGATGATGCTACATCGTAATAGTCAAGTTTCCACCGCGCTCAAATCAGTCATACCGGAATGACTTAACTGCAACTTTTCGACAGGCGAGAAGAATGTGCATTAACGAACCTAGGCCGCTATTCTGCTCCAACACTAATAAATATTAGTACTGCCCCTTGTTAAATTATCGATCCTTGTAATGGTCGGCAGATAACTTTAAACATATTCCAGCTCGAATTTCGAATATGAAAACGAAAATAGAAATTTTACCCATTAACGTAGAGTTTGATCTTCTTTTCCACTTGCTGGAGCTTAAACAGTAAGATATATTTCGGCTGCGGCTGACCACGTGCTGCCTAAGCAGCCTTAAATACGCTCAATTACCTTCGCTGTCTTTTCAGGTGGATCCATCCAATTCTATTGCCAGTCAGCCAGTCAACTAGAAGATGGAGTGAAAAGGCATTGCATTTTAAGAAGTAAATCACACTCTCCTTCGTCGTGATCAGCGTCTACTCTACGCAGATAAACAACCCGTCGTTTCTCTGATCAGCCATGAAACTAAGAGGGCGCTTGAAATTTCCTCCAATGTACCCGATTTTTCCCTTGTCTAGTTATTCACTTAAGACCATCTTTCCCCGCAGGGGTGCCCATTTCATTTTAATATCTATAACTCTCTTGCACATCCACACTGTAAATGCCTAAGAAATTATCTTACTCTTAGTCACGCTGAATGTCTCTTGTAAATTCCTCAATGCGAAGATCAAATTAATGAGTGCTCTTGATGGACGGAACCCTTACTATTCGTGCAAAGAAGAATCCTGCCTAGATACTGTTGTACGTCAAACGTCATTTTATATCCAAGACCAAAAGACTTCATAAAAAGACATCCTTAGAGCAGCTTAATTTCTCCAGCTGCCCAAACTTTACTTTTTGCCATAAACACTGTCATTCCTCATATTATCAGTGGCTAATGTTCCGTTTGTTTCCATGGTGTCTCACCCTGACACACTTCGTGCCAGACATTTTATAATGTGTGTTTATTTTCTGTCATTGCTATTTTTAGGCTACAATGAATATGTATAAGAACAGGGGACACCATATCGCATTAAAAGTTTAGATAAAAAGAACATTGCAGCACATGAATAAATTTTATTTTTAGCGCACAAAGATCACTTTTAAAAACAGACTTAGTACAGGGTTGCAGGCAGTCCTAAGACGGAAGAGAAGGCATAAGCGGAAATGAGTTGATCGATCATTACCACGGAAAAGCAAAATGATCACACGATCCAACTGCTTACAGAGTTCTGATTTGTTTATCCATATTGCAGCGGCCTACGCAAATCGTATGAGACGCCCGATCATCAGCCGATGTACGGTGTTAAATGCAACCTTTTGGTCGACTGTATGATCAGTGATCACTAGGTGCTGAATGATGTAACTCCTAGGTGATGTTAGAAAGAGATAAATGTGACGGAGTCGCGTTAGAATTTGAGGTTGTTAAGTGGCATGCAGCTCCAATAGCTCCAGAATCAACTTCTCGGCCACGACCTCTAAAAGTTATTTTAGAACCTGAAGCACAGGCGAAACTCTTGCTAGAGCGCAAACCATCCTTAAGGAGTCTGCATTCGCAAGTTTTTTTTCCAGCCGGATTACGATTTGAAAGAGCGGAGAAAGATGAGACAGCTAATAATAGGGCTGGAGAAACGGAGAACCAATGGCCAGACAAATCTCAAAATAAGAGAGGGACAAATAGTTCAGGTCAAAAGGACATCGATCTAGTCAAAGCCAGTAACAGTGACGGCCTAGCTGTCCCGCCACCGAAACCTCAGACATGCCCTCTTAACTTGGTCGTTTTAAATGCTAGATCACTGATTAATAAAATGCCTCTGCTCCAGACTATGGTTTTCGTCAACCGCCCAGACATTGTTATGGTAACTGAGACATGGGCATCGGCCTGTGTAGCTGACTCAGAACTCTTTGTTCTAGGCTATTCATGCGTTCGGAATGATCGAAACAATGGCCGTGGCGGAGGAAGCTGCATCTATATAAAGCAGCCACTTGCATTTCTCCCGTTGGACTATCTACAATTCACAGCGATGAAGGAGAGCTGCTGGCTACGAGTTGTTCTAAAAACAAATACTCCTTACTTGTTGGCTGTGTTTATCGCCACCTAATGCCAATGCAGACAACGACCTTTGTCTCTCGCAGGCATTTTTATGCCGCAGCTGACTTGAATATTAAGTATTTCTTGATTGTAGGCAATTTTAACCTTCCTGACGTGCAATGGTTTCCACCATCCGATCCTTCAATGTTCGAGAACTTACTTCAGGCAATAGACATCGGCATGTGGGATCAGGTAGTCGATTTTCCCACTCGAGGAGCAAACATACTTGACCTATTTTTTTGTAGGGGATGCGAACCACTTTTAGTGTCATCCTTAGACGCACTTGGGAGTTCAGACCATCTTACAGTTGTTAGTGAACTAGAACTGGAGGCGGATAAAACATTTTCCCAAAAGCATAGTCTTTATCATGACTTCCGATCAGCAAACACGGCAGACCTACTGGCACATCTAAACGCTCTCGACTGGTCTGAATTTTTCCAATGTTTGGATGTCAATCTTTGTACCGAGGCACTGAACAAAGTGTTGGATCCACTCATCCTCCATTTTGTCCCCCGTAAGAAAGTAATACATGTCAAGGATGAAGTGTACCTTCCTCTGTCTTTCCGTCGTAGGCTGCGTAAACTCCCTCGTCATTTGCATCGGCAGTACGACACTTCCGTTCTGCCCTTGATCACACTGCTCTTTGAGCAGGCTAAGAAGCCCTCCAAAGAAAAGCAGATAGCCGATGAGGCCCACTTCGCTGAAAACCCTTCCCTTAATGTTGCGAAACTCTTTTCACGTACAGTAAAAGCGCAGAGGAAAACGCAACACCCCATACTTCAAGATGCTTTAGGAAACCCCATAGCTGACGCTTAGTTGACTGCCGATAGCTTCAATGCGTTCCTATCCAAAACGTTTAGTGAAAACTCGTTCGCTGCGCCTTCGGCTATCCAGGCTTAGACGGGTGCCGTACTGGAAACCATAAGTTTTACCCTCTGGGATGTGACTGTAGCCATTCGTCGTTATCGTCAATCTTATAGTCCAGGACCAGATGGCGTCCCAGTTAGCCTTCTAAAAGCTCAAGCGAATGATATCTTTCCGTCTATTCTTTGTCAGGTATTTAATCTTGCTCTTGAAAGCAAAACCTTTCCTTCGTTGTGGAAGGAATCGCACATAATGCCTATTCGCAAGCATGGCTAATCGACGTCATTCGACAACTTTAGGCCAATAAATACACTTCCGGCAGCCTCGAAGATCTTGGAGACCTTAGTCAAAGAAAAGATGATGCGTCACTTGACAGAGAACAACCTGCTCAGTACAGCTCAACCTGGCTTTCTCGAGAAATGATCTTGTGACACCTGCCAGCTCTCTTGCTTTGATTATGTGCTGCAATCTAGAGACAGCGGTTTTGCCACTTATAGCGTCTATTTTGACTGTACTAAGGCCTTTGATCGGGTCGATCATAAACTCCTCCTTCTGAAACTGGCCTCCTTTGGCATAGGTAGCAAGCCTCTGAACTTCATATCTTCCTATTTGAATGCTCGCACACAACAAGTAAAAATTTCGAATGTTATCTCCAACCCCACGCACGTGAGGAGTGGAGTTATACAGGGTAGTGTATTGGGTCCGCTACTATTTTGCCTGTTTGTCAACGACGTTTCAGATTGTTTTCAGTATGGCAGACCCTTCATGCACGCTGATGACTTAAAAGTCGCTTATCGATATAAACCGGCAGATCGCAACATCGTGCTCGAGCTGATAAAAAAGGATCTTCAGGCCTTCGCCCACTCGTGTTGCACATGGCGCCTCACCCTTTCATGGCACAAATGTTCCGTTATGGTTGTTGGCGACGATCATCAACCGGAATTAAGCATTGACGGCCACGAAATAAATGTCCCAGGAGTTATCAAGTATTTGGGCGTATCCTACTCTAATAGTCTCAATTTGTCAGAGCACTGTGCCCTGATAGTCTCGAAAGCACGCCGAACCACCGGATTTATCCTTAGAAATTTTAAGACTATCAAGGTTAGAACTAGCCATTATAATATGTACGTGGGACCTAGTCTTGAATACTGCTCACCCTTATTCAGTCTTCTGCGCACTAGTGAACGGAAGAAAATAGAATCAGTGCAGCACTTCTTCACTAGAAGAGTTTTCACTACAGAACACCGCAACTTAACCTACCAACAGTGTGCGAACTTATAAAGCTGGATCCTCTGTGGTTTCGTCGATTGCTGAAGGGTCAGTTTAACTGTTTAAACTTTTGAATGGTCAAACCTTTAATCCTCTTAGCACAATAAGGCAGCTTGAGCACTCTCGACGCGCCAGTCATCGAGACGTATTTTAATTTCTTCCTATGGCACGTACAGTTAAGTACTGGCAATTATTTTCAGTAAACGCCATATCAATCTGAAATAAGCTGCCCAAAAGTATTAAAACCCAGCAAAGAGAGGACTATATCTAGTTTTCTACATTCAGGACAACTGTCACGAATTTTGGGTGCTGACTCGGTGGAATCTCTCTTTCACTCTGATGGCGTTCGAAGACTTTGAACCCCGCCAGGCTTCATGCTGAAGATAATGAAGCAGCAGCCCGCAGTCTGCTAACCCATCAGCCGATAGCGCGCAACTTTTGCCGACAACCATTGAAGGAAGACTGAGAACACTGTGTTCTTGTGCCAACCCTCTTCGTCTGGAACTAATGTCCTTAAACGATATGAAACATTTCTCCTGCTGATGAGTCAACTCAGCTTACAACTGTACATTTATTCTGTTTGTATCATACCTTTGAAGGCAGGTTTTTTTCACTTGAAACAAGCTCCCTTTCTCGCCCAGTATTGACAAAACAAAAAACCTGAAACAAAACCAGTACTGGCTGCAACATAGGGAGTTTGTTTTAGGTTTTTTCCGGTCTTCGAGGTGTTGGAAGGCGCCCAAGAGGTGCATTACTAACTCTTTACAATTGCCTGTAAACTAGCATAAGAAACATATTATTAGTATACTGTTTGTCTTTCAGAGCTAACATAGGTTGCCGTCATGGCTGTCTCAACTGAATACACGGCATTTCCGCAATGGCTTCTCCCAATATGGCGACGCCAACTGTACAGTTAACACACTTAATAAGCTTGAATTTGCCGGCTACACAACCAGTGCGTCTGTGAAGGTGTACTGAAAAATCCGCTCCTGTCCATGCTAGAGTGCATTGCTGCCAAATGTGGTCAGTACCAAAAAGAAAATATTATCCCCCTACTCACATGTGTGTGGTTCCTCTTCTGTCACAGTCCATTTTACTCAATCCTACGACTGCTGGAAGCTCGTTGTTATGTTGCATAATGGGAAGAATCAGTCACTAATTCAAAATACACGAAACAGTTTGCACTTAGGCATTGTGAGAATTCCAGTCCCAACATGTGCTGGGAGTTTGCACTTTCGCATTCATCCATCGGTCACATGAATGCGTCATTGACCGTGGTTTGGGAAGACGACTTCCTTGTTCAAGACCAACTATCATCAATTATCTCAGTCAGCACTTTCAGGCTCGCCGACCTTCAGACACTTGGCGGACTTCAACTCGGGAGGCACACACTAACGTTCAGGTAGTCGTGGCTGCCCAAGCACCGTTTGGACATTGCTATTTTCTTTACCTTCGGCCGACAGAGCCTACGCCACCAGTCTCGACAACCCTCACATAACCTTACACGCACCAATTGGAGAACACGCAAACCTCTCCTGCAATCCTACTTAAGCAATTGCCACCACTGTCTTATGCTGTCTCAGGAATGACTGTGTGCAATCAACATCAGCCCTGGCTTCTCTAGTGACCACTGCCGCCCGAGACAGCATTTGGGAGTTCTGCATACATTAAATCCCCCTCATTGCTGCCTTATCTTTTTACATTCTTCGTGTGCTTTGGCCTAAAGATTGTAGTGTTTGAAGCACAGCCACTACTTAGACCGATGCAGTGTAACCTTCAGCATATTCTATGATCAAATAATGTGGGAAAGCAAATTTCCTAGCCCATACGAGATACGTAGAACATATATGCTGGAAGAGCAGCTTTCTCCATGACTCCGAGAAAGGACCATCGGGAATTAAGGAGATCCTCTTGAACCTATCCTCTCTGCCTCGAGTCCCTCGAGAACCTAGATGTTTCCATTAACCACCGCTGAATCAAACAAAGCCACGCGGAATTACTCAGTCTAAAATGCTGTGGTTTCGCTGAAGGTTTACCTTCATCAGAGCTCCCACACCCATTTCTCCTCTACTACTACGTTGCTTCTACTATCTTCCTACGCAGTTTTTGAACATGGAGGCCTGTTGAGCTCTGTCTCAATTTTCACTGTAGGAGTTTTTTGACTGCCATAAGTTTAAGTTTTAAAGTTCACAATTACCTGCAAAACATTGCTAAATGTTGGCCCAAAAGGAAAACTTCTGCTGACATTATTACGACTTTCTATGTCTATTTGCACACAATGTCAAATTCTGTTTCAAATTTTTATGTTTTCGAAATTAACTTTGTACAGATAGTGGCGTACCGAAGCTGAAAAATATAAATTTAAAATTCCAGAGGAAAGGGACAAATGAGTATTAAATAAGAAATTACTTCAGCAATCATAAAATGACGTATAAAAATTAAAATGCAATGGGAAATTATTTAAAAATCTGTAATTGCAATGAATTCTTTAATAAATAAAAGTAAATTTCCAAATAAGCGATATATTCATCCTTTAAGTAGCCACCCATATGCCTATTGAAAGAAGAGATTGTCGGCAGTATCCTGAGCAAGGCCGAACGGGGCTGTCTAGGCTCTCTCACTTATTGGAAGAGAAAAACCAGAGGAAGCATGAGAAATGGAACTGGATGATGGAGAAAAGGACCATTGGAGGACCTATAGCTCGGTCGGAGAAATTATTGTTTACTTTGTAGTGCCTGCAGCCTACAAAACGCATAAAAAAATATTAAAATTATGCAAAGCATAACTTTAAAACGTAGTTCTAGCTAGTATAAACTAGTGTTTTTCACTACGATGATGGTAAAAGGGTAAAAATCGATAAACAGCGATGAAAATGATGATGGAACGACTCACGGTGTCTAACTGAATGTCCTGTCAGTAACCAAGATATTGACTTGCAAGGAAGATGGATAGATCGAATTTGGAAGCCCGACTCCATCTTTAAAACAGAAAAGGGATATTCAATGTCTGCATGCCGATCGCTGATGTTCAATCCGGAGTTAGTCACCAGTTGTAGATGTTGGTGACGAGCGGGAGAACAGAGAATGGTGCGAAGATACAGTGCAGAAATTGCAAGTGATATACGGAAACTACCAGCAAACGCCACCTGGGGCTTGTTAGAAGGTCGTTTACATTTCGACAATTGCTCTGGTAAAAAGCAGCAAATTAAAACGAACTTATCACATAAAAAGGAAAAGGGTACAAGGATCTACAACTTCGACTATAATCTCAGATGAAAGACAGATGTAGCCGCCTACGTAAATATACTAACCCTTTAGAATGACGGTAAAGATACAATGGTTTCCTTTAATTTATAGGGTTCTCATGTACCTCACCTTCCTGTGGTTTTTCAAATAAATATATGCAATAGTTTTCGTCGTTTTGTCTTCGGTAGCCTAATGTAGCTGAGGTGAAGTAATTTGGTAGACGCCTACATACCACTTTCCATCATGCATATTTTACCGTTACCTGTTTTGTTTGCAAAAAGAGGCGAAATAAATCTAGATAAATATGTTTGCAATCTTTACACACAGAAAGGCATGTGAACATATAAGGTGCTTTTGTTTTAATAAACGAATAAGTATAAATTATGCCGAGGGGCATTAGCGGTACCCATGGTTTGTTTGAACTAGAAGGTTGTGGCTTTCTTGTTCGTGCTGTGTGCATTGTCAGCCCCTGTATCTAAACGTAAGTATTCCCTTGATTGTATAGTAATTATTTATCTGAAACGTTCGTCATGCTTGCGTTCTTAATGTCTTTCCTTACACTTTAGTTATATTGGGGAAGCTTTTGCCAGTTTCGTATCCTTCACACCTATACATTGACTTCCACCAGTTTTGTGAGTGTAAATATTTGGATTCTAGTCTTAATGTGAGTAGGTTTTTAGCAAGAAGTGTCAAAAGTCTGTTCTCTTTACCCTTCCATATTGCAAAGGTCTTTTCCGTGTATATTTAACCGCATTTTTCGATCTGAAACGGATGTTTTTCAGGTATCCATTAAATATAATCTCAATGGATGCGTTGCTCTACCGGAGAACGTCCACACGAGGGTCATGTGGGTTTCGTGGTCAGTGTATAAGCTTCTCAAGTAGAACTAGCGTAGAACACGCGTAGTCATTTTACTCTGTCCGCAAGGGTGTCTATAAAGCTAATTGGAAATGGCAAAGTCCGTGATAGTTACAACGGTTTTCGCACTCAAGATTACTAAAATATAAGCAAGAGAATGGGTTTCGACGAATGATCTGCAGTAGCGGATCTGGAAAGCTTCTTCAGCGACGAATGCTGTATATCAAGACTCAATAACCATTTTCATCTTTCAAAAAACTATCGAGTCATGCTAAATTTGATAGTCTTGCATCCAAGCCGGCATTGGTAACTGGTTGCACCCAGCAACATAGAACTCTTGTGACAGACGGCCGCAACCGTCTTTCTTCGCTAGCTTGATAAATCTTTGCAATTTTACTGCGATTTGTATATTTCCGTTCGGAAGTAAGCCTGCTTACTTCACTCAATAAAACAAACTAATGTACAACATCTCAGTCTTCCGCATCTTCCACGCGCAAAACAATAAACATTGTCGTTTATGCGGACTGACCGGATGGACGTTCAGTATTCGCAGCTTTTTATGACGACGTGAATTTCGCGTCGCGTCTGTGAGTATTTTAGTGTGCAAACACCAGAAACAACGTCGATATCCCTGTTTTGTGCATCTGGCAGCAGCCTCGGAGCTATTTTAAAATCATACTTCTTGGTGACAGACAGTAATCCGTGACCCATCCTCTGGTCAATGATGAAGTGCAAAATTGGCATTTCTAGCTCTTATAGATAAGCTGAATGATATAATGGTTTCACTCACCCGCGATTCCAGTTTGTTAGTCATAAAAGCTCGGCGCTAAAAAGGCGATATAGCTAACGTAATTGAGATTAGTTAGCTGGCCTGAGAGTGCATAATTGACAAGTCAAGTGTAAGGCCCTTCTGAGAAGCCAGTCAGTCGCAGAGTTGAATAGAATGGTCTGCCGCATAGAACCATGTCAAACGCTGGATCAAACATGGCACTTAGAACTTACTTGCAATTAATCCGATTAGCTCCTGTTTTTGGATAAATTGGCTTCACGGATGTCACAGATGGCCGCCGCCCATTGGTGGCGATCGGAAGCCAACTCCTCGCAGATTTTAATCCAGATATCGAACACTGCCCTGAATTCCTCAATGCTAACAAGTGTCAGTTGTATGTAGTCATAAAAAATTCAAGAATTCACCGCGGTGTGAATGTCTGGTCGTTGCGTCCACGTCCAGCTGGAAACTCTGCTTAGTTATCGTTATAGGGTCACGCACATCCTGAGATCTCCTGCTAGTGAAATGGCGAGGACATTTAAAGAATCGTCGATGAGGTTTGCCCCGATTGTCCACAGACTTCTTTAAGGCAGCACAAATATCCACGCTCCTAGCTTTAAGGGAAAAGTTCATTTCCATGCCCATTCAGTCGTCTTGTTAAGCCAGGGCATATGAATGCCGCGTCTGGGCGTCTAGTTGTTTTGGAGCCTCCGTATTTCGCTAACGATTTTCTCCCAAGAATGGGTTAGCATATCATTACTGGAAGGGAATACAATTCCGAAGAAGATAGCGATAAAGTGTTGATCATCAAAGATGAAAAGGTTCTCAAAGTACTCATGCCAGCGATTGGTCTTGAGCGAGTTTTCAGCAGAAAAGCCGGCATCCATACCGCACAGAAAGTGCAGAGGTCCTCCCACGGAGATGGTCGATATTTTGGCGTATTTTTTGGCGTGCCATTCGCGTTCGAAGATAACCGCTTCACCATAATTTTCACTATAATATCTACCTTACTTTTCCATCGTCTCCCGCAGTTGGCAGTCGACTAATGAATTTAGTTATGAGAATTTTATATGGTCCTCTTCTGCGATTCGAGTTGCAGAGAAAGCTGCTGTTCTCTCAGGAGCTCTTTTCTGTTAAATTTTTTCGATAAGAAATGTCGAGGCGTTTGACATGAGCATTTTATGCGAATATGGTAGTTAATGTTTCAGGCGCATGTTACCTACGCCACAGTTTGACCCATAGCTTCGACACTACTCATCGGCCGAACACATACCCAGCCCTTACGTTTTTTGTATGTGCCTATATCTGTTCTTTTGTCATTTTTCAATTTTACCTGTTCTAGTGGGGCGTCTTGCCAGTTTAGGGATGGCATGTACCCTTTTGGGCTAATGTGAGTAGAAACAAGGTATAATCCACGGGCGTAGTCAGTTTTGCCATCGTCCATCTATTTGCCGTAGCAAACCCTGCTATAAAATCTGAGACCGACCAAGATGTACTCACTCTGACTGATCGTACGACTATCATTTGGATAAAATCAGCAGATGTCCGTGACGTTGCTAGGAGCACATGTTGCTATCAACTAGCCGGTTATGGTCAGCAGAGTATTATCGCGCAATTGTCGCATTTGGAGCCCAACCCAAGTAAATGGTAAAGGGATCGGAAGAGTCGTGGGGTTCAGTCCTGCCAATCTAGCCCCCCGCATCAGCAGTCAGCAGATCACGACGCAGGAGTCCTGCAGCTAATTACAGTCACACGTAGGTTTCTTTATCATACTGAGTCGTAGCAAATGATAACGTATATGCAAACGATGAGGGCTGTCGTTTTGGACGAGGTAAATTGTGAGTGCTTATAGCTGTGTGGCACAGGGGCGGTGACTTGTGCGGGGTTATAGCTAGATTAGATTTGCGCTGCATCTACCCCACTCTCTCACATGCATCCGGTATCAAGACAGGCTCAACAAGATCAGAGGCATGAAATAGCGCAGGTGTCGCCACACGTGACTCAGATACCAGTTCAACAGGAGTGCCATAAAGGCCAAATCACTCCGCAAAACACAACACACATTGAGATGACCGCACGATGTGACCGCGCAGTGTGACTCTTCGTTCGCACGTTAGTAATCCAGCCATTGGTTCTCATGCAAGTAATGCATAGTTCACTTGTTGTAAGAGAGCGATTGTTGTACCGTATATACCAAAAGAGTTACGTGTGCCGTTGTGGTATATGGTAAGGCGAAAGCTGACCCCGGGATCTTGATGTCCTGGGCGGACTACAGACAGACAAAAGCGTTAACTTCGTAATAATTGAGACTAAACGCCGTCAGACTTTTGACATATGATCCGGGAACATTCACACATTACAGCATCCACTACCGGGTATCCGTTCCTGATTGGGTTGTCCAGCTCCGATACTTTTCGTTCACGCTACTTAACAATATTTGTGGAGCGCGTCTGTTCCCGCGAAGCCGGTGGTATCTATCGTACTTGTGGGTGGGAGCCCACCGATCGATTTGGGAACTCACTCCTTCCGTTGCAACTTGGGGCTTGCGGTCGAGTCCCGTCAAGACGCCCAATTGCTGGAATATTATACGTGAAAAACTGCTGAAAATGACATGAGAGGCCAGCATGACTATTTCTGGTTTATCCGCCTTCATCAGCCAGTAATACCTAACCCCAGATTGTGCATCACCCGAGCCTCGAGCCCGCAAATGCCACCACACATCGGGATGAGTGAGTTTCGTAACCGATCGATGAGAACCCATCAGCAGTCAAAACAGACGATTCAATCAGCTCGTGGCGCAATGCGTTAGAGCGTTGGACTTTTAATCATCACGTCGCGGGTTCGAGAATCATGTGGTGCACCACCTGGAGTGTGTTCGACTGGCTGCTGACGGCCAATAAACCAGAAATGGTCATTCCAGTCTCCCTAATACTCTTTGGCCTATATTACTAGCCGCTCTATGATTGCCCACAGAGATCAAGCCCTTAGGCAGTACCAGTCTTGGCTTACTAAAGTCTGGCTAGACACCTACTATAGGTGAGTGACTGTAGACAGTGCAGTAGTACCTGCGCAAAGTTTACTGTCACTAAAAGGCTTGCATGTAGGAAGCAGCCTACGCTGGAACCTGTTTAGTCTTCGAGACTCAGGGTGAAGGTTAAGAGTGTGGAGCCGCTAACTACGTCCTCTTTCACTTTAAAGCTAACACCTGAAACTGTTACGTTCTGTTCCAACCTGCTGGTGCACTTAGTGGACTTAATCGAAATCGATGGTCGAACACACACAGGCAGTACGTTGTAAGCCCCCTAACCGACCGGTGATAGCCCATTTATCAATGCTAATATTCTTAATCTAAACCGACCAGACAAGTCTGTGCGTGGATAATAGAGTGTTAAAATCGATGACCAAAGATCCCAAGTTCGAATCGCAGGTGACTCACACCTGGGCTTAGGTAGAGCTGGCTGATGACGACCAATAAACCAGGAATTGCTATTCTAGTGTTCTTTTTCTTTGTCTGCCTGTATACGTATACACGTAATTGATTCCGCCATACGACATTGGCATACGCTTTGATAAACTCATTGAAACGAGAGGATTAGCTAGGAGCTTAAGTATACTTGCTTTTTGTTTTAGAACAGTAACACTGGCGCTCAATGTTTCTCTGAACGATGCCAAGCCCAAACAAGAACAAGCGGGCTGGTTCTGCGTCACCCGCTTCATGGCCCGAAAACTCCCCCTGCATCTCTAAAGCTGACTTCGGCATTGGCAGCTATGTTATGGCACTCTGGCGAAACAACTTTGAGTACCTCGCGGAGGTGCTGGCCTTCCGCAACCGATCTCGTGAACATCCCGAGTATCGCCTCAAGTTTGTTTGGGACCGAGTAGTTGAGTGGACACCAGCCTCGCGCATCCGCAAAGCGACTCAGGCGGAGATCTCCTACGTGCTCAAGTTCGTTCGTCGGTATGGTGACGCACGCAATAGTAAGGGTCCAGCGCCTGTGCCACAAACTAAACAAGCGACAAAGCAGAACTGCAAGGGACCCGTACAGGAAGCAGAAGCATCCCACACTCATCCAACCCGTTCGAAAAATATTCCTGACGCGACTTCTCTTGTCGCCAAGACACCTCCACCGACTGCAACAACCCAGTCGTTCGGTGCCAAACAGGTGAACAGGTCAGATACTAAGCGCAAACCGGTGCTTCAACCAGCTCACCCTGCGGATTCAAAAGTGCTGACGGCAGCCGGCGGTAGTGGGACTAATTCAGGTGCCAAATCGGTAGTTGCGCGAGACGTGATCTCTATAGAGGGCACGGTCGCTCATGGTGATATGCTTTACGACAAAAGCATCGCACAATTCCACGAGGCCTGTCGAAAACGCAGGGAATTGAAGCGCCGAGCGATCGATTCTGATGCGCCTGCGGCTCAGCAGGAACGTCAGATCTCATCCCCAGTCGACGTGAAGCCTCCGCCAGCCAAAAAGTCAAATGTCCTCACACAGGATATTAAATCTGAGGATCTTGTAAGGAAAGTATGCTTGCTTTCATCGTATTTCAGTCTTTGTTGTGCGTTTGACTTAACCGAGTATGTTGTCTTCAATTTAACTTTTTGCTCGTACATATCGAGGTAAACACGTTTAAAATATTTTCGTGAACTCGAAAGGTTTAGTTGTGCTAAAAGCAGCAAGCCCGCCCGACGCACTGCTTTCTTTGCTGGCCAGATTTCAGTTACAAAGCCTGGACCATCGACTCCCTTTTCGAGTGATCAATGTTACCTTCATAAGCCTTGGTAGACCAGGTCTACTTTTACTCCTTGTTCGTTTGCTTCCCACAGGCGTCTACCTTAAACAGTCTTAGACCAGAACACAGCGGAAAAAAAATCGTATAACTCCATTGTGACAAGCGGCCACCAGCTAGACCGATTTCTTCGTCACCACTCTTCATAAGCGCACGCAAAATGTAACTCTCGGGTGCCCAATTTCAGGCATTTGGATCTTGCGAAAAGGGTTTTACAATTGTGAAAATTTCAACGGCTATATTCAGAAAACTAGTTGGCAACCTTCGAATGAATTCTTTTCAGGTCAGCACATTTATATGGAAAGAGATCGAATAAAATGTGTCAGTGTTAAAAGAAATCCATAAGAGTTCTTCTTAACATAGCGGGGTATGGGAGACAAGGTAATGAAATGGGAGGTTAGAGGGGGATTGTACGGAGAGTGGCCTGTAGTTAATCGGACTTCAAGCACGCTAGGCGCAGATCCTCTATGGGGTTCGTTTGTGTGCTTTTTTACCTGATGGTGACGACTGCTGCTCTTGCTGACCCAGTAGCTTATGACACCTAATAAATCACACGAAAAGCTTCGTTGGGATCTATTCTATGTTCATAGTTTACAATATTCGCGAGGATGGCTTCTTCTGTGTTCCTATTTTTGTCTTTTTCCAGTCATCCTGTAAGGTGTTTTCGTATTGTTTTGGATTGGCGTCTGCTCATATGGCCAATATAACCTGTTCCACAGGAAAAAGCGAAGAAGTAAGTACACCCTGACGTGGTCTAAGAGGAAATCCCATCCTTAGCTTCTCCAAGAGGGTTTTTCATAACCTTACTACTCTTCATCGCATGTTTACTAACGCGGCCATTTGACTGCGGGCATTTGTTGCATATTCTACAGGACTCGTATCTGCTGTTGGCTAGTTCATCATAATCTTACTCTATGGTTCATTTGCGTGGTACGGATTCGTGGGTAGCGTCTGTAACTCGATTTTTGACCGAATTCTGAAGAGTTTGGACTGTATCATTCATCAAGAATCATGACCTAAAAGTGACTGACTGGCTAAGTCGGTCATAGAAAATGAACGTGGGTACTCTGCCTTGCGTGGATCAAGAGACCAGACGTAGTTAAGGATATAGCGACAAGTCAGCGGTTGCCTAAGTCAGGGTGAGGTAGAACCCATTTTATTTTTGCCCTTTACCGTAATCTAAGCCACTTTTAGGTAACTGCGTCCTTCACAGGCGCTGACGTTCATCACGTTCATTTATTTGATCTCGGGAGTAAAGGATCTGGTCAGACTGGAATTTTGAATATTGATAAAAATGCATCGTGTCTGTCGGCCGGGTCGAACAATTTTGTAAAACCGGGTTCAGTGGCGGTTCTGCCCTACTTATCTGGACAGCCTTCCTGGGCAGCCTAATTCAGTCCGGGATTGCGGGAGGCATCAGATTGAGTTCTAATGGCCCGTCGTCCCGCTCTGTGTCATGATGTTCTGATGGTAGGACTGATAAAGGTTATGCAACGTTTGGTTGCCCTTCTAGGACAGTTTGCGGGTAACTGTGGTCAGGATTAGTCTGGTCATCGTCTAAATATATAATCCTGCCAATTGCACACTCATTTTTTAAACGCCATAGTGAGGTCTCTGTGCCTACTGGAGTACTAAAAATCAACAATCTGAATAAGATCCCTGGATACTTGGATTTAGAAAGGCACCAAAAATCAATAGGAAAATGCATACTACTTCAATAGAAACTTACATGGGACAATTTTGCAGGCTTTAGGAAAAGTACTCGTGCACAATTCGGTCTTACAGGGTGACTATAATGCCCTGTGCTTATGCCTCACGATAAATAGTAATACCTTCCTTCTTACCAAAAATACCTTTAAGAACTTTAGTTAATATTCCCCCAGATAAGATACGGATGCACGGTTTCACACCCGACATAATGCATTTCTTTAGATGCGATAGCTACTCAGTGCTTCTAATTTCTACAGCTTCGTATATTTGAAAGTTCGAAGACCCTGAACCGTAAGTTAGCTCACACTATCGTGCAAATGGTAATATTTTGGACTAGTGCTGTCGCTTTCTTCTTTTCATGCAGTCGTCCGGTTATAAAAATCACAAGATCATGGCTCACCGTGCCATCCCCTGCAGTTACAGTTGGTTTGTGTATTCCTGTGCTGCAAGGATGCATCCAATCATCGTTGAAGTGGCGTGCGCTGCCGAAGGTAAAACCCTGCTAAGGACAAAGTTAATTTGATTAGGAAGACCACAGGAATGCCTGCTGTCTCTACGAAGTACGTAACTTTTGCAGCGCGTCGCTTTCTCCAACTATCTACTTTAATCACACTGCGTTTTTTAATTAGGAGATTTACGGCTCCATCGCCGCTTTTTCGCTATGATTATTTTTAGTAAGGTGACGGCATTTTTCGACCTGGCTTTTCAGTCCCCAGGGCAGAATGGGGATGTGCTGGTGGCGGCGGCGACTGGCAGTGCGCCCGGTCTTTCGCCGTCACTCCCATCGCCGCCCGTGAAAAGCATTCCTGCAGTGGGCAGCGCCAACGATGACTTGAAACCCACTTCCACCTCCTGCAAGATAACACCGCCACCACCACCACCCAGCAAGTTTTCTTCGCCCGTAATCGCAATTAAAGAAGGCATAGAGGAGGCCTCGCCTGTGGCTTTCCAGTGCCCACACTGCCCACGCAAACTACGACGCTACAGCCTCCTCACCGCCCACATCTGCAATTACCATCGCGATGATCCCACCTCCAACGGCGTTGCTGGCGTCGGTGCCAACAGCAGCAGCAGCAACAGCAATGCTGTTCTCCAGTCTCCACTTTCCCCTTTGTCTGCCGAAGTCAAGGCGCCTGCCCAACAGGCATCACCACTACTACCTCGTAGCTGTGCTAAACGGGAAGCTGCACGTTCATCACAGACCCAGACACAACTTCCAATTGCCGCTGCTTCTGTTCCCGCGATGTAAGTTTTTAGTCACAATACGCAGCTGTCTTTTTCTCTCCCTCTCTGCCTATTGCTGTGTAACAGGCCTCAACCCGTCTCACCGTTTTGGCCGTCGCAAGTGGCGATGTTCCCCGTGTGCGTGAGTTTACTTAAAGCGAGACAAACTTTTGGAGCATCTACCACACTCTCTTCCTCTTCGCCTACCTTTTTTCGATGGCAAAACAATGTCACTGAAACCGGAGGTGGGCGTCGGTGCAACCGTTTATAAAACTAGATGTCCGCCTATGTGTGCCACCCACGGCATGGTCCTCAATAAATGTGCCAGGCTTCTGAAGGGGGTGGCTCAATCCTCACATAAGAGACAATTTCACAAAGGTCGTAGTGAAGAGCCATTGTAGCTGGACTGCCAGTTCTGAGAGCGACCGAATTGTCCTCTAACTTGTTCACTTTCCAAACGGTGACCCCTAACCCGTTGTGACAGACTCAAGCGCGTCTGGGCTTGCCAACTAACGGGTGGTGACGTTTGGCACAGCAGCCGAAGCGGCATGCGGGTAAAAGTCTAACTGGTGTCTCACGTATTTACTGCAGTAGTTATAGTCTCGCGCCAACTCAGAGCAGCCCGTTTAATGCGTGCAGTAGTTCAGCCTGACTCCCGTGTCGTTCCAGCGAATCTGTAGCACACCTCGGGGATATCCAAATTGCTTGAGTACATAATTGCGAGGAGTAGGAAAAGGTCGCCTTTATTGGTATTGCCAGGTCATGGACCGAAAGGCTCAACCAGTTGACCTGGGCTTTAAAGTCAGCGGGTAGATTCTTCACAGTCTGTGTGAAATAGTCGTTTCCCTTTCAGGAAACCCAATACTTCCTGGTCCACCTACGTCTCCAGGGTTTACGCTACCTTTGCTACCGTTTCGACGCTTTAATCTCGAACCGGAAAAGTACCTTCAGGGGCAGTCTCCGGTACGGATCAGTCTAGTGTTTCATTGAACCACTTGGAACCGCGATCCTTTGCTGCATCTTTAGTAGGGTTAATCCACAATTAGTCACGAACCACGATCATGTTCTCCACCCGCCTTGCTGCTGCCGGTTGTAAAGCGGAACTCGTCATCCGTTTCGAAGGTGTGGACATTCACTTGCGACATTTTGCCATCCTGCCGTTGCATGGCTGACTTGTGTGATCCCAACAATACGTTTCAAGTCTGACTGGAATTGTTTAGGCTTGTCCTGTGGCTGATCCCATTTCTGACGATGGCCTACTGCACGAGTTAGAAAGATCGGCTGGTTTTATTCTCTCCCCACTTATCTCACTTGTGCCCCTTGTGTTGGCCTATTCTAGAGAAATGATTGGGGCAGCTCCAAGCGGTGTCAAGAAGCAAGAAGTGCCGACACAGAAGGCGGAGCAGGCAGAGGATACGGCAAAGACAACAGATGAGAAGACGCCCCTTCTTGTCTTCTGTCCCGTCTGCAAATTCAGTGGACCCTCGAAGGAGCGACCGGAAAACCTCCTACGCTGCCTCATCTGCCGCGTCTGGTGTCACCGAAGGTGTGTCGTCTCAAGGCAATACCAGCATCTGGATGAAAAGTCTAGTCCGGAGGTAAATCTGACCGCCCCTGCAACTGCTGCTGTTATTGTTGAATAGTTTAAGGGCGCCTGTGTACACACTGTAGAGAATGCATTCATTTTTTTGTTGTTTTCATTAGACGACGCCAAATAGGGTAAATAAAGTTCGGTAGGTCTTTATAAAAGCATTACCGTTTGACCCGAATGTTAGTAGGTTGACCAGCACCTTTTACGGAATCATCTCAATCGGATACCTACCTGGGCGTATTTTGTAGGCTTGCCTACTTCCGTTCACAGAACCAATAAAGACGGGCGTGCTTCAACTTCTACTGCCCGTAAATGCAAGTGATCGTCACCTCTCCCCATAATTTTGGCCTCGTCTTATCATCCGCGACCTGGGAGCTGGGGTCCTTTCTTAGTGTTCGGCCATTGGGCTTCAGGAATTACGGAGGGGCACGCGATCTGATAAACGATTTTGAACCTTTCTTGCCGTGGCATCGGGTCTTTTTGTCGATGAAAATGAAGAGCCATTAGATTTTCTAGTTACTTCATCCTGTATATAGTGCAACTCATTGTGTATGAAGCAACCGTATATGAAACTGATGAATCTGAACACAAACGCGAAATGATTGTGTGAAATTTCAAAGTGCTTCCCACGACTCGCACTGTCGTTTGTATCCATGGTGCGACTGTCATGACGGCAACTGCCCTGATCGTCCAAAACTCGCTGGCTGAACACAATGTTGTTGCCAAGATCATTGTCTGAAAAGCTGACAGTGACTGTGTGGACGGCCAAAAGAGCCTCAACTCTTTTGCGTTTTAAGTAATTAATATTTCGCCCGTATTATCCGCCTCCTAGTTGACAGAAGGCAACTTGTTATGCCCGAACCTTTTCATTGCAATGGTTTAGCCATGTTGGGCCTTCTCGTCCACGATGGTGGTTAAAATCCCGATTTAACTGTGCATAGAAAGGTAGAACGCTTTGAACATCCAGCTGTTTTGGTGCTGGCTATCGTCGTCGTCGTCTCGATCATGAGTGAGTGCGAGTGATACGCTTTATGTTGAAATTATAATTTCAAAATTTTCAGTAAAAGCGTCCACCGTTCTAAAAGAATAAAATCGGGCGCACAAACTCACAACACCGAGATATCAAAAGGAATCCATAATTGCAAATTACTGCAATTTTCGACATCATTGAGAAATGTCTTAGTAAAAGTCCTCGAATATAGGTCAAATTGAACTGCTTTTCAAACAGCGCTGTTGTCACCTTGTGTCCTCATGACCTCATTGTATTTAAAATAAACAAAGAGGGATAAAAATCGGTTTATAATCGATGATGTACGCCAACGGACGTGTATATATGAAAATTTACATGCGAAAAGAGGGTAAGGAAAAACTGGCGGCTCAAATTGAAAAGCCCGCTGATCACTTAATGTCCGTAAAGGGAACAGCAAGTGTTCCATATGACGTTTATGAGAATTAAGCTCTCATAGATGCCACTGGCTACCTGATCGCCCATTGTGGCTGATAAGAATCGGCCCAAATATCCATGTGAACTTTCAGTCTGCAGGCATAAAGCTTCATATAGACTCATTTACTCCAAGTTTAAGATACTTTTCTGAAGAGATTAAAAATAAAAAAACCCTTACTAGTATTGTTATCTGGTTGCAATCGTTTTAGTTTGACAACTGGATCTGCGAGAGCTGTGCCACCGTGCCCCCACACATGCCCTCTTCCTACCGTCTGCGCGAGCTCTCTCGACACTGGGGCGGCCGCCGCCTGTCTCGCGATAAATCCCCCGTTGAGGGCTCGATTACCCGCAGGCGAAACCTGTTCAACGAGACACTAAGTTTAGTGAATTGGCTGCAACAAATGCAGCCCATGTTGGTGCGCGGACGGCAGGCGGTACGGCGTCTGCGATCCTCTGTCTCCACCACCTCCAACTCTGCGAGCGAACCAGCGGCAGACAGGAACGCCACTGAGCTGAGGGCAGACGGCAACAAAAACAACAACCGCGGCGGTGGCGGCGGCGGCGGCGACAGTCGAGCCAGGCCGCTGCAAGAGCAACGGTTCAACGGTATCGGTCGGCATGACGATGCCAACGCGGAGACAGGGCATAATTTCGCGGTTGGGATGGATTTAAGTGAGACAGACTTACCGTTTATCAGTGGTGCCGGAAGCGATGACGGTATCAGCGGTGAGTCCTGCCCCCTTCCATATCTCCAAATTTAGAGAAACTGTTGCGCTAAACCTATCCATGTGTGGCACCGCAACAAACGGATACCAACCCTCCCTCCCTCCCCCCGCCCGAAGCGTTGTCATCTAAATCCGGTCTTACTCTGTCTTAAAAGGCGTTCATACTGAAGCGGACCGGCCCTCCCCGCATGGAAAGGTGTCAACTGGCAGACTAATTTAAAGCCTGGTGTAGCCTCATGACAACATTCTTCCATTTGGTGCCCGACTGAACCACACTTGTAGTGTCAACTCAGGAACTGGAGCGTATGTAGTACACCCAAAGGCTTTATCTCAGGGTGGCAACGGAACAAGTCCGTACTGTTACGTTAGGATGTAACAGGTGTGGTATAAAACGGAAAGATGTCGCTGCTGCCCAATTCTACTATCCATCACAAATGGCCACAGAGTTACGGGGTGGCGGTATTCATAATAGTGTTTGACAGAAGATATACCTTGTAGCTCACGTCTCGGTCTGATGTATGAGTGCGTGAGCCCTAAACATCAGCCAAATGATATTCTCCTTTCGGCCATCTAGTCTCCTTCTCTTTTACGGCTGCCTCATTGCCTTTTTCAGCTCTGCTGATGAACCTGCCGGATATGAATCTGGATGCCCTCGTTCAGGAGGATGGCGAGACTAGCGATGCTGCCGTACTGGCCAAAAAATCACTTGAACTCTGTGAAGAGGAACGAGAATCCTCCTCCGCTTACCTCACGCTGCCTCGCCGCTCGTCTGCTGAGGATCCCCTGGCCCTGTCGGTGCCCTCAGACATTTCTCGCTTGATTGATAACCTCGGGCCGGATTACCTGCTGGGTGGGCTGCCCTACCCGGAGGACCTGGAGAGCGGCAGCGGTGGGCAGGAGGGGACGGAGTCGATGGTGGACGATCTCTGGAAACGCCCCCTGCTCTCCTCCTCCTTCCTCTGCTGCACCAGCTCTGCCGGCACCTCTGCGGCGGGCACTCCCGCGGACACACCTGCTCTGCTAGCTGGTGGTAGCGCCGCTGCAGGCAACTGCATGTCGCCGTTTGATACGCCCACCAAGGCCCTCTACGCCGCCGCCTTATCAGCTGCTGAGGAGATGCAGCCAGTGTTTGCTCCTGTTGTTGCGAATTCGACCCAGGGGGTGACGCTGGGTGGCAACGATGCGGCAGAAGAACAGACGACCCAGATGGTGGGATATTCTCCAGGCAGACCGCGTGGTGAAGACATGCCACACGCTGGAGGAGCAGGAGTAGGCAACGTTGAGGCACAACTAGGCTTTCTCAGTGCTTTGTCAGTGCCCAGGCCGATGGAAAGAGACAATTCTGGTGATCAGGCGTTGCCAGTGGATATACCCACACCCGCCCATTCCAGCTGGATCGAAGGGCAAACCCAGTCTGCTGTTTCGAGGTTGGTGTCAATGAAGTTTGCTTCTTATGATTCACGCAAAATTTGCCGTTTCTATTGGCTGCCCGTGGATTATGCAGTAGTTGGACTGTCTCTCAAATATGTTAATTTAAATGTCTTTTTGGTTCCTAGAGTGGGGATGAGGACTTTAAAGGTTTTACATATTAGTCATTCAACAGCAAAATCGCAAGATATCCAGTTCTTTCCTGCGGTAGAAACTATCTAGTATGACTTTTTCCCCTATTAATTATCGAAAACTTTAAGATTCAACCGTATTTTATAGAAAGCATGCACAAAACGATTCTTATTAGAAGTCCTTTGATAGCAAATTATATCTTCCAATTGTATACATGAAGAAAGTGTGTTTTTCGGTAAAAAAAAACGTTTTCTAAACCCAGAATACTTGGACACCTGTCGTGCAGTTAGACTTGCTCATATTGTTTCAAAACCATACGTAAGGGCCAGAACACTTTCCGAAAGATTTCACGGGCTGCTCATTAACGTCGCAGCAGATGGTGCACACTTGATAACAGCATTAATAAATGCACAGACACGATGTTATAACGGATAGATATTTAACTGAAATCTTCATGCATGTTTTTTGAGTGCATCGAAAATCAGTATAAGACAATTATGCTACTCAAATCAGACGACCAGAACGTGCACTGAAAAGCCGGCATCCTGGCGTGATTGGGATTGATTGATCTTGATCTTGTGGTTATGCTGCACGATATAACAACCCCATCTAGGTAATCGTGCCTAATCGTCTACTGGTTTAGGAATTTTGGTTAACCCTTCCTAAGATTGGTCACTGACTGTAGCTAATTTACTTTTTGGTCCAACTGCGTCGGTTGCTGATCGATCGTCTGAAGGTTGCTTGCGAAAAAGCACATGATGCCACTCACCGTCTTTTGATAGGCCAACTATGAACCAATCATAACACGAGCTTCCTTGGCGAATGCCAGTTGTTTTTTACGTTCCCATTTCCCTTCTTAAAGTTGCTATCCAAAATTAATCGTAAGGAATATATTCACTTGCAAATTGAAGTTCCTTGACGCATGTTTTTCTGCCAATGTATACTGTGTATGGGAACAAACCAGACGTGTGTTGCTATTTGGTGGTTTCTTGCCCGAACTGATCATTGAACACGCTTCACGTTGCCGTGTATATTTAGAGCATTGTCCGAAGGGAAACCGTCGCAGGATGAACAACCCAACGTCCCCATTCCTGTTACATCCTCGTCAACAGCATTGTCGCCATCCTTGCCATCGCCACCAAAGTTGAATAGCACCTTCTCCTCCCAGCGAAAGCCACAGCCTCCGCTGGTGGAGTCAGTGAGAGATTTGGCGGAGATTCCAACGGCCCACCCATCAGGACTCTCCTACTACGCCTCTTCTGCTGGGTTAGAACATGAAAACAAGCCAATTAAATCAGGTTCATTTTGTCATTTTCTCTGTTTGCTTATCATTGAAGCAGCTGCAGTTTTTCTCCGCTTCTTCGGCAATTTTTCATTCAGCCTGGGAACTGTACAAAAAAAACAGCTGGGTTTTCGATTCCAGACAGGTTTTTAGTAATGCTTATCGTGCAGCACAATCGCACGATATTTTTCACACACGACGGAATGTCGGCTTTTTAAAGGCCCTCTTTTCGACCGCCTGTAAAAACTGACTACTTAAGTAGCACACACTTTCCCCGCCGATTTTCGATGCTCATAAACTTAAACCTATTTAACAGAAAACAACTGAAAGTATTCTTTTTTGATACTCTTAACAAATTATGTCTTCTTGGCATTTCATGCTTGAAGGGAAAGTATCGTTCGGTGCTAAAACTTTGTCGGTTTCCAAATCACATGCTCTACACATTTCATCTAAGCACACGTCATGTAGAACTTTTCAAATGTTCTTACCAAATGTGTACAAAAAGGAATATTTTTGTGCATACTTCGTAAACATATTTGAATTTGTTAGAGCATCGAAAGTCAATAAAGACTTATCATGCTGGATTTCAAAGGTGGCTGAAAAGGATTTCGTTTAAAAGCCGGCATCTCCGCGCAACTGAACTATCCTTAGATTGCGCTGAACGATAATTACTGTTACAATCTACTCTTAAAAACCTGTTTAATCAGCAACCGATTTCTGAATTTTGGTGAACAGTTCATAAAATAAGCTAACAGAAACCACACGATGTCGCGTCGATGTTTATCATATTGGTCTGTCTCCTGCCTAAAATTGTCACTTCTTCGGCAATTTAGGTACAAACAGATTGGAGCCATCGCCGTCCTCTTCGTCTCTCACCCCGATTAAATTCGAGTCTTTGAACTGTACTCCCGAAAAACTGCTTCCGATCTCATGGGTCTCTGAATACCACCAGCGACAGCAACACCCTCCCACTCCCCCTCCTCCTCCACCTCCTCAACCCTCGCCGAAGAAGACTGCAACCTCTGCACCGCTTAAGGACCTCGAAAGCCTTGAGGCAAACGTCGTGGGTCCGTTGGAGCACATGCTTGACGCAATTGAACAGCACTTGAACTTGCTGGAGTCTGAAGTCCGTCGTTTGGAGGAGCAGGAAAAGGAAGAAGCGAAACACCGTGCTCACCTAGGAGTCTTTCAGCCAGAACAGGACAACGATTTCCTCGTTGATGGCGGTGGCGTCACCGGCGGTGGCGGTGACAGTTGCCATTTTGTCAGTGACTCCTCCTGCTCCTCTCTGTCCTCCTCGCTCACTTCACCCTCGCGCAGTGCAGCGCTAGTCGGTGTCACCTCCCTTTCCACCTCTGCCTCGTCTTCCTCCTGCTCCTCTCCATCGCACCCTACCGTGACTGCTCGTGATCGCTCCTCCTCCGCCGTTGACTCGCGTCTCATTCCCACAGCTGGTGTTGGTACTTATAGACGACAGCCGGCGGCGGCCGTACGAGGACGCGATTTTCCCCCTCTCCGTCGCTCGTCTGTGATCGATGCTCCGGATCGCCGAGCCGATCAACCTAGGCTATCCTGTGGTTCAAGGAGGTACTCGACGATCACTGTGCCCTCCTCTCGTCCATTTCCACCCCTCGGCGGTGCTCTGGGGAGACCGTATGCTAGACCGACCAGCAACGGCCAGCAACAACAGGGTCGTCTGCAGCGAATGTATGGGGACAATAGGGGGTCAGCTGGTTGGCAGTCCCGTCCGGGTACTGCCTGGCATACTTCCACTACCAACCATCGCTATCATCGGTAAAAACGAAAAAGGTGTGGGACACCAGATTCTGTGTTGTTTGTCTTCAGGGACACAATCATGTCCATATTTGTACAAATTTTGAGGCGTCTCTTTATTTTCATTTTGTAAATATGTCTCTTTTATCATATATATATAAGTATATATCTAGAATTTAAGTCTGCTCTCCTTCATGCCCAGCTTTTATTTTTATAAGAATGCGTCTTTCAGTAGGGCCGATTTTTTCATATTTGCTTCTGGGTTTGCAGTGCGCTCCTCTTCCGGACCTGATAATTCGACACATGTCTGAAGAGCGTGCAGTTGGATTTCGTTCTTCGTTTCTCCCGGCTTCTTCTGACGGTATTAACTTAGATACGTAATAAATGCATTTCATAAGTACGTCGCCAACCCACATTGAACCTGGCTCCTTACTTTAAGTGTGGGATTTGGTTTGGTCCGTTGCGTTACTCGTAAGATTTATAAGTCGAGGATACCTTCAGTTTGCGTGTTCAACTCTTTTTCGGGGTCTCACGGCTTAGATGGTTGGAGCTTTGGCCGTACTCAAGTCTTACCGGTGCAATGATATATTTGAATCCCACTAAGGTCGCCGCATTTTGCACAATCTGGCCAAACAAATTTGACTTAAATAGTACAGCACTCACTTTTGTCTGGAAGGTGTTTGGGGACTGGAGGTAGGCTTGCATGCAGTACGAATGTTGTCACTTATTTTTTCTTCGGCGATACCAAAGCTCGCTTTAAAAGTAGTAACTGCAACGTGTCTTCGACCGCTTGTATGGGGTGTGGAAACGGTCACTGCTGCTATTGTCAGGGCAATTTTGAAGGTTCAACGATCGGGGACTATAACTTGACCTTCCATTCGAACTCGTGGTAGCGTAGAGCTCCCTTCCCGCGCCCTCTCAACAAAGGAAATGTGTTGCCAGCTGCCTCTGCGTACGCACGCGATGTGTCAGAGTATAAATATAGGGCGAACACGAAAATAGTTATAGCGCTGCAATGTTTTCTTCTAATTACACTCCAGCCTTCGATACCCTGGCATGGAATTCAGAAGACCTGCTCGGGCTTGTTTAGTTTTTTAAATAGAATGCTCAGTCTCCGGTCACTTTTTCAGTTCACTTTGAATTCACTCGTTTAGCTCGGTAATTGATCGCTGTGAGAAATGGGAGCAGGCCTGTTTACCTTGAAAGCCTTTATCTTCGTGGACTTGGTATTTAAAAGTAGTTTATCCACACCTGTGCTCTAATAAAGTTTGACACGATAGGTTAGTGCTCCACGTGCGTCAGTTGCCCATGCCTAAATGGTTATTCAAGAGAAGACGCGATCACTGAAACGATAATTTTATTTTCTCACTTTTCGGATTCTGTCGAGAATCCTTAAAAATAGGCAACCGTAGAACAGTGTGAGATATGCGTAGATTAGGGTGATATATGTTCAGATTGTGTGGTATTTATAGTAAGTAGCGGTCATCCGCATGCGTACTATAATTATCAGCTGCTGTAACCACCGCTTGGGGTCTTAGTGGGTGCGGTGATAGATTGACACTTCTCTTTCGATTCATAACTTGTCAGGAGTAATCTCTTGGTTTCTCTGACGATGTTGCTTTGTCCACAACTACACCAGATTCGGTAAACGACTCGAGCCGTTTTCGGCCGTAGCAGTGCGTCTCTCTGTCTCATGACCCGGCGCCTGATAGTTGCTTCTGGTCTGTGCGCAACTCCAAATTCAAGTGAGGTGAGCAGGCGGCCGACTACTTCCGATACATTCTTCACGTACGGAAGGGCTCGCCAAACTTTTGGGTCAGCTGGATGTGGTTTTTTCTCGTCTGCATATGCACTTATTGACAAAATTGTGCGGTACCTATTCCCTCTCAGTACCCGGTAATAATTATTCTGTTGATGACTTTCCTTACTATTGATCTGGAGGCCGCGGAGCATGTCTGCAGTGTCACCGTAATCGTCAGTTATCCATACTCGTTATATTTTGGTCTGCTGGGTCCAGAGGCGATCTTCGTATGTTTTCTGTAGAAACATTACACTTTTTATAGGGATATTATCGACGTTTTGCAACACCCAATGCGTGATAACTCTAAGGAATTTCAGTAAGAATCAATTTTATAGCCGCCTAAGGAAGATAGGAGCGTCTTGCACCATTAAAAAGGCGGTCCTTCGCAAAGGTGGCGTTTTCTGCTCTCGTTTCCCGTGTAGAGGCTAAGTAATCCCTTCTGAGAATTTCGTTTGACTTCAGATCGAATGGAGAACCTACTGATAGCAAGCAGAACATGAGGTACTCAGACGACCACCGAGATAGTATTCCAGGTATTTATACCCCACTAGGTTAAATCTGCAAACGTAGCTTGCAGTTAATTTACTCTACTGTGGAATGCAGATTCTGTCCTCTACATCGATAAAAGCGCTCTGAAACTACTGCAATGCGTTTACAGTTGTGATTTGGAAGGTCAGCACTGGATAGGGTAACTCTTTTCGCTCAGGACTTGGAGTCAGGCGTAGTACTCCACCTCTGAATGCGTTTTCGTTCCATTTGCATGTAGGTAGTCTTTGTGTCATCGCCGCCTGTGAAACTTCTGCGTATTGTACAGTGACTAGGTCGTACGTGGCCCGCGTAGAAGAACTGATTAGTTTTGATGTCTACCGTGTCCGAGCCCTTCTGTTGGTCGTATTGACTGTGTTTTGGCAAGGGAGCCTAGTGGATCGGAGAGGAGAGAATGTGGTTAACCCCGTTTAAGTCCAGTGCCCCTGGGATTCTATTTCAGAAAAAATGATTTTGAGAAAATGTGGAGGACTATTAGGCGAATACTTCTGTGCATGCATAGTCAGGGGGTTTGGGTCGGCTGACTTCAGTTTTATTAGGGGAAATGTCTGCGAATGCATTTGGACTCCTTATTGCCTGCAATCATATCGCAAAAGAAAAATAGCGTTAGAAAGAAGGTTGCCTATAGAATTGCATGCAACAAACGTGTAGCTGACTGGTAGTTACTATTATGTGTCAGTGTATGCGTAGTGTAACAAAACTGTGAACTGTGATGAAACAATTAAAAATAGTGTTACTGAAATATTGAGAGTAGTATGTATATAGCTCTCGAGTATCGCTGGGTGGCCTGATGGACCACCGGCCGCATCGTGCGTACTGTTATCAAGGCAGCGTTGGGCTGTTCTTGGGGCTCTTCATTTCGCACATTTTCTGGTTTTTCATATCTAGCTGTATCCAGCTGCCGTGTGCACTAAAACCGCCTGAGAATGCCGGTTGGTGATCGACCTGATAGTTACCCCGAATTGTTACTCCCTCTCTGTTGTGAAATGGTGGAATGATCTATCTCACTGCCAATAAGGATGTTGAAACGTTTTTCGAAATTGTACAGTTCTACTGGCTGGTTGAGAATTCAAACCAAGAGCTATATCTTCGATCTTAAAATTCGGCCATTCTGTAGGCCTCCACTATGAAGGTAATGTTCCTACTTCAGGTGCCTGGAAAAAGGTGTTAATATCTTTTTCTGCTCATATAACTCAGCATTCCAGTCCGGCGAGTTAGTCCGCTTGGCTGAGTGTAAAGCAAATAAGCGGCTAGGTCATCTAAGCTCGATGCAGATCCCTTTCGTTTGCCCTCGAACCGCTTGTACATACACTGAAAGTGATCTACATCCAAACTTTGGCGAATAATTCTATCATTATTGTGAAAGGGGCATTCGTTGGCCGAATATCGGGCCAGCCTCTTGCCGTTAAACTTTAGGGCTTAATCTCTGTGCGTACTTTCAGCGATTGTTTTTTACTTGTGGTACCAACTGACATGACAACATGCCTGTGGCTCTGTGTAGCTCGTTGGACTTTATGCTCAGTGACCGAAGTTGTCGGCTTCCAGTCCCAAGTTGGGTAACGGCAGGGAATAGCCAGTTTTCCGTGTTTTTTTTCAGCACTCCTTTCCGGCTTATTTCGTTGTAATTTTAGCGTTTATTTTAAGCTAGTTGTTTAAACCGCTCTCAATTCAACAACTCTCCTCTTTTAGGTTTCACTTACATGAGCTCGAAAGCCTCACAGGTACAGGTACTTTTCTAGCTGATAGTCTTTTAGGATGCAGTACTACCTGAGGAACCTGCCCCCGCTGAGGGGGAGGCGGCTGTGCAAGACACTGAAACTGCAGGTCCTGGTGTACCTCCCAGCAAACGCAGACGACGACAGCACAAGAAGAAGAAGAAGAGGAAACAGGGCATCCATACTGGCGCCCCCGCGAACCAATCATCGTGTGCGGAGGGCGAGCAAGTGGATGCCGCGGGGGAGGGGGAGAGCTACTTAAACGAGGAGGAGGAGGAGGGGGAACCGGTTCAGGGAACTGCAGTTCGGCAGCCCTTCCAGCGTATAATTTTTGATGAAGACGGACAGGCCTGTGAAGTTGTGCTGCGGACGGGTCTTCAAGTAAGCCAGCCAGTCTCCCTCAGCGCACCTCATTCCCTCTCTAGGCCCAGGTGAACCGACGTCAGCAGAAACGCCTAGCCACCAGTAACTATAATTGGTCCGATGCCGCTGAGTTGGCCTCTTCTGCCACGCCGGTGCTGTCGACAGTTTCCAGTCGAAAAAGACCCTCCGCGGAACGCCTCGGAAGGACTACCAGCACGGTATCAGCTGCCGCCAAGAATCTGGAAGTGCGCGTGCACATATTTCCGGTTATTGTTGCATTTTCAGCTAACCCGCATTTGTTTTTTCCCTAGAATGACTATAGTACAGTTGTCAACTACTGGTACACCACTTTGGAGTGGCTCGACAAGAATGCATATGAAACGGTAGGATGACTGTCTTTTTAAAGCATTCTTTTAACTCATTTATGTACTGTTTTACATAAAGTTAACCAAGCTGGAATCCAGCGCTTGCTTTCGCAACCTGTGAATGTGTGATTAGTATTTTGGTTGTTATTCCTCCAGATCGAAGACACGTCTTGTGTTGCCCTGAATATGAACTGTAGTCATCAAAGTAGTCGACCTTGAGTGCAATCGATCTTGAGACCAGTCAAAATGGCAAGTTCTCGAGTACTGCTTCATACGTAAAAATTTACGTGTCAAGCGGACCTAGTCCATATCCGCCATCAAGCTAGAAAACAATTGACTTTTCTCACATTTGTGATTGTTTGAGTGGATTAATAGAGACATCTGATGCTTTTCCCCATATTCAGTCTTTCCTAATCTATCCTTGTGTTTTGCTCAAGTTCTCTGGATTCGCATCTACCGGGTTCTGCACATTTTAGGGTCAAGCTAGTAAAGTTGAAACTTTCAAAGAAGAGGACTAAGAAAGAAGGCTGTTTGAGCACCGGACCAGTTTTTATTGTTCTGCATTTTTGAACTCGTGCAGCAACACAAACAACCACAATTATAGGGTATGCAAACCAATCAATGATTAATAACGTTAACCTGGAGGTGACTGTGCGGGGCGCTGCGGGCCGTGCAAAATCGATACATCGATTAGTTGAGTTCCCAGGCTCACCTCATTTCGCATCCGGCATAGGTGATTATGATGGAAGCTGTGAAATTTAATTCATAGACCGTTTCGTGCTTTTGCGCAAGTACTTGTTATACTTCGTCACCACGTAACACAAGTAGCTTGTACTCATTGCTGTTCGATCCAAGTATGTGT
Organism: Ligula intestinalis; assembly: GCA_036362985.1. Classification (NCBI taxonomy): domain Eukaryota; kingdom Metazoa; phylum Platyhelminthes; class Cestoda; order Diphyllobothriidea; family Diphyllobothriidae; genus Ligula; species Ligula intestinalis. Next base: position 12,195,665 of record JAYGXS010000005.1, on the reverse strand, counting down.
TCAGTCTGGCCTGTATAGTTACAATTACAGTTTAGGCATCGGTTTTTATAAACCACCCCAAATTGTTCCTTGAGATTTACTTGGCCTTTGGTTTTCATCACCTTTCTGCGCATGGAAGCTTCTGTTTGTGTCCTCCGGGCTGATCACATGTCTTTGAATAGCCATTCCGCATAAATTTGTCGCACAACCGTCAAGGAAGTCGGCCACGCCGGCAAAAAGACGAGGCCAGAATCGATCGAGGTCTGGATCTTGGATGGGAGCTCTATCAGTCGATGTATAGATCTGTTACTGGCATATAGAACTCTCTGCATTCCCCTCAAGACTCATGCCATTGATCATTGATGGACTTGTACCTCCTGTAAGTGAAGCCCTTTTCTGGTGTTGCTGCTATCTCTGACGATGGACTCTTGCAATAAAAACGGAATGAAAAGTCAGATCGCCTGCAGAAAATTCATCTCCAGGGTATGTTTTCGCATTCTCAACTAGAAATATGACGCAATTAAATCACAACCACGAAGCACCAAAATCCGTGGTTCGCTTGGCTACCGACTGAAACGATAACACGGTCCTCGTGATCAGTTCTTTGTGTGAATGACTGGGGAGCGAGAGTCAAGTTTAGTGTTCGTCGCAATATGACCGTTGTGGAGCCCGCACGTATTGGTGCCTGAACCGCCGTCTTTAAAAACCTGGTACATTCTGCGCGGATCAAACGGCCTAAACGGACCCCAGAGCCGACCTCCAGTTTTCTTGATATTGTCATGCCATCGAAGCCAGGAAGAAAATCGCACGGTAGGCGTTGGGCGCACGGTTGGTGGCGTCCTTCGAAACAGTCAAATCGTCATGGGGGGGCTTTCAAGTTTGACAATCTTCTTGGTTCAAAACCTCCCTCAAAGCGCCTCTTTCCTGAAGGGAATCTGATTCATTTGTGAAAATCGGACTCGTGCGGGGGCTTCTGGCTTGTCCTCACATCTCTCCTCCTCGTTCTAGAAATGTTTTTTGAATGAGCAAATTTCCTCTGCCTTGTTAATGAGGGCGCGCATCTAACTGTACACTTCTCACTGCAGCTCCGAGACCGTAAACTGCTATGTCAACCAAATTTTCCTTTCACGTTATCCCTTCTGTCCTTTTGTAGGAAATGAATGCGCAGTATGTGGACCCCGAGGAGGTGACTGGCGTGCTGGATGAATTCTCGACTGCCCTGGAGGCTGACCTGGAACGCTTGCGCGCAGCAGCACCGATAGATGCTGTGGACGCTGCTGGCGATGACGAGTTTTGTGAACCGGGTGTAGAAGAGTCAGGCCCTTTGGAATCTTAGCGTTGGTGTTGCCTGAACCCTCTTTCACGCTCTTATCGCCTGTTGTATCGCTCACAGCGGTTCTGCCACATTTTCTCTACGTCGAGATTGGTTACATTTCACCTCCAAGTGTAAATAGAATACGCCTACGGACATTTTGCGCCCGTCTTCTCCTTTGGTTTGAGGGTCTAGTTTACGGATGTCTGCCGAGAAACGTCAGTCTGAGGCATTCTCGCGTTCCTTTTAAAAGCTTAACAATTACTGCTACTACTCAAGAAGAATGGCTGTGGAGGTTCGACTTCTAGGTGTTTGTATGCGTAAATAGGGAGGCTGTTTGAGCTCCGGGATAATTGGGTCATCATCCCGAGCATTCGAATTCTTGCACGGGTACATCGTCTGAGGTAGTAATGTACAAGAATATAATAAGTTAGCTTTAGCCTGACGGTCTTACAGCTCGGGAATGAACTGAAAATAACCTTGTTCACTTACCTCGCATTTTGGATGCAATAGATGTATATTCTACGTTTATCACTTGCAGGAGAGGTGATAGTATGTTTCAAGTGAAAAAATCTAGGTTTGAACGTATGTTTGTAACGAGAAATCACAAAAGCAGTAGAGTGCTGGTGTTATTGCTTCAGTTCAATAGTTGAATAGGCACAAATCGTATAGTTAAATAATTGAAGAAATACTTAGGCCTCCGAAATATGCTAGTCTGATTTATACTCCGTAGTAAACTTGTCGTATTTCTTCACCAAAGGTTCGAATTTGATGAGATGAGTGCTATGTTGTCCCGTGGTTCTTTGTTCCAACACTCGGTAATGCTCTTAGGACCTCTGAGATCCTTTCCTCGTATGATCCTTATGGTATTGATAAAAACCACGATGGCCTCAAACACTCAGCAGTAAGCCATCTGTTTTGCATATACTCCTTGCCCTCCATGGGCGACATCTTTTCTCTTTAAAAGGAGTTAATTTCACTGTCGGCTCTTTTTACGCGGTTTCATTTATTGGCAACGCCGGTCTTTTGAAATGTTTTACTGAACCAACGCATTTCATAGCTGTTCTGCACCAATAGGGAGTATCTTTAATAAATCTGACCTGACCTGGACTTGGTTGATGCAAATATCCGATCCGCAATGGAGGTGGAAAGATATACCAACTCTTCTTTCTCGATGTCCTGGTGCGTCGATGTTCATCCGCAGTACTGAAAAGCCACCAGCACCATGCAACTACTACATTTTAGCAGCAATCACCCTGTCTCACAAACGTAGCTGTGTTCATATTCTTTTCCATAGAGTTGAAACATATTTCAGCACACGAGCTGAGACAAAAGAGGAACAAAAATACCTACGTGACCTCTTTTGAGCTACTGGATACCCTTATTCTCTCCTCAATGAAAGCCAGCACCGAGTAAATAAACAACGGTCAACAGAAAAGCAAACCGAAGTTTGGAGGGCCATTTCTTGCATAAAAGGAGACTCCAAAGCAGTCTCTCGACTGTTAAAACTCGTTGGGGGTAGGCATACCCCATCGATATCAGGCGACAACGTGCCGCCAAGTATTGCAAACTAAAGGCAGACTGCCTGCTCGGACGGCCCAGCACGTAAGTCGTCACTGTAGCCGTTCTGCGGTCAAAAGAACAAAGTAAGCGCCAGGCCAGCGGCTGAAGGCTGAACGGACCAAGACCCGCGACCTTTAAGGATCGACACGCGAGGACATGAGGACAGACGCGCATGACAAAGGGGCTATGAAAGGACGCATGTACATGCGTGCGTCACTGAGGGCGTGGCGTGTCATCCTGCGGACACCCCATGATGGTTGCCTGCAAAGGGGCCAAAAGGGAACAAAGACCGTCACAGTGAGACGATGTGTCACACTGAGGACACCGCACGATGGCTGGTCGCATAGGTCACTAGCGGAGGGGCTAATAGGGAACAAAGGCCGTTGGTCCTTAAATACGTTACCACCGACACGAGGCGGCACTCTGCTGCTGGGAACGCGGGAATCTGTTGCCTTGGACGAGACACCTGCTGTTGGCCTAGACGAAAGCGACGACTGAAAACACGCTGCTGACGGACGCAGAAACTACCGAGCTGCAGGAAAGACTGAGCTGCAGACAAGGCCGAGGTGCAGTCAAGACCGAGCTGCACAGGAGGAGAAGCTGTCGTACACACAGAAGACATAGTTGATGTACAAGCGGAAACAGTGACGAAAACCTATTATCTGGTATCCTGTCTGCGGTGCTTGCGGCAGCTACTGTAAAGCTTCTTGGGAAGTGAAGTTTTCCGAATTCATTCATTTTTCACAGACTTGTGAGTTGGAGATCCGTCTGGCGTTGAGACAGCAACTAGCTCTCAATATGTCTATCGCACCGGGTTAAAGCTATTCAGGTAGAACCCTATCGGCTGCTGTCTTTCAGGCCAGGTATCTTAGGTGATGAGAGAGAAGTCTTGGGAAGGCCAGAGTAGTAGGAACAATGTATTGTGTACACAAAAGTTAGGAGGAAGTTGCCACTTGGTCCGGCATGGCGTTCGACCATGAGGGCCGTTTTAGAGCTTGACGTCATCACATCCGCCCCGCTCGGGACGGAATCCCAAGTGTGTTCTAGCGGCAGTGATCCCGGACAGCCGCCGAATGTTCGCTTTGTCGTGGCAGCCTTGATGGTGATTGGTTGGACGGCGCGAGGTGGGCGCAGCTGAGACTGGGTGTGTCCACAAATTGCTCCAGACAGTGAGCGAGAGACAGACAGGGTGACTGTAGCTTTGGCGAGATGAGTCAGCGTTCTTGCGTTTCAATAGTGGCGCTAACGTCAAATACAAGTGCCTCCCTCCTAGATCGTAGCTCGTTGATGAAAGAAATCGAACGAAGGCAGATAAATAAAAGATAGGGAAGGGGGTACGTACCAATGATAGGGTTTGAAAAGCTGGTGTTCATGTAGCTGGCTTATGCGAACCAGGTTGAAGGAACGATTGTGACTTGCATGAGTTTATGTGTCTGGCATGCGTGAGTCAGGTCAGTGCCGCTTGGGAGGAGGAAAGTTCATCTCATGTCGTGGGTCACCAGTTATCAAGGTGTGTTAAGGCTAAGCAGCGATAGGCTTTATTTTGAAAATATCATTCAAACGTTTTCAGCAAAAATCCTCCATTAAAATGTAAAAAATTAGACGCCAAAACTCACAACACCGCGAAATCAACAGTAATCAATAATTGCTCATGACTGCGTTTTTTGACATCATGGATTAGTGGCCTTGGAAAAGTCGCGTAATATAGGCTAAATTGGACTGGTTTCAAAACGGCGCTAGCGTCATGATCACGTGTACTCATGATCCCATCGTAGTTCCAATGAACAAAAAAGGAAGAAAAATCAGTTTGCAATTGGTGAAGCAGGCCAAATAGAGGGAGGAAAAAATTGACGACTCAATTTGAAAAGCCTGTAGTGGGTCGTTGCCTGCCCGATGCCTGGCCTTCCTGTCGTGACCTCAATCCCTCTAGACCTCAAGGTCGTGGCGGCCGCCATACTTACTGGCGCGCGTGGCGTGGACCACCAACTTCGATATCCACCCACAAGCTGTCCAACCAATTACAGGCCGACCTAGCCAAGGAACGCTCTCTCTCTCTCTCTGCTGGCCTTACTGCTCTCATACTGACATTGGACCACGGCTAGCATCCTAGCTGGTCGTGTTCTTCCAAGCCGGACATCTTCCAGCTATTCTCCGTTCCTGTATACGCAATATACTCTTCCAAACACTCTGGCCTTTCCAAGACTACGTTACCATGGTCTGAAGATCGCAGTTGCTGGGTTAAACTCACTTAAACCCACTGCGATAAGCCCTCCACAGGGCTCCGTGTGAAGTTGCATGACCCTAAGGCAGTGCGCAGGGACGTCGGACAGCGATGACTGCTGTCCGCCGCAGTTCTCCATCCGACACAGAACGAAGTAAGTGTGCTGATTGTGAGGTGAACGTTGAAATTAATGGGTAGGGGGAATCCAGTGCACATGTCGGTGGGGGAGCATTCGTCGTGGGTGACAGTAATTGCTCGTGCTTGCGACCTTTGCTGGGCTGCAGTTGGCGCATCAGCCAGCAGTTGTGCTGGCGCGAACTTGATAACGTGTGTCGCTGAGATGGAAGGGCGTGCGCGACAACGTGCATTCCAGTTAATGGTGAGCCAGACGAGTGAAGAGTTTAACCCTCGTCTGGACTCAAAGATAGGAAGGGTTGCCGAGTGTGCCAAATGCAGTGGAGTTTCATCGGGTTGGGCACATAAGTGAGCTGTCGATCTAGGGGGTCGTAAGTGGGTATGCCAGTGATGGTGCCAGCAAAGGTGTCCAGAAAGGAGGCGAAACACATGGTTTTCGCACGGTTGGACAACTGCTTTCATAATACTATTCGGCTTTGACCTGAAATTTTAGGAATGAAGTCGACTCACGATTAGGTGTCGGCAACCGTGTTGCTCAGTACATGGGCACGATGAGTGACACAGGGAAAGCATTTCAGTGAGTTGGCGTTGAAAGTTGGTGAGGAGTGTGCAGGCGTTGGCATTGCCCATTTGTAGGGGTCTAACCGGGGGTTGCACCCAGATCACTAAAATCATCAGGTTAAATCCCAAAGTATAGGTAAAAGACAGAAGGTACGAGAATGAAGGACTTATTGTCCACAGAACCCTGATTTGCTGTGTCAGGCAGCAGTGGCCACTAGTAAAGCCAGGGCCAGTGTTGTGTTAGGACGGCCCAACCCGCAGTGTCATCACTCGGGCCGTCCTGAGAGCAAGCGAACAAAGGAGGCAGAACGAGACAAGAACGCGACCTTCAAAGGGCCGACACGCGAGGACACAAGGACAGCCCCCAGCCGGATTCTGAGGTCACGCACGATAAGAAGCACAAAATGTCACATGCGTATGCGCGCGTCACAGTGAGACGATGTGTCACACTGAGGACACCGCACGATGGCTGCTCGCATAGGCCGCTAGTGGAGGGGATAATAGGGAAAAAGGACTGCAGGCCTTTAAATACGCTGCCAACGCTGGAGACGGCATTCTGCTGGCGGAGACGCGGGACTCTGTTGCCCTAGACGATAACTCTGCTGTTGGCTGAGACGAGAACGACGATTGAACACACGCTGCCGACGGACACAGAACGAGCTGCAGACAAGACCGAGCTGCAGAGGAGGACAATTTGCCGGACACACAGAAGACAGAGTTCATATACACATAGAAACAGTGACAGTAAACTATTATCTGCTATTCTGTCTGCCTTCCTTTCCTAAAATACGACTGGGGGATATAACCAGTGTCGACACAGTTCTCAACAAAATACATTGTAACGATGGAGACTGCAATTACGTAGGAGAACCGGGACGCAAATTGAAGATCCGCCTACATAAACACAAAGCGGCCGCTTGGAGTCTTGACCAAAATTTGCAGCTTGCAACACATATTGGAGAGACTGGCCAAAACTTCGATATTCTAGGAGCGACCATCGTAGGCCGATGAATCTCAAAAGCTGAGAGATTGACGGTTGAGATATGGTACTCAGACGCCAACTCTGTCAACAGGCATCTGGAGCTTCCCACGGCCTACAAAGCCCTACACGATTACGTGAGTAAAAAGGAAGACCAGGTCAAACCGAACTTAGGCTTTACAGACAAAGACGGCCCTTTGACAAGCCTGCGGAAGTGAGGGAGCAGGATTATCAGCATCTTCTACCGTGGGGATGAAACACAACACTTTCTGCCGTCAAGTTATTCCGAAATCCACAAGGAGCAGCGAACGCAGAGGAAAATCGATCAGCCCATGGCCAACAGGTACAGCTACAACTTTGAATTTTTGATCGATAAAGTCAGGTCACGCTTTGGCATAGGACAGACGGCCTAGCTGTCAAAAACGTCAGCAGAGAAACATATGTATCCCAGTGAGCCCAATATCGTCCATGATTTTAATTCTGAGAATCTGACTGTTGAAATCCTGAAATCTTCACTATATCTTGCCGCCATAGAAGATATTTGCAAAAAGAAGGAGAAGGAGCAAGGCGGTCGCCGCGCAAGGCCGCCTTGATAGACACAGATAACTGCACAACAAGCCAAAGTGTTTCCTCCATAAGAAGGTTATTTTCATCAGTCGCGCCAAATGCACTTAATATTGATTAATCACCAGAGGGGTCGGTCAGGATATTCACCGTTTCCACTGCTGATCTGCTTATTCAGGCAACACCTTAACGTTATACTGAAAATGTAAACACTGAGTGGACATCTTTCTGGTTATTTATTGCAGCTTTCAACCCTCACAACGATTATGAGACAGTATAGGCCATTAAATCGTTTTTAGTGTAGTGAGATTGTGCAGTAAGCTGATTCAAAACTAGTTTGGAAGCCCAGAGATAAATAACGTATATTTAGACGTAGGGAGGACGGTGCTCATGGTTACGAGGCCTGATTATTGAAACATAAAATCGCCTATCACAGATTAAAGACTACAGTAGACGCCGTTGATCATGCAATATTTCGACACATGCGAAAGATTAATACTCTTTCGCTAATCGGAATCGACTCCAGTTATGATACTGATTATTTAGTAGTGTATTCTGAAGTCATTTCAGTAAGGATAGGAAGCCGGATTTTTAACGAGCTTCGTTCCGACACCTAGCAAAACGTATCTTTTGTATAAATTGACTACTGAAATAGCATGCCCTTTTATCATTGAGTTTTACTGCCTTTATAAATTCAAATATATTTTATGGAAAACATGTACAAACAAATCATTTCTTGTACTAGTTTGATAGCAAATTACGCGTTCTTGAAATTGTTTACTCAAAGAAATGGTAGCTTTCGGTTTTAAATTAGTTGCTATTTATGAGTTTTTGACAATTGTCAGGTCTTCATCCATAATAAATCGTATCCGTAAATTTATTAGTGCTGCCTATTCTGCATAAAATATATTCCAAATCTATTTCAGTACTTGATGACTTCTAGGTGACTTCTACCTCAAACTGTAGGCGAAACTGTACATTTCCTTAAACAGGATGCACACAGTGCGCAGTTTTTATACCTTGAATTCGAGTGTAGCATTTACTCGTTTAGAAAATTGTTCGGCAATTGGGCAACTTTTGTAAAACCAAAAACCACCCTTACTTTGAGTAAAGAATTTTAAGAACGCATAATTTGCTATAAACAAGGATGAAAAATAATTTTCTCGTGCATTTTTTTCCATAAAATATATTTGAATTTATAAAGGCAGTCAAAATCAATGATAAAAGGCATGCTACTTAAGTTTTCAGTTTTTACAATAGATACGTTTTGCTGGGAATCTAAACGAAGTTCGTTAAAAAGCCGGCTTCCTATCCTTAAAGAAATGACTTGAGAATACACTACACGATAATCAATTTCACAACTGGAGTCAATTCCGATTAGCGAAAGAGTATTATTCTTTCGCATACGTCGAAATATTGCATGATCAACGGTTTCTACTGTATTCTGAAGTCATAGATGTCGATGCCCCTCTTTTCGAATTAAGCCGGCACTCCCGCGTATACACATATATGCACGCGTGCATATGGATGTGTGCATTAGTAGACTAACAAAACATAAACATTTCATCTTAAAAAGGCAAAGGGGGATTATGATCGGTTAACACGCTATTCACTAGCATACCTGAAGCAAACTACGATTGAGATATTTAAACTGTACTGCGAGTGGTCGTTGAGGTAAGCAACCCAAAAGTTGAAAGATGAGTATGCCCAAAGAACATCATATCGGCTTCATTTGTGCCCTTTATTGAATGCAGAATGTCAAGACAGACATTTCAATAACCCGGCACAGGACACACCATATCTGCAAATTACCCATGTGACCCTTAGGATCCTTACAACGGTTGCGAATGGTTCACCGGGATTTGTTTCACACATGCACAGCAGCTGGCCGGTGCTGACTCATGCATGTTCCCCCCCCCCCCTCCCCCCTAAGCGACAGCCATTTTTTCTTAAAACCCCTCAAACGGCATTCCGACTTCTAGAATTTCCAAGCAACGCCTTTGCAGTTTTTTCCATTGTTTGCTCTTTTTGCATAGTTCTGCCTATTGGCTCGTGTCAACTGGCATCGAAAAAAGCCGAAGTACAGCAGTTATTAAGGAAGTCAAGTTAGGCAAACGAACGTTTTCGATTAATTCATCATCACGCAATACAGTAATATAAGGGAGGGTAGAGTTAACGAATTTTTTAAGAAAACCAATCAGTAGTAACACGGGGAAAAGGGGGGAGAGGGTGTAAAGGGATCAGATTCTAGTCTTAATTGGGAACCAGAGAAATGGGGGTGGGGGGATGATGAATTAATCGAAAACGTTCGTTCGCCTAACTTGACTTCCTTAATGCTTACATGGGTATCATCGCTGAACTTCATTAGTTATATTTAAATATATACTACTAAAGTGTAAGTAGTTATGTTTGTTTACCTTTTCCGACAACCCGGCGTCTGCAAGTTATTCGTCTGCAAGTATGTTAACGACATCTTTTGCAATTTTCTGTTGTACCAGTGAATTCCTTATCGGTTGCGTTACCATAGGGGAGCTCATAGGTATTTCCGTTATTTAACCTGACCTGACTTTGCTGACCCCTTCATTCGGGAAATCCAAAGTACAATTATGAATGAAAGGGAATGTTCGCATTCCAGGTATTTCTATTGGTAAAGAAGACAAGCGATCGGGCACTGGAACGAATTGTATTTTGTCCTGAGCTTTCGGGCTCCTGCAGGAGTCCATCGTCAGAGGTGGAAGAACAGCAACAAATGGGATAGCTACTTGGATCGTGTGTACAATAACTAAAATTTTGAACGTGTAGAAAATCAATAATTGTGTGTTTGTGTCGCGAAGGTGGGATGAGGGTTGAGTATGGAGGATGTTGGGCCAATTAATTATGGCGAGCGTCTGGATGTGATCGTTTGCACAAGCGTAAGGCCCTGTACGCCTGCGCCAATTCGACATATCTGTTGACAGAATTCTCATCCATGGACCAGGCTTCGATTAATTCTCTGCTCGTCTTGTTTCCGCGTGAGCGAGTACCCTGACGGCAGCGAAGTTGAACTCATAGCCTGTTTCGTAGGTGTGAGCTGCAGTTTGTGATGATTCGTCGCCTCGTCGCACGGCCTGCTTGTTTTCACGTATGCGCGATCCGAGCTTGCGTTCAGTTTGACCTGTATAATTACAGTGACAGTTTAGGCATCCCATGCCTTCGTCGGGTCCACCGGTTAGTAGATTCAGTCTGGTCATGATGAAAGTACATATCCACAGGGCAGGCTAAAAATTTAAATGTTTACCGGAAACCTCAACTGACGCAAAGTTCTATCGTCATCCTTTTTCTGACTTCAAGGGCAGTTAAAAACAAATGCCAGTCAAGGCCGTTTTTGGCAGTTTTTTTGGTAAACATGTACCGAGAAGGGTTAGACCCGGTGTCAAGTTATTTCTTGCCAAAACTTGGTGGCTTCAACCTGTTAACAGTTTTCTTATAATCTACGTAACCTCACTTAGAAATATTTCTGCACGAGCTGACGCTCGATAACATCAAAATGTAGTTAATCCAATTCCCTTGAGGCAAATGCCTCGCAGATTTAAATAGAGATAGGTGAATGCATGTTTCCTGTAAGTAAATAAATAGTGACACATTGGTGCTGTTTTTGTTAGTTAGGCCCCCATTTAGTGTATTTAAGGACCTCCTAACTGTTTGTAAGCATTCATTGCAAGTATAATTCTTCGGCAATTGTTTATGGAATTTTGGTTGATGCCGGTTATCGGAAAGAATATTCGTTGCAGAGGAGGTCATGGCCTATGTGTCAGAATCTTCTCGAGGACCGACTCAGTACGATATTCCAACTTCGACCCCTCTGCGCGTTGGTCAAAGTAGAGGCAATAGGTGTACCCATTTCCGTCCGTACACTTAGTTTATTTGCAGAAATACATACTTCTTGAGGTGGGGGGGGGGCTAATTAGTCATCTCGTGGTTCCCTCGTCTCCTGCGAGCCGGACTCAGCATGCCGAGGACGTTGGGTTGGCACGCGTGTGGAACGGGGGAGGGACGTTCCCACGATCTACGTCATACGCGCAGCGGGCTCTCTGTGACTGTGAGCAGCATGGTTGCACTGCGTGTTCTCTGCGGCTGTGGGTAGTATGGTTTCGGGCTGCGTAGCTTCTGACGTCGTGAGTTCTGACGTAGTGGCTTCTGGCGGTGCGGGATCTTTGTATGCGGTCGGCCACGGGAGGGAGACGGCATGTAACAGCGTCTTTTGACAGCAGAGAGCGGGTTTTGCTAAACGAATTGCCACTGCCTCAGCGGTGGCTAGCACCCGTTTACGCAGGCCTTTAGAGTAGAGCGTGGGTGCCTGGTATATGACCTGAAAAGCCTCTCTCGCGTCAACTTGGTGATTTGTATCGATCAGGTGTGCGAGGATTGAGCTTGAGATCGATCGATTTTCCCCTTTACCTAACCAGGCTGGTATGTGTTCGCGTATCCTCTTCTCCAGACGTCTCGTTGTTCGGCCGATATATCCCGCCCCACAGGAGCAGGTGAAGGAATAAATGCACATGGAAGTGGCCTGTAGCGGTAGTCTGTCTTTACCCCCCATCCGCAGAAGGGGAGAGTTTGTGAAGAGTACGCGTAAGTTAGCCGCCGGGAAAGCACTCGTGGCTGCTGTCCTTAGACGTCGTCTTACTAGTTCGTTTGCTGCGTCTCCTAGGAAGGGCAGTCTTCTGAAAAGGTCTTTCGTTTTTGCCGTTGCTACAGCAGGCTTTGCGACACGCTCCTTAATGTTACGAAGGATGAACCTTTCTGGATAACCCTTTTCACGAAGTGTGTTCTGTAGCTGCTGCAGTTCTCTTTCAACTACTTCAGGAGAGCAGATGCGTCGCGTTCTGGCTGCAAATCCCTGGACTAAGTTTCTTTTAAGATGAAGGGGAACAAAACTGTGGAAATTAATGTATTGCCCCGTCCAGGTTTTCGTTCTGTATACCCGGTGTTGTATTGAACCGTCTTTTTGTCTGTGCAGGAGCACATCTAGGAACGCGATTTCGTTGGTCACCTCCGTTTCCACAGTGAAATTTAGTGCTGCGTGGGCCGTATTGAACGTATGAACTACGCCATCTTTATCGGTAGTCTGCTTCGTCAGTTAAAAAATATCATCCACGTAACGACCATAGAACTCAAAGCTGTTGATAGTGTCTTTGAGGTTCAATTCCTCGACTTTGTCCATGAAGACATTCGCGAGGAATGGTCCAAGGGGTGAGCCCATGGCCACACCATCTATTTGCCTGTACAACTGGCCATTGCAGAGGAACTGTACGTTTTGCGTGCAGCACGTCAATAGTTCCTTTAGCGTCTCTACTAGCATCCCTATCTGGTGGTTTGTCTGATGTATAAAGTCGCATAAGTACTCAATGGTTTCAACTACCGGCACGTTAGTAAACAATGAAGATACATCTAATGACAACATTTTCAGTTTTCTTATGTTAACATCCTTGATCGCTTCGAAGAAGTCAAAGGTATCTTTCAGGCTTCTAGGGTATAGACGACTCTGAAGCGGCTTTAGCTTTTTAACAAGCCATTTTGCAATAGAGTGGTAGGGCGAGTTCCTCATGTCCAAGATAGGACAAAGCGGTACGCCTTGTTTATGAATTTTGGGTAGGCCATACATCTATATATATATATATGCCTGGGAAGACAGCTTCGGTCAATGGTGGCTGCACAAATGCGAACACCGGAAGTTGACGGGAGACCCCTTACCTGATGTTATTACGCTTCACAGGGCACGATGATTAGAACATCCCATCTAACCCCCTCCTCCCTCCTCGCTCCTCTCTGTTGGTTAAACCCTATTGGCTATGACTGCCAACACCTTTAAATACTGTGAGGTACGATACAACTACAACCTCTGATGACGGGAGCCTGTACGCTTTTGAAACGTCAGGATGATAAAACAATGGTTCCCGAGATCGCCTTATCTTCTCATATATAGCAAATGACAACAAATAGCAGGTGGCGAGGTGCTGATGAACTGCGGTTCGATGAAGTGTTTATGACCCATCTGATAGACACCAGTGGTAAACCAACTGCGCCATCTGTGAGTGCGTTTGTTTGTGGTGTCCCACCAGCTGGTGTTCAGGGTTATGCTTGGCTGATGAAGGCTAATAAGCCCGAAACAGTTATGTATCAAGTTACCCCAAATGCTGTCATACTCCCCTTACTGATAGGTAGATATATATATATATATATATATATATATAGCAGTAAGTGGGGTATGACAGCATCTGGGGGTAAGTAGATACACAAATGTTTCGGGCTTATTAACACAAACAAACGCACTTACGGACGGTGAAGTTGGTCCACCACTGGAGTCTATCAGATGGGTCATAAGCGCTTCATCGAACCGCAGTCATCAGCGCCTCACCACCTGCCATTTGCTGTCACTGCTGATCGGGTATATATTCACTCAGAAATGTGCGAACACCGATCGAATAGGCTTCCGAACTAAAGAAAGTTCATGTGGTGGTCAGAGGTCCCCAACGGGTGACCGCCTGCCAGGCCGATGCCGGCCAAGTCATAATAGCAGTAAGTGGGGTATGACAGCATCTGGGGGTAACTTGATACAGAACTTCAGTGGTGGACCAACTGCGCCGTCCGTCGGCCTGGTAGGCTGTCACCCGTTGGGCAACTCTGACCGCCACAAGTACTTTGTTTAGTTTGGAAGCCTATTCGATCGGTGTTCGCACATTTCTGAGTGAATATATATGTATCTATATATATGGAAGGAGAAGGTAAGGCTATCTCTGGGGGAAAATGTTTATTCGCCTGAGCTTTCGCACTCATGCGCGAGCACATCATCGGAGATAGACATTTGGGTCAAGAATATGAGTCAAAATAGGGGATTACTGCTAGCTGCTGGTTGGTCCACCGTCCCCTCGTCTTATTGGACCTCTTTTCGTGCGCATGTGCAACCGTGCGGCATCATATGGCTTGGGGGGTTCTATACTTCTGCTGATTGAGTTGCTCTCCGTTTTCAAGTCCTCAATAACTTCCCTCGCTAGTTTGCTGTCGGCTCGGCCTATGACCTGGGCACCCTCAAAGTCAAACCGATGGTCGTTTTCTAGACAGCGCATGGTGATGTGCGAACGTCCATACGTTCTTTCTAAGGCTAAAGAATGCTCGTGCATGCAGGTTCTCAGTCGTTTGTCCGTCATGCCGCAGTAGTTGGCCCGACAGTCTAGACAGTTGACGCGGTAAACAATACCTGACGTATCTGCCGGTGCTTATCGGCCTTTGGGTTGCATTACTAAGCGACGGATAGTAGCTTCTGGTCGGTGTCCCACGCCCACATTAAGCGGTCTGAGAACGCGCTCAATGGCATCGGAGACGTTCTTCACGTAGGGTAGGCTACGAAAGGTTGCCGGCCTTTGTTTTTGCACCTCCTCGTTCTTCGTGCGTCTTTGGCACAGGCATTTGTTTAAGAAGCTACGCGGGTATCCGTTAGTGCGAAACAGGTGCCAAAGGGTTTTCCGCTCTTGTAGCTTCTTGCTCTCCATGCTGCAGTGTGTTTGGATGCGGCGAAAGAGAGTCCGAGCTGAGATGATTGCTGTTGTAGTGGAAAATCTTTTCCATGTTTGTCGCTGTATGAAACACGCCAGTCTGGAGCCTTTCGTCTGCCTGTCTTGATATCTGAACATCAAGGAATGCGAGCTTTGCGAACTCTTCTTCCATAGTGAACTGAATCTGTGGAAAGATCGAGTTCAGTTCTCTTTTGAAGTTACCTTGAGCGTCTTGGTGTAGGATGACAAAGGTGTCGTCTACGTAGCACATCCAAACTTTTGGCTTGTAGGACTGAAATACCCGAGTTTCCAGTTCTTGCAAGACCGCCTCCGCTGGATGGCCAGAGATCGGTGATCCCATCGGTGCTCCTTGGATTTGCTCATAAACACAGTCGTTGAACATGAAGTATGTGCTTAGGCAGAAGTCCAGTAGTTCCATTTCGTGCTTCTCTTTGAAGGGCGTTTTCTCTTTGTCGTACCTTCTATCAAGTAGGTCGCTGACTTCTCTCATCTCCAGTTCTTTGAGGATGGGTGTGAATAGTAAGACAACGGCAAAGGCCACCAGTTTCTCATCGGGAGCTATTGTGATGACTTTGAGGTTTTCCAAGAAATGTGTTGACGATACGGCTGTGTATTCGGAGCCTGCTGTCAGGTTCTTCAAACGTTTGGCAAGCCATTTTACCAGTTCATAGGTAGGCGTGCCTTTCAGTGCTACGATGAGTCATAGGCGAACATTGGACTTGTGGATTTTGGGTAACCCATAGAACCGCGCTAAGGCAGCATCCTTTCGTTTGATTTGTCTCCAATCTCTTTCCGATATTACCTGTTGCTTCCTCATTTCATTCAAGCTTTTTTTTAATTTGGCCAAGTCATAGGCCGAGCCGACACCAAACTGGCGAGGGAATTTATTGAGGCCTGGGAAACGGACAGCAACTCAATCAACAGAAGCATTGACCTCCCCAAGCCATTTGATGCCGCACGGTTGCACATGCGCACGAGAAGAGGTCCAACAACACGAGAGGACGGCGGACCAACCAGAACTCACGAGAACCCTCCCATTTGTGGCATGCTACATCAAAATATCGGCGTACCATGTTCCTGAGTTCGTTGAGAACGTTGATAAAGGCAATACAGTTACTTGGTCAACAGTCCTATGCTAATGGCTTTGCGTCACCAGTTTCGGTATATTATGTGGTTATTCAACACGGGCCGGCTGATTTTCTTGAAAGACCCCTACGCCGCCGCAGACCGAATTTGAAAATCTGTTTGTTCCAATGGAATTTACTCTAATAAGTCCGCGCATTTAAGTTGGAGGAGGATCAAATAGCCATTTTAAGTACTGGGCCCTTAGCTTACCTCAAACCAATGCTGTGATAAAGGCATGGAATTTGAAAATTCAGTTCGAATCTACCTGTTTTACGTTTGTCAGGATACACGAATATTGAAAAGCTAAGAGCTGTACAGGGTTGATTAATGTCACTTCGTACATACTCGGCGTTCGCACGCCAATAGGGAGGAGGGTGGGTTTCGAACGATATTCTAGAACAAGCATGGGGAATATAAAGTATGGTTAAGTACACCTACAGTAGATTACCTGTCTAAAGAAAGGTTGGGGATCGGAGGATTTAACACGCACTTTGACACACACTTTAACACACACACTTTAACACACACATTTTAACACGCACTTGATTTAACACACACTTGTTTATTTCATTCATTGGGTTGACTTAAGGAGCAAAATGTTGTTTACTTGAATTTATCTCCGTTCAGATCAGAATACTGGGAGAAAATAAAGGCAAAAATGGGCAGTTAACATAACAAAAATTTTACAGAATTGTCACGGGAAATTGCGAAACTGTTTTGTCAGGAACCGCCATTGATATTATTGCCACTTTGCTTTGCATTTGTTATTGTAGAACTGAGTCTAGAGGAAACCAAATATGCTGAAAACTGTTCCGGTTTAGATAAATCATTAAGCTCTTTCATCTATAACAGAAGAGGTATCCCTAATTATTAAGGAAATCAATCCACTGACCAAAATTTCCCGTTCCGATCTTGACTGAATTATCAAAAAGAAATTAGAGTACGCAGACATCAGATGCCAAAATATATGAGTAAAGTCTTTTACAAGAGTTAACTATTTGTAAAATTTTCTAAATCAATCTTAAGCATATTCATTTTGCTCGGCAATGAGTTCGCATGATTAGGCGGTTCTAAAACTATGACACACAAAGACAGCTGCATAAGGAAAAAATGTTTAAAAGCTGGTTATTTACGTAAAAGCTATTAAGATATATTATATTTTGAAGGTTTGGTAAACACATAGAATATAATCATAATTTATGGTTAATTGACCGAAAACAGTGAAATTTTCGAAGTCATAATGAAAATTTCAAGACAGATCTGGACCTCTTCGTAATGTAAATCCCAAAATAATCATAAAAATATTTGGTGAAAGGCAATTACTTTTACTGTACAAAAATGGTACGTGTTTTTATCACAGATGGCAATTTAATTTAAATTTATTATTCACTGACCGGCATGTCTGCACTTGAGCTTACGAATAACCTTACTCCTGTGATCTCCCAATGGGTCAAGTCAAGCGTAATTATGGTTGCTTTAGTCCAACGCAACTCAAGTACTGCATCAACGAAAGAAAAACCTAGAAATTCTCGTAAAAACTTATTAGAATATATACTCAAATTTGGGCAGTTCGGCAACATCTACAGATTACACTCAACGTAATATGGAAGCACATATGCATGAACATTTTTCAAAATGATTATTTTTCAATGTAATTTCACTTTTCCTGCTATATTCACTCGGTGGTTTTGTATAAATAGGCATCCTCTACATGTAGAAGTTAAGTTTACCTAATACGCCTGATTTCCACTTTTTCGGAATTTTTCACTTTGGTAGAAAAGCTTGTATTTCTATAAAACGTTATATTCCTTCATTAGTCACAACATGCTCTATTGTGAAGAACAACCGTTAGTTTATGTTGTAAGACTTTTAGGGCCGCAGCTTCGGTTGCGTCTGAGGAACAGGGAGTTACTTGTAAAAATCCTTGGACTTCATGAATTAGTGAACCTTCTGTAGTTAACACCGATCATCAGGAGTTGAAGACGACATGTGATCACTACTCAAGGTAAGCGTCAGCCACGAAAGGGAAAGTGCCTAGAGCAGCCTCTTCTGAAATCCCCGCACTGGATTCGCTAGCATCGGCCGTAGGTACCACATTTTGGGGAAGCTCTTAGAGAAGCTCGTCGCATTCCGGTAGACAGCCTGAAATATACATACATTCCAGAAAACGTGGCAGACAATATTTGTTCAGTATAAATTCACTTCTTTGGCCGTCATGACCACAAGCAATCCCATTCATCACGTATAACGCGGATCATTGGGAAGTCTGCAGTTTCCCCTTGGTGTCATAATTACTTCTGTCGATGAATTTATTACGTTGCGTCGTGTTTAACTGTCATCCTGTGGAACATTGGGATCCTTAATTGTCCTTTCCTTCTACAAGACTCCTTTAGAAATACACTATCCGATCGTTAAGAAACTGCCTGGGGGAACTCTAAGTCGAGTCTTAAGGAACAACAAGACGGAACTATACCATCATTCGATCGGTAAACACACATCCAACGATAGTTAGCATTGCCGATCACATAACAGATCCATGGGCATGTTGACATTATATCACACTTTATAGCGCCTTATCACCAGCGAATGGGTGTTCGAGGCTTTGAACTGACAAATTCGTGCAAGACTAACTTATGGGCGGTTTTAATCCAAAAATAGGATTTTAGTCTTCATAGGCTTTTGTTGTAGTGTTATTCCTCTTATTATATCATGATTTTGTGAGGATTTCCCATTCCGCGATCATTCACTGCCACTCTATCACCTTTGATATACGCCATCCCAATCAATAGGAGAACAATTTCGTGAATTAGTGATAAGAGTGTTGGGTTTATAATCAATAGGTCACGCGTTGGGTATGTTTGGGTGACGAAGACTAACAATCCAGAAGCGGCTCTTCCAGTACCTATGTCTTTGGCAGAACTGCTTTCGGAATTTTCCCATTTATAGGCTTTACTAGGCGTCGTTAGCCAGCTACAGATAACTGTAGGTTTAGAGACAAATGAGATTGAAATCTCCAGAATCAGTGGTTAGCATTTCAAAAGTCTAATCGTTGAGTTGAGGTATATAGAGCGTTCCGGTCGTAAAGTAGAAGATGACCCGTATCCCGAGATTTATAAGCTGGTAGAAGGCATGGAAGGCCGGATTGTTATAGATAATTTCATGAAATGTTGAATGAGTTGAACATAAAAAATGAGTAAGTGACTCCCAGACGAGTGCACTCCAGCTTTGAGTGGACCGCAGTCCAGAGTTGCGTTCCGGTCGGTGTAGTCGCCGGGTCTGGACATCTGCAACCGAACAGTAGATCATCGGTTCTGGAAGTAACTGAGCTCCAACAACTCCCCAGTAGTAAGCTCCTGGCCTTGAGAAGTGGTTGGCCAGTGAGGCCAGACAGCGGGTGATCTTGAACGGAGGTTTTGGCAACGTGGGGCGCGCTGGAGAGCCAGAAATGCGGGGCATGTAAGCAAAGCATGGTAAGGAAATACAAAGTCCCTACAGAGCCATAACCTCGTTGTCTCGTCGGCTATGAGAGAAAGAAATGTTTTGTTTTGAAGATAATATTCAAACGCTTTAGCAAAAAATGGATCCATTCACGGAGAGCAAAGAAAAAGGTAGGTTGAAAGGTAACATAATTCTTACTCTCCAATGTTTACACGAGATTCACGACTATTATGGAGACAAGTCGGCTTTCCGATTCTTCTGTTTCTCTCACCAGGTGGAGTGACCTCGGCAAATTTTTTGACCGTTTTAAAGTATCGTTATATTATAATATCAGCTAAAAGCATAGGGCACACTGGCAGCTGAAAAGAGCATTCAGAGTATACGTTTTATCTTAAGCTGGAAAAATAACTTAAGAGCAGTTATGAATAAGGGGGAGAATAAAAGCATGTATAAATCACCAGATTAGGGCTAACGGTGCGCAATATGAACACAAACGGTGAATATAATATAAAACTTTCGGATTTTAATAAAAAAGCTTTCAATATGAAGAATAACTGAGGGGTTGGATCTCAGACTAACACAAGGATACCGGAAAGGTGATACTTAATTGGGCAGAATGTTAATGAATTCAGGACTGGGGAGTGTCGCAAACAAGAAACACACTTTGTGATGGAGTACATTAAGGTTAAAGGAGGATCACCGAGTGCTCTACGGAAAATACTTACAACCACACAAACAGACTAGAGAGACTGAAATGACCGTTTGTGATTTACTAACCCAGACAGCTTTATAGAACACACATTTTGCGTGGTCTGAGATTCTAAGGCGCTTAATTTTGTCCTCAAGCGTTATTAAGTCCGAAAATGTGGGCACTGTGCTATGAGCTTGCCCTGGTATCCAGTTGGAAAAATTATTTCCAAAATATGCATGAAAGCAAAGCAAAGATATATATATACTTCATTACCACCGCCGTGATGTGTAAAGTGCTGATGAATTTAACGACAAGAGAACGTATGCACGGTTCTTCTGTTAAATCATTTCAAATGACTTATTCTCTAAGATTTCCAACGAAAAATTCTCAGGCATTCGTTGATATGCCTCGCAATCACTTTGCAGTTCTTATCCGCAGGTAAGCGACCGTTGTTTTTGAAATATTAAAAGGTTATGCTTGCGAAAAATTGAGAAAAATGGCCAATTAAACATAAATTACATTAATTGCAAAAATGCTTACAAAGAAGAATTTCTACAGCTACCTTTGTTGTCCCAAAGATGACTATTCGGAGAAAAGGAGGTTATTCCTTATTATGATTATGTCCTTCTGTTTCTAGCCTTCTATGGAGCTTTTCCACTTTGTAAGAAACTTCGTAAATTAAAACACTAAATTCATAGTATGCGTACTATTTTCAAAATGCCCAGACAGACGTAATGAAAAGGTATCCTTCGCTTTTAAAAAAAGTTTACAAATTGCCGAATAACACTTAAGCCTGCCGAACGTTAAACCTTCATTCAAGTTAAACAGACTGTTTGCTGTGTAAATCCTGTTTAAGGAAAAGTAAGTTTCCACCTATGGTTTTTGAAAAAAGTCACACAGTTCTTTTAAAACATTGCTGCAGAAAAGACATATCGTGTACACCTTAAAAGCAGCATTAATAAATTGGCAGACGTGACGTGTATTGAATTAGCACCTCATATTTCATAAAATTTTCATAATAAGAAACCCTTTTAAAACCGAAAAATACCCTTTCTTTAAATACAAAATTAAAAGGAGGCGCTAATGTTTTACCAGACGCTTAAATGGAATAATTTCTGCGCTTATGTTTTCCATAAAATATGTTTTAATTTAAAAAAAGCAGTCAAAATCAATTGTAATGAAGCACACTGCTTATGTTGCCACCTCTTGTAGTACATGCGTTTTGTTAGCGCTCAGAGTGAATGTCGTTGGAAAGCCGGCTTCCTCTTCTTGACTGAAATTTCTCAAGAATAGACAACACGATAATCCGTCTTACAACCTTATTCAATGCCGACTACGGCGAGGGTATCAATCTTTCGCATATGTCAGCATGTTACACAAATTCTACGCCGCACTGTATTATTTGATTTGCCGATCCCTGTTAGTCCTTATTTAAAATTAAACAAAACATGCGTTCTCACACTCTGCTCCACTGCGTAGCGTTCCTACAACTTGTTCAATGCAGCGGCTATGACAGACTGAAGGTACACCCAACTTTTTTAATCCTAAGCTTTTTAAGTTCTTGATAAATGTTATTCTGAATCCGCTTACTTTTGTTTCTAGGGATGTTTAAGAATTATCAGAAATGCCTTCGATTTTCAGGATAAGAGCGTTAGTAATCGATGTTACTTTTTTAAATTGCTTGATTAACTTGGTACGTGAAGCGTTTCAAAGAAGCAGAGCTTTTGCCCTTCATGGTCTTTAGGAACTTTTTTAATTTTATTTTTGAATCAAAAACACATCACCAGACGACTTTCAGTTTACTCAAGTGACAAAGACTTTAACAGCTAGCTTGTTTTTTGTAAACTTTAGCAGGATATGTTACCTTAGGTACTCCATTGCATGATACAACTGCTATGGAGCGAATTACGTGGGTGTATTTTGGGCGTGGTTGAAACTGCATTAATTTTCTTCCCTTATTATGACATCGCGAGATGCTCACACGTCTAGACTGTGCCTTTAAGCGCTGCCAACAGCTTTTGTCAAAGAGTTCAAGGTTGTTTGATAGTCGGGCACATGGGCTCAAAAAAAACCTAACAGGGTGAAATCGCGTAGCTGCCCTGACGTCAGGTGAAATTCACTGTTTTTGGTGTAAACATTATCATGTGAAATGGCTTAAGAAATTCTCCTTTGATTTGTTGACGATGCCTTCGGTCGGCGAGCCCACATTACCCCATTTAAGTGTGAATTGCTTTTGAAACGCCCTTTTTATTAAGGTCTGTAAGCGTTAATACGAATTATCGCAATGATTACTCACTTTGAGCAGTGAACTTTAATTGAACAATATCGATTCTGGTAAACCTAACGAAACTAAATTATGGCAAGTGCTCTAAGCAGCATTCCGCAGTTTGAAAAGGACCGGCAATTTCTTACAAATCAACATTGAATCGTGTGGCAATCCAATTTAAGCTATTTTCAATCATGGTAGGACGCCACCTTTGTGATAAGCTTCTTTCTGACCGCTGCAAAAAAGTTTATTCTGTGAAAAATCGCTACTTAAATAGCATGTTTTTTTATCAGTGTTTTTGACTGCCTTTATATATCCAAATATATTTTTGGAAAGCATGCACGAAAAAAATCCCCTCTTGTACTCATTTTATAACAAATAAAACCTTCTTCAAATTTTGATTGTTTAAGGAAGGGCTTACTTCGGTTTAAACACAAATTCTAATTTTGAGTTTTTTTACGACTATGTGGTGTTCATTCATATCAGATCGTATCCGTCAATTTGTTTAATACTGTCCCTGACATAAACAGCATGATCCATGTCTTTTGCGAAATTCTATGACAGCCTTGCAACTACTTCCTCAAACCCTAGGCAAGAACATACTTTTCCTTAAACAGGATGAACTCAGAATTCAGTTAGTAAAACTTGAGTTCAGATCTAGCAGTCAGTAGGTTTCAAAATCATTCTGCAATAAAGAAGCGTTTCTAAAACGAAAGAACACACTTCCATTTAGAATAAAATTTCAAGAAGGTTTGATTTGCTATCGAATACGTTTAAGGGAGGATATTTTTGTGCAGGCTTTCCAAAAAATAAATTTGGATTTATAAGGGCAGTCAAAATCAATGATAAAATGTAAACCATTTAAGCAGCCATTTTTTACAGAATCACCTTTTTTGCAGCGGTCAGCAAGAAACTTATCACAGAGTCGGCATCCTAGCGTGACTAAAAGTATATGAAATTGGACTGCATGATCAACAGTATTGCAACCTTACTAAATGCTGGTTTGCGAGTGATTACCAGCCTTTTTCAAAATGCGGAATGTTGCTTGCGCACTCGCCATACTGCATTTACCATACTGCCAGCCCAGACATTAAGTTAAAGCCCGTACACGTGTTTAGAAAAATTTTGCGGCACAATTGCTCAGCTGTGAGGGTTTCGGCTCATCAGTGGATCTCCCAGCATTCAAATCAATTTTCCGTTTGCGACTACGAATAAATACGCTGATCTCCTCCAGCACAGGTAGTAAGTTCTGAAGAACTAACGTACCCCTAATTTAACCATTTTAACAGATAAGTGGAAACCCGCGATTCAGGTTCAAAGTGCTGAATCACCTGCTGATGCATGTTCTCCCCAATCGTTTTAAATTTTGGTTGTGCAGCTGCCAAGTATGACGAACTATGAATCCAAATTGCTCAATATAACTTCTGTTGAGAAAAACTGTCTACCATGCGAGGAGGCCGGCTTGTAAAATGTAGGTCGACGGCTTGACTCATTTTCCTGACTAGAAACCACCGTATGCGCTCACATTACTGACGGTACTCTAAGAGTCGTTGCTTGTAAGGTTTCACCTCATGGAAAAGTAGGACGGCTCTGTCAGCCCACTGTGTTTTGTGTGGGGAAGCTGGCTGGTGGACTACGAGTGAGGCTCAGCTGAGAGCCGAGCCGCCTACATATTTGGTTGTCGCACATAATACGAAGGCTTACACCCTCCTCCATCTCCAGTCTTCATGACTTTGTTGTAACGGATGCCCAGGCCAAGATATCACCGCCCAATAACGCTTTTGTGAGTCCTCAAAGGAAGAATGCGACGGGACTTCTGCAACAGCAGTAGTATTTTAGTATAATCAGTACAACATACTTAGGAAAATAAATGTGTGTATCACGATGCCCATCGAGCCAATCAGATTCTCTCCTAGCGTAGGCGCCGGCAGGATTGACTGGTGATTCAGTGGCTGAATGTAGCTTGAACTTCAAATTATTGATTTTTTATCTGGCTCGCGTGTATGCCAATGGATATGTTACTGTGGGCGTGGCTACCTTCTGCCTCTTCGCTACCTGTTAGGTCACTCCTCAAAGTCTTGACTTCTGGTCGATATACGAGGGTAGGAAAGATGTGAGATATATGCCGCCGCAGTTGACTTTCATATTCATGCAACGCAGGTCACCGTCCCTGTAACACCCTGCTGCAAATCATACGGTAGGCATAGCCGATCGCCAGCGGTCCATCTGTCATCTAACCGATATCTGCCTGGGATTATGCATGCTTCGAATCAGCATACAATTTTGCTGTTACAAATACGTCAGTAAGTGACAAGAATCCATCTAGCAGGTTACCTTAATTCGGCCACACCGATAAGGTAGGTGATGCAAGGTGCAGGCCAGGAAATTTTCTAGAGAAACGCAAAATGTTTTTTGATGTAACAAATTCGGATTTGCAAAGCTATCTACTTAAGTGCTCTAAATGGAGTAATAAAACCTACTGGTAATTCTTTTTTCAAACATCCCTACACTTTTCTCCCGCTTTTTAATACTCCTAGTTCTGATCGGTTCTCATGATAAAACTATCTTTAATTTGAAGCACGCGGTAAAATAATTTTCGTAGGGCCTATTTTCCTCTTCGTTGTGATCGATAAACGTGTGGGATATATATAATGCGGCCTGATAATAGACGATGAAACGTATCCCAACGAATATGAACTAGTTGATATGATAAGGTGTTAAAGGCCAGAATGTTATGAATGATTTAATAAGGTTAGACGCAGTAGGATGTGAGTAAAATGAAAGTGACTTCCAGTCAAGTGCAGTCCAGCTATGAATGGGCCAGAGTCCAGAGGCGCAGGTCGGCAAGTCGAGCACCGGGTCTGGGGGTCTACAACAGGCAGTAGATCACCTGCTCCAGGGGTGTCTGAGAATAAGCAGACGCCAGATTATGGTCCGTTTGTGACTTGCCCTAGGGAGGTGATTTACCAGTTGGCCAGACAGGTCCGTGACCTTAATCGGAGGTTAGACCGTCTAGCGAGCGCGGACTGGTAGGCAAGAAAGCTAGACACTCGGTTCATGCCCCACAGGCACGTAAGCAAAGCATGGCTTAGAATAAGAGGCCGCTATAAAAGCATCGAGCAATTTGTGTGGCTAAAAAATTGTCATTATTTTCAGCGAAAAAAAGCGCAGGAAAAAAACTCACCATGCGTAACCTCGAAAAATGATAATATATGCAGCCATCTGTCAGCGAAAAAAATTAATTTAAGCGCTTTTGGTAGCGGTAAGTAAGTAGAGAAAGGTAGATAATTGAACTAATGCATATTAATTGCCAATTTGTAGACGTTGTCGACGTTCACTTTTCTTGACCATGAGGCTTCATTTTTCAGTGGGCCAACAGGTGTGTGTGTGTGCGTGTGTGTGTTCGACCATCGATTTCACTGAAATCCACCAAGTGAACCAACAGGTTGGTACAGAAGCTTATGGTCTCAGGGGTTAGATTTAAAGTGATAGAAGACGTAGTTATCGGCTCCGCATTCCTCACCTTTCCCTGAGTCTCGAAGACTAAACAGGGTCCGGCGTGGGCTGCTGTATCACATGCAAGCAAATACACCGCCTAATTTAGCCTTAAGTGACAGTATCCTTTTGCGCTGGAACTACCGTAATCGCTACCCTCATTCCCCCATAGTAGGTGCGAAGAGAGGCCCAAGAAGGCTGAGACTGATATGGTTGCTAGGGCTTCTACTACTACTGGCTATCGATGTAGCCAAGTCTTAGTATCAGTACTATCTCTGACGCTAACATTTTTCAGAAGTTACGCTGGTTTGAGTAAACTCTGGGGCGCATACCCCTTTGGCTCAACAAGGAGTGTGACTCTGGTTTAAAACTATTTCGTGTAAGCACATGCATTGACCCTGAGAAAAAACGCGTTTTTCTTAGTTTCCGACCTCTCAACTCTATTCATCAGGCTGTGTCATCTTGATATTAAGATACTGCTGCTATAGGAAAGTGCCTATACTACGAGTGCTAGTTTTTATTACTCATGCTTGCCAAGGCCAGTAGATAGTATACTATAAGTATTTCTTGTGTGTCCTTTTTAAGAAGTCGCACCCAATATGCACTCCCAATCTGCGTGAGGTAATAGTGCTTAGCATTAGGATAATAAAAGGGCGTTTGGAAAGTAATGTACAAATTCTACCATGCACTTATGTCATACAGTTTGCCATCTATAGGCCAACTACAGGCCTACTGCAGTATCCATGAATATCTTGGACTTTTCAGAACCTCTGTTCGTATCCCGTTGATCCCAACACGGAGTGTGAATGGGGGTTTAAAGTATTCCGAGTAAATGCCCACCTTTGGTAGCTGTCGAGTTCTAGAAACCAAGGCAGGTACTGCTATTAATATTTCTATTACTACTAACTAGGGTGCAGCTGCTTGAAAGCATTTCTGGTACTATTTTGGCTGTAATTTTTTTAAAAATGACACTGATTAAAGTCGGCACTGGGCTCAGATCCCCACAATCTCAACAATAAGTGCATTAGTACTGGTGTTTGCACTGACGCTGCCATGATTCGGAGGTCAGACCATTTTCTTGCTAAATAGGTGCGCTAAAGCAGGATACTAGAGGACAGCAGTGTTGCTGTGACTGCAATAGGCTAGAGGCATGGACGAGAGTTTGAGGCCTAGACTAAACTACCAGAGCTAAGCAAATGTAAAATAAGAGACCCAACTGCCTAATTTAAGAAAAACAATTGTGTCTAAACTGAGTAATGAAGTTATAACCAGCTAGACTTTAAGGTGAGCTAGATTTGGATTTGGTGCATTTAATAAAGGGAGTTAACTTCTGCTGTCGCATTTTACGAAGTTTTCACCAGGATACTGCTGCTAGAGGTAATATGCAACTGCTTAGAGTGATAATTCTAGTAATCATAGTTGCTAAGCCCAGCGGATAGTATATTGTAGTAATATATTCTTAAAATTGTATCGAAGGTTGACATGACAGTCTAATTCAGTGGAGCAGGAATAGGGCAATATTAGTGATGCTGGTAGAAAAGTGATAATGGTAATTCCGATAACAGTGTTCAAAGTTCAGTAGTAAGAAATGCATCCTATGTTATCAATTTAGTATAACAGGTGGATGTATGAGCTTACCGCGATACAAGTACGGTACTAGATGACAAAAGGTTGGCTGAGATTGCTATAGGCTAGAAGGTTAGACTAGGCTTTGAGGACTAGACTGCACCATGAAATCTTAGAAAATCTAGCAAAGAGACTGGACTGCGTAATCTTAGAAGTACATTTGTGTATAATATACGTAAAGAAGTTACAACCAGCTGGATAAGAATAATGTGCAGTTAATAAAGCAAATGTACTGTTGTGGTTATGACAACTAAGCTATAATAAAAGAATTAAAAATAGCAAGCTAACGCGCGTCTTAGGCTTCACGTGGGCACATATTCTCTCGTCTTCATCTGGTGATTGTCTTGAGAGCATGTGTCCTCTGTGCGATCAGCAGATCTAGGCAGGGTGATTTTGCCGGGCTGCACGGCAGATTTGGTTGTCTCACGAGATATCTAGTCGTTTACGCCTATCGATTTTTTTGGCAAACAATTGTTTTCAGCAACTCTTCATCAGACCAAACGTTTGCAAGGGAAATTGACGCTGTACATAACAATAAAAGTTTGAATAGGTAGAAAAATCAATAACTATTTAACACGGGCGCTAATTGGCCAACGCGGACTAAGTCAGTTTGCGCATGTAGGCCATGTCAGCCTGTTGGTTGAGGGATTGTCACTTGTGGGGAGGGGCGAAATCCTATCGCCACCTGGTGTCGGTTTAGGCCATGGAAGTGACAGAGCTTGTGTCAGAGTCTTCTGACAACACAGCACTGGATTTGCTAGCCTTATAGCCACTGCTTCGGCTGTAGCAAGCATCCGTTGGCGTAGGCCTTTGGAAAAATTAGATGGTGTCCTGTAGACCACCTTAAAGGCTTCGTTAGTATCGACTCGATGGTTCGTATCAACTAGATGTGCGAGAATAGCACTCGAGATCGATCTAGTTTCACCTTTAATTAGCCAGGTCGGTATGTGCTCACGTACCCTCTTTTCGAGACGCCTCGTTGTACGGCCGATGTATCCCGCTCCACAGGAGCAAGTGAAAGAGTAAATGCACATTGATGTGGCCTTCAAAGGGAGTCTGTCTTTACCTCCCAATCGTAGGAGGGGAGAGTTCGTGAAGAGCACCCGTAAGTTCGCCGCTGGGAAAGCGTTTGTGATTGCAGTCCTCAAGCGTCGTCTGACCAGCTCGCTGGTTGCATCGCCTAAGAAAGGCAGTCTTATGAACACGTCTTTCTTTTCTGCAGTTAAGGTGACAGGCTTTTTGGCGCGTTCACCAATATTTCTGCGAATGAACCTTTCCGGGTATCCATTTTCAATTAGTGTATGCTGCAGCTGTTGGAGTTCTGCTTCGACAGTTTCAGGAGAACAGATCTGTCGTATTCTAGCTGCTAATCCTTGGACCAGATTTCGTTTTATATTGAGGGGGACAAAACTGTGGAAGTTAGTGTATTGTCCTGTCCAGGTTTTCTTTCGGAAAACTCTGCGTAGGATAGATCCATCCTCTTGTCTTCGCAGAAGGACGTCAAGGAACGCAATTTCATCGTCCACTTCAGTCTCAGCAGAAAACTTGAGGGATGGGTGAGCGTTGTTAAACTTCGCGACCAAGGCATCAATGTCAGTGTTATAGTCAGTCAAACAGAAGATATCATCTACATATCGACCGTAGAATGCAAGGTCATTGATGGTGTCTCCTAGACTCGTTTTCTCGATCTTGCCCATAAAGACATTTGCAAGAAACGGTCCAAGTGGTGAGCCCATCGCCACACCATCAATCTGTCTGTAGAACTGACCATTGCAGAGAAATTGGACATTTTGTGTGCATCGCGTGAGGAGATCTTTGAGGGTTTTCACGGGCATACCTATCTGGTAGTTCGTGGCCCGAATAACGTCGCAGAGGTAGTTTATGGTTTCTGCCACGGGTACATTGGTGAATAGTGACGATACATCCAATGAGAGCATCTTACTTCTTGCAACGTTCATATTCTTTATAGCTTTGACAAATTCAAATGTGTCTTTCAGGCTTCTAGGATACATGTAACTTCCAAGAGGTTTCAACTTTTCTACTAGCCATTTAGCAATGGTGTGGTAAGGGGAGTTTCTCATATCCAGGATAGGACGTAAGGGTAGCCCCTGTTTGTGAATTTTCGGAAGTCCATACATTCTAGGTATCGTCGTTCCTACAGGTCTTAGTGTTTCAAGCTCTTTGTCAGTCAAAAGACCTTCTTTATGGAGGTCTTTGAGAATTGTAGTCAGCTGACCTTCAACAGTATCTGTGCGATCTTTGTCCTTCTCAGCTTTTGAGAACTTTGTATGATCTGCTAAAATTGCTTCTAGTTTTGCGACGTAATCATTTTTATCCATCAGTACTATTCCAGATCCTTTGTCTGGTCTGGTTAGCACAATATTTTCATTTCTTCGTAGCTCTTTTAGGCTATCAAGGTGGGCTTTTGTTAAGGGGCCTTTGTTCATTGGAGTCTTTCTTAAGTACTGTTGGCAACAGTTAACCAGGGTTGACTTTAGATAATCAACTTCTTTAGGCATGGAAGATTTTAGATCGGAGGTTTGGTTAAAGAGGCTCTCAAATTCAGTTTCTAATTCTATTTGTCTCAGCCTTTTTCGTGCAATACAGAATCTAGGGCCTAGGGATAGTACTTCTATGAGGGTTTTGTCAAGACGGATTGAGGAATAGTTATGCACGTACCTCTCCGGATTGTTTGGGAGGGTGGTCGGTGCTTTTATTGGTTGGACACTTCGAAGAAGTTTAGTCCACCTGGCCTCGATTCTTCTGTTTCTTATTGTTTGTACATAGTCTTCAAACGCTACTCTCTCTAGAGTTTCAAGACGGTCGAGAACCGCTGCTCTCTGACTTCGGTTTCTTTGAAGTTCCATAATTCCGGCGTTAACAGTCTCCAGGTAACTTTCTGCATGTCTTCTTAGTGCAGCCATAGAAATGGCTATATGGTTTCTTCGTAAACTTTTCCAGTACTGTCTTGGGTATTCGCCTCGGTCTATACATTCAGATAGGAATTTGGCTGTTACGTTTGCCTCAGCAAGCCTGGTGTCAAACTTGAGGAATCCATTGAGTTCCTTTAACACCGCGGGATCTTTGGATTGTCTAAGTTCCGAAAATATTCCCATGGTTAATATTAGAAGTCAGTTTTTTTTTGGCAAACAATTGTTTTCAGCAACTCTTCATCAGACCAAACGTTTGCAAGGGAAATTGACGCTGTACATAACAATGGTCAGTTCTACAGACAGATTGATGGTGTGGCGATGGGCTCACCACTTGGACCGTTTCTTGCAAATGTCTTTATGGGCAAGATCGAGAAAACGAGTCTAGGAGACACCATCAATGACCTTGCATTCTACGGTCGATATGTAGATGATATCTTCTGTTTGACTGACTATAACACTGACATTGATGCCTTGGTCGCGAAGTTTAACAACGCTCACCCATCCCTCAAGTTTTCTGCTGAGACTGAAGTGGACGATGAAATTGCGTTCCTTGACGTCCTTCTGCGAAGACAAGAGGATGGATCTATCCTACGCAGAGTTTTCCGAAAGAAAACCTGGACAGGACAATACACTAACTTCCACAGTTTTGTCCCCCTCAATATAAAACGAAATCTGGTCCAAGGATTAGCAGCTAGAATACGACAGATCTGTTCTCCTGAAACTGTCGAAGCAGAACTCCAACAGCTGCAGCATACACTAATTGAAAATGGATACCCGGAAAGGTTCATTCGCAGAAATATTGGTGAACGCGCCAAAAAGCCTGTCACCTTAACTGCAGAAAAGAAAGACGTGTTCATAAGACTGCCTTTCTTAGGCGATGCAACCAGCGAGCTGGTCAGACGACGCTTGAGGACTGCAATCACAAACGCTTTCCCAGCGGCGAACTTACGGGTGCTCTTCACGAACTCTCCCCTCCTACGATTGGGAGGTAAAGACAGACTCCCTTTGAAGGCCACATCAATGTGCATTTACTCTTTCACTTGCTCCTGTGGAGCGGGATACATCGGCCGTACAACGAGGCGTCTCGAAAAGAGGGTACGTGAGCACATACCGACCTGGCTAATTAAAGGTGAAACTAGATCGATCTCGAGTGCTATTCTCGCACATCTAGTTGATACGAACCATCGAGTCGATACTAACGAAGCCTTTAAGGTGGTCTACAGGACACCATCTAATTTTTCCAAAGGCCTACGCCAACGGATGCTTGCTACAGCCGAAGCAGTGGCTATAAGGCTAGCAAATCCAGTGCTGTGTTGTCAGAAGACTCTGACACAAGCTCTGTCACTTCCATGGCCTAAACCGACACCAGGTGGCGATAGGATTTCGCCCCTCCCCACAAGTGACAATCCCTCAACCAACAGGCTGACATGGCCTACATGCGCAAACTGACTTAGTCCGCGTTGGCCAATTAGCGCCCGTGTTAAATAGTTATTGATTTTTCTACCTATTCAAACTTTTATTGTTATGTACAGCGTCAATTTCCCTTGCAAACGTTTGGTCTGATGAAGAGTTGCTGAAAACAATTGTTTGCCAAAAAAAAAACTGACTTCTAATATTAACCATGGGAATATTTTCGGAGCCTATCGATTTACCTTCTAAAACTTTTTACCGATCGAGCGCTCTGATTGGGTCTTGAATGGCCAAGGACTGCCAAATTTTCGGGTAGCGAGTGCGCCCACTTAAAGACCCCTAGAATTCTTGAACACGTTGGACGTTTTTGTTTGGTTTCCCATATGTAAGGCGGATGGAAATAACCTTGTAGCAATGGTCTACTTCAGTGTTCGGCAACCCTTTTAACTCAGAAAGCGAAGAAAGCAAATATTTCGAAATATATTTCAGAAAGAGCCATATAGTATATTTTCAAATGAAATTCTATTAAATGTGAGTAAAATAAGCCTCTGAATTTATTCTTTCAAATAATGTTCGTACACTAGTCATTGTTTATGTGACTTCTGGCGTTGCATGAATTCGCTGAGGGTTTTATAGACTGGTCGGTAGTCAGTGAGGTTAAGCTTCATGCAAGCGTTGAGGATTTCATCCGTTAGACGCAACCTTATTGTGAGATTAATGTATCTAAGATGTGAGAATGACTGCTCACATGCAAACGTAGATCCAAACAGAGTCAATACAGCAATACTTACACGCTGCAGTGGTGTGGTATGTGAGCGGAAGCGCATTTCAATTTTTGATTATCAGCTGGTCTTCAAGTTGAATTTTTAAATTTTTTTCCACATTTGCTTGCTTGCCAACTGCACTTTATGTCGTGCGCTCCTTTCTAAATCTTCATTGAGTGACTTGAATTTATTCACCCACACGTTTGGAGCCTTGAGGTCAGCCAATTCTTCTTCAACATCGCTAACGGAGAGGCCAAGAATATAACGTTGGTTGGCTGTGCTCAATGAACACTCGGTTGGATGGGTGATGAACGTAAAAAGACAAGTGTGCTCTCTAAATTCTCCAAAGCGTGCTTTGAACGACTGTAGGAGACTGGATGTAAAGCCAACTAGCTGGTGGAGATCAAAGTTTTGAGTGAACTCGCTTACTGTGCATGTATCTTAATATTGTCTTAAATTTTCAAAAGGTAGTAATCCATCTGTTTCAAGATCCATGATAAAAGGTTCAAGCTGGTTTTCAAAAGCAAACAGAGATTGTTGAAGGGATACCATTGCATTTCCATTGCCTTGCAATTTGACGTTTTGTTGGTTTAGGTGTTCGGTCAAATCTACGGGATAGTAAAACATGAGGAGTCACTCAGTTTTGGCTAGCTCACGATGCTCAATGCCCTTCCTTTCAAGGAACGTCCGGATTTCGTTCAGGAAAGCTGCAAAACGGCTAAACACCTTCCCTCTTGATAACCAATGTACCTTGCTATGCAGAATCACACCATGATAGTTATTTTCAAATTCATTCAGCAGTGTTTTAAACTGTCGATCATTTGAGGCTCTGGCAACAATAAAGTTAATCACACGAATGACCAGTGACATCACTTCGCTCAGCTTCTCGTCTCATATCTGAGCACAAAGAGCTTCCTGGTGAAGAATGCAATGGAAACGTAGGATGATTCATTTTACATATTCACAGAAAGGCGCCACAAATCATTTGTTTTTCCCCACCATACACGAAGCACCATCAGTACACACTGAGATAAGTTCATCCATAGGTAGTTTTTTTCTTGAGCGAAATCCATGAAAGACTTGAATAAATCCTCACCTCTTAAGGACCCTTTTATTGGCAGAACCACATGACTTTCTTCGTGCACTGTATCACCAGCAGCATATCTTGCCATCACACTGAACTGCGCCAAATGGCTTACGTCTGTTGACTCATCCAAAGCCAGGGACAAAAACGGCGCTGCATTTATGTCCTTCACTTGCGTTTCGTCCACGTAGTTTGCCATCATGATGATGCGCTCATGAACAGTTTTTGCCGACAAAGGCATGGCTTGTATCCATTTAATTATCTTGTCTTTGTTCGGAAGATCATCAAAAAGTTTATCGGCTACATCCAGCATGAACGTTTTAGCAAACTCGCTAGCTGTGAATGGTTTTCCGTTTTTAACTATTGCTAAAGATCCAGCAAAGCTCGCGGAGTTATAGTCACCTTGCTAGTTCCATACGCGGAAGTGCTCGTGGCTAGTTTGCATCCTGTTCATCAGTTCTTGGCATGCAGGGTATTTTGATGCAAAAGTAGCATGGCATGTGTCGAAGTGGCGCTTTACATTCGGCCGTTTCACCGATTTAATCTTGTCATTGCAAATTAGACACGCCGCATAATCTACTCTCTCTATAAAGGCGAATTCTTCGGCCCATTCGTCCTGAAACGTATGATACTCCTCATCTCTTTTTCTTTTCGCCATACTCTTTGTTGCAGAGGTTAACTTTGGTAAAATGAGAGAGAGAGAGAGAGAGAGTGTAGCGTTCAAAGATGTGCGATCCGTCTGATGGAAGAAAGCAGTCAGTTGTTAGGTTCGATGTATTAGTCCACACGGCAAGTGTTCGGGAATTGACTGTTTCTTCCGTCTGGGGGACATAAACAGGAGGCACTATATGTATCAAAGCCGGTTGGCCTATGCGCGTAAGAAAGCCTTGTCTTCCAGCGTGACCTTGACCAAGCTGAGGTCAATTCTGCGGGCTGTCGTGCTTTAGTAGAACGTCTGTTATTCAGCGAGCTTGTCGCCGCTGTTGAGACGCAGGAAAAAATGGAAGCAATGTTATCGGCAAGCCGAAAAGGGACCAGCCAGGCTAAACCAAGGGGTGCCGAAACTCCAGAGATTTGTCGAGATTAAATTGATTCTCATACGCGTCTCGGTGGCGGCACGGCATTGGAGGTGGATGGCCACAATGCGTGTCCTCCCCCTCCCCCTTCGTTCTCCAAGACCCGCTGCCCCAAAGTCATGTTTTGCCGCAAACAACTGCTCCAATTGAGAAGAAAAAAGACTCGATCGCTGGAACACGCATCTTCGGTTTGTATGGGCAACTGTTCCAATGCTCTCGTGCACTGACACCCCCGTTCCCCGAGGCCTGACCTCGCAACTGCATCTGGGAGACCGGTAACAGCTGTGCGAGCGTCCCCTTTCCTTAGGTTAGCTGGCGGCCCCGAGACCACCGCCCTGGTGGCCGCAGTTTATTCAGTCACGCACACACACCCGAGTATACACGCGCGTCTAAATAGCTAAGGGCCATTTTAATACTCCAGCCCTCGGCCAGTGCAGCAAAGATCTCTGCAGGCAACATCCCCTGGGGCAATTGCAAGACACCAATAACAGAAAAATTGAACCTGCTGCACAATCCTACTGAATCAGCTGTCACCACTGTCTCAAGCTCTCTCAGGTCTGGCTGGGCGCAATCAACACTAGCCCTGGCTTCTCCAGTGGCCACTGCCACCTGGGGCAGCAATTAGGAGTTCTGTACACAATAAAATCACTCCTTCTGGTGACTTGTGTCTTTTTACTTCCAACCTGGGATTTGTCCTGATGATTGTCATGATCCGAGTACAACCCATTAATAAGGCCCCTAACGAGTAACCAAAATCGTAAAATCTGAAGTTTCTGAGAGAGCCATACACAATCATCAAAAAAGCCATATGTGACTCGCGAGCCATGGGTTGCCGATCCCGGGTCTAGTTTGAATGTTGTTGACCCACAGATAGTTAGCTCAGCGTAACTTCTGTTCAGTAGGGGCGCATCTTGCTCTAGAAATTACCTAATCTGGGTACGAATAAAGGCATCCTGTGTTTAGCAATAAACATATCAGGTGGAAATATGAGCCTGCGATCGTCCTCCTTTTCGCCCAAGATGCATGTGTAGTACACCCGGATATTTTTTTCCTTCCACTGGTTGTGTTGGGCACGTCATTCCTCCTCCGTGTGGGAGGCACAGATCAGCAGATCTGTGCAGATTTGCCACTGATGGCAGTTGTGCGGTTATCCCGAGCGAGTTATATATTTGGAAGCTGTTAGCGCGCTTTTTTGACGGCTACTGCCGATCGGGTGCTATGATTGGCTTGCGAGAGCTCAATGGCTATCCGCAGGTGAGCCTGTGCCCAAGTAAGCCCTAGAATTCTTGTCCTAACCCTAGACACCAACCTTCTTTGCGTGATGGTGTTGCGATCGCTTTAACCATACTATGGGTAGCCCCTAGTCAGCTGTTACCGGACAGTCTCAAGTTCCCGGACCTTCTAACATCAGTCTTCTGTTAAATGGAGGCCTCTCTCAGTCTAGAAGTTAGCGCAACATGTTAACAAGGTGTTATCTATATTGTAGTAATACCTGGGTGAGAGAGCAAGCACCCAATATTACGCTATAACCACACCAGATGGGAATATGTTTCGTTGCCAGAGATGACAAGGTAAGACACCCGGGTTTTTCGTTTCGGTATTTTTGTCGAGTACATTGATCGTGTGCGGGAGAGCGTAGGTCAGCAGATGCGTGCAAATTTGGCATTGTCATGGCAATTGTGCGACTTTCCCGAGCGGGGTCTCCGTTGGCTAGCTGTCAGCGCGTTTTTTGACGGCTACTGTCGATCGACCGCTAGGATTGGCTTGCGAGAGGCCAATGGCTATCCCTTTTTCAGGTGAGTATGAGTCCGATTAAACGCGTAAGCGCCTTAAGTTCGATCGTAGGCATCAAACCGCTTTGCGTGAAGGCTGCAGTGAGGCTGCAGTGAGCTATAGCTTTGAATATATGATAATGGGACTAGTAAAAACTAACATAGTTGAACAATTATGATATAAGAGAATCAACTGCATATGCTAACATATGCGCTGGCGTCTTAACTAAGTAATGAGTTAAAAGCCAACCAGCCTATAATTGAACAGGATAAGGATTTTTTATTTTAATTTACTGAGTACAGTAATCTAAATCTTGCGGTCAGCTGGGAGGACTAGGCTGAAATAGAGCAGATCCATTTAGGATCTGGATTAAAATACACATACTGCATCATTTAAACCTAAGCTAGTGGCTTACAGTAAGTAGTGAGAGCTCAGCGAGATAGGTAGGTAATTTGCTGCAGTACCTTCGGTGTTCTTTATGGGGAAACCTTACATATTTGTCAACTCGTACCCCGAGTAACTTTTGCCTCGTCTTGATCTGGCCCGAATTTTGCGCGAACCATTTAGGGGGCACATAGTGGTTAGTTCAATGAAATAATTACGTGATAGTATGCTCCAGTAGAAGCACGGTCCTGCGAGCGCTTTTATTTCTAGTAGTAACGATGCATTTAAGATGCTGCGAACAAGCCACGTCAGTTACCATGGCCTGGTCGCCAGTTCACGAATCACCCGAATTATATTTGCTGCAAATGGGCTTGGTGTATTTTATAGTGCCCGCCAGCTGCTACTGCTGTAGCTTTACTAAAGTATACATTCGAGCTTGTCTGTAAACATTATAGACTGACAGCGTAAAGAGCTGAAGTATTACAGATAGGAGGAGTATAGGGTGAGACTTAACTCTTTCATCTTGACCTGAGGAAGGGGGGACGAACATCTTGCCTTTGGGCCTTTCTTCGTGGTGGAAGCCGTTTCCTCACATCCGGGAGGGCTAGGCGGTGATCGACCCATCCATCGCCCAGTCGATGGAGGAGGTTGGCTGCGTGATATATGCGAGAGAAAAGTGTGCCGCGATGGAGGGAGTAGGTAGGTACGCGAGCTGGTTAGAAAGGCTTGTGTGTTGGCACCGTTTGTCTATTAGGTCAGGTCCCTTCAGGCCACCCTTTTTGCCTTTGCGGTAGCGATCCTACTGGTCTCATAGGTAGCTGTGTTACTTTTTACTGTTCTTCGCCAAGCAGATCGGTTCTGCGCGAGTTGTTCCCAGGTTTTCATGTTGATTTGAAGGCACTTCATAGAGTTCTTCAGAGCATCTTTGTAGCACTTCTTTGTCATCCCTGCAGGCGAGCTCCCGCAGCGATATCGCCGTACAGCCGTCCCTTTGATCATCATCGTCGGCCATCCGCGCCAGATGGCCGCTCCAGCGCATCTGTATCTGCATCAGCATGGCGTGGATGCTGAAAGTGTTTGTCCTCTCCAGCACCTCCGTGTCTGGGATCCTGTCCTGCCATCGCAACTTGAGTATTCGGCGGATACAGCTGAAGTGGAAATGGTGCAATTTTTGAGTTTGGTTTGCGTAGACGGTCAAGATCTCTGCTCTGTTCCGCATAGGAGTGTTGTGAGGATGACAGCCCTGTCCATCTTGATTTTCGTGGATAGTTGTAGCCAAGGCGATTCCAGAAGGAAGCTTTAAGCCGACAAAATGCCTGACTTGCTTTGTAGATTAAGTCTTGCTTGACTTGCAATTTGGGGGAACCTTCTGTTTATCGACATCACAACTTGCGATAAGCAGTCTCGTCGTCGGGTTTGCAGTCGCGGGACAGTGTGATGCCTAGGTAGCCGAAGCGTTCCGAAATTTTAAGT
Source organism: Ligula intestinalis (assembly GCA_036362985.1). Lineage (NCBI taxonomy): Eukaryota > Metazoa > Platyhelminthes > Cestoda > Diphyllobothriidea > Diphyllobothriidae > Ligula > Ligula intestinalis. Next base: position 12,157,260 of record JAYGXS010000005.1, on the reverse strand, counting down.
TCTGTGCTATTTACCTTTGTTCGTGAAACATTGCAAACACCGAGTGGTGGTTGATGAACTACCACCCTATCAGTTGTTTTGATTTTAAGTTCAAAGTTGGCGCAACCGTTGGAAAATAGGTTCACACTTCTTTGCATGTCCACATGGGTCGTGATATTTAGCGCACAGTCATCCGCGAAGAGCAGGTCGTGGATTATGGCCTTGGAGACGCGCGTGGGCGTCTCCATACGTCAGGCTTTAAAGAACTGCCCATCAGTTCTGTAGATGATGCCAATACCAGGGCTCTCATTTTGGCAGGCCTCTATCAGCATGGCAGAGAACATGATGCTGAAGAGGATGGGCGCGAGGACACACCCTTTCTTCAACCCGTTTGTCACTGCGAAGTCCTCGGATACTGTTCTGCCTTCAGTTACGTTTGCCCTCATCCCTTCATGGAGCTGAAGTACCATGTGGATAAGGTGATCCAGGCAGCCGAATTTATGCATGAATGTCCACAGCCCGTCCCCGTTCACTGTGTCGAAAGCTTAATCAAGTCCAAGAAGGTCGCGTAAAGGTGGGTATACATCTCCTGACACTCCTCCTGTAGTTGACACGCGGCAAAGATAATGTCAGCGGTGCCGCGATTGCGGCGGAAGCCACACTGGCTTTCCGTTAGAAGCCCTTGTTCCAGGTGGTTGTTGAGGCGATAAAGGAGGACGCGTGCAAAGATCTTCCTTGCATGGTTAAGCAGCGAGATCGCTCGGTGATTGTAGCAGAGTCGTCTACCTCCTTTGTGCTTGCAGAGGTGGACGATTGTGGCGTCTTTGAAGCCCTGGGGTACTCATCCTTGAAGCCATATGATCTGAAAGAGTGCGGTAAGGTAATATATGCGTTGCTGACCGCCGCATTTGTAAATATCAGCAGTAATAGCGTCTGGTCCAGCTGCTTTCCCGCTGGATAATTCCTGCACTGCTCTGATGGTCTCCTCAGGCGTGGGTGGGATATCTAGGTCATAGTTGATTCTTACCTGAGTCAAGTGGTCGATGGCAGCATCCGAAATGGTGGACGATCGGTTAAGTACGCTTTGGAAGCATTCACTCCAGCGCTTCACTGTCTGCGTCTTCTCAGTGATTAAAAAAGCTCCGCCAGTGCTGCGCGAGGGTGCTTTTCCTTTCATTGTGAGACCGTAGACAGCTTTGAGCGCAGCAAATAAGCTTTTCCAGTCATTTCGGTCCACGTAGCTTTGTATTTCCTCGGTCTTTTGAGCCATCCTGGCATCCTGTATTTCCCGCAGTCGCTGTTGTACAAAGCGGCGACTCTGATAGAAGGTTTTTTTCGTGGCATCGGAAGAATGATCAAGGTAGGCTTTGTGTAGGTGGTTCTTGTTGTCTTGCAGGATGCTGATATCTGCGTCATTCTCGCTAAACAGGTCCTGTTCTTTGCGACGTACATTTCCAAGGACACGTTTAGCGGCTAGTTGCATAGTGTCCCGCAGTTTGCACCATCGGGACTCCGTGGAGACGTTTTCGTCAGTGATTGGTAGGTGAGTCAACCCGTCATTTAACTCGTTACTGAAATGCAGACAATTGGCAGGCATATTCAACAAAACAACGTTCAATTTACACGCTGGGCGCTTATCCTGAGGTCTCCTGAGGGTTTTAAGACGGAGTCTCAACTTGGAGATGACGAGTCGATGGTCGATCTCTTCATCGGCACTTGGAATCGCTTTTGTCACCAGTACCTTCTGTTGGTCACGCCGTCGTACGAGGACATAGTCCAGGATATGCCATTCTAGATCCCGCGGATGCATCCATGTCACCTTTTTTTAATGTGGGAGGCGAAAGAGGGTGGTTGTCAGGATGAGGCCGTGCTCGGCGCAGGTTCGCAGAAGGCTCATCCCAGTTACATTAATGACGCCGACTCCATGAGGACCTATCTGCCGACGCGAGCGTTGGAGTCTCCAGGGACAATCAGCTTGTCCGACCTCGGGCAGCCGCCAGAAGGGCATGCAGATCCTCGTAGAACTGCACTTTTGTCTCGTCAGAATTTGTCATCATGGGAGCGTAAACGCTGTCGACGGAAGCGAAATTGTTTGTCCGAAGAGGCAAATGGAGGGTCATCAAGCGGTCGTTTTTGCCCTGCGGCAGAGTAGGCAGGCGTCCCACGGTTCCTGTCCGGATGGCAAAGGCGACGCCGGCCTCACATCGCTGTGCCGCTGGCCTGCCACTCCAGAAGAAGGTGTAGCCAGCGCCCACCTCCTCCAGTTGGTTTTGGTTGAGGCGGCGAATTTCACTGAGTGCAGCGATGTCAACCTCGAAGCATGCCAGTTCTCGGGCCACTAGCGCAGTTCTTCGTTCAGGCAGGCAACTTCAAGGGTTATCTAAGAGAGTACGCACATTCCAGCATGCTCTTGTTAGATGATTTCCTTTAGGAGCAAGACCCTGTGTTCTAGTGCGCCTAGGTGAGGGCATGACATGGGGTGTTGATTGCACTAAAAGTCCAAGTCAGCGAGTGCACCACAAGAAAGTTGAGCAGTGTGTTTCTTATCCACCGCCAGTGCAGGCTTTCGGTGAATTGTGAAAAGTACCTGCTTTGTTACGGTAGCCGCGAGTAAATGGATAAACTGCCATTTGCTGACCTCCCCCCCTGACCATTCATTTGCTGTTGTCAAAAAAAGGAAACTGCAGGCCTTCCCGTGCCAGCTTTAATCAGCTTGTATCCTCGAGTGATCCCTCCATCCGTCCATCGGACCCTTCGTACTGCACAACAAGCATCCGAAGTTGTTTATCCGCGCTTCTTTCCCCTCGTGCTCGCGATACTAATTTTGTCTCAGACGCTGCGGTGTGCCGGACCAGTGTCACTAGCATCCTCTGTTTTCTTGAGCAATGTAGACGAAGTTTTTTTTAAATTTTTTGAGTGGCACACTGGCTGGCAGGGCTCAGCATGACCTACTCAGGCTCGCGCCCTAACCCCTCGCATCCGATGATATGTCTTGTGTGGTATTATTGTCCGTTGGCTGGAGTATAAGTTGAGCGACTTTCACACAACCCCGGCACAGTAGACGGTGTCATTCATCATACTAGTGTCCAGACGCCGCTAGGTGGGCGACATGCACTAATTGTAGAACACGTCCCTCTCCGCTGCCCTTTGATCTGTTAACATTTTCACCCCCTATCTCCAGAATCGTGTATCCCCCCACCCGTTCAACTCGCCTCTGTAGCATGCTATTACATAGTACATGTGCAGCCACGAGAGCCGGAAGTAACATCATCACTGTCGCCACCATTGTGCCGCCGCTTGAATCAAATAGTGGGGGGGAGGGGAACTCTACACCACGCGTGGTGGAAGATGTGGCCTTGAAGGTAGCAGGCTGTCTAGACAAACATGTATCTAGGCCGCAGGTCGAGCCGACTGCATTGGAGTACAGAAGCAGGATCTGCTAGATAGAGCAAACCAGACCATCTCTCCAACCCCATCAACTTCCAGCGCACACTCGTCACCCCTCCTGGCAATTGTTTGTGCCCGGTTGGGTGTATGTGCTTGACCAGTAGTAACGTTCCGAGTTTGCTTATCACAACCGTAGAGACGGCATTTGAAGCGTTATGTGAAGGCAGAATACACAAAAAGAACACCACAACTTCTGTTTGGTAAAACATAAGGTTTCATTTATTCCCCACGCATGCTTCCGAACCTTGTAGTCGACATCTTCAATGATGCATGAGTTAATTCGGTAGGAGCACATCAGTGCTTGCCCTGGTTATCACCTAATTTAACACTGTAAAGGCTAGGATGCTACTGGTGGAAATGCTATTTGCAAACATCATACTTGCTAAAAACCAGTATGTGGTTTGCACGTGCATGTAGAATTTTTTTAAAACCTACTGTGCAGTCTTACTCTATTAGTGGATGTTAGTAAGGTGAAGGTTAAAGAAAGTTATATTGTACTAATAACTGCTGTTAGATATAGTATGTGAATGCTGAGGCGGCTAATAAAAGTTGCCAAGGCGGCTAATACTAGGTCTACAGGCAGGACCAAAACGGCTATCTACATTAGCTACGATGTTAAAGTGCTCACTATTTCGGTAAATGTCCATAAAAAATATCTTATTTGGGAGGTTTCGATTAACACACCGAACGAAATCTGCAGTAAATCCTCCATATTTTCAAAGTGAAATTGTGAAATTAATGTGACCCAATTGTAAAAAATGCGTGGCCTCGGTGGAAGTCGAACCTACACAGCAGGGAAGGCTTTTGTGCGGCCAACGCTCTACCATTGAGCTACAAGGCTATTCGTGCGCCGCTCATTGAATCACACTTAGGTCGATTTACCCACCCAATGTACTGCTCGCATTGAATTCACCATAACGGAACATCAAGCTGACTGCCCAGGCAGGATTTACTTATAAATCAGAGGGTTCGAATCCCACCGAGGCCACGAATATTTTCACAATTGGGTCAACTGAATTAAACAAATCTAGCAAACCCCCCTAACAAGTAATTGAGCTTAGTCTTTATTCTGGGGTTTTTAGATGGTTGCTTAGAAAATACTGCCTGGGCAGTCAGTTTGCTGGTCTGTAAATGCGTGGTCATGATTTATTAGGATATAGAATTCTCTTTGCCCAAAATTGCTTAATTTAGACACCATTTCTTTGCTAAAATGCCCAAGAATCTGGCATTAGCTTAATGCTGCTGCAGTGTATACTAATGATAGTTTTGGACACTACCTTTTAGTGCTCTATTCAGAAATAATATATGCCGTGGCAGTAGGTTTAACAATTCGGCCAAACGTATGGCTGATCCAAAAACTTGATTGCATGTCAGAATTCGAGGATAAACTATGGCCTTTTGCCGCAGGTATAGTTCACGACCTAACGAAGCACAGGTCACAAAATGTAAATAAAACACCTTGTAAGTGCAGGCCGCCAACCGAGCATTACCAGAGGCTCCATTGCCTAAAAACGACAGTTTTTTTAAAGGAGGCATGTTTCTGCGCGCACATGAGAAGTTATTCGCCGAGAACTTATATAATTTTTGGAAAATTATTAATATTATAAATAAAATCGAAGACAGGCCCGTTGTTTTAGGCCATCTTTTGCGGACGTCGCTGGAGGGAGTTGGAATACGAAAGAAATATAAAAAAGTAATGCTTAACTGGTTTCACAGACCTGTATGTTGAGCGAATATGAAATTGTAATAAGTTGTTTATGTGAACTGGTCTATGTAAAAATGGCAACAGTAGCTTATTTATCCCCCACATTAATCCCTACTCCCAGCATATTGTCCTATGAAAACGGTTGTTATAAGGTTTCATGGGCGGGAAATTAGGACACGCGGTGGAATACACCTTAATAACTGATATATGCATTTTAATTGTATTGTGTCTAGAAGTGTTGTTAATTTATAGCTGCAGATTTTCCTACTCTGTAGTATCGTTTTGCGTATTACGGAAAAACCCGATTAGCAAATTGCAGGTCCCTTCAAATTCCTGGAAAATAATATTAGTGTTTAGGAGGTCCCCCACCTCAACTTACTTGGGGTCCAAATTACCATTCTAGAGCTAGATTAGTAAAGTCCGCGGCGCGAAGCGCCTCACACACCTTCAACATACCTGCGGAACAAATTTCTCTCAGCGTCCACGGTTAACAAATTCGACTACATTTTTTCACTTTGCTTCACTTTATATCTAAAAATTTCCTTCTCTGCCTATTCTACTTTACCATCCCCCAAAACCTTATAACCACCGTTTTCTTAGGACAACATGCCAGGACTAGGGGGATATGAGGGGGACTCCTTAAGCTACTTTTGCCGTCAAAATTTCATAAATACAGCCTGATGTATAGAAAAGTATAGTGCAATTTCATAGACTTGACTCAACATGCCCTTTTTGTACTTAAACTCCAATTTTTCGCTTCCAGAATTCACTTGCTGCAAACTGTAAGATGAACTAACACATACAAGACATCATAGCCAAAAGTCAATTGACAAAACCACGTTAAAAGCTTTCTTCTTTTTCAATAAAACTTACTCTGCGCTTCGGCCTTACGTGGTAAAGTAATATGACAGCATACGGTGAACGCCAGCGCACATATTCCACTTCTTAAAGTTTTATTTTAATGAGGTACATTTCTCTTTATAATTATAAAACTTTTGGGTGACAAAAACTCGTTGATGAACGTCCATATATTGCTGGCGGAACCGACTTCTCCCGCTCTGCCCTGGCGCTCATGCTCGAGGCCCGCCAGCAACCGCAAACAGCGGCTAGTGAATCTAGGCAGATAGCATCGCATTGTGGTTAGGTGTGCCTGACTGACGACGGTTGAACAAAATATGAACATTCCAATCATCCTAATCTTTCCTAATACAAGCACACATGTGAGGCCCAGGAAGTAATTGAGAAGAAGAAGAAGAAGACGACGACGACTCATTCGCTGGGATAATATGTTTATTCGTCTGACGTTTCGAAATCCGTCGTGGATTCATTCTCAGAGACATACTCACAGAACAGTAGCAGAAACACTTTGTGTGTGCACAGGGTTTTGCCGTAAAATTCAAACGTACAGAAAAAATCGATAAATGTCTTGAGTTTACGCTGATTCTTTGCGTCAGTTATGACCATCTGACCCTGCGGTGTTGACGTAGGATGATGTGGTGGCCCATCCTTTGCCCGAGCGGTGACTCTCTTTGGCCAAATTTAGTCAAAGAACCAAATATCGATTGGGCAAATCGTTGCACTTGTTGCTGGATTGGGGGTCCGTGAACCATGACTCAAGTAATTGTTGACTCACTTGGTTTTCACCTCTTGCAAGAATTTCAACCTTAGCAAATTTGAATACGTGGCCAGGTCTCATCAAATGATCCACAACCTGAGAATTGGCATCATTTCACCGCACTGCTGCCACGTGTTCGGCAATTCGTATCCTGAGACCTCTGCCATTTTCTCCAAAATAATTGCTTGGCCCGCATCTGCACCAGATACAATAGGTGACTTCAAATGTTTCTTGCCGTTGCAGTGGGTCTTTCGATTTCATGATCTGACGCCTATGTTTGCCTCCGGCTTGTGTACGAAATGGAGTTGGAAGTCGTCCACCATCCACCCTTACAGACTGCCATTTCTTCCGGAGTTAGTATAACGTTTTCATAGAAAAACAATTTAACTCCAACTATGATTTACAACAGGCGTTTCATTCAATCTCACTTATCAGCCCTTAATCTGCAAGATGGAAATGTCAAAGGCCTATTGTCAATATGATCGTATTCACTGGTAAATAAGACTAGTTTATTAAATTTACAAAATATTAGATATTTGCTTCAACAAATTACCAAAGTAATGATCCGTAGGCTAGCTAGCTGAATGTTTGAGATTGTTGAAACTGTTTCCCATCTGCGATATTTCTAAGACAATGTTGGCCATTTATAGATATTCGTGTTTTTATATTTATACTAACGACGGGCACAGTATTCAGCATGGTCCACCTCCACTGTGCTTATGGGACCTATGGAGCGTCTATGGACTACCGTACGGCAACAAAAATTTCGCGACTCGAGTCTGAGTATGACTGGATGACGACGGTTAATAAGTTAGAAATTGCCATTCCATTCTTCCTTATCTTCAACGCCAATGCTATCTGCCCATACTACCAGCTGATGCGGCTCTCATGAGCTCTTTTGCGACCCAGGGCAGAGTGGGGCATATGTGTTTCGTTAGCGGCCAGGTACACGTTCATCATAGAGCGTCAATATCGCCTGACCTAAGCCGGCGAGACAAAGAGCTTGTGCCTAAATGGTTAGGGACTTTGACTCTGAACAAAATTGTCGCGAGTTCGAGGTTCGGGTGGGGGTTCACTTGGGTCTGGCTATGACTAAGTGACGACGGCCAATAAGGTCGAAATGGTCATTTCAGTCCCCTTGTATTTGCTGGCAATACTATCTGCCTATTATCGGCTGTTACGGCCTTTGTCTACGCCCAAGGCAGAACGCAGCAGGTGATTTCCGCTAGCGGTCAGGTGAACATTCGTCAACGAACATAAAGTTTCCTCACACTTAAAGTATACACCTGTGGTATACGATGTGGTCTAGGCGGATAATAGACGAGAGAACGTACCCCAATGAAAAAAGCTAGTAGATAGGATAATGCTTGGAAGGCCCGATTGTTATGAATGATATAATAAGGTTAGAAGGAGTAGAATATGAGTAACATGCAAGTGACTTCCAGACAAGTGCAGTCCAGCCATGAGTGGGCCGGAGTACAGAGTCGCATACCAGTCGATGTAATCGCCGGGTCTGGAGGTCTGCAACCGAACAGTTGATCGTCGGTTCAGGGAGTGTCTAAGAATAAGCAGTCGCCACCTTATGGTCCGTTTGTGACTTCGCCTAGGGAGGTGGTTGGCCAGTTGGCCAGACAGGTCCGTGACCTTAATCAGAGGTTTAACCGTCTAGCGCGCACGGACCGGTAGGCGAGAAAGCTAGACACTCAGGTCAAGCCCCACAGGCATGTAAGCCAAGAATGGCTTAGAATAAGAAGTCGCTACACACCTCTGAATTTAGACGCCATAACCGATTATGTTTGAAATGTTTTCGGCCATTGAAATATTCCTAAATACTATAAGCTACCACTACCTTCATGTGTAAAATATGACGCAGAAAAAATTTGTTACCAAGAAATAAGTTTTCAATGCATTCTTTGTCGTAAGTACATTTGACATCATAAGTACACTAAAAATAAATGGTAAAATTTATGCAGACTGCAATTTTGTTAGGCGACCGTGAAGAATTTAGTGCAAAAACCGGGAGAGTATGCTGTAAAAGAACTAACGTGATAAGCCTACTTAAGTAGCATTTGCTGGTCTAAAGCCCATTTGGACTTTCGGGTAATATTTAACGAAATGGCACATTTTGCGTACGTGAAAGACTTCAAACCCACCCTTTGATCCATTTCCGTGGTTGGCACTTCCATATAACCTTCAGCTTGCCTTGTGGTTGGCTGTTGATATCCTTTCCTGCCTTCTAGCATTGCATTGGCCTGGTCTTGGTGATAAGCCTATCAACAAAACCACCCTTTCACATGTAACGAGAATAACGGGAAGACGCCATTCCACAGGTATGGCCTTCAGCATGCATTAATCAAAATAAATAAATAATGTTTACGGGCTAACGAACATGGACCATATGAAGGCGGAAATATCACTCTAGAAGCCGACATTTGACGCAAGTTAGTCAGTGCGGAAATGACTGCGATGTCAAACCCGGCGAAAACATAGCACCACCCAAAATGGATGTTTCAAGGTAAATGACTGTTTATGCGCTTAGGACGAGATATTCCGCCTATTGTTTTGACAGTGATGTTTTCGTTTTTCATGACACAATGTTTTTTCTAAAGGAGGTATTGATTTTATTGTGGGTGAGATAGCTAAGATCACGGATTGGTCAAGTACAATAAGGAAAATTTCTTTCGACATCAATTTATCCATATTTCAACGAAATTTGGAAGGAAACCATGTAACGATAACCCACCAAATTGACAACCCCATTTCGTACAATGAGATCATATAACTAAGGGTTTCAGAAAGAACTAAGTTCTGGAATCTGGGCTATGTGAGTTGCGGGAGAATTTTCGGGGTGGACTGCAACACGGCACAATACATTTGTGGAATAACCATGTTATGTGCATTCCATAAATTATAACAGTACATAAGAGTACTGCATAGCCTACTGCCAAACTACGGTAAAACTGTAACGGATAAAACTACTAACAGATCCCTAGACTATTATCATGATTTCCTGCTGATTGAACTTCGGCTGCAGGAATGTTTCTGGTGCATCGTCACCACCTAACTATTGCCTTGATTGCTAACGATTACCCAAACAGGATCATTATGGTTTCGCAGACAACGTTCGAATCCTTTACGTTTTATTAAATTCATGTGAGACCCATTTGTAGGGCTTTTACACATTGCAAATTCGTTGCATATGACCCATCAACGTTGAAAAACTGACAGCAAGCTCCTCGGTCATCTCCCTTAATTATGACTTTGGTTTAGTTCAACAAAGGATTTCACAAGTTGTTTTCCCGCGGGCATAAGCACCATTTACTTTTTTTCACTTACAGGTTTCGCAAATATTCCCATGTTTAATATTAGACGTCAGTATATGGCAAACAATTGTTTTCAGCAACTCTTCATGAGACCAAACATTTGCAAATGAAATTAACGCTGTGCATAACAATTAAACTGTGAATAGGTAGAAAAATCAATAACTATCTAACATGGGGGCTGATTGGCAAACGCGGATTATGTCAGTTTGCACATGTAGGCCATATCAGCGTGTTGGTTGAGGGATTGTCGCTAGTTAGTAGGGGCGAAATCCTATCGTCATCTGGTGTCGGTTTAGGCCATGGAAGTGACACAGCTTGTGTCAGAGTCTTCGGACAACACAACACTGGATTTTCTAGCCTTATAGCTACTGGGTCGGCCGTTGCAAGCATCCATTGGCGTAGGTCTTTGGAAAAATTAGATGGTGTCCTGTAGAACACCTGAAAGGCTTCGCTAGTATGGACTCGATGGTTCGTATCAACAAGATGTGCGAAAATAGCACTCGAGATCGATCTAGCTTCACCTTTACTTAGCCAGGTCGGTGTGTGCTCACGCACCCTCTTTTTGAGACGCCTTGACGTACGGCCGATGTATCCCGCTCCACAGGAACATGTGAAAGAGTAAATGCACATTGATGTGGCCTTCAAAAGGAGTCGGTCTTTACCTCCCAATCGTAGGAGGGGAAATTTCGTGAAGAGTACCCGTTAGTTCGCTGCTGGGAAAGTATTTGTGATTGCAGTCGTCAAGCGTCGTCTGACCAGCTCGCTGGTTGCATCTTATGAACACGTGTTTCTTTTCTGCAGTTAAGGTGACAGGCTTTTTGGCGCGTTTGCCACTATTTCTGAGGATGAACCTTTCGGGGTATCCATTTTCAATTAGTGTATGCTGCAGCTGTTGGAGTTCTGCTTCGACAGTTATAGGAGAACAGATCTGTCGTATTCTAGCTGCTAATCCCTGGACCAAATTTCGCTTTATATTGAGGGGGACAAACTGTGGAAGTAAGTGTATTGTCCTGTCTAGGTTTTCTTTCGGAAAACCCTGCGTAGGATAGATCTTTCCTCTTGCCTTCGCAGAAGGACATCGAGGAACGCAATTTCATCGTCCGCTTCAGTCTCAGCAGAAACTTTGAGCGATGGGTGCGCGCTGTTAAACTTCGCGACCAAGGCATCAATGTCTGCGTCATAGTCTGTCAAACAGAAGGTATCATCTACATATCGACCGTAAAATGTAAGGTCATTGATGGTGTCCCTTAGACTCCTTTTCCCGATCTTGCCCATAAAGAAATTTGCAAGAAACGGTCCAAGTGGTGAGCCCATCGCCACACCATCTATCTGTCTGATAAACTGACCATTGCAGAGAAATTGGACATTTTTTGTGCATCGCGTAGAGAGATCTTTGAGGGTTTTCACGGGCATACCTATCTGGTAGTTCATATCGCGAATAACGTCGCAGAGGTAATTTATGGTTTCTGCCATGGGTACGTTGGGGAATAGTGAGGATACATCGAATGAGAGCATCTTACTTCTTGCAGCTTTCATATTCTTTATAGCTTTGACAAATTCAAATGTATATTTCAGGCTTCCAGAATATTTAAACTTTCAAGAGGTTTCAGATTTTCTACCAGCCATTTAGGAGCGGTTTGATAAGGGGAGTTTCTCATATCCAAGTTAGGACGTAAGGGTAGCCCCTGTTTGTGCATTTTCGGAAGTCCATATATTCTAGGTATCGTCGTTCCTAGAGGTCTCAGTGTTTCAAGCTCTTTGTCAGTCAAAAGACCTTCTTTATGGAGGTCTTTGAGAATTGTAGTCAGCTGACCTTTAACAGTGTCTGTCCGACCTCTCTCCTTCTCAGCTTTTGAGAACTTTGTATGATCTGCTAAAATTGCTTCTAGTTTTGCGACGTTATCATTTTTATCCATCAGTACTCTTTCACATGCTCCTGTGGAGCGGGATACATCCGCCGTACAACGAGGCGCCTCTAAAAGAGGGTACGTGCGCACATACCGACCTGGCTGAGTAAAGGTAAAACTAGATAGATCTCGAGTGCTATTCTCGCACATCTAGTCGATACTAACGAAGCCTTTCAGGTGATCTACAGGACACCATACAATTTTTCCAAAGGCATACGCCAACGGATGCTTGCAACAGCCGAAACAGCAGCTATAAGGCTAGAAAATCCAGTGCTGTGTTTTATAGAAGACTCTGAAACAAGCTCTGTCACTTCCATGGCCTAAACCGACACCAGGAGGCGATAGGATTTCGCCCCTACCAACTAGCGACAATCCCTCAACCAACACGCTGACATGGCCTACATGCGCAAACTGACATAATCCGCGTTGGCCAATCAGCCCCCATGTTAGATAGTTATTGATTTTTCTACCTATTCACACTTTACTTGTTATGTATAGCGTTAATTTCATTTGCAAATGTTTGGTCTCATGAAGAGTTGCTGAAAACAATTGTTTGCCATGCACTGACTTCCAGGTTTACAAATGCCACATCTAGAACCTACCTTCGTCCAAGTAATGTTAAACTGTCCTTCTCGTGCTGTTCGTTTTGCGAACTTTATGTCTGAGTTTAAATGTAGGCAAAAAGAAAGCGCTTTTTTTAAATTCACTTTTAAAAATTTTAATTCTTTGAAATTGTACCCTGAGAGAAATCATGATTGCATTAGAAACCAATAATTATTGAGCAGGGAATAATTTTTATAAAACATCACAAGATACCAACGTTTGTTTAATAATTTTAGCTGCGCGTGCAACTATCAGCCATTATTTTCCAAAAATCCGAATAAATACCCAGAATCCAGCAATTTTATTGATTTACAACCCTGCGCTGCACCAACAAAACGACGTTAACGAGGTCTTTGAGCTCAAAGGTCCAAATACGAAAAGGTATAAGGAAACTAATTCGTTCTAGGTTTTGAATTCAATCGTTTCAATAGCCAGTACAGCTGAACCCATCGAAACAAGTGTACCGGATAAAAGGGCTCGCTCAGTCGGAACCTGTGAGCTGAGAATATGTGCCCGACTGAGTCGTTAGCAGAATGTAGTTGAAAATGGGTCCCGGTGTCAGCGCCAACAATTCTAAATGAGCAAGTGAAAAATGATTTGGGTCTCCCAAAATTGTATGGCAAAACGTTGCCAACAGCCGGCGATTCATTTCACATTCTCAGGGCATATGTACAGTCCTGCGAGTCCTGCAAACAACGTTCATGACGAAAGTTAACTCAGTAGTTTAGCGTATATCTGGACAGGTTATTTTGATCAACCGAGTGAATTAAATAATAAGAAGGGCTTCGATTTGGAAAACTACCCTCTAAGTTCAAGTTATTGGGGAAATAGACACTCATTTTGACTAAATCATGAGTAAGTTTATATGAAAGAAATTTTCTATGCTATAATGATAGGCAGAACCGAACTTTCTTCTAATATACACTGTGCTGTGGAAAAATTCCATAATTATTAAAAAAAGGTGGAATAATAATCCCTTCCAGAACTGGAAAACTTTGTGCGAAGTTGATCAAATGGAACTGAAGCGAAGTTTAAGGAATCGCATTTATTTTCAGAAACAAGCAGCGATGGAAGTTTTAAAAATTATGTTTATCTATTCTGTGAAGTTTTATTGCACAAAAATCAGAAACAAAAAGTTTTTATAGAACATTTTCTTTTACTAAAGGCAAGTTCTTTTTATATAAAGAAAATGGTTGCTTTGAATTTTATACTTGACAAAATATTTTAATTTATTGTTCTAATTTATAGCTATCTTTGACGTCTCCACAACCTGGGAATTATCGAGAAAATTGTTTTTTCTCAATAAACGCTTAGAACTTCTCATAGTTTTTTTTTAATATTTAATATGCTCGTTATTATTGATAAGTTTTCGTAAATACGTTCTCGCTGGTATGGAAGAAATAATAAAACATTTACAAACTCAGGCGAGTTGCTTGCACGACTCGCAATACTCTACAAAGGAAGGCTCCGTCAGCACCAGGATAAACTCCTCGGCCACAGCCCCTTAAAAGTATTTCAGCAAATGATGCACAGGCTAGAGCAAAAATCACCTCTACGTAGTTTGTATCCAGAAGTGCTTGTAGCCGGAATAGAGGCTGAAGGAGCAAAAGAAGTTGAGGCAGCACAATCAATATCTCTAACAGGTTTTCTAAGCTTTTTATCTATAATTTCGGGCTTTTGCCCAATTATGCTACTGCTCTAAGCACAACTGCTACTTAAACGCTATAAAATTGGTAATCCTAACGTAATTCAACCATGCAACAATCTCGTGATAGGCTGACAGCTTCACGAAATTGCAACTCGACTTCACCTTACTGTTTTCACTGCATCACTCATCGTGTGCGTGGATAGGGAAGCGCGCTTGTCGGTTTGGCAACCTGTCGTGAGCGAGATTGAAGTTTCCAAGAAAACAGCCGTACAAGTAAAGGTCAAACCCCCATGAATTTTTTTTTGGAGCAGTCATCCAAATTTGTTGCTATCGGAAAGCATCCCTCGTTTTTACGAGAGCTTCCTCCGCCCAATACAAAGGAAACACCAACTGTAGGCTATTTTCATCCACGCAACATGATGACACACATACATCGATTAAGTATCAAACTTTGGATACCCCACTCTAACCCACTTTGGTATTTGGAAAACAGTTAATTTATTTAATTGATGTGTTCGTCCGATCCAGACGTTACTCGGATGCATTTTTTCTGACATGTTCTTTCCTCATACCACGGACAGTTTGACCGACGATTTCGATGATGTTCACCACGAACTTCAGCGAACTGAAGGCGAATGCGGTGACTTCCGCTGGATTATAGTGAAAATAGACTTGCGGAGAATCTACCCCACTATCTCACCACTACCACACCGGATCCGATGCCCAGACAAATATCAAGAAGACCGGAGATGAGGGAGGGCGCAGGTAGCTGCCCCGTCAACCACTACACACGTTTAAGAACAGCAAACCTCGCTAGGTAGGCTCCCGTCTGGGAGCGCTATAAAGGCCATTGAACCTGACTCTTAACCCGCAGTGGGCCATTCCACATAAACCGATACACATTGGGCCGACTGCGTTGTCCAAATTATCCCATCATTTGGCAACCCTCTAAGCCACGGTTTTTAGCACACCACGATAGCTTCAAGTGCATCCGATTGATTATAGTGGGGTAAGAAATGCGCTGAGGATTGACCTCACGCTCTCAATCACCGCCAGCCACAGACTACTGCCTAGCGGATCGGTCGCCTGAGATTTTCCTCATACTAATGTGCCGACTCACTGGCATACACTGTCGATATCATGCAAGCACATACTAAGGCTACTTCCAAAACTGCAGCTCAGAAAGCAGTATTCTGGTCTCCAGCACGAGCACTTACTTTTACACACGACAAACACACTATAATCCGCAAATGCACTGGATCATCACCCTTACTCCATCGTTTGCTCACAATTGACACATTTACTTCATTCTGCATCTGGCGGGGAGCTGTGGTTGACGGCCAAAAGTGCTCTCCGGCTACTCTGTTCAGCACCCACTGAAACAAGACCATGCTACTTCACAGAAAGCGATTTCACCCTCGCTGACCGGCAGACCCTTGACCGACTTCCTCGCGCGCACACACCCCTAGCCAAATAGTCATGGCTACTTCAGGGTCACTTGAACACGCTACATTTTGGCTAACACAGTAGGGGCCTCTTTGCGTGACACCGTGGGCAATACACACCACCCGCATACTTGTTTTACAAGCATGTAAAATTATGAAAATATTTCCACTGTTGATTTGAAAAGGATATTTTTTGCATACATATGGTTATGGCATATCATCATCGGGCAGGTATTAGTTCATAGTACGGTCGGATGGGGGTAATAAGTGCCATATGATTGTAATTTATGGTTTACCTGACGCATACATGGTGAAATCAGCATAAAGAGGTCACAAAGCTGGGACAGGAAGTAAGTAGGGCAGGTTGTGTGCACTGCTCATTGGTAAAATATGTTGAGCGAAAATCACTGTCTAGTGCAAGCAGTAAAAAATGCCACCAGGGCGTGAAAGCAATATGGGCACGTCACCTGACGTCGGCGTTGGCCACCGAAGTGACGGTGCCTACGTTAGCATCTTCTGACAACACAGCACTGGATTCGTTAGGCGTACAGTATTCGCCGAAAATCACGCAATATGCCGATAGAAGCGAATGATTGATACTCTTTCGCTACTTGGCATTGACTCAGTTTGTGATACTGATAATCGTGTACTCTATTCTGAATTCATTTAAATCATGATAGGATACGGGCTTTTTAAGGCGTTGCGTTCTGACCACGAGCAAAATTATCGATTGTAAAAACTAACTACTTATGTAGCATGCCTTTTTATCACTTATTTTGATTGCCTTTTTAACTTCAAGTGTATTGTATGGAAAACACGCACAAAGGAATATTTCTTGTACTTGGTTGATAGCAAATTACGCCTTCTTTAAATGGTAAGCTTAAAAAAGGGCATCGCTCGATTTAAAAAAAGTCTCTCAATTGCCGAAAAATTTTCTAACCTACTGACTGCCACACTCGAATTCAAGGCTTGAAAACTGCGCACTGTGTACATCCTGTCTAAGGAAAATTACGTTTTCGCCTACGATTTGGGAAAGAAGTCTTATAGTTGTCATACAATATTCAACAGATGTGAAACATGCCTGATGCAGTATAAGCAGCATTTATAAATTGACGGATACGATGTTTTATGAATTAACGCCTCACAATTGTGAAATAGCTCATCATAAGCAAATTTTTTAAAGCGAAAGATACCCTTTCTTCAAGTACAAAATTTAAATAAGTCGAACTTTGCTATCAAACCAGTACAAGAAATATTTTTTCGTGCATCTTTTTCCATAAAGAACATTTGAATATATAAAGGCAGTCAAAATCAATGACAAAAGCGCATGCTATTTAAGTATTCAGTTTTTACAATGGATACGTTTTGCTAGTAGTCAGATCGAAGCTTGTTAAAAATCCCGTACCCTATCATGACTGAAATGAATTCAGAATAAAGTACACGATAATCAGTATCATAACCTGAGTGAATGCCAATTAGCAAAAGAGTATCAATCTTTCGCATACGTCGGCATGTTGCGTGATTATCGGCGAATAATGTACGCCTAACGAATCCAGTGCTGTGTTCAGAAGATTTTAACGCAGGCACCGTCACTTCGGTGGCCAACGCCGATGTCAGGTGACGAGCCCATATTGCACACACAACCTGTATAAACACTGCCTCAGTCGTTGCAGGCACCCGTTGGCGTAGGCACCTGAAGTAGTTGGTTTTTGTTCGGTAGACAACCTGAAAGGCTTCGTTAGTATCGACTCGGCGATTCTTATCCACAAGGGGTGCGAGAAGCATACTAAAGATTGATCTGACTGTACCTTTACTTCGTCAGGTGGGTATTTGCTTCAGTACCTTCATGTTCAGGCGTCTCGTTGTTCGGCCAGTGTATCTTGTTCTACAGGAGGCAATTTCGAGAGAATTTCCACACGTTGGTAGAACGACGATGTCCTTCTAGGATGTATCATCACATTTTACCGATGTATCCTTGGTAGGAACTATAAACTGCCTCCATTAAATTATTCGGCACACGAACTATTATACATATATGCCCATGAATAACCCTTAAAATATGTGTCTTATGCACACAGAATATGCAATTTCTTTGCAATGGCCAGGTCGATATTGCCTTTACCTCACATAGCTAACCTGATCTACATCATATCGGCACTAATAGAGAGCGCAGTGGGCAGGTAATATGAAAAGAAGCATTTTGGTGGCAAGTAAAATATGCAAAAGAACTGCGGTAATGGTTGTTGATGTTTATGTAAGAATGTGCTTTTTTCTCTAATATGCAGTATATGGAGATAATATGATGAAAAAACTGGTCGAGATGAAACTTGACATTTTTCTTCTCAAACGACTGTGAGGCTTTGTTTTGTTAAAATCTGAGCACTTTCATAGTAGGCAGTCCAGAGGGCAAAGCATCAATAAGAAATAAAGGCGCAAAATACATCGTTTTCAGATCGTATAGTCCATTTGTGGACTGAGCCTCGGATCTTCGTCCGCAAGCTCTTCATTTTGTCCCTGGCGGCATGAATCGCAGATGCGCGAACAGACTGATGTACATTGACAGCCATGTGCTTGGTCATCCAGGAGAAACAGGGCAACCACGAAACCTGCAATGAACAGCAGTGTTTTACTTTGGCGATGATAATATTAACGTAAATGTCGTCATCATTACATTTGCTAGGAAAGGATAGTCATGGTGGAGATGAATAAATTACATAAATGGGTCAAACCCGAACCTTCGATAAATGCCTAGTGCACTGGTAAATATAACAGTAGGTCAAATAGTAAGTATAAAGCTATAAGGTTGAATGGATCAGGCAAATCAAAGGGAGATCTGAATGGGCAGTTCTGGCTTGTTAGCCGTCATCAGCCAGCCATAACCAATCTCAAGGGTCGAAACCCTCGAGATTGGAACCCGGGACCACTTCCACGGCGCCACGCGCCCGTTGATTTGTCGGTTGAGATCGGGAAAATAATGAATGTATGTGCTTCGCCGATCTTGTGGAGGAACAGTTAAATTCCACTTTGCCCAAGAACTAAAAATTAGGACCCACCAAACCATCACATAGTGACTAGGATGATATAGTCACGATGCGACGGTGTGGCGGGTTCTACTTGTGAGCTTCTGGGCAAAGTGGAACTAAATTTTTCCTCTACAAGATCGGCGAAGAACAAATATTCACAGGTATGTGTGCACATCTCCTGGCAACTCCGTAGAGCCAGCATCGGTCCAAAACAGGTAACACCCTACCACTGTAAGTTAAGCTTCTTTTTAAACGAGCGGCTTCTAACGCTTGCAATTTCCAGCCAATATCAGAAGTTTTTTACGTCTGCTGATAATGGATATATTGTTAGGTCATTCCCTATTGATTCGAATATCCATTCGCTGTTGTCTAGGAATGAGCAATCAAGTAAATCCGGGTTTTATCCGGGTTGTTGCGTTTGGGTCTAGCATAAACCATTATTTACGTTGGTATTCCAGTTTTCTTGGGCTGTGCATGAAATACTACTTGGTCACTGGTCATTCCATGTGCGGGGATCCAGGAAAATATTCCATTGCGTTTATCGTGCTGTCGATTCTAACGCATCCACATAATAGTTATGACTTTCAGGGCCCCTGATGGTCTCCCGATGAGCGGCAGTTTTCGCAGCAAGTCACTCGTCAAAGATTAAATCATTTTCAGTTGGACATGGGAAACTACTTTCATAAGCATAACTTTATTTAAATGCCAATAACTAACGTTAAAGTTTGCTGATAGACTGTATGCTTACCGAGAAAGCAAAAGGCTGCGCATGTACCGTACACGGGCAGCGCGGCTCTATCCAAGTCGAGCTGCGACGTTACGGTCGCAGTTAGGAGGCCGCTTGGAGCCTACGGTTTTAGAAGGTAGACCAGACATAGCTTTGAATATATTGTATATAAATATATCTGCATTGACATGAGCTCGAAATAAATAGGACAAAACCATTCTACTCAAACGTAAATGTTGGTAAGCGTCCATTTGTAAGCAGTGGAAGGTCAGTTTTTTTCAAAAGCTGCCATCATATCATAACATAAGTACCTCAAAAATAGGTTACACGATAAGCATTATTGCAACCTCAGGTGGATAATCTGTCAACAATGAAAACAAACATTACCAAATTTCAGTTAACATTTTATGAAGTAGATATGGTAGCTTCATTGTCACTCAGCAATCTTCCCTGTTCCATGACGTGATGCAAGACAGATTAGGAAGTGTCCATGTGATTGCCAAGGCGATAAAGGGTAAGTACATATTTTCAGACTTAATAGTCTTGCTGCGATTGCTTTTCTTGTATCCAAGGAAGGACTGTAAAAGAGTTGTTTCGCACGATGCTGTTATTGTTGTCCGTCTAGGAATTGCTGCT
>JAYGXS010000005.1:12123166-12136716 GCA_036362985.1 Ligula intestinalis | reverse complement strand
TACCTCGACTTCACCCAAAAGGATTTGTTTTACGGACGTCCCCTGGAAGTCAGGTTTTTCCCTTTTTGCCTGCTCATATAAATGTAAAATGCTTAGACCTGCAATTGTTGAAAAAAAACTTGGAGGCGGAAATGATGCTGACATACTGCTGCTGCGTAGACCAGACCATAAATGGTGGCAAAGTTCTCTGGTCCAAAGAGAGTACTGCAGGCTCCAGCCAGAATGACAAAATGTCCCGCCAGCATGAGAAACAGTAAAAATACCCAGATCGTGTACAAATAGATTCCGGGAGCTCCGGCGGCAACGAAAGGGAATGTCGCAAACAGGACTGTCCACAGGAAAAGAAAGATCAGTAGTGGGATCTGTAATAGAAAACAAAACAGTTTGCGAATTTAATGTGAATTGGCCTCAAGGAGTGGTGCGCGGTTCTTCTGTAATAAACAGGCAAATTTATGGCAAATTAGGTAAGTGTCCATCTATGAAGTAGTTTTGCATAGGTTTTCTTGGTAGAAGATTAACATACATCTTCGTCAGTATTTTGAAAGTGAAAAAGCCAATAGTTACACAGGGAGCCAGTTTTGCACGTTGCAGTAAAGGATACAGCCAACTCAACCACCTAAGTCTATCTGCTTACGATCAATTAATTTTCCTAAAATACGGGCTAGATATCATTTAGGCAGTTGATGCATAATTTTCACGCATATTTCTTTCAAATATAATGAAGTCTCATTTGTAGATAAGTCTCTAAAGTCGGTCAAGATGGTCTTGTGTAGTAAGAGCTTTCCCTGAGATCAGCGAAGGAATCCATATCAACTTCAAAAACACTTGAAGACTAATATAAATGGATGGCCATCATACTCGAAGGGTGACCGACCAGATAATCGGCTACTGCTCTTTGACTATGGCTCTGAGGACTCATCCTCGACGGATCTCGAAAGTTCAGGCGAATAAATTTATTGTCCCAGCGATCGGGCCGTCTTCTTCTCAGACCATAAAGAGTAAGGTAAAATGCCGTCGACTATAAGGGTAATCACCGACGCCAGGTTGACATCTTAAAATTGCAGGATAATGCCCCTGCTCAACAATAAACAGAAATGCGACTATGATTAAGCTTATAACTACAGTTACTTTTTCAGTTTACCGCCCGTGATTTTGCAAAAGATAGAATCCAGTCTGTAGTAAAGCTGCAAAGGAAATTTATGATGGTAATAAGAGTCACGTAGATTGCATGTTTTAATTAAACGCCCCAAGATCAAGTGAGCTTACGATTACAATCCCAGTTTTTTTTACAAAAGACTGTTTTTCAGCCTGCGGTCTGCAAAAAATGTTTATTCTAATAAAAACTGCTGACCTCATTTCACTTGTAAATGTCCTTGTGTTAATCAACAGAGACTGGAACAAGGCAAGAATACACCTTTAAAAAAATTAAAAGTTGGAGCATGTGCCCAAAAATTGCGTAGACTTAATTGAAGAGTGAATCAGAAACGTTAGGCTAATAAAATCATGTTTTAGTGATCACACCTTTCTTGCTCAGATGGAAAATAGTCAATTTCCCACGACATAGCCATTTTACACGCTCAAGTACGTTGTAATTGTATTGTTTTTCATTATTTTATCCTTCGTTCTTATTGCTCTTCACTGCTGTTTGTTATTTCACACGTCAAATAATTTACCTATCACATCGTCAGTCTTTTGCTTTTCAGCTTTACGAAACAATATAGTATATTTTAGCTGATATATGGTACTCTAAAAAAAAACTATGCTTTCTTTTGAGATCGGTTGGCTCTGGTTCGTAGTACAACTTGCTGGGTGCAGTGTAAACGATCTGTGCTCTTCATGGATTTTCATGCAAAGTTCTTACTACTGCATGAGATAGAATCTAAACTGTAATAAAGTTACAATGAAAACCTTTGGCGGTAACTTATGCCACACTGATTACATATTTGAGTTCGCTTCATAAACTACTAAACGTGCAGTCAGAATGTACAGCGTTCACAAGGGCAGTTTGCTCAATTGAGAGGCTTACCTTGTAAGAAATTCGATCAACTATGAATCCCCAGGTGACTCGGCCGACGCAATTGCAGACAGCACTGCCCATAACCACCCCGGAAAGAAATCCATCCTTTAGATTGTTTTCAAGACCATACAGCTAGACAAAAATACAAAGGATAAAGGGCGGCAGATAAATTATATTGACATGTGCTATTTAAAAAAATGTACATACGCTGAAAATTGACTTCAACAACCACTGTTCGTTTCCATTTCTATAATTAATGAATATCGATTTACACTTTAGATTTCAGCACAATATTTCAACCATATATGACTTAATTGTGCAGCCGACGTCGGCGTTATTCTGTGTAAAGCGATTAGGAAATTTCTATCTATTTAGGAAAACAGGCGTTTGGACCCATTTTATATTAGTAGAAAAAAATATCACTGATGAATCTTAAACAAATATTTCGACTTAATTTAAGCAATAAAGCGACAGATTTTACTCGATTTGCTATCTTTAGCAACCATATTTACACATGAACCACTATAGTACCAATTTTTCTACCATGCCAAATATTCATAATATTACTATATTTAGTACAAACCCCATATTATGACGTTATGGAATATGTGGGCCAAATTTTCAAAGATTTTTTATATACATGGTTATTTTTTAAGGAATAATCTATCTTCACGCCGTGAATATTCAATTGATAATGTAGTATAAGATAAAGCTACCTAATGTTTAAAAATCGAACCATAACCATGTTAAAACAGATAATCATAAAAACCATAGGATACTTCAAACTATTTGGACGGCAACATATTACTTTTATGGTAACGTTCTAAATATATTCCTACTGAACACGAAAAGTTACTAAATTATTCTGCTTAAAACATCTAAGATTGATATATTGTCATTTTAGTAGATCGAAAATACCGTGCATGTTATTTATGGCATGCAGCGAAACTACTGAATGATGCACTCACCTTGTACGACGATGTTAATAATACCACGGCAACGACGTCGCAGAAAGCAACAGTCCATAATATGTAAAAATCGATGCACTTAAGTGCGTCCGCTACAGAGTAATTCTTGATTGGTTTTTGCGGTAAAATAACTTCCTCCTGCTCCTTTCTAGATCAAGTAAAGGAGTAAGTTATGCTGCCCCGCTTAACGTTTTATTGTTTATTATTTTCAAACTTAGGCTTACATGTTTAGTTCATCTGCAGGATTTGTCTTTTCTAGCTGCCCTAATTCCGACCTACAATTCATAAAGAATTCGTAAATGAAAACCATACAAATTCAATAATCTTTAAATGCATGTAAATTAAGTGGTTGATGCGTTGCTGGCTCTTACTCGATGAAATAGTCGACTTCACTGTTTTCCTTCTAAAAACAAATTTAATTGTGCTGCATTAAATAATACTCTGTGTTTTGCAAAATTAATTGAAAGATAGAGATTACTAGGATGTGAAAAGATATTGTACCTCAGGACTCATTCTTAAAAGAAGAACTCCAATAAACTGAAATGCCAGAGCGATTCCACCAAGGATAAGAAATGCGCGTGGGATGCGTTGCTCCACGACTTCGGGGTATTTCCTAGTATTAAGGAAAATAGTTTTTTCTAAGGTTCAATATGCATACTCGTTGAGTATTTTAGGAAACTTTTAACATATAAGGTCATACCCTTCTACTGGCTGCAGATCATCAGGATTTATTAATTTTGTCTGGATAGGTGTAAATACAAGAGCTCCCAAACCCAGGCCCGCCGCAATTATTCCGACAACAGTAGTTCTTTTTTTGGGAAACCACTGAAACATAAAGGTTGTACATACAACGTTCCTAGAAAAAGGCAATTTTCAAGAAATATTAAATTATCAGCATGAGTTAAAAACACTGGAACTTACTGATGATGCAACTTGATATATGACAGAATAAGGCAACCCCATACCAAGGCCAAACAAAACGCAGTAGGTAAAAATAAATAGTCCAAGGCCATGATCAACTGTCAGTCGTGTTAACAAAATACCGCCGCTAAAAGAAATAAATTTCAGATGTTTAGATACATTGCTTTTATAATTTTCATTACACATAGCATGAATATATGTACACCAAAGTTCACATCTGTAGTCTTAAATGCAATTGTATTTCGTTAATGCGTTGAAGCATCATTTTCTTCTTTCATCACTGGAAGATACACATGGCTGCCATCCAGTTTGTCAATGAAATTCAGTTCGTTCCTATCTTGCGAATTTTTGTTACGTCTTCTCGCTTTTTATAATGCAAAATAAATTTTCATATGTGAGAGGAAGAGTGGAGTTAGCATGCACATGCATGTGCAAAATCACATTCGATTGTTTTAATAATTAATAGCTATAAGTGGCATCATGTAGATAGCATCAAATAAATTTATTGAATGTTATCTACAGGATGCCACTTATAGCTATTTATTATTAAAACGATCGAATGCGATTTTGAAATTTAGGACAAACTCAAGAAAAGACTTACCTTGACAAAAAGATTCCCAATATAACAACTACCCTGTATCCTAACTTCTGCGCCATCAATCCACCAATTGGTAAGGATATTGCCTGAAAGGCGATAATAACGGATGAGAACCAGGCGCTTTCACTTTTGGTTATTCCCATATATGAAATCACGTACGAATTCATATTTCCTACAATTCAATGACAAAAGTACTTATAAGTATTTCATGTATAAATATTGCATTCAAGTCACATTTGTACACTTAAGTATAGTGTGTCTGAACATTATTTCCATAATAAGGGCAAATAACTCTTACCGACTGTGTAAAAGTAACCTAGAGCAAGGTGATAAAGAAATCCACCTATAACGCTGAGAACTCCCCAGATTGGAGTCATGATTTGAGAAATATCCAGCTATCATCTGCTAGGTCATATATATAGTGGCAAAAGGTTAAAACAAAATCCAGCGCTTCAAAAGGATAATAATTAATGCATGTTATGCGGTAGCCACCTGACCAAACAGTGGAATTAGTATAACATGTACTGAAAAACGTTTCCAATTTTAAACGAAAGTATCTGCGTGTAGACATCATAGGCCCACTTCCGTTCACTAACGATCACCACCGGTTTATACAGGTCATGTTAGACTATTTCACTTAGTGAACTGTAGCCATACATCTCGTAAAACAAGACGCGGCTTCGGTTACTACCGCCATTTTTAACGAATGGCAATGCCGGTTTTGGGCACCTCTTCCTATCCATACAGAGTGTGGCGCCAACGTCGACAGTAAGTTGCTGCGCGAAGTGCGTGAGTTGCTACAGATAAATAAGACTCATACAACAAATTTTCATCTAGAAGGAAAGGGCTAAGTCGAATGAACGAACCGAACGCTCAAAAACCTTCTCAAACCTATTTCGAAGGATGATCACACCCGCAACTGGGATGAACGCCTACCCTGCGCTCTAATAGCTTATCGAGCGACCCCTAGTACCAACTAGATATCTAAAAGATGCACGTTTACAGGCTAGTGCTAGATATACGCGATGCTGTTACGTAATTGGTTGCCGCAATAATGCAATCTGACATCAGATTAGTTGGCCAATTTAAGCGCATTGCGACATCCGTCCGCGCGCGTAACCGCATTATTTGACGTGCGTGGCGTGCAACGTGTATACGTACTGCAACTACTGCCTGACAAATCCTCTGCTATTTTACTGCTACACCATAATATTTCTGTTGTTACTCCTTGAATATTTCTTATCTTTACGGTTTTTGCAAACAATGTTTAAGGGTGAATCCAGGAGTACACGAAAACGCCGTTTGAAGAAGTATTTTGAGGAGGAAATGTTGGCTGTAGAAGAGGCCATGAAGAAGAGTGTGGAAGCCGACTATATGGTCGTAAATGCAGAACTAGAGAGCCCAAACCTCTCTGATAGTGAATAAAGTGATGATATTCCGGAGGCGTTGTCCGCAGTATGTGATGATGATTGGGTTCTTACAGGAGACGAAGAGGAGGAGGATGAGGGAGTGATCGAGGAGGCTGTTAGCACGGAAACAAAGCAGAATAGCTATGTTCAGTCGTTGCGAGAATGGGCCGTGCGAAACCACATAAATCTGCATTTTACAATTTGATCATGGGTAAGTCTCCTAATATCATCGCCACAGTTTGTACTTAGACCTCTTCGGCGCCTGGAATGGCGAGAGGAAACATAAGGTGTCGGAACTGGAGGACGCCTTCAAGCGGCGTCTGAAAGTGATGTTAGACACCGAAAATCAGCGCTAGGCACGCCTTAAAAAGCTCTCTGCGCCAAATGGCAAGTCTACGTATACATACTTAACGTTCACATAACTTCTGGAAATAACGGCTGGCCCTTCGGGGGAAGTCGAAGACCAACCAGGACAATAATATCAAGACGTCAAAACTGAGGCCAAGAGTCCATGTACATTTTTATTTTTATAATATTTGAAAATTTTTTTCTAATAATATTACTAAACGTCTTCCGACTTATGATTAATACAAATAAAGGGGTATAAACGAAATAAATGGGTCGTTCTGCCATGAAAGTGGTTCCACTGCAAAGCGAAAGCCGCCTTTATGGCCGATCGCTATGTAGCTCCATAAATAGATATTATATAGATATCTATGCAGGGGTTCAAAAAGGATCTCGACTAGATATAAGAATCTCTATACATAGAGATTCCTTAGACCTTCCATAGACGTAAATTGCTATTAGGGGTGGTCTACTCGTCTACCGGTTATACAGATTTCAAGCTGATGACAGAAAGCACCTCCCGAATTCCAAGAAACTCACTGACACCGCTAATATTTCCGCCTACCATTCAACCAACGACTACGTTCTACAGCTACAAGAACTGCTTCAATTTACAAAGAACCTAGCGCGTAACCATCTGGGGAGTGCATTTGACCGCCAGAAAAGTAACAGAGAACGCCAAAAGTGTAGCTCTATATACAGAAGGTGGTTAAACTCATCCAATCCTACGATTTTTACAAGTGAATGTCTCTTACTCAAACGCAGCCTAAGCTGTGGCCCCAAAAGTCTAACAGCAATAAAGTAATGCAAAGACAGCAGAAAGGTTTAAATTTCTCGTCCTTCGTGGGAAATATTATTTTCGGGATTTCGGTTCACCTAGCCCTCTAGCGGACTTTCGTTGTTAGCTATTGGATTCACGTTCGCAATAACTCCAGCCTCAGAAGATACGACAGGACATTAGTCAAAACGAGCATCATCTCCGTCACTGCCTTCTGTCAACAATTCTACCGGATTCCAGCTCTCTGCAAACGGCTGAGTCGTTTCAATAACCTTTTTCATACAGTTGAACGCTTTATACATGTTGCATAGAGCATTAATATCGTTGATCGTCAGTCTGATCTACTATGGGTGACAACAATAAACGTGTAGATCAGCTTGTAAAAGTAGCGGCTCAAGAGGGACTTGAACCCAAAACCTGTAGTTTGTCGGTATCAGCCGTTACCACCACACCAGTGGCGTTGACCGCAAACTAATTTAATTTCGTTGAAAAGTCCTAGTCATAATTTCGAAGGCAGAAGTCGCAAGATCGATGCGACGAAATCAACCCCCGCTAAAAGGGCTAAAAGTCTCTTGAGTTCAGTAGAATCGATTTACGAACACCAAGTTGAGCGTCTAATCAACCCCACCACGAAGACACAGGATGACAGCAATCAAAATCGGTTATTAACAGTCAAAAATAAATCCACTTTACTATTTGATTCATTAACGGTCTGTTGTGAAAAGATGGTGACAGAAAAAATTGAAACTATGTGCGATACAGCTTTGGAAGACAGGAAGGAATGTTCGCCAGTGCCTGCATTCGAAATCCCGACATCATCGCAACAAGGAAGAAAAGTCACGCCACCACCCAGATTCAAACCTTGGATCCCTCGCGTAGAAGTCGGGCGCCTACCGCTCTTCGCCATCACGGATGGAATGATAGTTTCCAAATTCCCTTATTAACTACAGAAACTCTATGTAGAAGTTCTTTGAATTCTCCTGCCAAGCGAACTAAAAGTCGTAAAAGTTTAAGGGATGAAACTCATGAAGATGAAGCCTCCGTATCATATTTTACCCTTTTGAACAAGTTTACAAACCTTGAGAAGGTAGTAAATAGTCTTAGAGTGGAGATGAAGGAGCTGAAAATGTTTTCTCTATTTCTCCCTCGTGAGGAGAAACCGGCGTTGCGTGAACTTGAGCGAGGAAACCTAACATACGGAGAAACAGCATCCCTCGCCGAAGTGTCTACGCACAAAAGTGATCCAGCAGCCAGGGTGCTTGACGGAGTTGGTAGTCTGCCATGGGCAGGGGAAACGGTCAACCCACTGGCTTCCAAGAGAACGAAGAAGCGCTCTCGGGCTCCCAAAAAAGGCCAACCAAGCCCAAGTGCTAATATAAGTTGGCCAAACTTGAGCACGAGCCAAACAAAAAGGGCACCTTTGCAGGCCAAAAAGAACAGGAGCGCTGAACCTCGAAGCGAATCTGTCCTAACAAACCCTAGAGAAGCAGAAGGGGATGAGAGTCGGAAGGTGACTACCACTCGTTTAAACTGCATAGTCATAAAATGCATGACAGAAGGTACTTCCGATACCCCGAAATCAAGATTAGAAGAGGACAGGAAGTTATTTAAAGAATATCTGAAATTCCTCCTAAAGGGTGAGGAGAAAGTCAAAGTTCTAAAGGCATTCCGAATGGGCCGTATAACAGACTCAAAAGCTGAATCACGCCAAGCAAGACCGTTGAAGGTTGTTCTGAAGAGTGAGGCTGAGGTCCAGCTATGGTTAAGCAGGAAACCAATACTTAGATACTCACACCCGACGTTTTTTTTTTCAGCGGGACTTTTCCCCCGCGGAGCGGAAGAAATGGAGATTTCTAAAAGTAGAACTCCACAGGAGATGCGAACTCGGCGAGAAAAATCTTCGAATTCTGAACGGGGAGATCGTCCATGTCCCGAGGTCACTCCTCTGGAGAAAGCCGATAACACTAACAGCCTAGTCGGGATGGACAACAGTCCATCTCCATCACCACCGACAGCTCCTGCATGCAATCTCACGCAAGAGGCAACCACCTGCATAAAGTAGTGAATAAGGCTGAATTGAGCTTTCTTTACACTAATGCCCAAAGTCTTCCCTCAACATTTGATAAAATAAAGGCAGTACTTTCGGAGCGGAAACCCGATGTTGTTGCCATAACGGAAACATGGCTGAAAACAGAAATCGCAGATTTGGAGATTTTGATTCCAGCATACCAGCTTTTCCCTAAAGACCGCCAAAACCGACAAGGAGGTGGGGTTGTCGTGTATGTCAGAACTGAAATCTCTGTTGTAGAAAGAGAACACACTGTAGCCCTGGAGTATGAGTCCGTCTGGTTAAAGATCAAGAAGGCGAATTCACAGAACCTTGAATTCCTGGCCGTTTACCGGCCACCAAACATTTTAAGTGGAGCCGACGACTCGCTCCTTGTTCTGGTGAAAGAAGCTGCTATCCACCAGGAGGTTCTCATCGTTGGTGACTTCAATGCCCCTACAATTGAATGGAACAACCTGACAGTGCAGGTGGCGTCAACTTCCTTGAGTTCCAAATTAATGGATCTCACGCTTGACCTATCTCTATTTCAGAACGTTAAGGGCATAACCAGATTTCGAGAAAACCAGCGGGCTACTTGTTTGTCATTTTCACGAAGGACTCATCCTACATGTATGAAGTGTGTTCAAGTGCTCCGCTCGGTAAAAGTGACCATACGAGGCTAATGGGCGATTACTCACTCCATACTCAACGGCTGAGGAAAACGGAGGAACAGCCAAACATATGGACGGCAGATCTCAATTCAATGAAGAACGCACTAACGTCCGTGAATTGGGACTGCCTATTCAAGGGGGATCCGCAGGAGGATTGGAGATTACTCAAGAGGGTTGCATTAGATCTGCTTAAGCGTTTTTGTCCGGTGAAGGTACACAAGATGACAAGTGGTCCTGCCTGGTTGACGAGAGACCTTGACAGGCAACTGAATAAGAAGAATAGGAAATGGAAGTTATTCAGGAAAACTGGGTCGCCAGTTCACCTTGAGGAATTCCGACGCCAAAGAAATGCAGTAAAAAATCAATTCGCCAGGCCAGGAAAAACTATAAATCAAGAATCCTTCAACAGGTCGAAGAAAAGCCCACAATTATATTCTGCCATATCAAAAGTAGATTAAAAAACAAGGATCCTGTCGCAGTACTTAAGAATGATGACGGTGGCGAAGTCGTTGAGAATGACTAGAAAGCCGACTACTGTAGCCGGTTCTTTGCCTCGGTTTTCACTAAGGAAACCGAGCTTCATTTTGATAATGCCAACAGTGCTGTTGTAAATTCCGATCCAGCACTTCCTGCTCTACTATCTCTAACGTCTGTAGGTGACAGTGAGATGCAGAGCCTCAAAGAAGCAAAGTCATCCGGTCCAGACAATATACCAGCCAAGTTCTTGAAAGAATTGGCAAGCGAACTCTCAGAGCCCCTAGCACATATCTTTCGTTCTTCATTTGAATTAGGAAATATGCCATCCGAATGGAAAATGGCAAATATTTACCTGACATACAAGGGCGGAACCCACACGAAGGTCAACAATTACCGGCCCGTCAGTCTTACTTGCATTTGCTGTAAGGTAATGGAAACGATAATCAAGAAGATGACAATGGAGTTCATGGATGAGAACAACCTACTGTCAGGGCACCAACACGGCTTCAGGAAGAACCATTCTTGCCTTTCCAGCCTTCTACTCTCCACTGAGCAGTGGACTCGCGCACTAGATGAAGATGGTAAGGTTGACGTCATCTATACGGACTTCAAGAAGGCATTCGACAGCATCCCACATAAGCTTCTAATGTATAAATTGTCAGAAATTGGCATAAGAGGAAACCTGCTGGCATGGATCACAGATTTTCTCACAGGGCGATCGCAAACTGTGTGTATCGGTGACTCAAAGTCAACCCCTACATCTGTTCTGAGTGGCGTCCCTCAAGGCTCTGTCTTAGGGCCACTGCTCTTCCTTATCTATAAAAACGACTGTGTCAATGACCTGGGTTGCAGCGCTATCATGTTTGCCGATGACGTCAAACTCTGGAGAGCCATCATGTCTGACGCCGATAGGAAAGCGCTTCAAGAGATTCTCAATCGACTTAGCTGCTGGTCTGCTCGTTGGCTTTTAAACTACAACATATGTAAGTGGGTGGTTTTAAGACTCCGTACTAGAAGGACTGATGAGAAGAACGATTTCTTCCAATACCTCCTCGATGGGCACCCGCTTTGAAATGTGAACGAACAAAAGGATCTCGGTGTTCCAATAAATTCCTCACTAAAACCATCTTCTCAGTGTGTAAAGGCAGCTTAACGTGCGACACAGGTGCTGTTTGCGATTAGGCGGGGATTCGTCAACATTGACAAGGAGCTCTTCAGGAAAACCTACGGAGCGTTTGTTCAGTCCCACTTGGAATTTGCTGACCAGGCCTGGCGTCCGTGGTTCAAGAAGGATTACCTGCACATGGAACGAGTGCAGGCGAGGGCTTCGAAGATGCTCAAGAATCTTGGTCATCTGCCTTATGAAGACAGACTGACCGAACTTGATCTTTTCCCTCTCAATTATAGGCAACTCTGCGGGGACCTCATACAAACCTACCGTATTGTTAGAGGCCAAGACTGCGCCCTAGAATTTGATCATTTATTCGATTTGGCTCAGACTGACCATCTGCGAGGTCATCCTTTTAAACTACAGAGGAAACCGGCCCGTATCGACGTTCGAGGAAACGCCTTCTCTCAGAGGGTCATTGGAGCGTGGAACGGACTCCCGGAAGATGTTTACCTCTCACATACTGTTGACATTTTTAAGCACAAGCTTGATTCTCATTTGCTGAGAAACTGTGGCAGATATAATGAACAAAGTGTCATTCGCAGCACTGCAACTGGCTCACACATTATCGCTGATTTTAAGCCTACATTTGTACATTTGTATTATGTACTATTGTTACGGTGAACCTATTATGCGATTTTGGTTATGAATAGGGAGCTAAGGGGCGAAAGCCTTCTTCCCTTAATAAAGTGACTTAAATCGACTATCATTCTTCAAAATAGGGCAGATTATGATTTATGAAGGAATATAACGTTTTATAGAAACGCCAGCTTTTTTAAAAGAAGTGGAAAATTCCGAAAAAGTGGAAATTGGGCGTACTAGGTAAAATTAAGTTTAACATGCAGAGGAAGGCCGTTTATGCAAAACCAATGAGTAACTAAAGCAGTACAATTAAAATTACGTTGGCATAGTTTTGTTAAGTTTTCGAATCAATATGCTTCCATATTACATGTACTATAGTGTATGGTTAAATAAATAAATAAATAAATTTTATATTTTAGGCCCGGAGGGCCTCGTCATTGCTAACTTAGTGCTGTGGAAAAATAAATACACAGTTGATAAATGCTGCTCTCCATGAAACAACCACATAGACAGCGGGAGCGATTAGTAGTGTTGGTAGATTAATTCATATTCACCAACATATCGTCATTTTAAAATAGTAGTCAACGCATGGTGAACTAAGAAGGAAGCAGTGAAAAAAAACTCCTACCATTTAAGCTGGGGCGGAGTTCAGCGAACCCCTACTTAAAAAAAAACAAAACGTAGGAGAAAAAAACTGCTTCAAAAAAGTTAAGGGGGTTTGGTTGAAAGGATTGATTGTAGTGCAAATGAGACAGGACTGATGATGAGAACGAATGAGGGTGGGTAACGCTTCTTTTAATTGGAGAAATCATATAATAGCAGAGGCTGTCTTTCACCATTGTTACACCGCCCAACTGGCTTCATGATCAACCATCAGGGAGGTGAGACCGGAGGAGGCCATCGCGGACAACAGAGTCAGGAAGATGAGGGAACGGCAGAGGTCACCTGATCATCAACGAAACGTCCGAGATGTGACCTTGTAGACTGCGGAGTTTAGCGACGAGCTGGCGAAAATAGCAGAACCGCCACGAGCATGACTAAGGACCATGAAGCCTATCGTCAGGGTTGTAAAACGGAGAATGGAGAAAACGGCAATGATGACTGGACAGAGAAGTGGACGAAACATCGTTGCAAATATCACTCAAAGGAGGAAGAAATAGACATGTTTGGAAAAAAAAATTGATCTAAACATAACCACCTCAGATACCAGGGGGACCCTTTTCAAAGTCCAAAAGTTGTGTGTTTGGGAAGGAGACGGATAACAAGGACTTTATATCTTCCGAAGTTAAGTGTTTGCGTAATTTGACTTTAAAAACTGTTAAGTTCGACGACAGCCTAATTTCGAGGGGCATATTATTCCAGAGGAAGGCATATTTGGAGGCAAAGAAGAGAGAATGGTTCGAAGTGGAGCTTAAGGGGGGTGCAATTATCCTGGAGGAATTACGGGTAGCATAAGGTCTATCTGCGGGAATGAGAGCGTTGATTCGTGGAAGGTTAGGGGTAGACTTAACGCGAAAGAGGAAACAGAGGCCCGCTTCGAGTCTTCTGACTCAAAGAAATGTCATGTTC
>JAYGXS010000005.1:12036283-12100034 GCA_036362985.1 Ligula intestinalis | reverse complement strand
GGCGTTTTCGAAAGCGAATTTGTGCTTCTCCCGTTTCATGTGGCCATTTACCAGTGACAGTCTGTCCTCGCGGTCGACTGCCAGCTGGTGCTCGTGTAGTCTTGTACAGAGGCGTTTTCCCGTTTCACCAATATACCTTGCACTGCAATTTTGGCAAGGTATGCTGTAGACCACTGCTGATTGTTCTGTTGTCGGCAGCGGGTCTTTGGGTCGCATTATCTGCTGTTGAAAAGTCGAATCCGGTTTGTGGGCAATCCCAATTCCAAAAGGATTCAGAATTCGAGCTGTCGCTTCCGAAACATTCCTTTTATAGGGGATCGCGAGCCAAAACTTTGGTTTTTCGTCGTTCGGCCGCTGTCGGGGGGGTTTTCGTCGGCATTTACGCAGGAAGAACCGTGGATAACCATTGGCTGAGAACGGGGAGTGTAAATATTTTGCCTCCTCCTTTCTCCCGTCCTCATCGCTACAGTGTGTTTGAACCCGTTGAAATAGAGCTCTGACACAACTGCGTTTGTGACCAATGGGGTGGTTACTTCCGAATTGTAGGATGCGTCTGGTGTTTGTTGACTTGCGGTATACCGTAGTTCGTATCCTTCCCTCGGAAGTCCTCGTAACTTGCACATCCAAGAAGGGCAACTGGTTGTTGCTTTCTTCTTCCATCGTAAACTGAATATCGGGGAATATCGAGTTCAGCAAGGTCTTGAAGTCCTGAACGTCCTTCTTTTTGATCACAACAAATGTGTCGTCGACGTACCTTGCTCAGAATTTTGGACAGTACGATCGGAAGACCAGTTGCTCGAGCCTCTGCAGGACCGCCTCGGCAATTAACCCAGACAGAGGTGAGCCCATTGGTGTCCCCTTCTTTTGCTCGTAAACTCGATCGTTGAAGGCGAAAAATGTCCTGAGGCATAATTCCAAGAGTTCTGTGACGTGCTTCCGTTTGAGTTGTTGTTCATCTTCCTCGTACTTTTCCTGAAGAAGCTCATCGATAGTGCTGACGGCGAGACCGGTTGGAATGGAGGTGAATAATGACACGACATCAAACGACACCATTACCTCGTCTGCATCGATTTCTAGATGTTTAATGTTCCTCAGAAATTCTTCAGCCGACTTCACTGTGTATTCGGAGCCTACGGTGAGGAAGCGAAACCACTGGTAGAGCCATTTTGATAGCCCAAATGTCGGGGTGCTCCGTAAGGAGACAATGGGGCGAAGGGGCACACCCGGCTTATGCACTTTTGGCAGACCGTAGAAACGTGCCATCGCGGCATCTGTGGCTTTTGTGGTCAGTTCATCCTTTCTTTTGAGGGCTGCTGCCATCTTAAGCTTGTCAATCGCCCGGTTGATGACGTTCACATGCTTTTTGAACTCTCCAGCTTCCGAAAGCTGGTAGGCATCTTCGTCCCCCAGCAGACTTTGTAGCTTTGCCGTGTACTCGGTCTTATCCATGACCACTGTCGAGCGTCCCTTGTCGGCTGGCAGGGTGACGATATCTTTCATCTTTCGGATTCGCATAAGCTCTCGGCTTTCTGCTTCGGAAATAGTCGTCTGAGGTTTGTGGTGAAGGAGAAGAGTTGACACCTGTTGCCGCATGGCGTTCTTACTCTCTTCGTTTGCTTCACACTTCTGAAGAGCCGACTCGAATGATGCGATAAAGTCCACTGGTCGAGCATCTCTCGTGTTGAACTTAGTATCGTAGGATAAAACGGCCAGCTGCTGTTGCGTGAGAGGCCGAGATGAGAGGTTATGGACCAGAGTACCATCAGTAGAGGACCGACTTGGTGGACTTATTTTTGCGAACTTTTGAAGCAGTTGGCTGTCACGTAGCCGGCGGTGACACTGCGCGTTGTCGGTTATCGTCGCTTCTAGGGTTGTCAGCTCCAGTGCAATAATAATAATGGACCGGCAAGCAGTGGAGAGCTGTTGTATCTCTCGTTGGTATTTATGGATACGAGAGTGGCAGTCTTTTATCAAGACCCTGATCATCTTCTTCTTGAATTCAGCCATTGTTCGTTGGCAAGGGTCAGTTTTGACCGGCAGGCTATAACGGAGACATTTCGGCAAGACGTTCTCATCAAGGCAACGGTGCAGGAACTTCAGCTGAGCGTAGGTGGATGACTCTCGTTTGGCAAAAGTTTCCCATCTGCGGCAGATCATATTATCGGCAAAGACAACGGAGACTGCAATAGCCATTTTTACCTTATATGCCAGCTGTTATGGCGTGCTACCGATATAGGTGCTAGCTATACCATTAGGCTTCGGCATACGTAGCAACCCACGCTGAAAACTCGGTGGCTCGTCTTAAACTTAACGCTGTTGTAATTTTGGGCTGAGATGGCAATCATACATCAAGGCTAAATCAAAAAGCCTGGATTTCGACCGACTTTTTGTTAAACCGCCATTGAAATTTGCCTGTCCCCTATGTTCTATTAACTGGATTCTTATTGGAGGACAGTCACAGCGTGGTAAGATCGGCGCCACCAAAAAGGTTTGCGGTCGATGTACGTGTTCATGAAACAGGCCATGTCGAGACGGGGGCCAACGCGACACAAGTGACCAACGTGTGGTGGATTAAATAAATAGTTGTGCCCCAAGTTAATGATCCGGTCAACGTGGAACTGGCATTGAGACGCGAGATACACAAAGCGGCTTTCCCACGATTTGCAGACTGGAAATGCAGAAGAAAAAAAACGGGCATAGCGAGAACCAGGAATCAGAGTATTATCTATCTGACGGTGGACAGCGACACAAATATCCGAAACGTCAGATACCAAAT
Organism: Ligula intestinalis; assembly: GCA_036362985.1. Classification (NCBI taxonomy): domain Eukaryota; kingdom Metazoa; phylum Platyhelminthes; class Cestoda; order Diphyllobothriidea; family Diphyllobothriidae; genus Ligula; species Ligula intestinalis. The sequence continues at coordinate 12,097,258 of JAYGXS010000005.1, read as the reverse complement.
AAAACTCCCCCCGCCAACGGTCTTTCTCTCGATATCACTAAGTGTTCCTCATATACCTTCAGATTTCACATGCTTTGCTGTGAGCAGTCTTCTTGTGGATGACCTGAGTATATGTTGAGGTTTAAATAGCACATAAAAAGTAAGATTTAGAAGCTATTTAATTCAAATCGCTAACTCAACACTCATAACCCCTTCCTTCTGATGGCGGGGGCAAATGGTCTTCCCACATGGCAAATTACAGGTTTATTCAGTCGTTTGATTTCAACAGCTGGCTCCTTATCGTTCGTTTTAACAAGTAACATGAACAGGGTAAATCCAAGCACCATAAAAAGAAGTTCACAAACAAGCAATAGCGAAGTTCCAAAACCTTAATCAGATGAAGTATGTTAAGGTAAATAAAGATAAATGCCTTTAAGCTCCCTATCGGTAACACAGCAGCCAAGAAATGCACTGGTGTAGTAGACCACTTCAGAGGAAATCGCTTACGACGAAAATCGGCAGACGCCTATTAGTTCTTAAAAGTAAATATAAACGACTACTCGCTCGTTATAAGTAACCTATTAAAATATGTAGGCATTACTCTCGTGCCTCGGCGTATTGGCGATGCCGGCTGATTCGACCAACGCGTGCGACTAAGCAAAAAAGCCGGTGGCATAAAAAATCCTCAGTCAGTGTTGGGAAATTCTAGAAGTTTGTGTTTCTTTTAAGGGATTTTAAGGAAAAAAGCTGTTGCTCTTGGAAGAAAAGTATATGCGAGTTAGGACCAGTCTGCTGCTGAGAATGTAAGGAAAAACAGCGGGAGTTAGTCGCGGTTCTAGCATGATGAGAAGACTGTAGAGGTCACGAAAACATCGCCGGAGTGCCGAAAATGCCCCGATGACAAGTTCTTGCTGTTTGCCGAGTCTGCCGACAGGGTGAGGAAAAAAATAGGAAACTGCCACGATCATCAGCGGGCTCTTGAGAGCCGCCATGAAGGAGAACGTAACCTAGCGATAGAGACGATGTTTGACGTGATCGTTGCAGTTCACATAAAAATAAAGGAGATAACACAAAGGTCTTAATGTAGAAATCAACATATTTCACCGTGAATGCTCTGTGCATCACCACACTGATCATAGGACATGAAATCTACGCACACTCTTTCCATTGCCCACCCTCTTAACCCACGCTAAGTGTTCAAGCTAGTCCCGAAATCTCCCGGTATTCGCCGAAAAGCCTATAAATGCACCGACGGGGTAGAAGGGAAGGTGGCATGCCATAACTGTAAACGAAAAAAATTTGCAGGCTTGGTGCTAATAAGGCTTGCTACCTTGTAGTGGTCATTGCCTGCCCGATTCCTAGCCTTCCTGTCGTGAACTGAATCCAACTAGACCTCAAGGTCATGGCGGCTGCCAGACTTACTGGCGCACGTGACGTGGACCACCCACTTCGATCTCCACGCACACGCTGCCAAAGCAATCATAGGCCGACCTAGCCAAGGATCGTTTCGTTGACTACTCACCTTCATCAGACCACCCACACCTATTTCTGCTCTACTACTATGTCCCTTCTACTATCTTCCTAAGCAGTTTTTTTCTCTTGCACACTTTTTCAACATGGAGGCCCGTTGAACACTGTCTCCATTTTCACTGCAAGAGTTTTTTTTAACTGCCATAATTTTTCGTTTTTAGTTCAAAATTACCTGCAAAACATTGCTCAATGTTGCCCCAAAAGGACAATTTCTGCTGACATTATTACGACTTTCTACGTCTACTTGCACATATTGTCAAATTAGTTTTTGAATTTTTATTTTTTCGAAATTAACTTTGTACAGATAGTGCCATACCGGCGCTGAAAAATATAAATTCTAAATTCCAAATTCCAGATCGCTCTCTCTCTCTCTGTCTACTGGCCTGACTGCTCTCAAACTGGGACTTGGACCGCGGCTGGCTCTCCTGCTGGTCGTAAGCTCTCCAAGTCAAATTTCTGTCCATCTATTCTCCGTTCATTTGTGTACACAATCAACTCCTCCTTCTACTCTAGCCTTTACCAACTTCTACTCTACTAAGTAACCATGGTCTGAAGATCGCAGTTGCCTGGGTTTGACTCACTTAACCCCCTGCGATAACTTTACGAGGTGAGTTTTTCCACCCAGTGCATACGTCATTCATTCAGACAATATACGGCTGTTGTCATTTATGAGGAATATTCCTGACCGAAACCGACAAAGCATCAAGCCCATGTCACTGTGTTTAGAGCCCTTAACATTTAGCCAAACAGTTACCAGTTCCAGTTACCAGTGTGTCTCGAGAGTTGAGATTGGCCACAATTGTTCCTTCCAGTTTTCCTCTTGTTTGTTAGTGATGCACAGTTATCAATTATATCAATTGCTGTATGGCTGCTAGTGGGTATCGCAAGTGCGTTTCACACCACAAAGGGACGAGTTTATCACGCATAGATTAGTGGGCCTCCATCCGCCAAATCTCTTGAAGGTGCCCAAACCTCCACTTGACACTAAATGCACGCCACTTTGCCCCCTTCAATGCGGCGAAATGATACCGTGTCGTACAATTAGAAAGTTGACAGAGCTGATTCAGCAGAAATCTGCATTCGTGTGCTTGAAAGCACCAAACGCATAGTCAGCAAATTCCCGAACGTCTTAACATCCCCAGACAGCCTTGTAGACCGAATCACGGTCGCATCGCGTGTCTGACGCACTGGTCTGTTGGAAACTTTGCAGAAACGTCTGTCGCGTAGAGAGGGCAGACATAGTGCGCGTCTGTGCTGCGGTCATGTCCAACCTAGTGGCAGTCGCTTTGAAGCATTAAAATGCACTGTGGTTTTACTAAAAAGGCGTCAGTTTAAGCAATTCAGTAGCTATTTCACAAGAAACCTGTATAATAAAATTCAAGAATAAATTAGTGTGTTTGCTTTTGCTGCACCGTCGATCCATGCTGCTATCGCTATCCACACTGTGGAAGATGGCCACCAATTCGAATTCACAGGCACGCGGATAATGGCACGCACCAGTAATAAGACGGGACAAGAACAACTGGAGGCCTAGGTGTCAGGCCACAACTCCATCAACAGGCGTGTGGATAAACCACCCCGTTATTTTTTCCTCCGTCAGCGCGATCAGGAACCGCGGCACTGTTCGTGTCCACGTACGCACTCTACCACGCCAAAGGTGCACGACACGGTGCCAAGGCCGCACGGCGTAGTGCCAAGAACGCGCGCGTAGACGAGACGGGAAGACGGCGTGAGCGTGGACCAACCACGAATGCTACCCTCTCTCGTACTCCCATTTATTTGTAACCGGACCAGAATAACATATCAATGCTTGCTGTTCTCTCATTTTCTCTGTTGGAAGCTTCTTTTGTAGAGTCGGAAACTCAGACTAATATAGTTGCCATCCCAGTGAGCTCGTCCTTGTATTCCTAACAGAGAGTTCTCTCAGAAGAAGAAGAAGATGATGATGATGAAGATGAAGACGAAGAGGAAGCGATTACTGGAACAAGAGGTTTACTGTCCTGGCGCTTCGGGAATCCTTACTCAAAGGTAATAGAAGAACAGTCTGAGACATGCCCTTATCTGCGCATGTCTCAGACAGTTCCCTTTTTATACCTCTCTTCCTCGCCAAATGCCCTATGCATACCCATTACTTGAGCGTTTGATTACGAAAGACATCGCACGCGAAAAACCCTTTGTTGAATTTTGACGGATTTGTGCACACCCCGTCCCTTTATGCAGCCCATTATAGCAAGAAGAATTTTGTTCCCCCGGCGTTTCGAAATCCGTCGTGGATCCATCATCAGAGACAATAGCAGAAACGGACAGTTCATACACAGTAGGATGTTTAAGATACAGTCGCTATGCGGCTTCATACCTAAACAAATTAGCGGATTCCTTACATCAAGGATAGTTGCCTACTTGTGTGGTAATTGCTGAGTACTTTGTGTGGGGGTCGTGACTTGTGGAAATTTCATTAGCCATGCCGGACTTGGGCGTGCTGATCGCTCGGCCAACGCAGATGCTGCGCTATTTTTGTGCCACCTTAGTCCTCATCAAATGGAATTAGGTGCCTACGTTTAAGAAAGGTTTCAAGAACTTCTTCCCGGGAAAACATCAATTACTTAATTAGCCCTAAACGCAGTTGCGTGGGACGCACTGCTGTGAGCCAGCAGAAAACGTGGCCGAACTGAAATTTCTTTGGCAGAGGTTTAGAGGAGATGTAATCCATATACGTTGGTCCATAGGTGCATGCGTAACCGAGACGAGCGGCAAGGTTGCACTTACCCCACATTTTGGTCAACAATTCAATACGTTTAAAGTATCGGAAAGCATCAGTCACTGGAATTGGAGTCGCTCACTGGCCAGAGGCAACTATAAGGCCTCTGACAATGAGGCCATTATACCTACTGCCACGGCAAGAAACATCTGGATTTTTCTATAGCGTCGGCTGCATTTGTGGACAGAGCAACTTTGTCAGAGGACCTGGATGACTTCTCAAGACGTGAATTGCCGAACACGTGACCGCAGTTCATCCGACAAGAACCAGCTACTCACTCAAAGGTGATGAGGTCGAAATTCTCGCGAGAGGTGATAATCGTGTGAGCCGCTAGTTGCTTAAATCATGGTTTATGGGCCCCAAGTTTGGTCAAAACAATTCATTGGTCGGGGAGTGCACAGGCAAAGAAGTGTAATAATGCCAGCATCACCGACCCAGATAGCCGAGCAATCATCATGCCCAAGCCCACCACGGCTAATGAAAGTTCGACACGTCACGACCCGCACACCGCCCATCAACGATCAACGCAAAAGCGGGCAACCATCCCGGATGGTTGGGAGCCTTTAATTGTCAAAGGTATGCAGCAGCATAGCGATACTGTACCCCATAAATGCTGCAACTCTCCGTGTATGACTTATCCGTTTCTGTTGTTGTCAGATGATGGATCCACAACGGATTTCGAAACGTCGGGAGAAGCAAATTCTTGTTCCAGCAATCGCACATGCTTCTTTGCAATTGCTCCCTTGGACTGAGATTTGCGCTTTTATTGGCAATGCATAATTAATTCAAATTTGAACCTTTTTCACTCATGAAGTAGTTGCCGGCCATTAAGCCCACCTTGGGCCCAGACAAAATTGGGCTTAATAAGTGGCGGGCTTATTAACCGTGGGCTTGATAGCCGGCGACTACTGTATTAAGAATAGAAGTGTGAGTACAACTCAACCGGAAAACCTATGCAATAATCCCCCAGTCTGATTGACCTCCTGTTCGTTATTTTATTGTACGCCAAATCGTGGTTCAGAAATGTGATCCTCTCCAATGACGGAAGAATTTCTGTCACTTAATTATGAGTGAGGTTGCCAATTTTTGGGAACCGTGGCACAAAAGGTTGGACCACTCCCTCTCTGTGTCAGTTTCCTTAAGGATGCAAACACTTAAATACTTAGAGGATAATTATGTAACGGCCTGGAGAGTCATCGAGGCAGCCATACAATTTGCTTTCGCGTCAGAGTGAGCGGGGCGAGGACCTAAACGGTCAGCAAGAGGAACGTGGAGTAGATTTTTGCTCAACAACAGACGTCAAAATAAGACCATAGGCCTGATATCGACCCTGTAGACTGTCCATTTGAAGGGTAAACTAGGAATACCCTGAAGTCCTGACCCAAGGATTACTCCTAAATCTGTCGGCTATTTAGCTAAGGCGAACGGCTTCTGCTACGTTTATGGGGGCAGCGGGTCTAAGAAAACCCTACTTGAGTAACCGAAAATGGGACTGAACCCGTTTCTGCTACCGCTTTATGCTAATGTATCAGATGATGAATCCGCGACGGATGTCAAGACGTCAGGCGCATAAAATTATTGGGGCAGTGGTGCTAAGAAAACCCTTCTTTAGTAACCGAAAAGTGGACTGAACTCATTCTATTGAGTCAATGAGCTTAGCCCGTTTGGAGAGAAACCGCTAATGATGCCAGCTAATTTTCAACAACTTGTTAGCGAAACAATGACAAACAAGAGGTTCAAATGCCTACAAACCAAACTCTTCTGCCAGTCTACCTAAAATGCTAACGCTTTAAGGAAGGAATATGAGAATGAGCAAGGCTCAGTCATATATCTGTACTTTTAGGAGGAATGAGGAAGACGAAATTATTATTTATGCTCCATAAGCCGGCTGTGCATAATCTAAAAGTATTACTAATTCTTAAGGTATTTGACACTGTAGGCAGTCCGTGCTTGTACAGGGTTTGTTCACAGAGATGCCTAAACATTCACCCTTTGTTCGACCCAAAGCGAACTGTCAACGATCTGGACGGATGCCTCTGTTTTCCAGTTCCATTGGCGGACTCTGCAATCAGCAAGGAAAATCAGGACGCGGCTTCCACACGGTGATTATCCTGGGAAACTTTGCAATGCCCACCGTTGGAACTCCCTTTTATTCTCCTAAATCCGACGCATTGCCCCCACAAGAGCAACAGTCTTTCTCCTAAAAATCCCTGAGGGTTTTTTTACACTGTCTGCTCCTAGTTTCATCCTATGACACAGGACAACTGGCCTCGCCAACAGTCTGAGAAACAAGTTTTCGGCTATCACTGCACATATGTACAAATAGGGCACTCAAAGGAATTTTTTCCTACATATCCCTCAATATACTGATACTGATACAAGTGAAGAGAACTACCCCTTCTGGAAGAGCGTTCCACGCTGAAAATACTCTGTTGGTCAAGAAAAATTTTCTTCCGTTGATCCTTGCTTTGCCCGGGCGTAGTTTAAGGGAATGCCCGCGCAAAGTTGGCGTGTTAGCCCGGGCAAAGGAATCACCAGGAACGAAACAACAATGCAGGTTATTCATAATACGGAAGGTTAATATGAGGTCCCCTCGGAGTTGTCTGTAGGAAAGGGGAAATCAATCGAGAATGGACAGTCTGCTTTCATAGGGCAATGTTCCTAGACCTTTGACTATCTTTGTCGGTCGTCTCTGGACATTCTCTAAGACAGTTCAATTTTTGACAGTCTATGGTCTCCATTCCTGCATAGCAAAATTCGGGTGCGGCCAAATGAAGCTTCCAAATATTTTGGAAAAGCTGTCTTTTTCAAACCTCATAAAGGCTCATCTAATCAGCTGTAACATAGAGCTGGCCGACTTCGCCGCCTTAGTACACTTCACCGTTGGTTTGAGTGAAGAAGTTATCCACACACCCAAGTCCTTCTGACTCTCAACTTGTTGCAGCGGAGTACCATTTAAAGAAAAAACTTTCGTGCAGGATGCTCTACAACTGCCGATTTGAAGAAAGTATCATTTACTTACATTGAAAGGCATTAGGAAAAGCTTTCACTAGTCCTGTAATCTGTTTAAGTTGGCCTGTAGATGGTTTTCGGCTGCCGTACTTTGGACAACTTTCCATAATTTGATGTCATCGGCAAACAGGGTGACTTCACAGTCTAGATCCCTGACACAGTCGTTAATGAACATGAGGAACGATACGGGACCTATAACTGAGCCCTGTGGGACGCCACTCACCACAAATAAACCCGAGGACTGCTGGCGACTGACTTGGACTCTTTGTGACCGTCCTGTCAAAAAGTGTTGGATCCATAGGAGGAGGTTCCCGCGTACGCCTGCGGTGCGCAACTTAAGCAGCAGGCGTTGATGAGGGACGGTATCGAACGCCTTTTTGATGTCAATGTAGATCGCATGCACCGTTTTGCGCTCGTCACATGCTTTGGTCCAGCTATCAAGTGAGAATAGCAGATTGATAAGACAGGACCTACCACTGCGAAAACCGTGTTGGGCATCGGAAAGGAGGTAATTCTGTTCGAGGAACTGCATCAACGCCTTCTTAATGATTTTTTCCATGGTTTTGCAACAAATGGAGGTAAGGCTCACCGGCCTGTAGTTATTTGCGGAAGCTCGGCCTCCACTCTTGTAAAGTGGGGTGATGGTCGCTGTCTTCCAATCAGATGGTAGATAGCCCGTCATAAATGATGCCTGAAAGGTGAAGGCTAGCGGTTTGGCCATTTTAGGAGCTAGTTCCTTCAACAGCTCAGCCGGGATTGCATCGGGGCCTGGGGAGTTCAATTCTTTCAAATTAAGGAGCTCATTTTTAACTACATCTTCGGTGAAGACGATTGTATCAAAAGATGGAATCGAATTGCCTTCATAAGTGCGGGATAGAAAACCGGGTTCAGTCATCTCGACGGAACGGAAGAACTAAGAGAGATGGTCACCTTTATCCTTGTCCTCTGAGATTTTGGCACCTTTGACAGTTCGCAGTAGGGGGATAGGATCCTTATTCCGCGTGCTCTGTCTTATATAACTGTACAGGACTTTGGGGTTAACCACGGCTCGGTTGAACAGATCCTCTTCGAACTGCTGTCGGGCTCTGACAATGAGACGTTTGACTCGGTTCTTCTGCATTTTGTACCTTATAAGAGATTCAGTCGACCTATCAATTCGGTAGTTTTTAAACATTATTCCTTCTTGTTAACTTCGGTTTTTAAGGATGGATTCAGCCAGCGAGGCCTGTCGCGTAGCGAGAATTTTAAGCTCATCCAGCAATGGGGCATTGGCCTCAGGATTGCTCATCGGTGGTCGGTAGAAAGTTAAGATATCAAGGCTTTGGAAACCCATTGATCTTACAGTTAACCATACCACTTCTTGGCAAGAAGGATTCGCCGTTTTTTCAGAAACATACAAACCGTTCTTCACGAAGGTAAATACGGCTCCGCCTCTTCGGTTGTCTCTGTCTTTCCAGAACAGTTGAAAGCCAGGTATTCCAATCTCGTGATTGTCAATCTGGTCCGACAACCATGATTCTGTTATCGAAATAACATCGGGAAGGAGGTCGGATACGTTGATCCTTAGTTGATCCATTTTTGAAAGTAAGCTGTGCGCATTGGTATACATAAATGCCAATTTTGAATTCTTGCGTGGTCCATTTGTAGCCCCAACGCAGGCTTCTGTAGTAGCTGCGTGGTCATGCAAATCGGTTTGTTCCATGAGGGGGAAGAATGTCCTTCGACTATATGGTCCTTGAAGATCACGAGATTCGGTTCTCCTTTGATTGTGCATTCCCTCAATTCTAGAACTAGCATGTGGCATTTCAACCTGTCGGCAGGAGAGTAATCCGGCTGAAAAAACACATCCTTTCTAGAGTACTTCAATCGAAAACGTCTTGACAGTAGAAGTTTTGCTTCTGTATCGCTAGTTAGGACGATCTTTAGTGTCATGTCTGCTGATTTGAGTTTGGGCGAATTCCAAGACGAAATATCTTTTGATCAAAGATCTCCTCAGATGGTTGTAGAAGCTCGTTTAGGAGCTCTTGGAATAACCCTTTATCAGCCTCGCTTCTTTCGCTGGGTGTTTCAGCAGAGGACTCGGGTAGTCTCTGTATGATGATGCAGTTGCCCTTGTGAGGGCCGCTGCTATTGATTGGGGGTTTTCGGTTATCCTCCGACCACTCCAAATCCTCAAATGGTTGATTGATTGCGGGCTTTTGGTTATCTTCCGACAACTCAGAATCTTCAGATGGGCCTCGCAAAATAGAAATGCCTGCTGGTTCATCCGGACTAGTAACGCTCTGTGCACGGTGAACGGGGTCTTTATCTGGGGACCGCTGAGAGGGATCCGACACTACTGGAGTGCAGGTCTCCTTAACTTTGGCTGTGATTACCTTTTGATCTGATATTTGCTTATTGGAAGAGCTCGACGAATACTCTTTCGCAACAAGGCAACTTTCTTGTATTATAGCCGGTGACCTCTTGCTCTTAGTCTTTGGCTCTTTAGGAGGCGCGACTGGACTGCTTTTTACGGGTATTTTAGACACCACTTGTTTGTTTCCTGTGGATATGTTAGGCACACCACCCCTCATTCTACTACGGGTTGTTCTTTGTGTAGTTTCCTCCGGAAAAAAAGACCTGTTGATAAGCTCTTTCATCTCTTTGACTTCTAGTTCGAGCCGGTTAAATTTGGCGACTAGCATCTGGACCATTAATTGGCATGCAGAAACCGGCTGGTCTACTTGCGTCGTCTGCGCTAAATTTAAGACACTTTTCGAACGCCTCTTCGACCTTTTTGTAAAAGATGAGCGTTACACTTTGTTCTCCTGTTTTAAAAGCCAAGCAGGCAAATTTTTAGCAGTCCTGGTCGCCAGTTGCCTTTGCGTACGGCCAGGGCTCCCTTTGGCCGGTTAATTGGAAGGCTTTTAATTGGAGTGACGAAAACAAGTTCGGTCGCATAGCACGTCCTCTCTATGGAACAACGTAGTCTTCACTTAATTGTATTTGAGATGTTGTCTCCGGTCAAGGCTAATGATATAAAAACGGGTTTTCTCGGAACTGACTGGTCCGTAGATTTTGGCCGTAAAGGGCTGCCGTATTTTTGAATGAAATGTAAAGGGTAGCCACGCTATTTTATGCAGGCAATCTCTGCTGGTAGGGCCTTTTTGGACTTCCTCCTGCTCAAAGAGAATGGTGGTTCAATAAGGCGCACTTTTTTCCACAAGACAATACCTACATTTAATCAGTCTTGTGCCTATGCAGTGGAAACGGAATCTGGTACTTACCAATGTTCAGAGAGCCAGGAATATTTGCTCCAATGGGACCCTACCAGCAGAGCTTGCCTGAATAAAAGAGGCCCTACTAAAACGTGGCTACCCTCTACATTTCATTTAAAAATACAGCAGCTCTTTACGGCCAAAATCTACGGACCAGTCGGTTCCGAGTGAACCCGTTTTTATATCCTTAGCCTTTACGGGCGACAACATCTCAAATACAATTAAGTGAAGACTACGTTGTATCATACAGAGGACGTGCTATGCGGCCGAACTTGTTTTTCTCACTCGAATTAAAAGCCTGCCAATTAACCGGCCAAAAAGCCATGCCTGTGCACGCCACCTCAAATTGCGTCTATGAATTCACCTGCACTTACGGATGCAAGTACATTGGCCTTACGCAAAGGCAATTGGCGACCAGGACTCCTGAAAATTTACCTGCTTGGCTTTTAAAACAAGAAAACAAAGTGTCACGCTCATCTTTACAAAACATATACTAGACAGTGCTCAGTCCGTTGACCCCAACACACCTTTCCGCATTCTTGTTCGAGCATGAACAAACCGGACCGTGCGTTATATGGAAGCATCCTACATATGGCGAGAGAAACCCGACCTATGTAAGCAATTAGACCATGTAGTTAATCGTCAATTGCCCTGGTAAATACATACCACAATTTTATTTTTGTTAATTCCCCTCCCTTCTTTTATTGCCAAGTTTAACAGTTGACATAACTTTTGGCCACTTGCCACGTTAACATGCCATTGTTATGATCGATTTTGTGAAAAGTCAAAATGGTGTGTTCGCCAATTGTTTCGTTATTCATGCACAGAGCGGACGCACTTGATAAGCGCTCTCGAACTTTGCTTGCGCAAATAAATTCTGTTGTTTTTGCCTGCTTCAACTGGGAAAAATGTTTGAAACATCTGTGAGATGTGCGATTCATCTGTTGGTTCCCAGCTTTTTCTGTTTGTATTATTGTTGACACATACTGATTGCGAATATATAGCTTCTTAATTAACTCGCAAATTTATTTCTGATCCCAAGCAGAGATTAATATATTCAAGGTCTATAGGCATAGATGGAAGTTTGGTGTAGGTATTGGGACTGGACTCCACCAGCCGCCTTCGAAGAACCGCGTACTACACCCATGCTGTCAACCGGCGAATTTATCATACTGGTGGCCTTTTACTGGCCTGCAGGGTTGATGTTTCCCTCGGTCAAATGGCTTCAATTGGACGCAAGCCTGTTCAGATACCATTTGTGGACAATCAATGAATTCACAAGGGCTAAACATACTCATTCATTATCAACAAGAGGTTCAATAAAAGCACAAGCAGTTGCCTAAACTGTGTAAATAACTGCCAAATCCTCTCACTTATTTGTGATTAACGAACCAAATGTGATCAAATACGGTATATATTACAGATGAATCCTGTGTGCCTTTAAGAAATGCTTAATTGAGAAGAAGAAGAAGACTAGATCGCTGGGACAATATGTTTATTCTGCTACTCATGTCTCTGATGACGAATCCACGACGGATATCGAAACGTCAGGCGAATAAACATATTGTCCCAGCGATCGAGTCTTCTTCTTCTTCTCAATTGCTTCCTGGGACACGGATGTTCGCTTGCATTGGCAAATGCTTAATTATTATTGTGTGACAGAATCATGCATGCAGGCACGCCAGGTTTAATGATCTCACGCAGGTCAACAGTCATGCAGGCACAGTGTGTACTCACCCGTCTATGATTCTGCACAGTTTGAGTCACCAGGGTGACTGGAAAAGAGCACGCGTACGGAGATACCTCAAGCATTCATTGAACCAGTAAATTATTCAAGCCTACATTTGGTACTGTCTGTCAGTCACGTTAACCAATAAACACGTCATTTAGTGCATATAGGCCGTCTATCGATCAGCTAGGCTGAAGCCTGTTGCTGGCGGAGAGGGAAACAGTGACATCAACCCTCAGTGAATTTCTTTCTGCACTATAAACCGTCTGGTGCGCTTCAACCAATCGCGGTGCGTTAAAAGCCATGGTTTGGTGTGTTGCTAACTGGCGGGATAACTTGGACACTGCAGTCGGCCCAGTGTGTATCATGTTGTGTGCAGTGTTTTATTGCGGGTTGAGAGTCGGCTTTAATGGCTCCTTTCTAATGTGGCCGTTATGGCACTGCCAAGTGGGGGCCTACCTAGCGAAGCGTGCTGTTGCTAGGCGTGTTGAGTGTTGGTCGAGCCAGCCGCCTGCTCTCCCCCCCATCTCCGGTCTTCTTGACTCTTGTGTGGACATCGGGTTCGGAGTGGGAGTGGGGAGAGAGGGGGTAGATTCTCTGCGAGTCTATTTTCATACTAATCCAATAAAACTCACCGCGTTTGCCATCAGTTTGCTGAAGCCCGTGGTGGACATCTTGGAAATCGACGGTCTAAATATCATTGAAAGGCAGGTAAGTCTTATGGCCAAGAAATAGGATCCCCCTACCTACGAAGACCATTAGGGGAGTATATGCATGCTTTCGATAAACTGCGATTGAACCGGCCCATTTATTAGGGAACGGGGTAGAAGGCCAAATGTACGATCGATAATACTTACCTTTTCATACAAGTGGGAATAGGGGGAATAGAGGGGTCGATGAGAGACGGTTTGGAGCCGTCCAAGGGGCAAGGCGGAGGAGGAGAGGAGGGGTGCAGAGGATAGCATTCCGTTTAGGTTGTTATTGGCCATGGCAGATGCAGAGCTTGAAGGAGGTTCTTTCATGCGCAGAAGATTGACTTCCTTTACCTGGTAGCAGGGGATTATGCTGTCCTTAACATACCCTGACCCAGAGACTTGCGGTAGTTAGGTAGGAACTCATAAATCACTAAGTTTTAAGTGATGTAACTGAACAAACTCTGTATTCTGCGTTTTGGGTGTGATCAGCTCGTAGGAGCAGATATATCCGGTATGAGTTTATGCGAAGTGGATACTCGAAAGCGTTTTTAAGCAAACACCTACGTCTTTGTCTCCAGATAACCCGACTAGAAACAAAAACTGTGTAATGACATACGCTGCCATACATCAAGGATGCACCAGAGACGACCAAACGTATTGCTAGGTGTCAGAATCGCACAGCTGTCCAAAGCTACCGTGTAGAGCACAGTCACGAAAATCAAGGACATTAAATCCGCATAAAAAGTCAAGTGTAGTGTATCGCGTCGCATGTCTAAATTGTACTCGTAACTACATAGGCAAGACTGGACGCGTGCTCCATGCACCCGACTTTTTATTGGGATTTAATATCCTTGATTTTCACGACCCTGCTATAGAACGTAGCTATGGACAGCTGTAAAAATCCGACACCGAGCAATACGCTCGGTCGTCTATGGCACATCCTTTATATATGGCGGCGTATTTCAATCCATAGTTACTGTTTCTAGTTGGGTTATTCGAAAGCAAACACGCGGTCACCTGCTTACGAACGCTTTCGGGTAGACTTTTCGCGTAAACTGATCTCAGACATAGCTGCCCGTTCGATTTTATCACGTCCAAAAGGCAGAATACAGAGCTTTGCTATGTTTATCGCTGATAGATAAATGTAAGGATATTCGAACAGTACTTCAGTGTTTATTCAATGAGGTAGCAGAGAGCTCGAAAGAGCGGATGTAAGGCGACTGGAAAACTTCAGTTCTTTTCGATGCATCATCCCTCTCCTCAGAACCTTAAATTGCTTGACTGATAAGGACATTATTGCGCAAGGACTGAGGCAGATTGAATAATGATAACACTTTTGCTTTCAACAGGCAACTATATGTTATCGTAGAGCTAAGCTTATATGTCGTTTCTCCTTTGGGTGTTTTTGTCATCTGCTGACATAAACCTCTTACTTGACTTAACTAAATGTACCCAGTTGGTAAAAGGATTCACCTTACTCATTACGTTTTCCGCTAGAAGTCGACGACCCATTTTAGGCATTCGCTTAGAATTGAAATGTCATGTTAAGGCTTAATTAAATTACCCTTTAAGATTGCCGCACTTTTTATTTTCACGGATATTATCAACTGTGCAAAGCAGCTTAGTGGAACCCAGGGATCTTAACCTATTTGGTATGGACACAAACAGAGTGCGTATTTGGCAGTTGACTCGAAAAGAAGCCTTCGGATTGCAAATGGTATACGCAAAAAGAACGTCGGTATTTCCTGTATATGTATACTTTATGTTTATATTAAAGGCGAGATTTGTCCAGTTAACACAATTAGAGTGGATAATACAATGCAAAAGCAAGGGGATTTTTGTTTCTGTAGTTTCGTTAAAAATCTGAACAGCTTTAAAGTAGACAATCCGGCGGCAGAGGCGTCAATAGGATTTAACGCGCAACACAACTCATCTTCACGAGGAGGGAATGCATGGCAGACTGCGTATTACATATTCGTCTGCGAGTTCTTCATCTCCGACGTTTCGACATGAATTGCAGACGTGCGAGCATACTGATGTATATGAACAACACTTTGCACTTTCATCTCGCAGAAACAGGGTAACCACGAAAGCTGCAACAAAAGACAGCACTTTTACGTCAACGATGAAAATATTCTTCTAAAAGTCAGCAAAAGCACATTTACTTGAGGAGAATAGTTGACGGGAGGACGGCAAAGCTCCGTAAATCTAACATTCCCTGAATTCCTAGTGTAGCGGTAGACCCACAAAATTTATCAAAAAATACTTACAGCTATCTGTGTACACTTCTCGGCAACTGTGTTCAGATATTTTCTCACCTGAAGAGATTGTCTTTAAATAGAGCCAAGATAGGTCCACAGCAAGTAGCATACAAAATATGGAAGGACTGAAAGTCGGTCTGTTTGCAGCCAATTTCAGAAGTGTATTACGTCTGTTGACTGACGATATATTGTGAGGTCAAACTAGGATAAAGTGATTCCTTGGTGTTTCGAATCTCCCCGCGAAATAAAATGAATCCCGTGCTTAAGCTGGATCTTTGCTTCTGGGACCTGTAGCGGCTTTATTTAAGCTGGCATTCGTCTTTTATTGGACAGTATATGTAATACTTTATTGTCGGTAGTCAGTCCATGTGTGTGGAGAAACCAGGCAAGCATTCCACTGATTTATATCGTGCTTTCGATTTTAAAGCATTCACGTACTCCTTATGATTGGATTTCGTAAAGCAGCACCCGCACAGGGCGCACAGTGTGGTTTACTAGTGAACGTCGTCAACAATCAATAGAAAACGCTGATTTTAGACCTTTCGCTTACCAAGAGCACAAAAGCCTGAACACGTGCCGTACACGCCCACCCAGCCTCCATCCAAATTGAGCTGGGACGTTACGGCCGCAGTCAGCAGGCCGCTTGGAGCCTACAGTTTAAGAGGACAAATATTACAAGACATACTTTATATACATATATATATTGCATAAAATATCTTTAAATTGACAAGAGCATCGAAAAAACAGACAAAAAATCTGTTCTACTTCAGCAACGATTTCACTAAGCGTTCATTTTTTAAGTGGCTGAAAAGAACTTCGTTAAAAAGCCGGCATTCTGAGGTGACTGAAATAATTTGGGATTATTTAATACGATGATTAATATTACAACCCTAAGAAACATTTCAGGTGGCAGTTTGATCCTCGCTGGGCGGGGTTTTCTGTTCGGTTAATAAATGTACGATGTGACAGAAACTTTCCAGGTAGTGCTCACCTCGAAGAGTATACATATTTCTGGCTGAGACTGTTTTGTTGCGTTTGCTTTTTTATACCAAGAGGAGGACAGTTAGAATTGACAAGATACACTGTAAAAAACTTTGTTTGTCTCGGGACCGTAACTGTACTTTATACCACCGTCCTGATTTTTGACAGACATTTTGTTATTTATATAGTTCACTTCAAAAGTGAGGTAAAGCTAGAAGGGGCTGTGTTCTGTCAGGAAAGTCATGCACCAGGGTCTTTGTGAGTGATCGCCTTGACAAAAATTGTGGAACAGAGTACGGATGCGTTCTTTGAGAGCAAGTGAGACCGGGATGTCACTTTACTAATCCGAATATTTTATCCATTCATATTTGACTTCCATTTGGTCATCAATTTTAGCTTGCCTCTTAACTCCTTTTCCGTTCAAAGCACATATCTCGATCTCACCAAAAAATTATTAACATACATCTCTTGGATGCCAGATTTTGCGCCTTTTATCTGGTCATGTAATTAATAAACCTGAAGACCTAATTTTTAGAATACGAACGAGGTGGAAATTACGCTGACGTACAGCTGCTAGGAAGACCAGACCATAAATTGTGGCAAAGTTCTTTGGTCCAAATAGAGTATTGCAGGCTCCGGCCAGAATGACAAAATGCCCCGCCAGAACGAAGAACAGTAAAAACACCCAGATCGCGAACAGATAGATGCCGACAACTCCGGTGGCAACAAAAGGGAATGTCGCAAACAGGATTGTCCACAGGAAAAGAAACATCAATTGTGGGAACTGCAATGAAATCAAAGACAAAAGTGCGCGTGAATTTTAATTAAAAGTGACTTTAAGGAATGGTGCATTGTTCGGCAAAATAAAACAAGCAAATTTATGGAAATTTGGGAAAGTCCTGATTGGATAGATTGAATGGCCACCATAGTTGGATGGTAACTGATCTGGCAGTCGTCAAAAGGGACCAAAAAGGAAAGAATGTTCATCGACCTTGTGACCCATACCTTCGGTTATAAGGGGTGCCTAATGGACACTGTCGGGTTGCAAGATAATGCCTCTGTGTGTATGTATCGACCTATTCTACGATTACTTCCGATGAAGAGTTCTCGACAGAACCCAAAGCGACAGGCAAATAAACTTCTTGTTCCAGGAATCGCATCTCCACCTCTAAAAACATTCTTCAGCAAACACATGTACGATTATAAGTAGGCTTACGACTATACTCGCAGTTTTTTAACCAACGACAGTTTTTCAGCCTGCGGTCTGCAAACCATGTTGATTCCTATGAAAAATGCTGAGCTCAATTCAATTGTGACAATCAAAAGAGACTGGCACAAGGCAAGAAAACACCTTTAAATAAATTAAAAGTTAGAGCGTGTGTCCTAAGATTGTGTAGACTAAATTGAAGCGAGAATTTAGAAACCTCAGGCTAAAGAAAATCAGGTTTTAGTGATCACAAATTTTTTTCTGAGATGGAAAATAGTCAGTTCCACGACATAGCCATTTTACACGCTCAAGTACGTTGTAACTTTATTTTTTTTCATTATTTTATCCTTCGGTCTTATTGCTCTTCACTGCTGTTTGTTATTTCACACGTCAAATAATTTACCTATCACATCGTCAGTCTTTTGCTTTTCAGCTTTACGATAGAATATAGTATATTTTAGCTGATATATGGTACTCTAAAAAAACTATGCTTTCTTTTGAGATCGGTTGGCTCTGGTTCGCAGTACAACTTGCTGGGTGCAGTGTAAACGATCTGTGCTCTTCATGGATTTTCATGCAAAGTTCTTGCTACTGCATGAAATAGAATCAAAGCTGTAATAAAGGTGCAACGAAAACCTTTGACGGTAACTAAAGCCGCACTGATCACATATTTGAGTTCGCTACATATACTCCCGTACGTGCAATCGGAATGTACAGCATTCAAAAGGGCAGTTTGCTCAATTGAGAGGCTTACCTTGTAAGAAATTCGATCAACTATGAGCCCCCATGTGACTCGGCCGATGCAATTGAAGACAGAACTGCCCATAACCACCCCGGAAAGAAAGCCGTCCTTTAGATTGTTTTCAAGACCATACAGCTAGACAAAAACAAAAAGCATTTAAGGTTGACAAATCAGTGATTAGTCAATCGCTTGTTTCTTAAAAGAGTGCATACACTGAGAATTGTCCCCAGCAGTCAAAGTTCTTTGGACTGCTGAGATTAATAAATAACTGTTTAAACTTTAGATTTTTGCAAAATCTTCTTAGCATGTATGATTTTATTGCGCAGCTAACCCAAAATTATTTGAGGTTGTTTTATTTCGCAAGATAAAGGAATTTCTTTGGAGTTAGGCAAACATAAATTTGGACGCATTGTCAATTATTAAAAAAATATGCCCGAAGGTTTTCCAATAAACACCTCGACCAAAGTTGAACTTAAAAGATGTTAGTGCGACTCGATGCTATTTTTCTAAGCACCAATCTATACGCATTAAGAATTATCATGCTGATAATTCTACCATGCCAACTTTGCATATGTTAACATATTCAAAAAATTCGAGATCCAGATAAATCTTCCTTACATCGTCCCCGGAAAAGGAAGAAGTAGAAGTGATTTCTGGGACCAGAGTGTATTCTGACTGACATTTCAAAAGCTCGCTCGCTTCCATCGTAAAAACGCGGTGTCTGATCTCCTGTTCGCGTTAGATTAATGTGAATGACCATTCGCCCATGTGTCAATCGATTTCACCGATCGATTTACGTGGCTGTTTGAATTGCTTGCGCCTCCACGAGTGTCTTCTTGAGCTGTGTCAAGTCGTTTTTGTGTCTTGTGAGCATTTCCAAGGCTTGGCGCAGCTCAAGAAGACAATCGTGAAGGCGCAAGCAATTTAAACAGCCACGCAAATCGATCGGTGCAATCGATTGACACATGGGCGAATGGTCGTTCACATTTATCTGACGCGAACAGGAGACCAGACACCGCGTTCTGACGATGGAAGTTAGCGAACTTTTGAAATGTCAGCCAGAAGAAACTTTGGTCCCAGAAATTGCCTCTACTTCTTCCTTTTCCGGGGACAATGTAAGAAATATATGTTACAATTTTTAGTACACACCCAATTTTTTAAAGTAATGGAAGAAGTAGGCTCAATTATAAAAAAATGTTCGGTATTTATCAATATTGTTAGATATAAATGCCTATCTTTACGTTCAAGAAAGCATATTTTGTTCAAGCACCTACTTGGTCAATGATTTAATGCTTAATTCTGCCATTTGAAATTTAAAAGCCAAACAACTTCCACGTTTAAAAGCGATTTTCATAACATCACCTTCAAGTTAAAGATGCATTCAACATTTAACTAGAACGTATACTTATCTTTAGTTGCGTTTTGAATATATTTACGCTGAAAATGGCAAATTACTCAATTCTTCCTCTCAACGCATTTAACATGGGTATTTTGTTATTGCGTTAGACCACACCAATTACGTAAAATACTTTAGCATGCAGGCGAACGTTTTGTGCACTCACCTTGTAGGTCGATGTTAGTAAAACCACGGCGGCGATGTCACAAAAGGCAACAATCCATAAGATGTAAAAGTCGATGCACCGTAGTGCATCCTTCACAGAGTAATTGATTATTACTTTTTGCTGTAAAACACATTCCTCGTTTACGTGTCTGAAGCAGATGGAATAATAAGTTGGGTTATCCCGTTTCATACTTAATTAGCTTATTTTTTAAATAAGGCTTACATATTGAATGTATCTGTAGTGTTCTTCTTTTCCAGTTGTCCTAATTCCGAGGGACTATTCATAAATATTGTTAAGGAAAGCCGTAGAAATACAGCAAGTATGCAATATATCTAGTTAACGTTTTTATTAAATTACTGGCTCTTACTTGCAGAGAACTTCATCTTCATATTTTTCTCCCTAAAATTTATATAAAATTTTGTAAAATTTAATAATAAGAGATGTTCTGTGAAACATAATTGAAACTTTGGGAAGATAAGGACCTGAAATGAGTCTGTACCTCAGGCCTCATTCTTAAAAGGAGAAATCCAATAAACTGAAATGTGAGAACGATTCCACCAAGGATTAGAAAGGCATTTGGGATGCGTTGCTCCACGTTTTCAGGATACTTTCTAATATTTGAATAAAAAGAAAAGCTTTCTAAGATTGCAACTGGATACTGATAAAATATAAGCTTAGATGCTTAACACAAAAGGTCATACCCTGCTACTGGCTGTATGTCATCGGGATTTATTATTTGGGTTTGGATAGGTGTAAATACGAGCGCACCTAAACCCAGGCCTGATGCAATTATGCCGACTACAGTTGTTCGTTTCTCGGGAAACCACTGAAATATAAAGTGTACATACAACGTTCCTATTATGAAACAATAGTTAAGATACATCAAAAAATTTGACAGAAATTTAAAGTAGTGGGGCTTACTGATGATGCAACTTGATAAATGACGGAATAAGGAAACCCCATGCCAAGACCAAACAAAATGCAGTAGGTAAAAATATACGGTCCAAGGCCATGATCAACTGTCAGTCGTGTTAAAAAAATACCTCCGCTGAAAGAAATAAACCTCCAATTTTTAAAAACATCATTTTTATCATTGACATAACGCAAAGCATGAATATGTGCAGAACGTTGTTCACACTCGTAGACATCAAGGCATCTTTATCCAAAAAAGTGTAAATTTAAGCAAAATATTCTTTGCTTATTGGAATAAATACGGATGCCACAGTGAAATTATCCTTAATAAAATGTTGATGGAGCATAAACCTCCCATCAGCCTTTGAGGCTCCTGTAACGAAGAGTATGTGTGATATTTATTAACTTCATTCAATTTGCCCTAAAAAGTAAATTTCTTCAGTAAATATTTAACATTTAACGTTAACTTACTTCATTTATCACTCAAAAACACGAAGATAACCTTCGTCATTCTACATATTTTTAACTTATGGCTCATGCTAACCACTACAATGGGCCACTCTCGGTCTACCACAATCCAAGCCCCTTCAGTTAGTGCACCCACGCAAATCGACTTAAAATCAACTAAATTCACTAAATATTACAGTTTAAAGTTTACTTTTTAACGTTGTTCCCCGGAATATATGCGCACAGACGCCTGCTGTGACCACTGCAATAAAAATTAGCATATGCTCCTGGGATATCTTCTCCTATCCCGCTCTTGGGCCCCTTTAATGATGTGTGCTGGCAAAGCTCTATTCAAAGTTTCGATAAATTGATAATGTTTGCTGTGATTATATCAAAAAATTATTCAAACATCCGATGCAATTTTTAGATTTTTTCCGCAATTTGGAGATCAACTTACCTGGATAAAAAAATGCCCAAACCAAGAACTGGCCTGAATCCCACTTTTCTAGCCATAAATCCACCAATTGGTGAGAATATTGCTTGAAAAGCGATAATGACGGAAGAGAACCACGCGCTTTGACTTTTAGTTATTCCCATATATGAAATCACATAAGAATTCATATTGCCTACAATTCAATAACAAAAGTTATTTTGAAGGCTGCTAGCCCTGGCTAGACAGCTGTTTTTCATGTGCATGGATAAGTATTTAATTTCAATCAATATTGATTGAAATTAAATAGTTATTGTATTGGGGAGACATATGCATGCTACTGCATCAGAAAATTACATCTTAAAAAAGGCAAATAAGATAAAACCTCTTACCGATTGTATAAAAGTAACCTAGTGAAAGGTGATAAAGAAATCCACCTATAACACTCAGAACTCCCCACACTGGAAGCATGATTTTTAAAGAGGCCCAACTGCCACTTCCTAGGTCGTATGTCTAATTGGGAATCAGTAAAACAAGTTCAAAGTGATCAAGTAAGCGGAACACTATGAAAATGGATACCTGTTGCTACCATTTTTTAAATAGCCATTCCTGCTTCTGCATCACATTTTTGACTAGAGAGGCATTTATAAGAGTCACTGATCGATACAGAAAAGTTATATGAAGCGTACTGATAAGCACTTCTTATCCATACAAGCAAAAAAGTAAGCCACACGAGGTTTTTGAAAATAAGCAAGTGTCTCGGTGATCATATCTGCTTCCTCCCAATGAACTTCTCAGAGTAGTACTGAAAATTTTGCGTGAATATCAGTGCAATACGCATTCGTATTTCATGTTTCATCCACAGAGGGTAGGGAATGGAACCGCGGAAACCCTTCTTTGCAGCAAGCAAACATATGAGAGGTTTGAGGTCAGACCAATCCCTTGACAAAGCAGGAGCACTCCTGTGAACGGTAGAGATCCCGGCAACTGTGTCCGCAGCAACAACATCCACGAGAGATTGTTCCATGCATTCACGGTGCGCATTAAGATTGGATGGATATGAGGGAGGGCATCTGTCCGATGTACCACTAGCTTGAAGAAAGGTCCGCGCGCAGGCATATCAACGGTTATGTGGAAAAACCATGCGAGCTCAACGATTTAATGGCAACCGATCACTTTGTACATCATGATTTGGTCTCCTCTGATCTCCTCGTGTCTCCTCTGGTCAAAATACGAGAGTAAACAGGTTCGATGTTTTTCAATGCTCTGGATATGACAGACTCCTCCGTTCAGACACCATTCATGATCCTAATCGTCATGTATATTCGATATGCGCAAGTTAGCTCTATGTCCATTGGAAGCAAGTAAATGATCCAAATTTAATTATACAGCGGATTAACGTGACTATTACCTTACTAAATATCTGCGTGCACGAGGACGTGAAAGCTCTTTTGAACATCTAGCGTAGTGGCAGTCCGTTGTGTCATTCCAAACTTGATTGATCTCGTGTTTTTATGTCATTCTATAATGTCCAAATAATGAGTACTCCTAAAGTCGACGAATGTCATGTTTCCCATTACTGATGGCGGGGGGTCCAGTTTTCTCTTAATCATCATCGAGTGTGATTTGTACACGTTTATCGGTACTTTGATCTCCAAGGTCCATTCTCGTACAAAATTAAGATCATTTTGTAAAGTCACCATGTCTTCGGGGTCCTGTATAAAACGCCATAACTGGGGATCATCCGCAAGCAAAAGGCCTGGGGAAAAACGTCTTTGTGGGATCACCGCAACACTCATAGAAAATAATCTGGGAGCCAGAACCGACTCTTTGGGTACGCCAGTACGAGCCTCAAACGCCGAGGGAAGCCGTTCGCCAACCCTCATTCGCCATTGTCTACTGGGTATATATTCTTTGATCCATTTGACTTCAGCTCTTGTAACGGTCGTATTACTGAGGTTGGTCAGAGGGAGCATGTGATCGCCTTCATCAAATGCCTTGCTAAGGTCATCTAGGGCCGCATGTACCGGGGGTATTTTTTCTTTGGCTTCGCACCAAGCCTCCCGTGCAACCATGGGGTTTACGATTTGCATTGGATAATCCTATTTTGTTACATAGGAAGGATTGTGGCTGTCCCCAAGTGTGCATCGATTTCGTGACAGATAAAGTCATCTAGCACTTTCAGAAACACTTAAGTCAGGCTGATTGGTCGATAATTCTGGGGAAAAAACGATCGCCACCTTTATATTTCGAATTACTCAGACTATTCTTTAAATCAACGTGTAATGTGGCAGTGATAAGCGTACAAAGAAACAATTCCCTAATGCTCGATGAGATTAAAGAAGCAAGCTCGCGAATAATCCGCGGGTTCAACTTGTCGGGTTCAGCGGCCTTAGTAGGTATCAAATTACTTAAAGCAATCCCAACATCTTCAGTTAAAATTATTGTGCTGCTTTCAGCTCGGTTAGGACTATCGTCGTCTTCACTTTCGGACGCTGGTGGCAAGTACACAGTGGAGTACTGTTCAGCTTGGAGTTCCGCCATATGTAACCGAAAGTTTTGTTCACATTTAAGGTTCTCAAAAATTCGTGTTGCTTTTCTACTTCTTAGCAACTATTTGAGGAAAAGAGACAGTATTGAGGCAAACTTTTGCATCCCAAGTTTATGTTAAGAAGTTAAAAGCGTTTCGATCACAGGAATAATAGCATTATTCTCCACGGGTTTTGGGCTCTGGTGGAAGTCTATCGTCAGAGATGAATCACCAACAAAAAAGAGCAAAGATTTTAGGGAACAGGAGTAAATCACCCGTGATAGGGGCGAGAGAACTCATTTATCACCAGTGTGGGCCTTGCGGATATGCCTGCGGAGGGCGATGTACCCGGGGGCCAGCTTACTACATAGGTTGACTAAGTCGTAATCCAAGGCGCAGGCTTGAAGTAATCCTCCTCCTGTCTTGCTGCCAGCGCGATCAATTCACCTGGCAGCTGCAAAATATCCCATTTAGCTATGCCATTTTATCGAGCTATTGCGTGTTTTAACATACTAAAATGATGACCTTTTGGTTATTGCGCATTTTGTGATTGTCGATGATTTCGGGAGGCCAGTCTCTTTAAATCCACGTTACTTTCTCCTGGTCGCTCTTGTCCGCATCCCTTTTGTGCCAAATATTATAAAAAAATATTCCTCGTTTAAAGTTTTCGGTCAACAATTTCTTGCGATTTTTATAATTTACTTCAATTTTATCGTAGAAACAAGTGTGCGGTTTTTTTCGCAGAATCTAAAAGTCTCAGCTGAGTCATCATATGAAACCCCAACTGACATCCGAAGACCGATGCGTAATATAACCGTGGAGCCATCAGTTGTTTTCTGTTTCTTTGTTTAGCATGGTAGTGGTGATCTTCTTTCCATTAAAGCGCCTTTTAAGCCTTCCCCGTTTCTCCGATTTAATTGTCGTGTAATTCTCCAAGAATTACTGCTACACATCGATGATCCTGTCGTTCTGACCAAAGATGATTCTCCAGTGTATTTATTATCCACCTAACTCATCATCAAAAGATCATCATCGGAAGCTTTGCCACGCCTTCGACATGAATATAATCGCTGGAGATTTCAACTTTCCGGAAATTGATTGGCAGCTAAATTATTGTGTACCAAAATTTTAGCCATTCCTAGATGCCATTAGTTTTTCAAGGTGGTCTCAGTTATTCAGTTTCTCAACGAGAGATAATGATATTTTAGACGTGATTTTAGCAAACAACATAGCCATCCTCTTCATTGATTATAAGCAGAGCCTCTTTGAAAGTAAGCATTCATTTATTTGCTGCTGCCTTCCGCTTATTTATACTAGGTCTAGCGTCTTTCATAACCATCCTGCTTTTGGTCTCATCAATCTAAGCTTGATTAAGACTTTTGTTGACTCGCTAGACTGGCAGCATCTCTCCCCGTAGAACAACGTAGCAAGGCGTTGTGAAATCATGTCGGGCGTTTTGAATAACTTCCTGGAATTTGTGCCAACCGAAATTGTTTGACCTATGTTTCGGACTTTTACCATCTTTCACTTTCTTTTGCCAAGATTATGGATATTGAAAAGGCATTTGAAATATCAATCCACTAGTTCATTATATTTGCACCTTCATACCGCAGAGATTTTCGATTAAGCGTCCAAGACTTGTTTTGCACTCCATAGACAGATGTAATCATTTGCAATCGGCGAAGTTAACTCTGCAAAATCTTTTGCTCGACCGATCTATCGGTCGTCATCTACTAATTAAGGTCACGAAATCCCCCCTTTACTCAATAAAGATAAAAACTTCGATCTCGCGGTCTCTGGCAGGGCTAAGTTGTTTAATGTTTGCCTCTAAAACCATCCTTTGACCGAACTGAAACCCGTTCCATCGTTTTTAGCAAACCCAGTCAATATTATCAGTACAATTAATTTCTTCGTAGAATTAATTCGTGATCACATTATCTGTCTAAAAACTAGCACCCTTCGGGAATTGGCGGTAATCCAAACGCAGTTATCAAGAAATTGTTGAGCTCCACCAATTGTTAAGCCATATATTCCCAGCCTATCTTTTAAATGCTTTCTTTCCTGACTCATGGAAGAAAAATGTTATTATTCCTGTTTTCATGTTGAGATCTCGTTCGGACATAAATAATTATTGAGGTTTCACAAAAATCGGCTCTAGCAAAAGTTCTTGAAAAATTAATTCCTTAATCAAATTCTCGATTTTTGCCCATAAAATAAGCTACTGAACACTTCACAACATTGTTTTCGACCTGCAATGTGTCACTTCACTTTCGTGTTTGCACATGCAGACTGGATCCGACATGAACGTTTTAAAAATCACGTCAACTTATTTAGTAACTCCGCTCCGTCTTAACGTTTTCTTCGCGTGAAAAATTATTCATTTGGCTTTATGAAGGCCTTCTTTAATTAATGAAAAACTATAATCCTTTAGAAGCAATTTTTTCTTACTTATGGGGCTTTTTAAACACGCTGCAATTGTTAGTACGACATATTCGGCACACAGAACTAATAACTTGTCCAAAACGTGGTGGTGTTTGATTTAATGGGCACGTAAAGCATTATTTCATATCTGAGGGAAGTTCTTTCAAAAGACTTGACACTGACTACCTAAGGGCGCACCAGGCGTACAATAAACATGGAAGACTCAATAATGTTA
The DNA here is from genome assembly GCA_036362985.1 of Ligula intestinalis. Lineage (NCBI taxonomy): Eukaryota > Metazoa > Platyhelminthes > Cestoda > Diphyllobothriidea > Diphyllobothriidae > Ligula > Ligula intestinalis. The sequence goes on along the minus strand of JAYGXS010000005.1, from coordinate 12,070,570 downwards.
GGACAAAAATGTAGTGCCTAGATGTCAAGTGAGTGACATTTTCATAAAAATGGTATTTTTAGTATTCTCTGTTTCACCTTCATTTCGCGCAGTATGTACTTCAAAAGAAATAGAGGGATCTTTCCAAGAGCTATTTTAAATAAAACAATATAATGAAGAGTTCACACCTTATGCTACCTTATCACATTTTCCTCGAACAATACAAATTTAAAACATAGTGAATTAGAAGAACTAAAATTATCATGTTTTTGCATCAAAATTTTATTAAATTTTGCCGTTTTCTTTCCCGAATTGAAGGTGCTCTATCCGAAATGGGAGAAGAATCGTAATTTTACGTTTAAAGCTGATTTTCCTTCAGGATCAGGGTGGCCGTTCGCGTAAGACCGTTCAATCAGAGAGAGAATGATCGAAAATCGGCGCTTGTAATTTCAATGAAAAATAAAGTTACGGAAATAATAAATCCCGAAAGTAAGTATGGTCTTAACCGTCGAGACGTTTTAATTTTAGTAGGTAAGCCTATTACCTATGCACTTTTACAACGTGCGAAATTTGCCTGATACATTGTGACTTTGAAAGTATTGGTGGAACTGATGAAAATAATTTGCATTATTTGAGTAACAGTCTGGGACAAATTGACTGAAGGCTCATTCAGCGGTAGAATTTTATTTTCCTCAGAGATCAATTTCTAATTTAGAGAAGACCAATTTATTCAGAGGTTTCGAGGCGCAGACAGGAATTTGATATTGAAAGCTAGGGGTTGCTGCAGGACTTTGGCGTTCTAAATCATCGTAAAGGAAGTTATTGTCAGATGTCTTAGGCTTGATTCTGCTTATTTCCTAAGCTAAAATTTTTAAATAAAAACGTTCTCGCTCATTTTGTTTATATTCCGTTCTTGTTTTAGAAAAGAATGACGTGAAACGCTTCACTTTTGACTATTCATATTGGTAAGTTTTGTGCAGAGCTAGTTTTAGGCGGCGGATGTGATACCTTCTCAGGTCCCATGACGGATTCGTGGTCAGTGATAACGGCACTTATGTACCCGACAGTCCTGATTCACCCTATGCCAGCCAACAAACCGTTTTTGATGACCTGGGTAGGGGTATCTTGCAGAATGCCTTTGACGGCTACAACTGTTCCCTCTTTGCATATGGACAGACTGGCTCCGGCAAATCATATTCTGTGGTGGGCTACGGCGTTAACAGGTAATTTTTCGCTCCCTAAAGCATCACACGGTTTACCCAGGGGAATCATTCCAATTGCTTGCGTAGAGCTCTTTCAAAGAATAAACGCTAATAAGGACCCCTCGAAGGCAAGTCTTCTTCATTTAAGTTCCATACCTGTCCTGTCCATGTAGGCCTTCCAAGTCACCGTCTCAATGATGGAGATTTACAGTGAAAAGGTGCGTGATTTACTGAGTGCGAAACCCAAGGAGCAAGCAGGCTTGCCTGTACGGCAGTCGGCATCCGGTGGCTTCTTCGTTCAAGACCTTAAAAAGGTACCCGTTGGCTCGTATGCTGACATCGAACAGCGGATGGAACAAGGTTTGTTTGTTTGTTTGGGCCTTATAGCGGTTGAGTCAATCTCCAGAGAACAATAATTGAAGAAAGGCAGTCTTAGAATAACATTTTCCAAAACCCGGTATTCAGATATCGAACTTCCCTTGCAGTTTCGTTCATTAGGGCATCTCCTCTGCTTCTGTAGTATTACGGATGCTTAACAAAAGTGAGGTTTACTACAATGGAATTGATTAATCAAGACTACCTTTCAATTATTTAAAGTTTAAACGAGCCATAATTTTAAATCCTTTTGCGAATCTGAGCTTTCAGTAGCATACTCTCCGCTAATACGCAGTGCTCGATAGCCTTACCATTGTCCTTTGCTAGGCGAACGTTGAAAGCGCTCTTGTTCCATACATTAGCACCGCAGCGTGTAAACTAAAATTTACGCTATTGGCAGTACCACTAATTGTTAATATGATTGCTGAAAATCGAACATGTTACTGTCGATAAATGTAACTCGTCTGCCTATGCAAGCAAGGTGTCTAGTTTCAAAATGCATTTTGGAGGCGATCCAGGAAATTTTTTGGCCTGCGACTGTCTCTGATGATAGGTTTGAGTGGTATTCAAGGCGTTAAGTCAATAAACTGGCATGGCGCCGTCCGAACCAAATATACTCCTTCAGTAAAAAGTCCAGTTCCATCGATGGACAAACACCTCAACTTTTGCCATTACTTTTAATCACTTGATTTTCAAAAATTTACCTGTTTACTTCCAAACATTGATAGTTGGCATAATTTTATCTCACTTGTTTTTCTTCTTGCTACAGGCATTGCAAATCGGACTATCGCTGCGACAAATATGAACGCTTCGAGTTCACGAGCGCACACACTGATGTGTGTAACGTTTGACCAGATCATCACGAAATCCATCGGTGGTCAATCGACATCCTCACGCCTGAGCTCTGTCATCAATTTTGTTGATTTAGCAGGTACGTGCATACATGTTTTCATTTGCAAAGTGGTCTCAGCAATATTTTTCATCTTCCCAAGCAATGCTTTGAATTACGCTTGCATTCTAAAATGTGATCAAGGGAGCATCAGTCTCTGGTTCTTTGTTGGCAAAGAATAAATACCCAGAAAAAAATCACCGACATATTAGCCACCATCAGTCAGCCATACCTAACACCAGGTGTTTGCAACCAATGGGGATCAAACCCTCGACCTGTTGGTTGGAATTCGAAGAGCCTGACCATTAAATTAGTAACTCAATGTACCATCGGTTGGGATCGCTTATGCACGAAATCGTTGTGAGACGCTCATCGATCGCATCACTATTGTGCCTTGGTGCTCACGCTCCAGGTCCCACAGCAACCAAATGACAACAAAACAAAATTGCTGACAGGAATAAAGGAGACTAAAATGACCATTTAAGTGAACGTTGCTCTACTCTTGTAAAAATGCCTTATTGAAACCAATGGGAGAAAACACGCGTTGCCTTGTGGTTGAAGTGTTGGACCAACAGGTCCCGGGTATGACCCGCAGACGTAGAAACACCTGCGGCTAGGTGTAGCTGACGGCTGAAGACGAAGATACCAGAAATGGTCATTCTAGTCTCCCCTGTACTTCTCCGTCATGTTCTTCTGTCTATACTACTAGCTTTTGTGTGCTTGCTGTTGCGGCTCAGGGATGACCTTCAAGACACAACAGATGGGTGTCTCGTTGCACGATCAGTGAGCATCCATTGACCCTTGCGGATGTATATATTTCTATCTATACTGGCACGTAGGCACACACCAATCAGTTACAGAACATACTCGCCCGCTCCTGGTGCATTTGGGGCACTTTCTCGAACCATACCGCAAGGCGGCTAATGATATAGGCAAAAGAACATTACTGACAAAGAACGAGGAGACTAGGATGGCCATTTCAGGCTTATTAGCCATCGTCAGCCGGTCATGCCCAAATCCAAGCGATGCCCTAAAAACTTAGTGCTTCACTCGAGCCTCGAACTGGCGACATCGTTAGTGAGAAGTCCAACGCTCTAACCACTGCGCCACGGGCTCACTGTCTTACAGTTTTTTTATCGGGAATATGTAGTGGCAGAAAGGCCCAAACCAATCAGCTACGGGACGCACTTGTCCGTCCCTTTGGCACCACTTATTTTTACGTATAACTGACTGATGACGGATAATAAGCCAGAAATAGCCATTCTAGTCTCTGTAAAAATGTCATTCTGTTTATTTCGTTAGCCGTCCTGCAGCATGGCTCGAGAGAGTACTCCAAAGGCACCAGGGGCGGTCAAGTGTGCGCCTATCTGCTACTGTATATTCCCGATAAAAAAACCGGTAACACAGCGAGCACGTGCCGCAGCCGTTAGAGCGTTGGACGTTTAGTTAGCAAGGTCGTGGGTTTGAATCTCGGGTGGGGCACTAGTTGGGTTTGGGTATGATGGACTGACGACGGCTAAGAAGCCAGAAATTGTCATCTAATCTCCCCTGTATTCGTCGGTACTTTCTAAACATATATATTTCATAAATTATGATTATACTGTCCGCATTTCGCATCTCACTCTGCTTTTCAGGCTCCGAACGTGCTGACAGTACCGGAGCTACCGGAGATCGCCTTAGGGAAGGTGCGAATATAAACCGTTCCTTGTCGGTGCTGGGGAACGTGATCTCGGTGAGATGTTGTTTCTCTGACTGGATCATCGTGATTTATTCTTCCCTTTGAGACCTAAAATGGTTCTAATAATGCCTCTCGCCTACATACCCTGGCTGATTGTATTGCCAATGAATGTTGCTGATCAAACAACGAGATAGGTATAAGCAGGGGTCGTGGATAAGATTTTGATGAGAGTTTTGACACAAAGGCAAGTGGATGTGAAATGATAATGTTCTATCGCACGCTTGTTAGTGCTAAACCCCCGCACGGGGAGACTTGAGTTGAACTCTGGTCTAGTTGATCGTGACGTATCACTCTCTACCGTCGGAACTAGGAGTAGTCGATCTGTCGCAGTGGGCTTAATTAATAGGGCAAACAGTTACCGTGGCAATCCTCTGGCCCCTTTTCGTGTGAGATAGTAAGAATTTAGGCACCAGCTGAGAGGAATAGTGTATGCTGTACAAAGTCAATAGAGAATGGGTTGAAGGAGATTGATAGTCGGAGGAGTGCACTTCAGCAGCCGTGGGAAGAAGTGTGAGACCACAGCATTCGTCACAGTGAGGTCCTGTGTAAGACAGCCTTGAAGGTAATTGGCCAGATCGGACTAGTGTTGGAAAACACTGCTGCGCACGTGCTATCAGGTGCGAGAGCCGAAAGTTTAAGCGCACATTGGGAGTTGGGTCACTAGAGATCTGTCAAGCACGATTACGATTTTCGTGATCACTGCTGTGCCACGGCAAATACTTATATTTGTTGGTAAAAGTAGACGTGATCGCTGGGATAGGACTTTTATCCGTCTTACTCAACGTATTTATTACTAACTGCTCACAGTCATCCGAACAGCTTAAAGATATCCAGCCGGGTGGTACAAACCAAACATATTGTTTACCTGTGAGCATGTAACTCATCGATGCCGCGCCCAGGCACGTCGTCGCTTACCACAGTCAAACTGTAACCGCAGACTTACGACTCAGTACAAGATGAAGGCTGGCATAACTATGCGTTGGCGTTTTTTATCCTACGAGTGAAAGAAGCGCGTAAAATTACCAAAGGCGTCGGGTATCTATTAAAAAAGACTGCATCTGTGCCAGTTTCTGATATAATCACCAAAACATTAGAGCTGATAGTTTGATAGACGGCCACCAACCCCCATTCACTGGCTGACTGACTCATAACAAAATGTTTGTTCTTCTAACCGTGTTCTCGGTGGCTCCGCTTGACTCTTGAGCACCTAAATGGTGGTAACTTGGGCGGCAACTCAACGTGTTAAGCTAATTTCCAAAGACAGGCTATAAGATCTGAAAATAAAAAAATTGCACACTCGCTGAGACAAAAACACTATTCCCCCGGCGTTTCGGATTCCAGCTTGAACCTATCTTCAGAGACAGCATCAGACAGGATTTGTAGTACTTACTAAATGCAGTCACTATGCTACTGCATCCTACGTGTTGGAATACGAGCCATTCAGAGACCACGCAGGCCACCACATTTTCCAACGCCAATGTCGGTGAGCTATGTGGCGGAGATATCATCACGCCGAGTGACGTTAAACCGAGTGACGAAATTTCAACAGACGAGGACCTGCATTCCGGTCAACAAACAATAAGCGCAGCAGAGGACAACCACTTTCGATGAGAGGGAGGGGAAGCCGTTTACTGTCAGAGGTATGCGGCATCATGGTGGCTACCTTCTTCTAAATACTGCAAGTTCCTGTCTATGAAGTACCCGTCTCTGAGGCTGTCCTTGGTGATGGGTTCGGGTGAATAAAGTTCTGCTTCCAGGGGTTACATCTACGTGTTCTCAGTCAGACCTTTTTTGCAAAGATCCGATCCTCCTGAAAGCCTTTTGGCCTTTTTAATGTTTCACTTATCCCTTCCCTTTCGCATGCCGTACCTGCCGTACCTGCTTGGCGTGAAGGCTTTGGCTGAAAACAAGAAAGTCGTGCCCTATCGTGACTCCGTGCTCACTAAACTCCTCCAAAATGCACTTGGAGGAAACAGGTAAAACGGCACATATCAAACCCAGAGCCACATCCTGAGGCTGTCGTTGTCATTTTGTTGTGCACTGGTGTCCCACCCTTCGCATGGTTTTTCCATCAACCACACGCACCAAGTCTAGGGACTGCACTATCAGGCTCAAGTACTGTCTGACAGATGTGATAATGAGTTTGACCATGGATATCGATTATGTCCACCGTATGCTTCAAGCAAGTCGGTACAGGGACGGTGACTTGCATCTGAATTATTTCTAAATGATAGTGGGCTTGCGCTGCATCTGCCACACTCTCCCTTTCCTCAGCTGCCTAGGCCCGCTGTCAAGATAAAGTTAAACAGGCCGGAGGCGGGATTAGATGCAGGTGGCTGGCGCGGCCAAAGCCACTCCCCTGCGCCTGCTGTACCCTGATCTGGACCGGTGTTGGCCCAGCGTATCTACCGGGTGGCCTGCTTAGTGCTGATGGGGTCTAGGTTGTGGTTGTGCCTAGATCACTACAATCATCAGATCGAATCCCAGGCTGGAGGTCAAAGGCAAGAGTCACCAGAAGGAGTGGTTTATTTTATACAGAACTCCTAGTTGCAGTCTCACGTGGCAGTGGCCACTGGCGAAACCAGGGCTGCTCCTGACTGCGTCCAGCCAGGCCTGAGAGAGTTGACTGTGTTGTGTGGGTTGGTGACAGTTGCTTTAGTAGTATTGTGAAGCAAGTTTAAGTGGTTTGCTATTGGTGTACTGCGAGGTGCCCGAAGGGATGTTGTCTGCAAAGGCCCGTGCTGCTTTGGCCAAAGGGGTGGTGTGGAAAAATTTCCTTAGGGAGCCGCGACCACTTGGGCACGCGTGTGCGTGCGTGAGTGCGCACATATGTCTGCGAGTGGAAGTCGGTCAAGTGGTCATCAGGGCACCTAGTGGAACAGGCGCTTGCGAAGGCTCATGACGTTGGGGCAGTGGGCTTCGGAGAACGAATGGGGCTGTAGGAAGTATGGCTCTCCGCCACAATTAATAATTCGAGTACCTATAGTCATTTGTCTTCTCCAATCGCCAATCGAAACTTTGAAATATATTTTTTCTTCGAAGCAAATTACTTGAGTAGCGTTGTTATAGTAATCATAGTGCAGCCTGATCCCCAGATATAGTAGTCACAGAAGGATACCAGCTTTCGAGCAAGCTTCGTTCTGACCACTCCCTTAACAATGACTACTTAAGTAGTATGCAGTTTTCTATGTGATTTCGAAGTCTTTATGCATTTGTATAGAGCTAATGTTAAATATGCTTAAATGCTTTGTTTGCTATAATTATTTGGTAGCAACTCATGTCCACAGTTTGCATTAAAAGAAAGAATATCATCCGTTTCAAAAAATGCTTTTTAAGGTTATGATCTTTTAAGACCGTAAATTATACATTCATAAAGCATCTCAGCATCTGCCGAATTTAAACTGTTGTTTATAAATCGAGCAACATAGTATCCTTCCGTTCTTATTATATTGTTCTAGTTTATTGACGTATTTCCCATTAACTAGGGCACTTATAGTCCGCAGGGGCTTAGTGTTGTGCCGAGAAATTGCCTGGTGCGCAAATTAAATTGCGAATGGCCGGCTTTGAAATATGTCACATGCCTGCCCCATCTACATAGGGGCAATGCAGTCGCGATTAACCTGTTTGCACAAGGAAGCCCTCAGGATGCTTTTGTGACACTTGTAAATGGGACACTTGTGACACTTTTAAATGTGATAAAACGGTACATGCTTATAGAATGGCGGGGGGTAGAAGAGGCGGTTGAGAGCAATAACATTTATACGAAGGGTGGGGAGTATGTATTTTCCCCTGCAACCGGTAATTGTTGCACGTGGGGGCCGGACGGTATTGTGTTGTGCGGACGGTATTGTAAAGTTGAAACTCCTTACTATTTACTGCAGATCGGACAAGAAGTGTCACTTTTAAAAGTACAACCTTTTGTCAGCGTTTGCATGTATCGTTTAGTTGTGATAGCAACCGTAGGCCTGCATGGCAAAAGGTTTGTTGAGTCCCTCTTTGTGTTTGTCGACAGAGGTAGATGCCGGTAGCTAAAGTTAACCTTTACTATATACCAAGGCTGGATGAGTCTGTTTCTATCTCTTGCCATACCAGAACTTGACATATATAAAATGGAATCGAAAATATAGACGACAATAAATGACAAGCAACCATCATAATGGGAATCATACTTTTATCGCCTTGACATTTCGAATGTTGAAACGATTCATAATTGGGGATAAACAAAATTTTAAAAGGGTACAAATTCAGGCTTTAGCCTTGCTGGGAATGTGTCCATTCCCACGATTACTCTGTTAGCATACGCCTTACAGATAGATAGCCTGCGCAAGCGGCGCGCACAGCAGGTTATCGATTGGCCACCGGCAGCAAACACAAATCGCAGCCACCCAATCGATGATTCCAAATTTAATCACGTCAGCAGCCAAAAGCTGATTGGCTCAATGGACTCAACCCACCATCATTTGTTCCATAATTTTGCTGGACCTGACACACTGCTCTGACTTGCTGTACCGTGCTTGTTGCAGTAAACTTCTCCTTTCTCCGGCCAACCCGACTTCTCTCTGTCTCACTCTTACGGTTTGACTAAGAAAGCAGTACCAGGCGGGTCATAACAGTACTCATACCAAAAGCGGTTCAATATCGCGGTCGAAAATGTTGAGGCTTTAGTCTTTATGTAAAACCCTTAGGGGCCAACGATTAGGCTTTAATGGTTATCGCTCGCGTCCGTACCGTTGTCGTTTCTGCAGGTACCGATATATTTATATGTATTCTTAATCATAAAAAGTATGCGAGGTCGAGGTAAGTGAACGGAGGATGGGAACGCGTTATCTGAGACCAGATTTGTGTTAGTCCGACGTTTTTAACTCTCCTGCCAGCCCATTGTTAAGTTATAATATAATTGTAAAACTCAACGTAAATTTAGCCCTTGATATTTAACGGTGGGCTCGCGTAAGAGTTCGAAGCCTCGGACGAATTAAAATCTGGTCCCAAAAGAAGGTCTAACCATCTTCCACATATATATAATGGCGATTTCGGTTTTCGTAGTCTTTGTTTGTTCCACTTCATCGTATTTTTGAAGTCACTAAAGCGACTGTCTGCGATTACTCCAGCACGATCCTCAAGGCACAGCGGGAGCAGTATGATCTGTCCGGATGGACGTAGGGGCATAAGGAGGATTCCCGGCCTGGGAAGACAGCTCCGGTCAATGACGGCTGCAGAAACGCGAACACCGGAAGTTGACGAGAGACCCCCTGACTGAGGTTATTACGCTTCACAGGGTACGATGATTGAACATCCCGTGTAACCCCCTCCTCCCTCCCCCCTCCTCTGTATTGGTTAAACCCTATTGACTATGACTGCCAACACCTTTAAATACTGTGAGGCGCGGTACAATTACCACCTCTGATGACGGAAGCCTGTACGCTTGTGAAACGTCAGGACGATAAAACAATGGTTCCCGAGATCGCCTTATCTATTCGATCGGTGTTCGCACATTCCTGAGTGAATATATATATATATATATATATATATATATATATGCGTAAAGGTTCAAGGTCCAGATATCTTATCGCATACATCATCTTCCGATGAAGAAGAATAAGAAGAAAACAAAACAGTAGAAGTAGAAGGCGAGGTAGGCACGAGATTGTGGGCCGAATTTTAATTATACTGACGTTTCGGCAATTCCCTCGATTCTGTCATCAAAACTCTGCACTTGCTGCGTATGGTGATCTCGATTTAGTCAGTCTTTCCGCCTGCTTCATATTATAGCCGTGCTGAGCGCGCGCACTTTAACATAACCTTTCACTGCTGGCAACATTTGATCTTCCGGAAGTTTGCCTCTGACATCTGGGCGGATCCTTGTCCTCTTTGCGGACTGGCGTATTTGTAGACACGTCACTGTGCCTTTAGGCTCCCTTCCACGTCAATCGGCGGACTTATCAATTGTTTTTGTTAGCGTGAGTTGTTCTCCGCTTTGCGAACGCATAAATGAACTAACGTTGGATGTTGGTCACGTGACCACCAACCGCATCCCTATTTTCTGTAGCGTCGCCTCTTGGCACTGCCTGCTGGTTCTCCCTATGAGTTCTGTCCGGATTGATTTGAGCCTTGTACGAATTGCCTGGCTGGGGGTTTGCCAGTATACTTCCCGGTTGAAAGTGCCAGTCGAGGGCCAACTTTCGAGCAGCTGTCTGGCCATGTTCTCATTGGCTCTTTTAATCAACCTAGCTTTCTTTCAAAGCGACATCATGGTTATGCTGTTTTACGTGGCCGTAGACCAAAGGCAGCTTATTCTTATGGGTGATTGCAAGTTGGAATTCGTGTACTTTTTATTCAGGCGTTTACCCTTTTCACAAAAATAATTGGCATTGCAATTTTGGCATGGTATGCTATAAACCACTGCTGATTATCCAGTTACCGGCAGCTGGTCTCTGGGCTTCCTAACTTGTTGGCTGATTGTGCATGGACGTCTATTAGCCCAAAGGCTTTAGGACTTGTTACGTTGCCCTTGGAACGTTTCTCACGCAGGGGACTGCGAACCAGAATTTTGGCTTTCCTTTGATTGACCGCTGAAAACGAGGCCTCCTGAGGCACCTGCGGATAAAGGCTTTCGCATAACGGCTAACTCTCAAAAGGGCATGCAAATACTTCATATCCTCGTGCTTCCAATTTCATCGCTATGGTGATTTTTAACACGCTGGAAGAGGGTTTGGACACAACTGCTTTTGTGACCAACAGGATGGATGCGTCGAAGTGTAGGGTGCACCCAGTGTTATTTTCCTTACGGGAGACCGTCGTCCTTATCTTCTTGTCTGACAGTTTTTAAATAGGGATATCAAGAACGGTTAACTGATTGTTAACTTCTTCTTCCACTCGAAGTTAAAAATCCCAACTGTTTTGTACGCTCTTTGCACGCCTGATGGTGACACGGGAAACCAATGTCGAAGTTTTGCATGAAAAATTTTGTTATCGTTTCCCAATGGAATTTCCTCCAAAATACATACATATATATGGGCAGAAAGACATTACTGGCAAAGGCAACGAAGACTGAAATGGGCATTACTGACGCACTTGTCGTCAGCAGCCAGTCATACCCAATCCCATCATCAGACGACGCTCGCACCCATGACCTTCTGATCAGAAATCAGACGCTCTAACCCATTGAACCACGGGCCTCCTCTTGTTCGGGTATCAATCAAGAATATAAAGGGACCATTTGAATTTCGGGTGGGGTTCCAAAAATAAGGTCTGTATTTATTACCTTTATATATTTATGTATATAAAAGCAAGTACCTATAAAGAAAGGGGAGACTTGAGTGGCCAGCTAGTCATACCCTACTGCAAGTTAGCAGCAGCGGCGTTTCGGACCCGGACCCTTTATTCATTGAGTTGAACGTTATGTACACTAAACTACGGGCTCGTCCTGCTGGTTGCCTTCGCGAATACGTATTATGGTTTAGAGCCTGCTCCATGTACTGGAGAGTAAGTAGGACTTTGGGCGGCCGAATAAGCGGATTTTTATGTGTGATGCTGAAAGAAGTCAGCAAGCCGTGATCAGAGTCACTTTTAATGGGCGTCAAGGTTGACGTAACGGTTGATGGTGACTGCAACGGAGCGCAAGCCTCAATAATTTCTCTCACTGCTTATTTCTTGGTCCTGGTGATAAACTCAGTGTCAACATGATTGGATCTACAAAGCAAGATAGGGCGTCATGGCGTGTCTATCGTACTTTCTCCCTTGTTTAGTTTTAGCTGGCGAGGCATTGGTATACCCAATTCGAAAATTACCGAGTATAACGTGCTTTCCTTCCTCCTAAGAGCGATCGTGTTGTTTCCATTTAAATATGCTCTACTCGTTTGTTTTCAGTGTAGAGTAAATGTTAATTACCTTTCGCACAAGAGAAGGGAAAATAATGTCTATTAAAAAGCTCTTATTTTCCCAGTCGGCAAGGCTAACCCTATGTATTGCCCACATTCACTTTGGGCAAACGCACCTTACATGCCCATAACAATCTTCTTAGTTTGTTATCTTGCCACGGAAAATTTCAACAATTGAGTTAACAAACCAAATTGACTACTTCCCCCATCCCACGTACCTACAATTTTGGATGTTGTGTTCGTCAGAACCTGCAAAATAAAAGCACCTTATTCCACTGAAGATTGTAATTGCAACTGTTCTGGGCATTCAATACTTGCTTTTCTAAAATATGCGCTTTTCAGTCCAGAGCCTTGTTTTCAAGCACACCCTTTTCACAGTGTCTGTCTTTTGCTGTTTGTCATCATTCATAGAAATGAAGATCATCAATTTCTTGATAAAAATAACGTTTACTTCTTCTTATTTAAGTAAAACCGTAATGATAGCGGCAATTTCACCGGCAGATATTAATTATGATGAAACATTGTCGACGCTGCGCTACGCCGATCGAGCCAAACAGATCAAAACCAAAGCAGTCATCAACGACAAGTCCCAAGACAGGATGATTCGTGAACTGATGGTGAGATGAGGATTGTTATTGTATAAATGTTTCTATTTTGGAAGGAGGAGAACGAGAGGCTTAAAAAACGGTTGATGGAAGTCGTCAATATGGTGCCCACAACGCTGAAGTCCGAGCTGTCGCCCGAGGGTTAGTCATTTTCTGTGAAAATGTTTTTTCTTCAATTTTTTTCCTCTTACGGGCAATTACATGCAAATTACATTTTATGTTATGTTTGTTCACATTCACTGAAACAGTCCAATGTTAAGTACATTCTGGCATGTATGAACAGTTAATATTTTTTTCATTTACCACGTATTATCTTGAGGTTTTTGATACGCTACGAACCACGGAAAGACTGGACGCGCGTATTATCTCTGACAGCAGAATAACCGGTGACTCAGTTGGCAATGGTAAGCAGAATGGCATCCAAAAAGTCTACTACAGAAGGAAGCTGGCTGTCTCTGACGGTGAATTGGACTGAAAACATGAAGCGTAAAAGCAATTAGCCATGTGGCTGCGTTCGAAGTTTCCCGAACACACAAGGACATCAAAAGCCAGGGCGGGTGTGCCCTGTAACTGATCAGTGTACGCCTATCTACTAATGTATAGTCCCGATCAACAGCCGTCAAGACGTCGGGCCCGATAGCTCACTACTTAGGGCGTTTGCCCCTGACCGGAGGGACGCGGGTTCGAAATTCGAGTGCGGTGGCAATTTCCACTGCTACCTTGGACTAGGGTATCTCCAGCTGACGACGGCAGATAAGCCAGAATAGGCCTTCCTGGAAGTCCTTGTCTACCGGTAAAATGTCCTAAAATAACAAAAATGTTACTGAGACATAGTAAGTAACATAAAAGTTAGCCATGTGGCTACGTTCGGGGGTTCCAGATCACCCGAGGACATCAAAAACCAGGGCGGGTTTGCCATGCAACTGATCGGTGTACGCCTATCTATACTGAACATCACTTCTTGTTCAAGTGATGTCATGCTATTCTTCCTCTTCTCCTGAGAAAGCAAGATCAGATATGATAGATGTGTAGTCGCGGATCCTGCCACGTGAAAGCGTAAAGTCATGGTTGAACAGTGAACTGACTAGTTTGTTCTCTATAAACAGGTATCAAGCCGTTACTTTATTAAAACATTGTGAATTTTGCCCACTCTGGGGTCTCAATCTGACATGTGTGGGGGATGGGTGGATGGAGATGACTCTATCTTCCATGCCACCTCGATAACAAGCTCTCCCATTCAACTCCAATCCTCCAAGTTACGGTTAGCAGGATGGCAGACTGTACGGAGGGCTATAATCTGTACGCGTCAACTGAACTTGTTGGCCATCTGCGAATCCCCTGTCAAAAAGTAATAACCAGGTGAAAAGAGGTTCACCCGGGGGCTTCCCAAAACAAATGAGCTGCGAATCGGTTAAAAACGTGTGTTCAACACATCGGCTATCAAGGATTGGCTAAGTTCGACCTGATGTTTGTGATCTTTACTGCGCATTACAAATTGGTTTCCCTCAGGAAGCCAACATGCAAGGCACCAATGTGCGTAAGACCTACTTGAGTGGCCTCCCCCATAATACCTCTATGCTGTGTGTGTGCTCGTGGTTATTGCTCCTTGACCTCTTCTGTATCCTTGGCTTTGGCTTGACACTGGTTCTAGGTAGGGGAGTTGTGAAAGAGTGTGGTAGGTGCGCCGCACATCTATTCTCAATATAATCCAGCTCAAGTCATCGCGTTTGCGTAGAGCCTGGTGAAACATGCCTTTCTGCTCCAAGGTGGTGGTCAGACTCAGCATGAGTGCAAAAGAGTCTCACGTCTCTGTCTTCTGACGACATTTGTGCCCTACGTTAAATTTGGACATGAGCCTTTTCTGACATTCGAGTATTTAAATCAAGCCAAATAACGTACAGACTAAATGACGCGATACGGTTATCATCAGCTTCCTAACTGGTGCTATTGGTTCTGTGTTTGCAGCATAGCCTTTCCTCTTAATGTCATGGTGTAGATTCCAGTGCGAGCGCAGATTAAGATGATCCCATTAAAGATTCCATTATCCTTCAGCAATACCTAAATGCTTGCTATGATTAATTGCTGCTTCCTTTCCTTTTTAACAGCCTATTTTAGGCAGAAACCTGACATTTTCTCGCCGTTCTTAAAAACATTTATGTTGCTTCTCTTCAGAACGTGCTAGAATGCAGGAGGAAATGCGACGCGAGATTCACGCCCAACTACAGGCCAATTCTGAACAGCTTGAAACTCAAAATCAGAAGGCATTCCTTAAAAAGGTAGGCTTAACTCCAAGACGGTCAGTAAAACACTTTTGACGCAGGAAACACATCTTCCAAACATAAAACTGTCCTTGCCTTGAGGTTCCTGCTCTTGTACGCCGCGCAGGCCTGTCTGAGTTGACGAATGTTAGTGTGCGTCGGCTGCTGTTATTACGGACTACTTTTAATTACAAAGTAGATTAAGCAGAAGAACTAAAAAAGCTAAGCAGTTTAATGATCGAATATTTCTACTGGCTCATTATGTGGAGGGTAAATCTCACAAAACCTTCTGGCTTACTTGTTGTGAAAGTTTCTTATTTTTCACGCCAAACTGTACCCGAAATATGCATAGTTACAACGAGTTCATCTCTGATGCAATATGTAAACAGAGTTGTCTATCATTTGCTTGTGCGCCGATCTGTTCCTCAGGATGTGCCCATCGTGGGATAATGCTCGAGTTCGAAACTCGGGTGCGGCGGCAATATTAGCTGCTACACCAGAGTTGGCTGCCCGTGGCTGCCCGAAATAGCTATATCACGGTTGTCAGTGTCTGCCGGAATACTCCTATACATAGTTGTCTATTTTCGAAGCGAGGCATGAGCATTCGAATGCCCAAAGAGAGACTAGCAGCAGATAGGAAGAACAGATGCTGAACAAATGCGGTTTTTATAGGATGTAACTGTTTGACCATCGATTTGGGCGAGGTCCACCAGGTGCCTCAAGGCATAGTTGCGGAGGGCAGATGATGTCCGCAATTCAGTTTTAAATGTGCGTCGACTTATGATGCATCCACCCTTCTCCCCTCCAACTGAGACCGGTTTTGTTACCAATTCACCTCGAGCAAGGACAGGAGAGGCCGGTGCGGCTGGACACTCTTCCAAGCTTTCAGAACGCCATTTAGTCCACATTATGAAAACGTCATTGCAGCCTAACTCTCAGTCTCCCGGTCAACCACTCCACATGAAAATACACTGTTCTGCCCATAAGCTCCGAGTTATCCCCTCCCTTGACAGCATTGCAACACGCGACTTTAGCGCACATTTGTGGCTTTAAATGCGTCAAGTGGTTTAACACGAGAAAAAATGAACTGAGACCTTTACCTCACTCCCTTTCACCTTTTCCCCGATCTCAGTCACTAGGTGTGTCGATCAGTTTGCTGATGCAGGAGTGGGGAGGGGTAGGACTTGACCCTCCAAATAGAAACAGCAGGATTTCACTCTTAAGAGGGTGGGCATCTGTGATGTAGTTATTTGGTGACCAAAGTAAGTAAGAGCCACTGCATTCATAATCAATGCGACTTTAAAATGAGCTTAATGCCTCAGTGGATAGGAAACAAATGCGTATTTCCTCCGTGCCAACTAACCTAGGAATTGAAGAGACGCTATTTTTGTAATCAAAGCTATAGACAGGCGAATCGGATCCTCGTATCTTCTGTTTTTGTCAGTGAATCTTCTGTTCCTTCAAACATACTGATCTTCACCTCAACATCAGATGGGGAAAAAGAGCCAACCAGGAGCTTTCTTACGCAAAAATTGCGCCTCCTTGTTCATAAGCACGTTGTTTTCCTGTTGTATATTAAACAGACATGCGCTGTGGATAATCTGGAGTTTCCGTTTAAACGTTGCGGCCTCTATCTTTTTATCCTTCTTTGCCGAGATCTTTGTCCACATTCAAAAACTGCCTCCTTTTTGATGCTTTAGCTGGAAGAAGCCCGAAGAGAAGCTGCCATTCTCAAGGAGGCCCTTGGCAACGCGAAGTCGGAAAAGGACTCAAATTTGCGCATAGATTGTCCCTACATCTCAAACCTCAACGAGGATCCACAACTTTCGGGTGTTATCAATCACCTTCTAGAGGCTGATGAGGCAGGTTTTCTGACAGGGGGTCTAATTGTTCTTTTCTTTGGGATAGCTTTTATTTGATTAATCCCGTAACATTGTAGAAGAGTGCACAAATGCCAACCGGATCTAGTACACCAACAGGATTCGAATCATAGCTCTAGTTTTACTGAATCGTGCATGTAATTTCCATTTGATTAACTTCGAAATAATCCTTATTGTTGTCCATTTTCTGCGGATTAAAGAACGTTTTTTGCTACTGGACATTGCGCACGACGTTACGATAACCCGTAGTTAGATAGGACGAGAAACCGTACTAGCTCTACGTCCCGTTCATGAACGAAAGAGTATTTTAGCAAAGAATATGTTTTTGAACTGCGAAAATACACAGACAGTTTGCGGGAAAAGGCAAAGTATGTAAAGAACGCCGATCTTTACTGCGCCCGGCATCTTTTTTTCAATCCTCCGCACTTCGCCCAAGGCCACTTACTTCCCTTCGAGCAAATCCAGACGCAGTGCACTTATTCTCTAACCGAGTTTCACTTCGTGGCCGCGATGAAGGAAGACAGGCCGGGAATTTATTCAAGACTGACCTTCGATGAAGACTCAGGCGATCGATTTATTGAACTGGTACTAGTATTTGGAACTCTGTGCTGTCACTTCCAGATTAGGGTTCCCTGGCTTCTACTTTCTATAATTTTACTTGATCTTTTGCCGCTTTTATCGGTAAGGGAGTATCGTGTGGTTCCCAAAATGCACGCGAAACGCTCTCCACTCCAAAATGGGCACTTGGTTTTAGAGGACAGAATGGGTGGGAAATATTGAGGGACAAATCAGGGCGCAATAATCATGTAAATTAAGTTGGGGGTGTTCGCTGAACTTGCGCGAGGTCACTGGGGTACATTTTACTATCATCAGTACCCCCTACTGGACCAATGTCGAGTGCGTGTATGTTGGGGAATGTTCGCGGACCTTGGGTGAGGTCCCCAGTTAAATTTTATAATATCATCACCAAGCCAACGAGATCAACGCCGGCGGGCAAGAATTTGAAAAGCAATGGAAATTCACTCTTAAAATTTCAAAGAAAGTGGTTATTCTTATGAGTAATTTGAAAACTCAGTTTGCCTAATGAACTGACTTACGCGGTTATTGTGCGTGTTGACCTTCCGAGGACTCCTCTTTAGTCCACTGAACCAACGGCCGGCGCGCAAAAAATTGGAAGATAGCGTAAAATTTACCCTACTTGTAAGTTTTTAGTAAGCGGTTATTGTACATGTTGGCCCTCCAAGCACCCCGCTCTTGTTCCCTACCCGTTTATCTAAGTCGCGCTTAAGTCACTGCATCAACCTGTTTGGAGCATAACTGGGCATGGGTATGGGGTAACGCGTATGGGTTATGGCGTGTTCAGCTCGGGGTTGAATGTGAAGGTCGTGGCAGATCGCATCATCTTCCTCGCGTAGCGTCCTTGGCTGGCATCCAACTCTCATTTGTGGCTCCCCGGAGCTAGGCTTTGCCTGGCGGCCACCCCCCGGCTCGCCGCCTCGATCAGCGGGCTAAACCAAGTGAGGGTCTCCGGTGTGTGTGTCCTCACGCCCGGTATGTTCGCGGGTTGCAGGGCACCAAACCTTTGTGTGTTAAAATGATTCAAAAACTGGTAAGTACCAAACACAAAATGGCTGAATAAATTATGAGCATGAAAATGGTTATGATGCTAACGTAGATGCTAACAGTTGATTTGCGCTGATGAGTAAGTATATGTGCTCTATACGTCGTATGCATGCGCGTCTGTATGAGGATATAGGTCAACCAAGACATCCTGTGTAACCGATCATACAGATTGCGTCCTCACGAACGCTACAATTTGGGCCAGCAATCCGGTCAAATACACCTCTGGGATGGTAGGAGGCCTAGATTTTGAGACTATCCTGCAACGGCTGACCAAGGGTTACCCCAAAATCTATTCCCTTTGGCTGCTTGTTCAGAGCGATTGTTACAAAAATCACGCAACACGGGTAGGTGCTCAGAATAGGATAAAGGACTCTTGGGCCCAGATCGTACGCAAGCCTCACCCATTCAATGGGTAACCATTGGCAGAACATGTGACTAGGGGCCATTTGCCATTCACAAACCAATCAAAGCACTTGACTGGCAAATAGGCTGCCAGCGTTTCTTCGCTCATGCTAATCGCAAAAATAACCATTACAAAGTCCAATCTGCACGCTTTTGCTGGCCTGTACTCCCATGCGCATGGGCAAATGCACTGGCCAAACCAATGAAAAGGGAAGCCCGGCTATCGTGCACAGCCACCTCCGTAGTCCTAGATGGGCGCTATCCACCAAGCGCCACACCCAGTGACCACAAGGGATGGCCTTCCTTTGGCCCGGACAGACAAACCCCTAGATGCCAAGACAGGTAGGAAGGAGGGCCATATGGTCATAGAAACGGAAAAACGCCAAACCTGAAAATAGTCCAGCCATTGCGCAGTAGAATGCATCCCCGCTGAGAAGATAACACCAGCCGCGCTTCTAATGTCCTCCCCCGCACAAACACGCGAGGCGTATTTCGGACCTTAGGTGTGACAGACTGACATCAGGCTCAGATGGATGAGTGATGAGCGAGAATGTGGTTCGATGGTGCGGGAAGTTGACTAAGACTGAAAACCTAAGTCGCGCTCAATTCACTGCATCAACCCGTTTGGAGCATATCTGGGGCATCAAAAAAATAGATGGCCGAAGCTGTCGCGTGCAAAACCGACAATAATTAGTTGCTCACGAACCTGTCTGGGCGCTCGATTGACACAAAGCATTATCATGGGACTTTCAACGGCTACATCAATCGTCTGTTGGCCTGCGTCATCCATACAGCGACAAATATCAACCCAGCTTAACCAGCATGCTCTACCGATCACTTCCATGGAGGACTAGAAGGCTTGTAAGCGCATATTTCCATCAGCTATGCTTATTGCAATTATAAGATGCATGTCTTACACTCAGATATTGTTACAGTATAGGGGCTACCTTGCTTATTCATTAGTACTTAACTACCGACCCAATTATAGGATATTGCAATGTTAGTTTAGTACAGAAGCGATTGATCTCCTATTAGACCTGAGACGTCCTCTAAACCTCAGAAGAAGGAGTTAACTACTGGAAAAAGTATTATAATAGACTACTAACAGCAAGTGGCTAAATAATCCTCGATATAGGTTGCGGCTGCATACTAGGTCCCTATCTTATACATTCAGTAGTACTAGGTGGGCGCTGTCCACCAAACGCTACACCCAGTGACCACAAGAGATGACTCTCCTATGGCCCGGACAGACAAAACCCCTAAATGCCATGTCAGATAATCAGTACTCTAGGCACTTAGCTCAGTCGCCGAATCCTATTTAGGCATTAGGAAGGCCGTCCCCATTGTTATTCCTATCTGGAGCCGACTCCCAACGTGTATAATTATATGCACTTTGAATCAAATATGGTAACAATTTCCTATGGACTGAACGAAAGATAATCGCTAGTATCACCAAAATCACTTACATTGAAAGTTTAATACAGCAATGTACTGCCATACTGTTTTCCTCTAGTTCTGCACCTGAAAGGCACCAAACTTTAAAGATGATTGTCTGTAATTTCTAGATAACCTAAAAAGTCTACGATAGCCACTTTTGATGACCTAGTAGCATGTAGCAACTCAGTTGACTAGGGAACACATTTCTCCCCTATTACAACGAAGACCTCTCCTGTGTCCTCAACAGGGAGTTAGACACTGCAAAATTTAGCCTATTAAAGATAAGTGGCAATATGCAACATAAAGACATGGTAAAACTTGAGCTATTTCTTAATAAATTTCGTCAACCAATAAGATGACACAGACTGGTGAGTAGATTTGAAAGGGCAGAACACATGGAGAGCGCTGATTTGCTGATTTCACTACTAACATTAATACTATCATCATCACTGAAATCATCCTATTCCTGTTGCATTTGATTTAGACTGTCCTACTGTACCTACCTGATACTGTAATTTCGTACTGCTTGATACTTGTAGTGTGCTCTCTCCTAACTGTACTCATCAATTTTACTTTAAGAGGTACTTGCACTATCCCACTATCAGTTCAATAGAAATAACACTGCCGCTACCAGTACTATCAGTATAAGGAACTAGGAGTAGAAGCAAGAGTCCTAGCAGTAACAATGTGAAGCTAGTTAAAAACCTTACCTGCTGTATGAGACAGAATCACCTCAGCTGATAAACTCCTATTCCCACCTGTTTTATTGAATTGATATAAAATAGGATGAACGTCATATTTCTGAACCATTAGAGCTGATAAGGGAAGTTGCCAAGCTTCCATGACTAGTGGACTGCTGGAGAATCTTGCTTCCAACTAGACGGACGGCGCTCCGCAACTTCTCAGCTAAAACCAGATATTGTGGATGTTACAAAAGTTGGAAATTTGAGCGCGCATCGGTGGCAGATATTAAGCGTTCATCAAATACACATTCTTCAATCCTACTGTTACTAAAATTCCAACATTTCTACATGCCTGTACAGGCTTCAGCAAGTATGATTACTAGAAAAAGCACGTTAGCCTAGGCACAGCACTTCTAACAGAAGTATCCTGACAAGTCAAGTCAAATTTATTCAAAGAAATATAGGCAAACGCATTTGAACTCCCTCTTGGTACATAGGATTTAAGAAATGCATCGGCATAGCCGAACATTCCAAAGAAGTCGTCGACACAATTTCAGACGACTTCTCGCTTGTTTCAAGTAATTAACTCACACTTAGTTTACACGAGCCAGCAGTGTAACTGAGGGAGAAGAGCAGACCGTGAAAAAACTCCTAAGGCTGGCTCATATTTCAAAATGGATTGTCATTTGTGGTTTTTAGGAGAAAAACTGTCGCTCGTGGGGGAAGTATGTTAATGATAGGGGCATGATGCTTCTGTGAATGTTGACGGCAGCCATGGCGTCCATGAGAAGTAATATCTACATCCGAAGGTCTATACGAGGAGGAGACCTCGGAGTCACGAGAACGGCCCGAAGACCGGAGATGCGACCATGATACGCCTTTGCTGTGCCAAAAGCCGAGGAACCCGCCACGTCGTCAGCAGTCGGTCGAAACGAGAAAGGGTGTGACGGGGCCGCGTAGCCTAGGAACATAGGTGCGGTAGATGCGTCCTCAGACACAATCGGCGCAGATCGCATAGTGAGCAGAGACGTCATAGCTAGATAATGGCTGAAACTCATTTGGTTATGTATTAATAATAATACTACTTACAAATGACTATTAGTATATATTTATAGCATTTCTAGCATTTCCGTGTTTGGATGTAGAGGGCTTCAATTTTTCGATTCGGAACACTTTAGTGATTGGATTTGGAGTACTTACTCGCGGCGATACTCATTAAATCGGTCTAGGTTTGCCTTTAAAACATCCACGGAATGCGGCATGACAATATCCGCAGGAAGGGCATTCCATGCCTGGATTACCCTCTTAGAGAAAAAGAATTTCCTTGGGTCAAGTCTTGCCCCAGTCACACGTAATTTGAGGGGGTGTCCTCGATGCCTAGAGGTGGTGGCCCGCTCAAAGAAGTCATTTGTTTGGAGGCAGCAATGCTGACCACGCAACATGCGAAATGCCTGGGTTAGGTCCCCACGTAGCTGCGTGTAATCCAGAGGAAACAAGTCACGATTTACCAATCGGGTCTCATAAGGGAGGTTCCGTTGGCCTCGTACTAATTTTGTTGCGCGTCTTTGAACCCTTTCGAGGTTTTTTTGTCTTTGGCTGTCCAAGGTCTCCAGGCTTGGATGGCAAATTCCAGTTGAGATCGCACGAACGTGCCGAATACCTTGCCAAATACAACTTTGTCAAACTTATCAAAGGCGCGCTTGATTAGATACAAGCTTGACAGTGCGGATTTAGCCACTTTCAGGACGTGGAGTGATGGCTTTAGCGAAGGCGTGGCACATGTCATTTTGTTACCACCTAAATGCATGACAGATCCGTAGCTCTTATTGCATAAACCTTTCCCAAACTTTGAGTTGACTAATACCCCCTAATAAATGCACACTAAACTAAAAATTTTCACATGTATGCACAGGCCGCATGGTAGTCTACTACCTACGGGTCTTACCAAGTATGGTTAATAGAATTAGCCCCCTAGAATAACACTTTCGAAAGCAGTACACTAGAGATCAAGGGAACATGGCCCAGACCAAACTCCAACCAGCGAAACTACTTTCCTTGAGATAATAGTGGGAAACCAAGTCAAGCAGAGCTTGCTCAGGCCCCCAAGCGTGTACTTACCCGAAATGGTTAAACCCAGGCTCACATTCCTACTGAGAGCAAAGGGATATAAGCCTTAGCGTTGGCTCAGCCCGCATCGCTGTTGACAAATGGCGGCATCAGTGCTAGTGACACTTTTTTTCGAGATTGAGGGGACATGAACCCCGTGCTGGCTCTAGTACTCCTGGCATAGGCACGTACCTATAGCAGCAGCTTCTTAGTCCGTACAGTTCGATGGATCAAGTTGAAAGTGCGGAAACCAAGGCGTATGCATCTTTGCTCAGGACACCCAGCTCTATTATTATTTAAATGCTAATCACTTCTACCTCATACAGACAGGGGAGTGCATACTGGGTGCGTCTCCTTAAAGAGAAGATACACAGGCAGTACTTAAAGTATACTATCTACTAGCCTCAGCAAGTATACTTTCTAGAATTAGCACTTATATCATATGCAAGCACCTATGGCCACAGCGTCTTATTCCGTACAGCTCGAGGGATCGAGCTGAGAGTGTGGAAGCCAAGGCAAGCACAACTTTGCTCAGGCCCGCAAGCCTGTACTTCCCCGAAGCAGTTAAACCCAGATTCACCTTCCTTATTCAGATCAAGGGTAAAGGAACCCTATTGAAGGCTCAGTCAGCGTCAACGCTGACAAGTGGTGGCACCAGTGCCAGCGCCAGTAATACTACACTTCTTGTTAGGTATGAGGGGATATGAACCCTGCGCTGACGTTAACCAGCGTCAATATTACTCAGATGCACCCTAGCAGTAACATTAGAAATAGCAGTAGTGGTTGTTAAGCAGAACGAGGCCTGGCTTCTCAGAATCAGGCTAGACGCCTACTATAGGTGAGTGAGAGTAGACAGTGCAGTTGTACCGGCGCAAAGTCTACTGTCGCGATATACTAAGTTCAGGCGGTGTTTACGGCTGCGGCCTACGCCCTTTCTCTGCGCGGCCATCTCGACTTGTCTTGTCGCCGTTTAAACACAGTTGAGAGGGTTAGAGTGGGAAAGGTAGCGGCGCGCCTGCCATCACTATACCTTACCACAGTCAGCGTCTCTGCTCTTGAGTAAATGGTGGACATCTTCGCTTGCAATGGTCGAACTAACACACACACCCGTTTACGTTTGACTATAGGAGGTCAAAAACTCAAATGAATAAAGCTTTTTTTCCGAGGAACCAACGACCCTCTCCTTCTTTATTCATGGAACACCGTTTTTGTCCAAATGGAGCACATTTTCTGGACTCAAATGTACTTGCACCTGCTCTTGACAGCTCCCCAACTAACTACAGTGGTACCCCATAGTTTGCGTGGATTATGTTCTTATATTCCTTGCCAACTTTTAAAAATTACGACGGGGATCTGACCTATTTAGAATATTTGCAATCCTAAATCTGTCCTCAAGGCATTTCAAGTCCATTGTTATCGTTTACCTTATCCTTTAAAATCGAGCACTTAAAAGCAAACGGTAAGGATCGCTTCTGGGTGCCGCTGAATGGAGGCCAATTTTAATTTACAGTTTCTTTTAAATCGCTTACGTCCCTCCGTCAGGTGACCGTCGGGCGTCAAGGTGCTCCAGGGAATCCAGAGACTGCTGAGGACTCACTAGACAAGGTCTCCGGCAAGAAGACTTGGATACTTCTCAAGGGTCTCAACATTCAAGACAAGCATGCCAGGTTTCGCAGACTTTCAAATGGCCAGATTGAGCTGGTCGTTGAGCAGGGAGCCCTAAAGAACACGAAAGTCAACGGAACTGTCTTGACCTCGTCCAAGATCCTTGAACCTACCGATCGAATATTATTCGGTAATTTTCGGCGTCTCTAGGTCATCGCCCTGCCTCCTTGTGAAATGCAATATACCCTTTTGATGTCTTTTAGGTTCGTACCACCTGTATGTTTTTCACAATCCCAAGCAAACTGCCCTGGACAAGGAGAAGAAGGTGGACTGGGAATTCGCCCAACAGGAATTGGCCAAGGGAGAGGGCATGGATCAATTTGATCAAGCTATGATGGAAAAAGGTACGAACTAACCTCAACCTGCTTGCTTAGAAATGCTCACCTTAGTTGCCATCGAGTAACCATCAAGTTCCGTATGTCAACTGGTCGATTTCGCACTTAATTTGAAAATGGTCGCCAGTTTGAGTTTCCGTCAAAATGGAGTAACATTTGCAGCACAAGTACAACGCAAGGTCCGCCTAAGGCCAACCTTAAAAACTTTACATAATCGAATTACGAATCGTTTTCATCATCCCCAAAGAAGACGACGAAGAAGAAGGTTAAGGGCATTGACCGAGTTATATTGGACTGACGTTCCGGACATTCGCTGGTTTCCATCGTCAGAGTAACATGGTGGTTGTTTCTGCTTGCCGGGACTGTTTCAGCCTCGCTGCATGCCTGTCATTATATCCGTGCTCAGCGCACGAACTTTGACCTGCGTGTTCGCTGCTGACTGTCCGTGAAATTGACCGCTGGGGGACTCATGTGACCTTTGTCCCCTTTGTGGCTGTCGTAATTGTGGGCAAGTCAGTGCGCTTACTGACCTGTCCCTCGTCCACCGACGGACTAATCACTTGTTGCTGCCCGCATGAATTCATGTCAACCTCGTGTGCGCGTTAGCAGTGAAGTAGCGTTCCACGCTGGTCACCTGGTCCCTGACCGACCTTTCTCCTTTCTTCCTCTAATCTCAGCTCTAGTCTACGCTTGTGTCTTCATTGCCGTCCTGTTTGCCTTGTGCGAACTGAATCGAGCCGTTTGCGTACCGCTTGGTAAGCAGGATGAAGGTCTATGACTCTGTTAAGTTTACCAGTCGAAGACCAACTTTCCAGCAGAAGTCTAGCCATCTTGTCATTAGCCTGACCTATTACCCTTGCATTGTCGAAGGCGAAGGTGTGATTCTTCTGCCGTACGTGTTCATAGACCATAGACAGTTGATTCTCACGGTTGATTGCGAGCTGATGCTGATGCAACCTTGCGCCAAGGCGTCTGCCTGTTCCACCAACATACCTTTCATCGCCCTCTTGACATGGAATGCTGTAGACCACGGCTGACTGTTCTGTCGACGGTAGCTGGTCTTTGGGCCTCATTATCTGCTGTCTGATGGTTGATTCCAGCTTGTGAGCCACACCGATCCCGAATGGCTTCAGGATTCTTGCAGTTGCCTCGGATACGTTCTTTACATAAAGGATAGCGAACCAAAACTTGGGGTCTTCTCCTTTTGACCGCTCAAGGTGGGGCTTCTTAAGGCACTTGCGTATGAAGGACTTTAGATAACCGTTGGCTTCAAAGAGGGCATACAAGTATTTAACCTCCTACTTCTTTCCACTGTCGTCGCTGCAGTGTGTCTGAACGCGTTGGAAGAGAGTCCTAACACAACTGCGTTTGTGCCCAACAGGGTGGTTGCTTCCGACGTAGAGGATGCGCATGGTGTTGGTTGCCTTACGATAAACCAGTGTCCTTATCCTCCCGTCTTCCAGCTTCGTCACTTGTACGTCAAGGAAGGGTCGTTGGTGGTTGTCCTCTTCTTCCATAGTGAACTGGATGTCCGGAAAGATGGAATTCAGCAGTGCCTTGAACTCCTGCTGAATAACGAGTATATTTTGCCTGCTATCAAGGCCGCTTTTTCCGGTTGCTCTGTAAAAAGCGGACATCCAGTGTATTCATGTATTTTGTGAGGGTTTCTTTAGGCCGATGGGTGTGAATTTAAATCGCACATACGATTTCTTTATGAACAGACTAATTAACCGAAGACACTAGTTAGGCGTTTTCGAAATGGCGGCTGTCAATTCATCTCTGGCACTTTTATTGCCATAATATGAAACAGGAGGTGGGAGGGGCGTTACTGAAACAACCTCCATACACAGCGGACTGAAGCACTCAAGGCCAACAGTAAGAGCTACGAAACTACTCTCTTGACGGAATTGACAGATTGTCCCAGGCTTCACTCCGAATACACTTCAGCCCATTCATTCGTCCCATCTTCTTTTTGTTTACTTTGGACACGATGTCTAGCCTTTGACGCTTCACGCATATATAATATGGTATCTAATGCACACACAGAGGCGCTCTTTCTTGTACTTATTGCGTTGTAAATTACGTATTCCTCACACTTTTCATCCAAAAACACGTTGAAAAATTGTTTATTATAGTCTAGATTATTATAAAGACATCTTCCGAGAAACGTATCGGCCCGTTTATGAATGCTTCCCGTGTAAACTTTATTAGTGTTTCAAAGCGGCATTCTTAGCACCATAGAGAAATACTTGATTTTTTAATTGGAAAGTTAGCGGCTTATAGATCGAAGTTCCTAAACGCTAGCATAAAGGTAGGTCAATTTAAAGAGTTTTTCTGGATGGAAGCGTTTCTTTAAGAACAAAATCTAAAAGCACCTTCTGTTCATTTACAAAACTTGACGAGCACGCTATTTTCTACGTTATAAATTCAATGAGGGATATTTTGCGCATCTCTTCTACTAAATAATTTAAAAATTGTGAGGAAAACTAAAATCAGATTCAAAAATCAGGCTACCTACAACATACCACTAAAGTACTTCTTTGTAATAACATTTTTACAGGGTTTCATTACAAAGCCCTTATCTTTTTTAGTAACGCTTATACGCTGGCTAAAGTACCCCCGCGGTACGCTAACCTCAACTGCAAACGTAACACTTCCTCTCACATATCTAACAAAACTCTAACCATCATAACGCTAACGCTCTCCCTCACCTGTAAATTAACTTCGTAATTAAGGTCAAGGTGATCTGTACTACCGTGAACCTCTTACTAAACTCACATTTCGGAATGGGGGATGAACTTTCCCGAGTTAGGAAAACTACTGGAACATTCTTCGATTTGTGAAAATCAGAGGTCCCACGCTTTACTTAGGGAATGGGGATCGCCTTGTCACAGAGACCGTGGCGTACATACTCAAGTTTACAAAAAAGAATCCGTGATAAGAATCTGAATAAACGTTTGCGCTCGCCGTTTCAAAAAGCTGGGCCGGCCCTTTTTTGTAAAACGGTCCTTACCGATCGGTAATTTGAAGGTGTGAATGTAATTTTCAACTGTGGAATAATCTATTTTTTCTCGTTTGCTCCCTATCCTTCGTGTGGATGCTGGCATAGTTTGACGGAAGTTGGTGTTTTGCCTCGTCTCCACGGAGAAGGTGCTGGTAATCCTACCTCTTATCCCAGTGGATTCTTCGCAGGGCAGTCTTCGCTTACATTTCTGAATTTCAATGTGATCTTGTCCTAGCCTGTACTTACTTAACGGCGTAGGACCTTGTAGGCTGCGGGACGATCAAGATGCCCGCTGAAGGAGTTGGCATCTGCGTACCATGTCTCAAGCGTCAATGTTTCCGCTTCTGAGGCGCCTCTGTCTACAATGGTCGCTTCTTGAATATCGAAGGTTTGGCCAGTCTCTCCAATATGTACGGCAAGCTGCAAATTTGGATCTAGTGACCAAGCAGCCAATTTGTGGTTGCGTAGGCGGGCCTGTTATATTTGCCCTATTTCTACTACGTGGTTGCAGTCTCCATCGTTGCACCGTATTTTGTAGACAATTGTGGATGTTTCAGTAGGGGGTAGTCTGTCCTTAGATTGCATCACACGACGGAGTACCATCACTTGAGGACCAAGACCTTGGGTTTCGGCTTTGCACTTATTTAACTCTTCTGCAGAAATGTCTTAATCTCAGAAAAAACTGTGCTCTAATAGGATCCCAACCTCTCGAACTCGACTGGGAGACAGTGTCAGTTTTTTGTATTCTTTTAGCACAAGGCGCAATTATCCTTCCAGAATCTTATTCCTGTTTTTGCGCCATTTCCTTTCTACGGTTCTTGTTTTGCATTAACACCGGATTTAGATCGATTCATTCTGCAACAGCAGCTCATTGAAATGATGCCCATGGTGAGAGAGGTAAATGCTATCGCCAGCCGGTTGCAAAAACATCGAACCTTCGAGATCCTGCTTCTACCGCCTCTCATTCAGCAGGCTCTCTACGGTCAGGGCAAAACAACAAGGTAGGTTTGCTGGCAGGTGCTCTGTTTTTGCTGACAATGACAGCCTCAAAGCATTGTTTCCCAGGTGCAAATTTAAAGCAAGCGCGCACAGCAGGATTTATTTTACAAATAAATTTCGCGACAGCTTGTCAACTGCTTCCTCTCTTTGCAGGAGTAAGATAACAAAAAGAGAACACAACAGCTTGCATTTTCACACAATCACTAATAACAAGGTCATTTTAACGCGGCGAAAGGTCAATAGTAATGTCGTCTTTCAACTTGGGAAGTAAAAGTAGGGGCGGGAATTTTAAAAAAGCTTGATTAAATATAGGCCTGCGATTACCAAGGTAGTTGAAGCTTGGCCACATGGTCTAACTGCTTACATAAGTCGGGTTTCTCCCGCCGTCTATAGGCTGCTTTCATTTAGCGCGAGGTCCGGTTTGTTCGTGCTCGAAGAAGAACTCGAAAAAATGTGTTAAGCTTAACAGATTGACCACTGTATAGCATGTGTTTTGTAAATGAGGACCGTGGTGCTTTTGTTTTCTTGTTTTAAAAGCCAAGCAGGCAAAAGTTCAGCGCCTATGGTTGCCAATTGCGCTTGCGTATGGCAAATGTATTTGCATCCGTAAGTGCACGTGAGTTCGTTCACACAGTTTTGGGTGGCGTACAAAGGCAAGACATCCTTTGTCCTGATAACTGGAAGGCTTTTAGTGTGAATAAGAAATACTAGTTCAGCTGCATTTTACGTTCTCTCTATGGTGCAACGTAGCCGTCGCTTCATTGTATTTGAAATATTGTCACCCTCAAAGGGTAAAGATATAAAAATAAGCTTTTTCTGAATCCGACTATTTCGTAAATTTCCGCCGTGAAGAGCTGCTGTATTTTTGAATGCAAAATGAGGGATAGCCACATTTATTTTGTAATCCTCGTCCCTACTTTTCCTTTCCAAGTTTAAAAACGACATAATTATTGACTATTTGCCGCGTTAAAAATGCGCTTAGTGTTATTGATTATGTGAAAATTCAAACTTCTGTGTTCTCCATTCGTTATCGTATTCATGCAAAGACAGGAAGCAGCTGACAAGCTGTCCGGAAATTTATTTGTACAAATAAATTCTGCTGTGCTCGCTTGCTTTAAAAATGACAGCTTCAGTGGTAGAATTTTTATCGTAGTCGAGAGTCCGAGTCGAGACAGGCTACGTTCAGCCATGCACTTTTGGCAACTATCTTCAATAAAATTCAAATTTATAGCGATCAGTTGAATGCGATCTCAAGACAACTGTAAACCCTCTGGTGACACGTATCGAGGATATACCCTTATGCGTCTCTTTTCTCCTCTGAAGTATTACGTTTCGCTTCATCCACTAAGTTTGGACTAGGCTGGGAAAATTAACAGCTCTAGGGCAAAATTCTCCATTTTTGCGTTCCCCTATGCCTCCAAAACGTGGCGCATGCCGATTTTCTGTTAGTTTGTAAAGTTCGGATGTTGTTCAACAGATTTGATCAGCGTAAACTTCACCAGATTGTCTTAATGCACCGCTAATTCGAATCGAAACAGCCAATGTCCAAAACAGTGTCAAAAGAACGTCTTATACTATCGTATAAACGAGCAGGATTAGCATATCGCGGAGAGAACCTACAACTTCGACGTACAGACCACAGGTTTTTTAAATGACGCAAACAGATAGTGCTTTGTGTAAAAGCGAACAAGCCAAGAAGGAAGACAAGTGAGAATGCATATCGAAATAAAAATTACTTCAGATATAGCATGCTAGTGATAAGCAGTTAATAGTAGTTCAAACGATAAAACGGATGTGTGGAAGCTTACAGGTGAGGTATTGGATTTGGAAGTCGTTGTGACCCACTGCACCCGCGTTTAAATCTTCAGTTCATCAACGCCTTGGATGAATGAGACCTTATTAATGACTGGCTGGGGTATTAAATGAGCTTAAAATGATCATTCCGCTGTATCTTCCCCTTCAGTAAGTGTCCGCCCGTATGTCTACCGCTACTTCAATTTCCGCAGTGTATGTGAACGAACACTAGCATTGTCAACACTGAAAACTGTCTGCCAATCTCTGCGACAACCACGCGTAGATTAGAAGCGTGTGTACTTGTGGAATTTAGTTGTTGACCTGCCAGTCACGCTCATGTTAAAAAATCACAGACACCTCACTTAAAGCTTATGTATGACTATCGCGTCCACTGTTCTAAAGCAAAGCTTGCTCGCCGTACAAAAGTATACGCTATAACCCTTTTATCATCCCCGGCAGAGAAAGAAGAATAACAGACGATTTCTAGGACCAAGGTGTATTTTGGCTGACGGTTCAAAAGCGTGCTCGCTTCCATCGTCAGAGCGTGGTGTGTGTGTAGTCCTGTTCGCGTCAGATGAATGTATCCGACCATTAGCCTCGCTTTATGCCCCTGTGTCAATCGGTTGCAGCGATCGATTTCTGTAGCTCTTTGAATTGCTCGTGCCCTCACGGGCGTCTTTGTGAGCTGTGTCAAGTTGTGTTTGTGTCTCATGAGCTTTTCCACCTTCTTTGCTCGCGGCTGTCGGCCCTGCTTATCTCTCTCTCCGCCCGACCTATTGCTCCGCTCTGAGCCGACGTTAGCCTTCTGCGGAGCGCTTGATAGGCGGAATGAAGGTGCAATCGATTGACACGGTGGCATTAAGCAAGGCTAATGGTCGGATGCATTCATCTGATGCGAACAGGAATATAGAAACCACGCTCTGACGATGGAAGCGAGTACGCTTTTGAACCGTCAGCCAAAATACACCTTGGTCCTAGAAATCGTCGCTTTTTCTTCCCCTTCCAGAAACGAAAAAAGGAATATTTTTTCTTGACCTCAAACTTTTTCGCATATTAATAAGCTATACTTTATTTGAAGCTCCTTGCAGCCAGCAAATACTCTCAAAATTTACTTCTTTGCATAACCTGTAGAATAATGATTCGCATGAAATGCGATGTCACTGGACACGTGTGGATCTGGGAGAGAGGAAAGTTCATGAATCGCCGCTTTCTGATGCAGGTAAGTTTCCACTTCCTTCGAATACCTTTGAGCTTTTTGATTTCTTCAGAGAGTGACCGCGAAATAAGTTAGTCGCGACGTATCTGCTCAGATGCTTCATCCGACCGTGTCTAGTTTCAAGAAGATTGGGGGTGGGATTGGGCAAAAATTACTGGTACGGCAAAATCCGTATCTAAGCGTACCATAATGCTCCCTGGTCCACCACAAGCATTTGACCGGGATAAAAGCACATCAAAACGGCTAGGGGCAACGGCAGGCATGCAAGCTTCGCCTGCTCACCACTGCATTTAATCTGCCATAAACTGCTCATAGTTCCAATCCGATCAGCATTAAAAATTAGAATGACAAATCCGGCATCACCACGACCACCTTCATCACCCTCGCTGCCAGAATGTACGTCAACAGAATCTGTATCACGTCGATGATAGTCATCTACATTGTGACTACCAATCCTTCTAGTCTGACCCTGCGCTCTTAACTTTCTCTTTACAGGAGATGTTACAAGAGTTTGAGAATGAAGTTCCCACGTCTGAAAAGAAGGAGAAGAGGATGAGCATAACGCAAGAGGATGATCCTTTCTGGGAACCTCTGGAACCTCTTCTGGTGGGATTTGTGCCCGTCTTTCTTCAATCCCTGGCTTATGGTTTGGACTTCAACGATCGTCTGCAGATAAGTGACCTGGATGGCGCCGCAATCGGTTGGCTTGACGTGGCTCTTCAGCCCTGCTTTCGGTCTGGCAAGCTCGCCAGCAGTGGTGACGATTTCTTTGTGGACGATCCCAAAGAACTCATTGGAAAACCCTACTATTTCAAGGTACATTTCGTCCTCTTTAAGTTTCCTTTTGAATATAACAGGAAAGGACTATTGGTAAATTAGATAAAAATAACGCCAAGGCCCCTTTTCGACTGTTCCTCCAGCCGTGTAGTTCAGCGCTCGGCATTAATGACTCCTTCCAAAAAATTATCCTACCATTCTAGCCATTAAGGCCGCCATTTATACAATAGACATGTCCATAAGCATATATTGGTCCAATGTATGCTCTCCGTCCTATCCACGTCGGTACGGTCAGCTATGCAGGTTCTATCTTTCTTTTGGAGGCCACGTCTTGAATGAGTTTCTCCTGTTCTTAACCTGGCTGAACATTGTTATATTTGTTATAGTAGTATTCCGACAAGACATGGGACTCTGGAATGACAATTTCTGGCTCAAGAGCCGTCGTCAGCTAACGATACCCAGCTCCAGTGTTGCAGGTGAGATTGCTGCCACGAGCTCGCTGCTACTTAATTAGAAACATTCCAATTAGTGAAACATTGTTTTCCCGGAAGAAGTTTGAAAAAGGCGAACATCAAAAGTTAAGCAGAATGTATTGATGTCATACAATTTCGCAACTTATTTCCAATTAGTCGCCTTGCAAACACGCTCGGATGCATCCGAGCTCGCAAAGCATCAACGAGGATGAGTACATCCTGAAAAACAGATCGGTGTACAATTAACTACAGTGGAGTCCGGTTAATGTGGACACGGTTAATGTGGACAACCGCTTAATGTGGACAGTTGGCCAGGAACGGAATTTCTCCATAGTAGAAACGACTGGTTTGGGGTCAGTTCGCTTAATGTGGACAACCGGTTAATGTGGACAGTTGGCCTGGAATGGAGGTGTCCACATCAACCGGACTCCCCTGTACTACTATATGCTCCCGATCTAAAACCGACAAGACAGCGAACGCGTGGCTCAATGGTTAAGACGTTTGCCTCTGACCGGAGGGACGTGAGTTCAAACCTCAAGTGTGGCAGCAATTTCAGCCGCAACACTGGATCTGGGTATTTCTAATTGACGACGGCTAATGAGCCAAAAATGGCCCTTCTAGAGTCCAATGTCTTGTCGGAATACTTCTATAACATAAAATTACGTTGCCAAAAGAGAAGAATATACGAGTTCCAGGCAGCAGTTCCGAAGAAGAAGATGCGATCTCTGGAACAAGGACTTTATTCTCCTGACGTTTCGGATTCCGTCGGGAATCCTTAGTCATAGGTTATCGTAAACAGGTCTGGGACATGCGCAGATAAGGGATGATACATACACAGATGGCACGGTACTTATAGTTCACAGCGGTCACCCACATGCGTACTATAATAATTGTCCGTTCCTGTAGCCACTACTGGAGGTTTTAATTGGTCCGGTGATTGCTCCTTAATTGCAACAGCGTTCTTGTCCGC
>JAYGXS010000005.1:11948845-12036273 GCA_036362985.1 Ligula intestinalis | reverse complement strand
CCGTATGGGAACGCCAAATCGTTGCGCTTGTTGATGGACTGGGTGCCTGAGAATCATGACTCAAGCGGCTCACGGCTCACGCGGTTGTCCCCTCTTGCGAGGATTTGGGCCTCGTCAAACTTGAAAATATGACCGGATCCCGTTGAGTGAGCTGCAACCTGGGAGTTGACGTCTTTCTTCCTCACCGCTGCTGCATGCTCGGCCATTCGCGTCTGGAGTAATCTCCCGGTTTCTCCGACGTAGTTGCTTTTTCCACAACTACACCAGATCCGGTAAGACTCCAGCCGTTTCATGCCGTGTCAGTGGGTCTTTCGGCCTCATGACCCGGCGTCTGATGGTTGCTTCCGGCCTGTGTGCAACTCCAACTCCAAGTGGGGTGAGTTGACAGCTGACCAGTTCCGATAAATTCTTCACGTACGGAACAGCTCGCCAAACGTTACTGAAACGTAATTAGTAACATTACAATTAGTCGCCTTGCAAACACACTTGAATGCATTTTTGAAAGGTACTAGCCATTAGTGGCCTTTGCGGATGACATTCTTATCCCGCTCCTGCCCACTCACCAACCGGTCATCTCTTTTTGGGCAAAGTCACGTACATTTTTGATAGGCTCCTAATTACTCCCCACTCGATGAAAGCATATCGATGAATCTGCATGCTGAGAGCTGCAGAAGCGGTCGCGTAGACTTCGGGTCGGACCATATGTTAAATGCCTATAGTAGTAGTAGCAAGTTGGTTTTCTGTAAGCCATTCCTCTCGTTTATTACAATATAGTTCCTACATACATCGTTTAGGTAGTTGGATGTATTTAAATAAACTTGTTTCTCGACTGGCTATTGCTGGGCCCACGTGCACAATGCGTTTTCCACCAGTGGCAGATGAGAGATAACTGCGAAGTCGGCGTGTTGTATTTTCTGCTATTTGAGGCGTGGGAGGGATATCAGACGGCCACAGCAAGCAAATATTACTTATTCCAACGCGATAGTTTAACACCTTTAAACTTCGAGCGTATATGGTTTGCCTATACGCTCATCTCTGTGATAAGTTTTTTTCGTTTCAGAAACCGCTTACAAAATGCGTCATTGGCATTACGGTTTTTAAAAAAAAGTATAATAGTTAATTGGGTTTACTATATTAGAGGGAGGGTTAACAGCCTTAGACTGAATATTTTTTTGATGCAAATCTGAAAAATGATATAATTGTCTTCTTTAATATTTATGAGCTAACTGGAAGTAGGTCTGTGATCATCACACTGTTAGCGAAACGTAATTGGTAATTTATCTTATCACTCAGTTATATGATTGCCATTTATCCAATAGGTTACCAGCATTTCTGATATACCATCGCGTGTGATCTAATTATTTGCTTCTATACCGCTGAATATTATTTTCAGGACAAACACACAGATGGCGTAAATAATCTCCATTGTTATATCTGATTTCCCAAATATTTTCTCGACTGTTGAATGCCCCGCCGATGAATTTTCTCTTGTCATCATCTCCTTTACTGTGGAGTTAGTTACCAGTTATAAATTCTGCTAGCGACTGCTACACTTGATATCTCTCCTTACTCTTTGCAGATTGACCTAAAAAAATTAGGTCTGTCGGGCCTGAAAACTCCTTTGCGGCCAACCTTGCGCTACAGGTTATTTAAGGAATCGCGAGAAACCATCATTCAGATAGCAGTTGCCGATCAGGACGTTATTAGCATCAACCACTCCCGTCTGGTCACTTTCAAGAGGGTGGAAACAGAGCAGTTGGAATACTTTCAGAGCGGCTGTATCACACTTTTGATGTTCGTTGAACAAAGCGAATCTCCACCTGCAAGTGCTGTTGAGGTACGCCTGTTTTGAATTAAAGGTTAAGGATGTTGCCCAACGCTCGACCGTAGGGGCTAAGGAGATTTTTACTCAAATATTTTCTTGTGTTTATATATTCGACCTCCAAAAAACAACGTTTAAGTAAAGTTGGCAAGTAAAGTATCACGTAAGACTTCCTCATTCCACTCGTGGCGATATGTAAGCTCCCCTAAAAATTATTTATCATTTCTTACGCGGAGGATTCACAGAAGACTAGCATTAGTTGGACTCCTCCCCTTTTTCTGAAAAGAAATAATCGACTGCTAACAGAGCCAGAAGAAGAAAATTATCGTACCATCTATTTTTGATCTATCTATTGTGGATAATCTACTGATTCGATGCTTGATATCTGCAGGCATGAAGGTTAATAACTGTGTACAGTATGCAGTTCTGAAGCAGGATGCTCGATTTTCTTGTGGATTGATAGGGAGCACTGTTAATAAAACGAACTATAGAGGGGATGAAACAGAAAGGCCTAAGAGAATTTGGCGGCTTCATGGCTCAGTCGAACCTCCTGCCACCGCATCGGGTAGTCACAAAAGACAAGGCAGTGGACTTTACCAGCTAGTACCCGTGGTGAAATTACCGTTAACTAGTCGGTATATGATAAGATGGAACTGACAAAAACAAGGAAGGCCGGGTTGCCAGTTCTGAATTATAATTTCTCATCGGCCAGTCATACCTTATCCCAGGGGTGGCGACCTTCAAGGTGGCGTGGTCTGTGCTGACGCGGGCATTGAAGTCACCAAGGACTATCAACTTGTCTGCCTTCGGCACAGAGGCCAGGAGGGCGTGTAGATCCTCGTAGAACTTGTTCTTTGTCTCGTCAGAGCTGGTCATCGGAGGAGCGTAGACCCTACCGATGGTGGCAAATTTGCCACACCAAAGAGGCAGTCGGAGGCTCATCAGGCGTTCTTTGATGCCCTGCGGCGTACAGGGTAGTCGTCCCACGATGTCCTTCCGTGTGGCAAAGGCGACGCCGGCCTCGCGTCGCTCTGCCGTCGGACGGCCCACATAGAAGAAGGTGTAGCCGGCACCCACCTCTTCTATGGAACCTTCACCGGAGAAGCGGGTTTCACTGAGTGCGGCGATGTCCACCTTGAAGCGCGCCAGCTCCCGGGCGATGAGCGCTGTTCTCCGTTCCGGTCGAATGCTCCTCGTGTTATCTAAAAGGGAACGAACATTCCAAGCGCCGAAGGTGATAGGACTTACCTGAGCTCCCTGAGCTGTCGTCCTGTGAGCTCTGGGAGCTGTCGTGCCGGAAGGAAACGGGTTAGAGGGAGGGTGGGGGTGAGAGAAGTTTTGATTTGCGTTTGTAGTGTTTCGACCGCGTGTATGCAGTCTGACAGCCACGGTCAGCTGGCAGATGTCGTGACCCAGCGTGTTTGGAACCATCTTTTATAGGACCATCAACCCTCTTGCGAGTGGCGGCAGTGCTACTCCTAAATAGGACTGCCTGTCACAAGTAACTGCTGCCGAACAACGATTGATTTGATGTTGAACGACCACTTGGTTACGAGCCGCCTACAACTTTGCTGTCGCGCCGCCATAGGACTTTTTAGACCGTGGGGGTAAGGTATTTGGGGAGTAGGGGGAGGGAACAGCAGTACGTGCCTTAGTAGCAGTAGCGGTGAACGCGACAGTCTCTCTATTTATGCTGCTACGCATTCTAGTGCTGTGACATCTGATTGCTGTTAAAATAACTGCTTCGGGTAGTATCGTCACTGATGTTACTAAGAAGGCAGGCACTGCTAGGACTAAGAATGGACGGTGGAACGACTATATGGGTAGGCATCGCTACAATGGAGGTGACTGAATAAATGTAATGGAATAGTATAGATATGACAGTAGAGACAACATGGGAGAAGTAGCAGATAGAGTTACAGATAACAAATATCCATTGAAAAAAATAGTAATATTAAATAGATGTGGAATCAGGCATACATAAGCATAAAGAACAATGGAAGCGATGTTAAGGCTACCGGATATCGAGTAGATTACGCAGATACGGCAACGTTACGAGAGTACTGAAATGCGTAAGCTAGTGAGGTAAGCACTGATCGCGAAGGTTGTAATAATGGTACTTACGATAAAGCAATTAGAAATAGCAAGTGTAGCAACTGGGTAATAAAGAGTAAGGGAAGATAAACGATAAAATACAAACAGACAATGGAACGGTATAAAGTAAGAAGCTTCCTTCCACCAGCTACGTCTACTAGGGTACTTACCGCTGCAACCCGGGGGCAAACCGGGCATGGAGACACACACACCGGAGACCCTCACTTGTTTTAGCCCGCTGATCGAAGCGGGTGGCCGCCAGGCAAAGCCTAGCTCCGGGGAGCCACAAATGAGAGTTGGATGCCAGCCAAGGACGCTAGGCGTAGCCACCACCTGCGCGATGAAGATGATGCGATCTGCCACGACTTCACGTTCAGCCCCCAGCTGAACACCCCATACCCGCCACGATGACCACCCAGAACGATGAACAGTGCAAATGTTTGCCAACTGTGGCGTAAGCACTTACTCGAACCGAAGTGTCCCGAACAGTAGAAACGGCCTCATTTACAGTCCTGCGTGTGCTGCAAGAAAATTTCCTAAATTTGTAAACGTTTGATTATTTCTCCCATACTAGCGGGAACGCGTAAACGAAAACTTATGAATAATAATGAGCAGCATTAGACATATTAAGTACTGAAAAGAACTAGAAGTAATAAGGGACTTTTAAGAAAAATAAAAATTTCCCGGTAATTCCCGAGTTTCGGAGGCGCAAAATATAGCTATAAATTAGAAGGTTAAATTTAAATCTTTTCGTAATTTGATAGCGAAATGCAGATAATTTCTTTATATAGAAAGAACTTCTCTTCAGTCAAAATACTTTGTACATATTACGACTAGTGGATAACTATTAATATAATATCATTGAATAAAGTCTGGCATCATTTCGATCGTTTTCAGTGTCTTCACTGATAATTTGTGCTTCAGTTCCACGTTTACATCAAACCCTTAAAAATAAGATATAACTAAACAGCATTTACCAAAAACAGCTTTTGTATATTATTTCCAAGGTAGATAGCCGTGTTGGTCAAAGTTGGAAATGCTTCAAAACAGCAAACCACATTTTCGAGCATACAACATGTCTGCTAGATACAACGCATATTGTTATTCCTAAGATTATTAAAAAAGTTCCCATAATAGGTTACCTCTTTAAAAAGTGCTTTTACTGGATATTTAACTGACGAACTTTTGCGAATATTAACTTTTTCAAGGTAACCTCACAGTGAAGTTGGAGACTTTTTACAATTCCCTTAATTAACCTGAAGGAAAATGATAAAATTTGACTGGAGAACGAAGAACATACCTTTCTCTTTGTCATGGATTATTTTTCGCTTAACGAGAGTTATTTTATGATCCGTAATAAACGTGCGAATGCACAAAAAACAGGCCACGTATATGACCATTTTTTGAAATACTTATTATTCCTCTAGCTGTTCCGTTTCTAAAATAACGCTTGAGCGGAACCTATTGTTTACAAAAAAACAAAGTTCTACATGACTTACATTCAGTAAGTCCTTTGTAAGGCTGTCTCCGCGGTTACATGTAAAAACTTTGTTTACGCGCACGCCCAGCTGTGCGGTAAAAGAAAATGTTCTACTAAGAACGTTTTTGTTACTGAATTTTTTGGCAAAATCTTTACACAATAGCTAAATATAGTTTTTGAAACTTATAGCACTGCTTGTATCTGAAAATAAATGCGGTTCCTTTAACTTCGCTTTTGTTTCATTTGATCAACTTCGCAAAACATATTCCAGTACTGGAAGGGAATAATATTCCACTTTTTTACTAATTATGGAATTCTTCTACAGCACAATGTATATTAGAAGAAAGTTTCGTCCTGTCTTTTCTTATAGCATAAGGAATTCCTTTTATATAAACATACTCATGATTTAGCAAAAATGAGAGCCTATTTTTCCCAGTTACTTTAAATTAGAGGGCAGTTTATCAAACCAAAGCCCTTATTATTATTATTATTATTAAATCCACTCAGTTGATCAAAATAACCTGTCCAGATACATGGTACACTACCCAGTTAAATTTCGTTCTAAAATTTGTTTGCAGGATTCATAGGACTGTATATGCGGGTAGTAACATGCGTAATACAAGCACTGTTCAGTTGCCTGGACAGTCGGGAAATTTTTTTCCCTTCAGTCGTACCCCTTGCCGACACGGGGCTTCTTAAACAACTCACCTTTGCGTGCGTTACAGGAAAACTTTTTATAGTTGCCTGCAGTGATGGCTTTCAGTAATAGTAATGACTTTTCGATTCCCAGGTGGTAAGTCAGAAGAAGAAACGGCGTTCACCGGGAGAGGTTTATTTTTTTCTGATGTTTCGGACAGTTGTCTTGTCTTTACATCTCAAGACATTTCTCATAGTTCTCCAATACTAATTTGGATACTTTATAACATTTGACAGTCTTGGTACTACTTATGAGCAATGTCTGGACGAGGTTAACTTGTTCGTCTGCGAAATATATTTTTAGTCGCTTTTCTGGAGGAAATCGATTTCGAGCTTTGGTTTTTATATCAAAGCATAACTTTTACCCGGCAATTGCAGTGATTGGCTGATCATGTGAAATGCAAATCGAAATTATGAAGTGTACTTTCGCCTAGGTTTTAATATTAATCATATTGTGTCAACATCTCCTGATATTTAAGATACGCCGGGATGCCACACTTTCTTTTGGATGTTTTAATAAAATAGCACTCGGATACAACAAATAGTGACTTATGTAGTATTGAGTTTTCCCTTGATTTTCGATGCCCTTATAAGTGCAAACATGCTATGTTCAAAGCATACATGGAAATAGCTCTTGTTGTATTGATGTGATAGAAAACCACGTCTTCTTGAAATTATCTGACCATAGAAGACATTTCTTTCAGTGTTTGCAACCAGTTTCTTATAATAAAATTTTTGAAGACCGTACGATGTCCATTCACATAGCATAGGAATGCAGTATACAACATAAATTAATTCCACGTACGATTTTTTGAGCACCATATGGCATCTTTTTAATGTCATAGTTGAATGTGTGTCATTCTTTACGAGGGACGAGTGCAGCCTAAACACAAATGCCAATGCAGGTCACATTCAAAAAGTTTTTAAAACGTAATAAAACAATTCGGTTCAGTATAAAATTTGAACACGTTATTTTCTATCACGTCGAAGTTTCGTAGGTTCGATTATTGACTGTAAAACAGACAAAAAATGTTGTCTCTTATGCTTATTTGATAGCAAATGATGCACGTTTTTACGTGCCATGTTCACAGAAAGGTTATCTTTTGGTTTTAAAAAGTTTCTAACGATGGTGGTTTTTAATACAGTGTAACGCCCATTCGAATTGGATTGTATCTGACTACCTCTTACAGTCTATTGTGATCCTAAACGCCGTCCTAAGACTCCTATCATTGGCACTTTAACGTGGCAGTTGTTTTATCTATCCATCCGTCAAGGGTACATATTAGCCTCCTTATCGACGAAGGTTCTAACTGTTTGACTCCTCTTTTCCAACCAAAACGAGGCCAAATGCGTTTCATGCAATCCTATGCTAAACGTGGAGGTCAGCCTACTGGATTTCTATACGAGTTGAAGTTAGTTGCAACGTTTCGCTCTACCCCGTTGTTTGGTTCGAGTGGAGTGACTGACTGGGAGTCAGGCTGCAATGGCTCCTTCTTAATATGGCCGTATTGGCACTCCCACATAGCTGGTATCCCAGCCAAGTGTGGTAACACGCATTGGCAGAGCGGCGTCGTGGCCGATCTCGGTTCCCGTCTTCTTAACTCTGATTGACATCGGACCCAGGTGAGTGAGGAAATAGAGAGTGAGGTGGATGTTCGCAAGTCTATTTTCATTATAACCCAGCGCAAGTCCCCTTTCCTGCACCTGCTTGTTGTCAAACATGTGGTGGATACCGTCGAAATCGACGGTCGAACTTCCTCTAACATTCAGGGGGACGTCAACTGCATGATGAATTTCTGTTTTGAAGCCTCTTTCCACTACCTATACAGTCACGTTTCCAAAAACATATCGCCTCCTGTCGGATAGCTTCAATTGAGTTAGTATGGTTCAGGCAGAACAGCCTGATCTCATATTTAATCTCTCCCCTTCGCTGGAAAGTTTCATTTTGTGATAACATTCTTTTTTTAAATTCAATCTCAGCATTTGTCTGTGGAGGTGGATCGTTCGGATGTTCGAAAGAGTTCAGTCGCTGTTCTGCAAAGCGTAGATGAACGAGTGAAACAAAACCTCACACAGAAGCTCCAGCAAATACGCGAGAATAATCAGCGTGCCCGCCTTCAGGAACTCAAGGTGATATTTCCATGTTCTTATTTGCCCTACCAGTATGTGGATTTCTACATATGTGATACGTTCTATACCAACCTGCACTTTCTTTCGTTTTTGGTGAGCAGACTTTTCTTTGAAAAATATTTTACCGTCAGTCAAATTTCGAATCAATTTCCTAAGATGCAACTAACATTTGCCTTGGTTCGTCACGTAATTCGAAAACATGCAGGATTACTCATAGCTGACAAGTGGCACATACTTTCCTTATGTTGTAAGCCTTTGGCATCTAATAAACAATTTGCTTTTTGTCAAGTTTTTTTGTGTGGACAGTTAGAGGACCAAAGAAACGCCCAGATGGTTTAATTGCATCAATTAATTCGAAAGGAACTTTCTGCTGGCATGCATGTGCCGAATCTAAGAACTGTGCACTGGTTCATTGAGTGATTTCATATACTTTTCAATGTATTTTTAGCGCCTCTTTCGAGATATATTGAGATTCTCAGTCATTTTCTATTTCTGGAGTCTAGAAAATATTTGTGTACTTTGCTAGCTTTAAATGTAGTGTCAGTGTTTCTCATCTGCAACTTTGATGCACCCCCAGATGAGTTAGTAGAGAACAGTTTACTGCAGCAGTCTCTGTGTGTACACCAGCTTCTGTGCGTGTTTGTCAAGGCGTCCTCGTTCGCCGCAAGCCTTCTCTCTGAACAGCACGCTCCCTGCGTGGGCAGCATTCCGTCGGCGGCAACGTATTTAAAAACAAGCCACCTTTGTCCGCTTTGTCCCTTCTTATTGGCCCATGCGCTAGTGGCCTATTCGGACAGCCGGCGGTATTTTTACGCGCGCGCGTGGCCCCCTGTGCCTGCATACTTTCGCGTGTAAGGATTTCTTTGTCATCCTGACTCCAGGACGGCAAGAGTTTTG
This sequence comes from Ligula intestinalis, assembly GCA_036362985.1. Classification (NCBI taxonomy): domain Eukaryota; kingdom Metazoa; phylum Platyhelminthes; class Cestoda; order Diphyllobothriidea; family Diphyllobothriidae; genus Ligula; species Ligula intestinalis. The sequence continues at coordinate 12,027,154 of JAYGXS010000005.1, read as the reverse complement.
ACTCATGTTCTGTGCCGTCCTAACAGCCACCTCCCCGAAAGGGCATTGGTAGCTGAACACATTTCCGGAGACAAGACCCAAAACAATCCTCAGCCGTAACTCTAAACTTTCCTTTACCCATACCTTATCCCTAATTGCTGGTGGTTTTTGTTCCCGAGGTCGAAACAAGACAATTACCATGTAAATTGTAAGTCAAAAAATTTTGGCCGACTAATTGCAACTGTGCTCTAACTCAAGCATTTTTTCTCACACACATACTAAAGGGAGTAAGAGCAGAGAAAAAGACCCATAAAAATATATTAGCTACGGCAGTAGAATAAGTTAACAGGGTTTGGCGGGGAACCTCTTAACCCTCCCTATTTTTTAAAGCGGACACATTGAGCAGACGTGAATCAACCGATATAATGTTTGCTTCACTCAATACAGGACATGGTTTTGCGTTGGAGGAACGTCCAGCCCTCGGCCGAGGCCTTTGAGGAGGTAATGAATGCGCTCAATGCTTTCTTTGATCCCCAGCTGGCACGCACGTCCATCTGCGATAAATCATCTCTTGGACTCCATGCGGAGGCAGAAAAAAGCATAGCTGTGAGTTTTTTGCTTGATTACAGTGCTCTGAAGGGAGATAGAGGGGGCTGTAAGACCCGACACTGGCACCGTTAGGTTATTTTTCCAACTAAGATCCGCTGACCATCGATTCCTCGTTTGTATTTCCGCACAAAAATTCACATGCATGTTACTTGTTAATAAACGTGATGATGTCAACCAGCGGCTCGACTACGTGTTTATTTGAAAGGTTCCCATGCATAATTATCCCGATCGCATTTTCATGTGAGGGTTTTGCGATCTCTTTTTGGCGTCTGATGGTATTTGTCAGTCCCTGTCTGCTGAGTGCGTGTATGTGAGTTTCGTCATTAGACATTCAGATGCTATTTTGGGCGTCGTAAGGTCAAGTTCTGAAAGTGTCAACATCAGTCCAATAATCTCCCACTCTGGCGTGCCCAGGCTCTGGCTCGCCACAACTAACACCCGTCCACTTACTGCCTGCTCCGACTGACTTCATCGCCTCTGCAAAGTATGCGAGTTTCCCCACCGAACTGCGTCTTTGCACCGCTCCTAATCGGGATATGATTCGGGGATCTCTAGTGATTATATTATCATCATGACTGACTGGAATCTGCAGCAGTAACAAGAATTAGGGCCATCTTTTGTCTAATTTGGTAAGGATTGAATATTCACGCTGCCTAAGAAACTAGGGCACAAAGGCTTCTGTAATACGGGAATGATGGGTGTGGTAGATAGACTCGGCAATTAATGGAATTTGTGAAGGGCATTGAGTATGTTCAGATTCCTGCAGCATATTTGTTTTTCTACACCAACGAGATGGCAGAAAAGACCGCACAATTTGAAAGATGGGAGGTAGCAGGAAGGCCTGCAAATCAAAAGGTGGATCACAACGTCTTGTTTATGCGTGTTTTACTATAAAAGAAAATTAATAAAGGCCACAAACGCTTCAAGTTATCTCTTCAAAGTCCAGGAGGTTTCGTTTTACGATATCGAAAGTCAGGTAAATGAAATTATGAGAAATTACGTTGTTTCCTGGAAAATATGACAGAATTCAGTTGAAAAAAAAAAACAATTTGTAATTCACATGAAAACATTTCGAAATATATACTGAAATTTCGGATAGTTTGGTAGCAGCCGTACCTTACATTGTGCGTGATATGAAAGCATATGCATCTGATAATTTCGCAAAAGCATCAGTTTCAAACGTAATTCGACTTGTGCTGCTTTATTCGCTCGATTTTTTTTGCAGGAAGAGATTTTGTCTACTATCAAAACTTGAAGTCCTTAAGTAAACTCAGTTTTCTTATTGTTTAGAATTTTCTGGTTTTATAAAAAGCTTATCATTTCTAAACAAGGTAATACTACTTGATTAACCCCAATCTTTATTTTTTATATGGATGGTTTCCTTACTGCTGTAATAGTTTGGGGGACGCAGCTTGGACTGCTTTACTGTAATAAGAATTTTCTTTTAAAGCTCCTTGAAGTTCATGATTTTTCGTACTTACTGTAGGGTTATGTTGACGCGTAATACAGTGGCATATTGCATTCTGACCTATTCTTTTCTCCTCGAGTAGGGTCATATATTTCGTCCTTGTCAGGAAATTATTCTTAGCCTGTATATAATTCCAAGAAGCAAACTGACAGCCATTTCTTTGCCATATGCACTCCGTGATTAACATAAATGGTCTGTGGTAAACTTTGTTCTTGCATGCCTTATAAGGCGACTACATGCCAAAGATAATGCATTTTGGTGTTTAACTGTCTGTTTATTTTCTACCAACAGAAAATGGAAGATAATGCAGACTCCGAGGAGAACGCGCACAAGAAGGTAAAGAAGCCGTGGAGTCTGAAGATTTCGAAGGTACCCAACACCACGTCACTTTCCCTTCAGGCTTAAAGTAAAATGCGGCAGCCCGACTGAGTCACTAATCCGTAAAGCTAAACGAGGCAGGATGGATTAAATTCAGGATACCGGCCAAGTAGATAATCAAAAGTAGAATGGGGGTATCAACAAGATTTGGCTACTAATATGAATCCATCTGACCCCGACCGCTGTTCAAAGATCGCGCCCCTAGAAATCGTCTAATATTTTGGATAGAGATGACGCCGGGTTGTGAGATGAGCCGCCATAAGGGCTTTGGAAAAATAACATGGAGGGATTGTCATGATATGTGAAAGTCTTTGGCAAACTCCAATGAATTTGACATGCAAGTTAGGTTTGGAAAGGGGGAAGGATAAGTTAGTTGCCGAGAGATGATTTTGGACGCGAATGGCCGAGCTCGTATCACAGTGGCTTAACTTAATAGGGACGACCCTAGCCGCTGCGATTCGCAGACCCGGTTTCATGTAGGCAGAGAAGCAGTGGGAAGTCTGGTGAGAGAAATGGTATATTCTGTGCAGAAGTAGGTCGGTGGAAGTTGGTAGCTGGATGGGCGAGTAACCACAGCCCATAGACCGACATCCGAAGTGTGCGAGCGTGGGAGTCACCACAGTGTGGTCAGGTGTCAGTCAGTCACAGGAAGATGTGTAGCCAGACCGAATTGGGGTAGGCAGACACTGGTGTGCATGTACGATCCGTCGTGAGAGGTGAGAAGATGGTTATTGCATGCGGAATGGGGTCATTACAAGTTCTCCCTTCACAGCCCGGAGTTCGGGTGAAAAGTAGAAGGTGAACGGAGGAGGAATAGTAATTGTGCTGAAAATTCGATTCCCAGGTAGTAGATCAGAAGAAAGGGGAGTTTACACCGAAAGAGATTTATTACAAGGACGTTTCGGGTAGTGGTCTCGTCTACCCATCTTCAGAGAATGGATAATCTGGCTCAAAATTATCGACTTTATGCCGTCCTTTCTTTTCTTGCGTGTGCCTTTTCGACCAATCACGTCACGACTAATCACGACATTGAACAACGGAACCAGGAATGAGCCCGGGCGTGACGGGGGACGATGGACCGAAAGCTCAGGAGGCCAACACCGACGCACTTGAGGTTAGCACGCGGGTAGCCAACATTACGGCCAGCGTGGACAGGCCGGAAACCACTCGAGACACCATGTGATGCGACGGAATGAACAGGGAACCACAGCAGACGCGTCTACGAATCGCGTTCCCACCCGCCCTCCCGGCGGCCAAGGTCTGCTACACCCATCTCCCTACGTTGGATTAACTCTCCCCTCCGCCCAATCCGTGTTTTTGATGACGGAACAGCCCCTCCCGGCCACGCTGCTCCGACTCCTCCTCCTCGCCGCCGGAATCGAGGCCAACCCTGGACCTCTCTGGTACTGCTCGTTCTGCCGAGTCCGTCTGGGCCGCCGCGACTGGTCTGTACGTTGCGGCTCCTGCAATGGCTGGTGCCATCTCCGCTGCAGTGGCCTCGCCACGGCTGCCGATCGGTCGCCCGCCTTCGCGTGTCCCAGCTGTCCCGTGCCCCCACCGATCTCCATGCCTCCAGCCCGTCCAGTCCTGAACCCAAATCCTCTGGTCTCCGACCTTGCCTCACCACCTGGTCTTAAGATCTTACAATTCAACGCCAACGGCCTCCTTGGGAAGCTTGACCAGCTCCTGGCCTTCATGCGCTCGCACAGCATAGCTGTGGCGGCTATTCAAGAGACAAAGTGGTCTAACTCCACTAAGGTCCCTTCCTGTGCCGATTACACGATTTTCCGTCGCGACCGCGGCCGCAACAAAGGCGGAGGTTTGGCCTTCCTGGTGGACAAATCCATTGCCCATCACCAGCTTCCCCTGCTTGGAGCCGATCCCACGGAAGTACTGGCGATTTCCCTTGACATTGGCCCGGCGCCGCTAACCGTCGTGAACGTGTACATCCCTCCAACTTCCAGTTGTTCTCCCGGTTTCACCGCCTCTATCGCTCCCTACTTACCTTCTGGAGACAGTCTGGTGCTAGGTGACTTCAACGCTCACCATGACCTATGGTGCTCTAACTTGGCAGCCGACTCCCGAGGAGAAGCTCTGGCTGACGAAATAGAACACGCCCCCTTTGCCGTTCTCAACGAGAACAGCCAAACGCGGCTCCCGACCAACGGCGCCTCCAGCTCGCCCGATGTTTCCCTCGCCAGTCTCAGTCTGGTAGCCTCCACCATGTGGAAGACGGAAATCAGCCTGGGTAGCGACCACCTCCCCATTGTGCTCGAATTGGCCACCGTCGCCGAGCGTATCAAGGCCCCCAACCGGCACTTCATTAATTTCAAGAAAGCCAATTGGGCAGCGTTCACGACCGAATGCGAAGCCGAGATCGATGGCCTACCGCCTCCCACCTGTGTCCACATGGCGGAGCGAGCCCTTCGTCGACTACTCCTGGCAGCAGCAAGTCACCACATCCCTAACGGCCGCATTCCCTTTCTCCGTCCTAACTATCCGCCCGAAGCCTCCCGCCTGGAACGAGAGAGAGACTAAATACGAGCGCGTGATGCCAGTAACCCGCGCGTTGGCGAACTGAATGGCTTAATCACTAAGACTATCAACGATGGCAAACGCCAACGCTGGCATGAACTAGTTTCAGATTGCAATTTCAGCGGCAACTCAGCTGCCACTTGGAAGCTTTTACGCAACCTGACCAAACCCCGGGCTGATACATCAAACCAGTCTATTAGCTTTGGGGACGGCAAGTTCATTTCCAACAACGGTAAGATCGCAGCGAAGATGAACAAGCTGTTCTCGCCCCGCTCGGCGCCCAGTCCCAAAAGCCAGCGCCCCCTTCTTCGCCTCCTCCATAAAGCCCCGCCCCCAGACATTTCCTTTTCGGCTGATGCCATCCTCACCGCCGTCAAGAAAATGAGAGCTTCGAAAGCCTTAGGACCAGATGGTCTGGCGCCTATCCATGTGCGCCGCATCGGCCCGAAGGTGGCTGCCTACCTTGCCGCCCTCTTCAACCTTTCACTGGGAACTTCAATCATCCCTGATTGCTGGCGCCAGTCGATCATTATCCCCCTGGTCAAAGCGGGTAAGGATCCCTGCCTAGCGACCTCTTATCGTCCAATTGCCCTCCTCAGTCCATTGGCGAAGATCCTGGAACGGCTCATCCACCCAATTCTGACGTCTGTGGCGGAACTATCTTGCCACCAACATGGTTTCCGATCGGGTCGTGGAACTACAACGGCGCGCTTCGAGCTCAGCGACGCTATCCTCGAGGGCTTCAATCAACAGAAGCCCGCTTCGCGGACCGTGGCAGTCTCAATTGACCTGTCACGAGCCTTTGACTGCGTCCACCACGATCAGCTCCTGCAGGACTTGGTCTCGTTGAACGTCCCGACTGGCCTGGTCCGATGGTTGGCGGCTTACATCCGTGGCCGTCACGATCGTGTCCTCTTCCGGGGCGCTCTCTCCAAGCCCCGTAAGCAGACCTGTAGCGTCCCTCAAGGCTCTGTGCTCAGCCCGACACTCTTTAACATCTACATGCGAGAGCTCCCACTCCCCCGGGCACCTGTGCAAGTGGTATCCTATGCGGACGATATTACGTTCTTTTGCCGGCACCATGACATCGATCAGGCTGCACAGCTCCTCACGGAGTTCATGCCTGTTGTCGAAAACTTCCTCACCCAGCGCGGAATGATGATCTCGGCAGCCAAGTCGTCCGTAACTGTTTTTACGCTTGATCCGAAGGAGTTCAATCGTCACCTGGTCATCGCCGTCAATGGGGCGTCCTTACCGCTCGTCCGCAAGCCCAAACTCATTGGTGTGCGTTTTAAATCCGCTCTTCACGTTCGCAGACCATGCCAGGGAGACCGCAAGCAAAGTAAGCCGCTGCACCAAGGTCCTCAAGGCTCTAGCAGGCACATCCTGGGGCTGTGCGAAAGAGACTCTGTCGACTGCTTTCAAGGCGCTGGCCAAGCCGCACCTCACTTATGCGGCATCAATCTGGTCTCCTACGATGAGCTCTTCCAGCCTCCGCCGCCGCCAGTCAGCGCAAAACGCTGCCCTCCGCACGATCACGGGTTGCTATAAAATGTCGACTATAGATCATCTTCATGCGGAGGCGTCTGTTCTACCGGTCGCCCATCACAACACTCTCCTTAGCCAGCAGTTTTGGTGAAGTTGTTCGCAACCCGGCCATCCCAATCATCACCGTTGCACCGCTTCCGAGCCCTGCCGCAACGTCCGGCCGTCTATTCGAGCACTCCACAAGGAAGCTGTTGCCTCGTCTCTCGCGGATCTACCTGTTGATAGCTCTGCCACCAAGACAGGCTTCCAGCGTCTCCACCAGAGATTCATTGTCGAGGAGAAACGAGGTTACCGTCCCCGGTCCTTTTGGGTGGCTGTCCACCACCGATTGCGGCCTCGGAACGACATCTACCGAGGGTCACTCACTGTACCCTGGCGCAGCTACGCAGTGGCTACTGCATGCTCCTTCGCCAGTACCAGCACCGGCTCGACCCATCCATACCCGACTGCTGTCCCGACTGCGGCATCTCGACGCATGACTGCCGTCATCGGTTCGCCTGCAGTTCTCGGCCAGGCACCCACCTCACTCCCGCGGACCTGTGGCTCAAGCCGGTCGAGGTCGCGGCTTTTCTCCGTCTCCCAACTACTCCCAGTTTGGATTCCGGCGGGGATTCCTGATCCAACTATAGGCTACGACACACACACGGAATGAACACACGGGGGTCTGCCACCAGTGCAAGCCGCATTATCACGCGATCAGCCGCCGCCGCCATGGCCGACACGCTTTTGCCGAGCACCAGTCATGGGGTAACAAAGGGCGACACGGTGACAGGCAGGAGACCGAATGACGCAGAGACCGAGGACGAGGCCAGAGACACATAGAGTGGCTCAAACGTGATTGGTCGAACGGGCACAGGCAAGAAAGGCCGGCATAAAGACGAGAATTTTGAGCCAGAGTATCCATTCTCTGAAGATGGGTAGACGAGACCAATACCCGAAACGTCCTTGTAATGAACCTTTCCCGGTGAACGCCCCCCCTTCTTCGGAGGAGGAATAGTTAATTTGAGTGAATGAAGTGCGTACAAACAGTACGGTTGATGGGGCGGCTGGAGAGGGCTGGTGGCTGATTTGCATATCCATGGCCAATCGGTGTGGCATATCATTATTGCGAATAGATGCAAAGGTTCGCATCCCACGTATTTGTCTTGAAGAAAAAGTGGTTAAGTTAACCGGAATCGTAATTTTATTCATCTGAGCTTTCAGGCTCTTGCGGGAGTTCATCGTCAGCAATAAACCGTCCACGATAAGCGAGCAACAGTTATAGTGGATAGGAACAAATCAACTGTTGTAGGGGAAGAGGGAGGGAGGGCGAAGAGTAGGGTGGGGCAGGAGTACGCGTAGATGCCTGTGGAGAGCGACGTAGGCTGCGTGAAGGGGATACCTTCGGCAGTAGAAATAAGATTGGGAAGGAGGTCCGGGCGCTGCTGCTATGCTGGACTGAGAAGGAAGCACGGCATGGGCTCGGTGGGCTGAGAGTGAGCGGGGACCTCAATGTCGCTTCTGAGCAGGATGTTGCTGATTAAATTCTCCGTATCATGGTCACCTCAGATGACACAGAAAGATTCCATTTCTGTCGAGGAAGCTTTTTGACGGTAGAGCTCAGTCCCACCTCTAGAATTTACGAGTTCAGATTATGTCGCGGTCGCCAATATGGCAATAGCTCTTAGTTTGCGGGTCACTCGACGGGATTGGTCTATATTTTCAAGTTATATGGCTTCCGAATCCTCGCAAGAGGTAACGACTGCGCAATCTGCCAGAGGAATGGTTCTCAGGCTGCAGTCCACCAACAAGCGCAACGACCTCCCGTCCCTATATTCAGTGACGAGCCTTTACCTGGGTAAATGAATCAGTCATGGAGGGAGGACGTGGGCTACCTACACTCCCAATGACGGCCTGCCAAACTGCTGCATAGTTGTCACGTCGCGGCAATTGACTACTCGGACGCGCAGTGCCATTTCATAATCGCATCCATTGCGACCAACCGTAGTGATGGCAAGAGCTGCTTATTTTGAGTTCATATACGATGATACGGCCAATATGTGCTTTAAATAGTGCCATTTTTTGTGCTTGCATTACCTTTTCGCCGACTGTCTCTGATTACGCGTTCGAGCCAGGGCCCTAAACGTCAGACCCGTAACCTTAGTGTCCTGGCGATCGCACCGTCTTCTTCTGGTTGCCAACAAAGAGAGAGAGAGAGATAAGTAAAGCGGATAATATTACCGGCAGAGACAAGAGATGGCGCTTAATCGACCACTAACGGGATTCGTTTTTCCTGCTCCGCCCTTCGGACAAGGGAGTTCTGTAAGCAATCGATTAACGTTAATTAGCTAGTGTCGATATCTCGTGATCCAAACCGGCAGGACAATGGCTAAGGCGTTATTTTCTCGTGAGGTGAACCACTTGGGTTTGCGTATGGTTGGTTGTCATTGCAGTCTCCCTTGTCCTGACTGGTAATACTCTCTGCCTATACTACTAACTGGTTCAGCTGCTGTCAGAGCTTAAGGCAGAGCGGAACAATTGAGTTCCGCTAACGGTCGGTGAAAGTTCATCAACAAGCGAGGTAATTGTATTCCGTACAGTAATAACCAAAAAGTAGATTGGAGCAAGTTCGCATGTGGACAATGGATGCGCACGTTGGGCACGGCCCTGTGTAGACAAGCGTTAGGGTTAATTTTGCCTGCCACATGCTGACCTGTCAATACTCCCCGTATCAAACAACTGACCGACTCGGACAATCGGCTGGTGCTTGAGAGTCGGTCGAGCAAGTAAGGCCGACGTGTCAACGAATATTCCCAACTGTAAACAAGCTGACACACTTGAGTCTATCGCGGTGCGTTAAAAGCTGTGGCTTGGAAGACTGTCAACTGACGGAATAACTCCGAACCCGCAGTCATCTTCATCTGTGTGGTGACAGCGGTGAACGGGTGAGTCTCGGGAAGCAGTTCGGAAGAAAGAGTTACGATCACCGGAGCAAAAGGTTCATTTGCATGAAGTTTCGGATTCTGAATTGAATCCATCATAACCGAAGACCGCAGGAAAGGGGTCGGTTTTCTCTGAGGATGGGTTCAAGCCGGAATCGGAGGCGTCAGGCCGATAGACTTTTTGTTCCAGCCATTTCCTCTTCTGTGGGTTTGTGCGTAGTGGCCGAATGGTTGACCGAGAGCCAGGCTGCAGTAGTACCGTTTTAGTGGGACGTCCATGGTACTCCCACTCAGTGGGGTCAGAAGCAGCCACCTCCTTGTTGAATGGCGTTCTGGTTCTTTGTATGTAGACCAGAGAATGTAGTGGTACGCCAATGTGCGGGCTTCCGCGGTGCCATCCACCTGCTCTCTCTTCTACCTCGTGTTTTCTTGGCTCTGTCTTGAATCCGCATCCAAATGGGAGGGCGTGCGAACGATGCTGCGCAAGTCTATTATCACCGTCGGTTCCCCCGTCGATTTTGAAGGTGGGTACCACGTGCTCCAACAGCCGCAGCAAACGCTGAAGCAGGCCGCAACAGACACTGAGGCAAGCTGGGCAAGCAAACGAAAGCGACAGCAAGCAGGAGCAACGCAGAGAACTAGCGCGAGAGAAAAAAACGGCAGTTAAAGCAGACTCGCGCAGAATCTACCCACTCACTCGCCACTTACACCTCCGTTTCCGGTGTAAAGACTAAGTCAATAAGACTGGGGATGAGGGAGGGTGTAGGTTGCTGGCACGGTAATCATTTAACACGTGCACACTTGACACAGCCAACTCGCGAGGTATGCTACCGCTTCGGCGGTACATATACTATTATCACCACAAACTAAATCACGCTCAAGTCAATACCTCTCCGCTCTTGTTGCAGCGAGGCGCACGGTGGACATCACCAGAAACGAAGGTCGGACCGGCGAGTGACGAATGGTTCCGATGCTTTGTCAATTTCCTTCTTCGTCCTTACACTCACATAATAGTCGACCACTCACCTCAGTTAGTAGGAAATAACGCAGCCGATCCCCCATTGGGATATTTTCCAATTCCCAACTGTTTGCCTATTGTGATGGCTGAAAATTTGGTTTTGTTGATTGTGACATTGACCCCTTAAAAAGATATAGGTGTCCAACGCACACCGACGATTTCTGTATAGCCTCTTCGAAGGAGTCACCTTTGTTTAGTTACAAATTCTGATGAACACTTTCGTTCCCAGATATTACATGCAATCGAATTTGAGGTTCGGAATCTCTCGTGGGAAGGCCTACCTTAGAAACCTCACGTTCGGAAGGGTGGGGGGGAAATACTCACTGGCTTTTTGGATGCAGATATTTCGGCAGGGCTTTCGTGTCTGCACTGGCAATAATTATCGATGAATTTCTTCGGATATCCTTTTCCAAGCAATACTTTCTTCAGGAGACTGATCTCTTCATCGATCATATCTGAAAAACAGATTCCAGGTATTCAAGTGAACAAGCAAAGAACAAGTTTTGTTTCCTCTGAATTGGAACAAAACTGACGAAGTGCATGAACTGTCTTCTCCAGGTAGATTTTCAATAGATGGATCTCTGAATAAAACCATCTGCCCGCCAACGTATAAGAATATATAAGAAAGCCAATAGGTCATTCTTCGCATACTCATTTGTAAAGTTGATCTTTGCATGTGCCACTTTCATGGCCTTAAGTAGAAATGCTTCATGTTTAGAATTTTTAACTAGGGCAAAAACATAATCCATGTATTGTCTATACAAGGCAGTTCTTGCTATTTTAGGCATTACCGGCAGAAACATTGGGACTTGCATAATACGTATTTCGACCTTATTAGGTCTCATCAGATGCAGATACCCAACTCCAGTGTAGCCGCGGAAATTGCTGCCACACCCGAGATTTGAACACGCGTCACTGGTCAGGGGCGAACGCCCTAACCCTGGAGCTATCGGGCTCAATGTTTTGCCGGTTGTTGATCGGGATATAGATTAGAACATATGTGTACACCGATCATATGTAGGGCACACCTGCCCTGGTATTTAATACCTTTCAGCTGTCACGCGAGGATGTGAGTCACACAACCGTTTGCCACATGACTATGTACATATTGTTTACTGTGTTTCAGTAACATCGTTATTTTAGGCATTACCGGCAGAGGTGGGTATCTGCACCTGATGAGACCTAATAAGGTCGAAATACGTATCATGCAAGTCCTAATGTTTCTGCCGGAAATGCCTAAAATAACTATTTTACTGAAACATAGTAAACAATATACACATAGTCATGTTACAAACGGTTGTTTGACTCACATCCTCGCATGACAGCTGAAAGGCATTAAATACCAGGGCAGGTGTGCCCTGAATATGATCGGTGTTCACATATGTTCTAAGTTTTTGCTGTTTTGACTAATTTTCTTTCGAGATTTTGACTGAAAGCGTCGACTAAGGCTGATCCTTATGGATTGTCCATAGCTACGACGTCGATTTGCAGATACGACTGCCCATTGAACAGGAACTGTATAGTTTTCATGCCTATCTATAGTAGTTCGCGTAGTTGGCCTGGTTCCATACATGTTTCAGCCGCATATTCACAAGTTATGTCAATAGTTTCATCCAGTAGCACTTTTGTGAACAGAATTTGCACGTCAAGTGAGGTCACGTACTTATTCCGGAAATTTTCATTCTGCAGCTCGTCTCATTAATCCTTGTTTACTTTTTCCTTACTTTCAGAAAACTCTTTTCAAGAAGAAATAATCGCAAATATGGAAGATTCGAGTTACCACCTCTTTATTCTTACTACTTTTGCGGGAACGATTCAACATTCCTTCATTTCAGAGGTCGAATTCATTTTCATAATCAGCATATTCTGTGAGTTAGATGTGGTCGAAATAATAAAATCAGTCTGGCTAATTTTGATTCATCTGCAAATTGGGGTTGTAAATTTTCCCATAGCTGAATATGAATGAAATTTAAAATTGAAAGCCAAAGGAAGGGAAAATATGTGGTTTCGGGCAGCTGTAGTTTGGGGCAGCTTAAGCTACTAAGGAAGACCCTAGTCTAGGGGTCGGCAACCTTTTTAACTCAGAGAGCCAAAAAGGAAATATTTGGAAATATATTTCAGAAAGAGCAATGTAGTATATTTTTAAACTGAAATTATATTAAATGCTACTATAATAAGCCTCGGAATTTATTCTTTTGAATAATGTTATTATCATACTCACTAGCGAAAAAGCCTGGCTTCGCCTTAAGGCCTCCCTGCCCAACCCCCTCCCCACCCCCAAGGGCAGCAGGCGGTAAAACAGCTGCCTTCTGCCAAAAAGTGAATTAACAGTAATGCGTCTGCTCACCCCACCTTTTAGGCGTTTCAGTGCATAATCCAGGTTGGCACAATTACACTGACACACTCGCGTTCAAGTTTTAGGTGCTTGTTTACAATCACTCCTTCTGATGACTTGTGTCTTTAAACTTCCAACTTGGGATTTGGCCTGATGATTGTAGTGATCCAAGTACAACCCACTACTTAGACCCCTAAAGAATAACCAAAATCATAAAATCTGAAGTGGCAACAGTAGCTTATGTAGCCCCACACATTTATCCATACAAACTGCATGCTTTACTACTAAAACGGTGTTCATCTGGTTTTATGGGCGGGAAATTAGGACACGCAGTGGAAAATAGTTTAATAAATGCTAAATGCATTTTTATTTTACTGTACTTAGAAGTGTTGTTGATTTATATCTGTTTATTTTCCTAATATGTATTATCATTTAACTTATTGCTGAAAAACCTGATTATCAAACTGCAGGTTTCTTGAATTTCCCGAAAAATTGACATGGTGGTTAGGAGGTCGTCTACTTCAACTTACCTGTCGTATAACTTACCGTTCTGGAGTTAGATTAGTATAGTCCGCGGCGCTAAGCGTCGCATACACCTATAATTTACATGCGGAACAACCTGCTACCGGCGGCCGCGGGAAGCAATTCCGACTGCATTTTTTTACTTTACACTTACTTCGAAAAATTTCCATCCCTGCCTATCCTATTTTCCCACCCCACAAAACTCTATAACCGCCGCTTTTGCAGGGCAAAATTCTGGGACTAGGTGTATAGGAGAAGGGCTACATAAGCTACTTTTTCCTCTGAAGTTTCTGAAAGAGCCATACGCGATCATCAATAGAGCCATATATGGCTCGCAAGCCATGGGTTGCCCACCCCTGCCCTAGGCCCTTCGACCCTCTGGCGAAGATAAGAAGTGGGACGCCAGTTAGGAAGATATGATAGTCTCAAGAAGAGAAGGGCTTCTTTGGGAAAGTTGAAACTTAAATGCGTAAATTTTTGAGACAGATTACCCTGAGAAAATGTGCCTTAACCAATTAATTTTTTTCGAAAGTCCAGAAGAAACAATAAAAATCTGACGTGCACACCGATTCGCAGGAATATGTCAGTTTTCAATAGTAGGCGTTACATACTTTTCGCCATTCCGTCGTGGTTGGGCGCGCGCATTTAACTTTACCTTGAAGTAATTACAGCTGGCATCCAAATCAATACGCCTGTTGATGCATGTGTCGTCTGCGTGCTTCAAGGAATTCGCAGCCTTTTCTATTTGGATAAGCCAGATGAGGGCACGCCCAGAGCCACCAGGATTGTGTCTCAAGGGTGAGGCCGTGGGCAGTCGTCACAGCGCCTTAGGCGAGGTCACATGGGAATCAGCTTTGAGGATAATTGGCCAGCTAGGACAGCCGGGGTTGACTGCCACTGGTGCACCCGTATAAGCAGTTGCAAGAGGTTCAGAGTTTCAACTACACTTACTATCAAAAGGGCTATTTTTGGTTGGCTGAAGGAACTCAATTTTCCGCTAGTTTTTTTGGGGGCTTTCGCAGCGTATTTTTGAATTCTGCATTCAAGATATTTGTTATGCAATTAAAGCTGAGAGCATGCGAGGGGCATATTTCGGCTGGTCATTTCCGAAAACTAGTGCTCCTATAGTCTGTCCTTGACCCAGCATCCGCTTGATGTTCATTAATCATTACTGACACAATCATGTCATCCATAGTGCACAAATCAAATTAGTTACGCTTAGTTCAAGAGCCTGGCCATGATGAAACAGAGTATATTTACTAAGAGGGGCGAGCATACAGGGTCTATTGCTCAATCTAATTGGACCTCAAGCCCTGCAAACGCGTAGTTGTTAATGGCTGACTGGTCACGGCTAATGTGTTAGAAATCGCCATCCCAGTCTCTCTAGATTGTATAGCTGTGTAATCTGCAAAAAACGTAGGCAGACTTTTTAAAATGGGCCAACTTTGAGTCTCCGTTTACTGGTAGACCCTATTTTAACATAATTACTGCGCCGACCGAAACTGCCTTTTTGCTTTTCTTATTCATCCTGCTTCGCAACATCGTCGGTACACTGGAATTTTTTTCAGTCAACTCCTGTAAAATCCTGATACTGATAGACATTTTTCTGATAGAATTTGTTACTTTGGAGATAAAAGCGTATTCTCCCAATATACTACCACACACTCCAATTGACGGACATGTTGCCGACCTTCATGCCATGGCGGCGGCGTCCTATAAATACTGCAACTCCTTGTATATGAAATATCCGCTTCTGTTATTGTCCCCCATGACAGATTTCGAAACATCGGGCGAATATAAGTCTTGTCCCTGCACTTACACCTGCATCGTCACACTTACCCCCTGGAAGCAGGATATTTGCTTGCGTTGGTAGGAGTCACTGGTTCTCCTGTCTTGCGCAATTGTTCGATGGCTTCCCGTAGGTCACAAGTAAATCCCACGATTGATCGGTTTGATATCATAGTGTTAGGCTTCGGATATAACTCTCACCCAGTATGTTTTTTGGCTCTACTGACTGCCCGGACACTGTCGAAGGTGAACTGACTATTCTGTTCCAGGCTGTGCATGGCGACATCCGACAGCTTTGATTAACGGCTAGAATACACTCATGCATACTCGAGCTTGGTCTTTTGCCTGTACTGCCACAGCATTTTGCCAAACAGTCCAGACAGCTGACATAGTAAAGAAGCCCAGACGTGTTCTAAGACGAGCTGGCATGAACAAGCGACTGATTTTAACACCGGCCTGTGCTCAAGGCTAATTTTTAACGGTCCTGGTATGCGTTTAGGGGTTTCACAAGCTCCCCTGGCGTAGGGCACGTCGACACAAACGTTTTAAAATATTTGCTCACCGATATATCTTCATGTTAACGTAACTGGAGGGGTATCCAAAAGGGTCTTGCACACTCTCCTACCATCTGTTTTGACAAGCACAGTGCTGACGGGTGAACGCTAGCCGACCCAATACAGGACTCATTAGTCCCGTTCTACGTTGGAGTTTTCTTGAGCTCAGCCAGCAACCACACTACGGCTAGCATCGTAGGCAGATTATAAGGAAGCCTTGAGTGACCAGTTTCGGCTTTTTAGTCGTCATGAGCCAGCCAGTAGAAACCCCAGGTGATGCACTAGCCGAGCCTCGAGCCCGCAACCAGCTACGTCCAAAACCTAATCATTGAGCCACGGGCTCATTGCGAATAGTGCCTAAATAAAATGTTGAAACCCACCGCGGCAGTACTTGTACTTGTTACGGCTGTGCTCATGCCTGATCTAGGCGGTCTCAATGATGTCACGGACAGTACCCCTCCATGCGTGACGATTGGCGAATCTGGAGAGCTCCACCCAATCTATTCTACAGTGACGGAGACTGAAGATAAAAGGTCTAAGAACTACTTCCATGTCTTGACGGATGGTGTCGAGCCAATTCTTCAGTTACCCTCCTCCTCGACGCCTCCAGGTGAGCTACGGCGCCGGATCGAGGGCAGCATAGCTAAGCTCGTGATGCAGACGACGGAGAACGTGCGCTCGTATTTTGCATGAAGAATCTTGGGGATATTGAATACACGCGGGTCCCCAGCAGCCGCTCTGCTTCTTTGTTCAAGGTTGTCTCCTCTAGCACTTTGGCTCAAAAAACTAACCACAAGGCAGTGATGGCGAGCAAACCTATGTTATGGTGGTTCACGCTTTCCATGCCGTCAGTCGGTGCGCCAGACCTCAGCGCTCCACCCTCCGGTAACACAGTCACTGCTGTGTCCGCGGCTGCTTATTCGCCTGACACGGAAGCCTGCTTATTTCGCAGCCAACCTTTGTGGAGGGCCGTGCTACTATCCGCCACCTATGGACGCGCCAGATAGCCAGCAGCTAGGCTAACAAGTAACCCACCTTTCCCGCCACGACGATTCTATAGGGCAATCTATTTGTTTAGCTGTGATCTTACGAACGGACATTCGGCATGACAAAAAGTACACGCTCCCCCCCCCACAAGAACATCGAAATTCCTGACACTGAAACAATTCAAACATGAAACAGACTTGAAGAGTCGAGTGGTTGAGCAATTCTGGCCTCTAAATCCGAACCCCCTTTCACAGTGATTTTAAGTAGAGCATAGTCGAAACAATGAAAAAAGTCAACGAGAGAGAAAAAACTATGCATCGATATGTACATCTGGGCGTCGGTCGGTATGAGAGCGCATTGATAAGCAGAAGTCAAGCTACACAACCGGGACAATACACTGCTGTGCAGTTGGCGGAAGAAGAGGCAGGAAGTCCACATCGAAGTACTCCGTCGCCGCGTCATACACATCGCAGTAGTCCGTGCCCAGCTCAGCTGATGTGGAGTAGACCTCTTCCGGGGCATAACCGAAATCGGCTGCATTTAGAGGCTCCCTGCTCGCTTGGCCTCCTCCTCTACCGGCTGCCTCCTCGACGGCCTGCTTGAAGGAGAAGGCGGGCCGGGCAGCTGCAGAGGGGGACTCTGCCTTACTCGTCCTAACAGTGCCATCGTTGTCAGTCGATCGTCGGAAGTGGAAACGATCGGCTGGCTTGCTGGGGGAGTTCTCGGGGTTGCGATTTGGCTGCGGTGGTGGGGTGTCGTCACGTCTTACCCAAACTCGGGCTTCAGGATGGGCTGGAAGGATGCAGTGACAAAATATAAAGCGCCAACTTTGTCTGCAGGGGTTACGGGCCGCGAGCGGCGATGCACTCAGAACCTACGGCCAGAAGCGCAAACGATTTAAGTCATTTGCGCAGACCGGCTGCACGCGCCATCGCCTCGAGCACATGTGACACTCGCTCACACATGCAGTGTAGACATTCTAGAAAAGTCTCCCATGGCCACAACGTGCAGGCCAGGATTATTCTAGAAGAACCAGAGCCTTACAAATAGGCCGTAGTGTGCATGGCGAAATTGCCCAAACCCGACAGCTGGACTATCGCGTTTGGTGACATCCACCAATATGCGCTCAACAGCATAGTGGGCGAAAAGAGGTTGGATTGCGCAATAGTACTGTTATAGTGATAACATACTTTAACCGCATCTGCCGCGCTCTCTACCTCCTCACATTCTCGGGTCCGATGACGACCGGGGGTGGAGTCGGGCGTCGAGGCTGACAAATCTGAGTAGACCGTCTACATGTGCCAAACACGACCTCGGCCGCACACACGATGGGTCGGGTTTTCACAGAAACAAGAGGGGTTCAGCTCGTATCCCATGACGGGGAGTGCCGGAGGCCGCAGTAAAGCAGCTCCATTTTAGCTTCACTTTCAGTCCTGAAATGGCAGAGTTATCTCGTCGGGTAGCAGCATTCCGAACTACAACTTATAGCGCACCATGGCATTTAAAAACGCATCAGGCGGAATGCTTTGAGGACGTAGTGACAGTCACAGACAAGATTGATAAGGGTGCCAGCGGTGCAGTTGTCATGCAGTCACGAGCCGACAATACTGCTCCCCTGATACCCTCAACACCTTTTATCCGTGACTGCCTCTGATGATGGGTTTGAGCGAGAATCCGAAACGCCAGGTCAATAAATGAAACGTTCACACTTTCTTCGCCTGAAACACGTCCTGGAACCGCCTGTTTGCCTTTATCAGCAACGAGGTGATTATTGCACCAAATGCAGCAACCTACGATGAATGCGGGAGCAACCAATTTTTATCGGTATGTTCTTTTTTAGCTCAGTTCAATTTTAGTTCGGACGTTTGCCTCTGACCGGAGAGACGTGGGTTCGAAACTCCAGTGTGGCAGCAATTTTAACTGCTACACTAGGGTCGGTTGTCGCTAGCTGACGACGGCTAATAAGCCATAAATAGCTATCCTAGTGTGCTTGTCTTTGCCGGTAATACCTATAAAATAAGCAAATACCTTTGAACCTCATATTGGCAGCACAGTGGCTATGAAATGAATTGATCCAACAGGATTTTTTAAAGTGATTGTTTACACAATCGCAGATTAAAATCGAGCAGCTAGCAGTTGCTCGAAAAAAGTAAACATACTCATTCATGACGAGTAGTATGATCGATTACACTGGCATACCAAGTAAAAATTCCGCAAACTCTTATGGGAACAGTAGTACGCTTATCGCAGGCTGGTCCTAATGAGCGATTCAAGTGTGAATTTGAAGGTTCAAACGAATAAAATGCCTGTTGCAGCGATAACATCGAATCCTTCTGGAAACGCGAATTTTCCCACTTTGTCACATTCAGAAAGTCTTGACTCAATAAGACAACGGAAGATCCACGCCTTTGCAACTGCACCCCTTAAGAAAGCAATATAAGCCAGAAATAGGTATCCTAGCGTCCCTGTCTTTTTCAGTAATACCTAAATATGAAATAAAGCGTTACTGAAGCTTAGTAAGTAGCATTACAATAGGTCGCCTTGCGAAACACGCTTGGACGTATCCAAGCTTGTAATGGCATCAACCAGGACGGGTGTGTCCTGAAACGGATCGGTATACAATAATCTACTAACAGATGCTTTTGCTTTGTCCCGGAGACGAAGGCAATGCCAATAAATGATCGGAATACCCTCAAAAAACGGAGAAAACGGTTGGAACTGTTTCGTCTTCCTGACCAGGATGATACCAAACTGGAGCTCGGGTATTTTAGTTGTTGAACACCGAAAGCCCGTGGTTCAGTGAGTGCTTGGGAGTTAATAGCTAGAATCCGACCGGAACTCCTGCTGGTCGACAACGACAAAGTAACAAGAAACAGCCAATCCGGTTGTGTTCGCCCTTGCCGGTAACACGACCTGACTATTTGTTTTAAACGATAATAGTGCATAAAGAGCGGCTATTTTAATATGCCAACGAGCTTACTTTGTTGCGGATGCAAGTAGGAACAGCCGTCGCCGTAGATACATCGTCCAAGCATAAAAAATCGGCAAATTTGAGGTTTCTTGTAACTACAAGGACCTCTCCTAGACAAAAGGAGGTAGAAAATAAGTGAGATTCGTACGTTCAAAATAAATGAAAGCATAAGTATAGGCATGAATGAGAACCGCCGCTAACAGAATCTCCTCTAGCACAACCTCTAGTCTTGATCGCACTAATTCAGCGACAAATTATTTGACTTGAAGAAAGCAAAAGTTTGAGTAGATGCACCTGCGCACCTGGACATTTTTCCCCTATAGCAATAAGAAATAAGTGGGTACTTTTAAGCCCAGTGACTCGAAGTCTAGTACAAATGAATTAATAATAATAAGTAAGACAAGTGCTGGTTTTTATGATGCGCAAGTTCTGTAAATTGAAACCGAATGTCCTACAGCCACACACGATCACACGACATCAAGACAAAAAGCCCCACTCGACGCGCATGAGCCCGTAATCCAGTTGATAAAATGTCAAGTTCCTGACCCGGATTGAAATCCCCGCTCTTTCCGGTGTTAATGACTAAAAAGAGTGTAGAAATCGGAAAGGAACAGTCTAGAGTACCTTACTATGCTTAAGAAAATTGCCATTTGCGCATCAATATTGACTTCAAGCGAGCTTACACTGATTTGCAAACAAATAAAATCAAAAGAGTAGGCGAATCCCAACTGTTTTGTGCATTTCCGCCCCTCCTTCTAAGTTTTTATACACTAGGAACTCACGACTCGAGTCAGACTGGCGAGGTCGGGGCTACGGGACCCATCGTGATGCTGATGACGACAAAGAAGACATGACAGGCCATTCAAAAACAATCTATCAACTTTGTCAATCACCCTACTACATCATTACTGGTGACTATGCAACTGCCAACAACGGGGCAAACAATTGCCGCACCCTTATTTATAGGAAATGGACAGTATTACCCATCGTAGTAGAATTCTCTAAGAGCCTATGGCTCGGTGGTGGGGAGTTGGGCTTCTTAGTTACCAAGGGACCCAGCTTGGAATCCCAGACTATTCAAACCGGGGGTCGGGGTATGCCTGACTGTCAGCGGTTGCTAAACTAAAAATAGCCATCAAAGACTCACTCGTCCTTCGAAATCATTTGAGTGATCCAAGGTGCAGGTCGGTTCCGTAACCCAACTGCCAAAGTGTCAAAGTAATCATGCATGCTCAGAAAGGAGATTACGGACATCCAATGCAAAAGAAACTGAATACAAAGAATGGAAATGAAGAGGGTATCTTGACGAGATTGCATGAAATATACAGAAAGCTTACACAGGCGGTGTGTACATCTGTGGGCTTACAGGCTCGGGGGGATACTTCAGGTGACTTGTGCGGGTGCCATCTTGATAAGAGTCGACATGAAGGAAAGTGCAACGGTCGCCGTAGAGGCACCGGCCTGCTTGATAGTATTTACAAATCTTTGACATTTTTAACTGAAAAAAGAAGCGAAAAATCTGAGAGCGTGGGACGTGAAAATGCAATCGAATGCAACACGTGACTGACTGAGATGAAAACAACTTGAAACTTCAAAAATTTTCAACGAACACGGAACAGAGATAGAAGCGTCAGAAGGTGTCAACTTTTTTGATGAACTGATAAAACACAAAAAGAGATGGAGCACAAAAAGAAGATGTAGATGCGATTGCTACAAAATGTTTCGGATGCACAGTTGAGGACGGAATGCTGCAGCGGATAATTGCATCCCTTGCGCGTTCACTACCCGGATGAGGGCCTCCAGTTAGATCCGAAACATCCAACTATTAACTTTCCTCCTAAAGCAATCGCCTCTACTTCTCCACTGCTACCCAGAGCTGGCTTCTTCGCTTGTATCGACCACAGTTAACAGTACAAAATAAGAGTTGAAGCAACGGAAATAGAACGCGGTCGAAAACCAGTATGAAACTGTAGGATGATCGAATAAGGTCGGCTCAGCCTCATTACGTTTTTCCCATCTGTCTGGCGTTTATGCCGGAAGACAAGTTGTCCACGACCATCCATACTGACACAATGTTGTTCTGAAGTAAGCCACAGGCCTGTGAATACGTTATTTTGGAAGTTAGCGGGTTCCGAACGGTTAGGCATTCTGAAACTGTTCCTTCGAAATTTGATCCCTAGCACAAAAAACCACTGAAAGGAGGCGACTGGGTGAAAATAAAAGAAGCGCCTATTTCACTAGGCAGAACTAACACAGGAAAATGCGCGTTTACTCTGTTAATAAACGTCGATATCCCCATCTAAACCTAAAAGTCGGGCGTAATCTTTACAAGTCACTGGCGATCAGCTTGCATGGGGTAACAGCAAGCAGAGTGGGCATGGTCTCTAGTAAAACACAATTGAGGCAGGCTAAGCTAAGGATGATTCAGAGTAGAGGATTAAGAAAGGTAAGGCAGTCTAAAGTAAAAGGAAGTTGGCTTAGACATAATCACCCCGTTTTCCTTCAAGTTTTCCGATCCCCTGCAACTTGCATATAAGGTCACGCATAATACCCTAGACACTGCTGTTCTTATGGTCTACTCTGCTCTACGAGATTTCGATCATGGTTGCCACGTGCACGCATGTGCATTTCTTGACTACTCCTCTGACTTTAGTAGCATCCCACGTCATTTCCCTTTTAATCACGTGTATGCATGCGGCTCTTCCGGTAGGACTGTCTCTTGACTTGGGGACTATGTCGCTTGCCGCACTCAATTCGTCCAATACGGCAGGCGAAAGTCAACGGCCCTTCGTAACAACTGCAGAATTCTTCAAGGGCGTATGCTTTCTGTCCACAATGTCGACTTACGATCGCCAAACGAATTTTCGTGCATAAATAGGATTTTTGATCCTCTTCTCAAAAGTCATGCACATCTCCAGGTTCTGAAGAATGGCCCGGAACACATCACAGCACGGTCGTTCACCAGTGGTCTTTTACTAAATAATTAGAAGTCATTCCAGTACGTTTTCCTATTGAGACCCTCTCCTTGTCCCCAATACTTAGACATCCTGCCCAATGAGGTATCCTCGTTCTAGTATCGACATAAATTTTGAACTGGAGCCTTGGGTTAGAGTGAGATCTCACATATGTGCATTCCCTAATAACAAAATAGCAACGTCGCATTCGGTACTGAGTATTCAGTCAAATTCCTTCGAAGGTTGAACGCACCGTACGTTGGCACAGTAGCATACGTCTTTACGTGTGTTGGACTGTAGTTATGCTATCATTTGCCAACTGAAACAATCCTCGGATATTAACAATATATGGCTGCAAATTCAAAGTTGGTAGGACAGTACCATACTTAAATTATGCAATCGTGTATATCACAGCTTGCTTCCCCCTAATAAATCGGCTTTGGCCCATGGAAAGAATTTATGAATGCCTAACGGAACCGCTACGTACTTTGCTTTTACCGCCTGGGTTTTAGTTTATTCAAATCAGGATACAAATTTGGTGTGCATTTGTAACTTTCTCTTTTAACCATACAGCCCTAGTAGCCTCAAGGAACAGGTTCCAAGTGAACTTACCTATATAACGAATATATATAATCGTTTTCGGTAGGTGAGTGCAAAGCGCCCATTTGGTTTTACGGTGCTCCTGCGTCCGATTGAATGGTACATTAAATTTACACTACTTTTGTGTTTGAATGCCTCTCTTGTGTCCGGCATTATGATTTATGCAAAAACTCTGTCAGATACATTGCTGTGCTGGCTAGCTACCATTAATGACTACAAAAATAAACATATTAAGAACGGTGTAACGAAAACCTGCGAACTAGCAACTAAACTTATGAAAAAAGAGAATAAAATGTGAAAAAAGCTAAAAAAGGAAAGTCGGGTACAGACTAACAAAAATCCGAAAAGCCTTCCTCAGCAGAAGGGCACTCAAGAATGTGCTCAAATAAATGCACAAATTTGTAATAATGTAAACGGAAATTTTCCTTTTAGTGGAATATTTAGCGATATTTTGGAAGCAATAGTGAACTAAGAAATAGGTAGTAAATACTTCCTCCGCTGAAAGAAGAGGCAGAGTTTAACGGACCTACATTTTCAAAAAGAGTGTAGGAGAAAATGCACACAGGATGCTCCCACACAACGAGTAAAAATTCCCAATGTTATCTCCAACCCCACGCATGTGAGGAGTGGAGTTATACAGGGTAGTGTACTGGGTCCGCTCCTATTTTGCCTGTTTGTCAACGACGTTTCAGATTGTTTTCAGTATGGCAGACCCTTTACGTATGCTGATGATTTAAAAGTCACTCACGATATAAACCGGCAGATCGCAACATCGTGCTCGAGCTGATAAAAAGGGATCTTCATGCCTTCGCCAAGTGGTGTTGCACATGGCGCCTCACGCTTTCATGGCACAAATGTTCCGTTATGGTTGTTGGCGACGATCATCAACCGGAATTAAGCATTGACGGCCACGAACTAAATGTCCCAGGAGTTATCAAGGATTTGGGCATATCCTACTATAATAGTCTCAATTTGTCAGAGCACTGTGCCCTGATAGTCTCGAAAGCACGTCAAACCACCGGATTTATCCTTAGAAATTTTAAGACTATCAAGGTTAGAACTAGCCTTTATAATATGTACGTGAGACCTAGTCTTGAATACTGCTCGCCCCTATTCAGTCTTCGGCGCACTAGTGAACGGAAGAAAATAGAATCGGTGCAGCACTTTTTCACTAGAAGAGTTTTCACTACAGAATACTGTGTTCTTGTGCTTACCCTCTCCGTCTGGAAGTAATGTTTTGAAACGATATGAAACATTTCGCCTGCTGATAAGTCAACTCAGCTTACAAGTGTACATTTATTCCGTTTGTATCATACCTTTGAAGGCAGGTTTGTTTCACTTGAATTAAACTCCCTATCTCGCCCAGTATTGACAAAACAAAAAACCTGAGACAAAACCAATACTGGCTGCAACATAGGGAGTTTGTTTTAGGTTTTTTCCGGTCTTTGAGGTGTTGGAAGGCGCCCAAGAGGTGTATTACCAACTCTTTACAATTGCCTGTAAACTGGCATAATGAAGATATTATTATTATAAAGTAGGCATGACATGAAATCCCGCAAAAAAGCACAAGTTGACATGGGTTATCGAAATCTCAGGAGCCGAAATGAAATTCTGGCGATGGTTGGTAGCCAACGAAACGGAACCACGTTAGTCTGGGTACGTCCATATGACTACCACCGTTTGAATGCATGGCGGTTAATGGAGCCATCGTAGTTCCCAGGGGACACGGACAGATATAACATAGGTTTAAGACGGTCTCCTAAATTCCCCATGGTCCTTTCACGGAGTTAGGGTGAAGGTTGCTCGCAAAGCATCAGGAAAATAAAAGGTTAATAGACTCTGTGTTAAAATTAATATACAATCCTCGCTGGAATGCAGCTTGACTAGTTAACGACTTTATTTCAATTTTGAAAGTATTTCAAAAAAGCTTTCCCTGGAAGCAAATAGCAGAGTGCGTTTAGATGAAAAGAATACTGGAGGAGGTGTGATCAATGCGGAATATCATAGGTTGTTAGGACAGAGTAGTTAAATATAAGGGAGGAGTTACATACAAAGATAGACTTGCAAACAGCGTGGGCGGTTGTGGTTGGCATTAATTAGCCAGGTTGCAGGGGCGGCTGGAGAAAGCCGGTGGTTTGGTCAAACGTCAACAGCAAATCGGTATGCCGTGTCGGTATGAGTTGAACCAAGAGTTATCGTTGGCAGTAGAAGTGAGGTCAGAGATTGGTAAGGAGATCTGATACAGAAAAATCTCTGTTGGATTAGGAAGGAACCATGGCCTAGACTGAATGGGCCGTGAGTGGTTGAAGATCTCGACCTCGCTTCACGACAGGATGTCGATGCAGTAAGTCTCCATATCGCGGTCACTTCAGATTACACAGGAAAAAACTAAACTCAAGGCGAGGGAGGTTTGAAAATGACTGAGATCAATCACAACAGAAATCACGATCACCAAATATGCAAGGACACGTCGAGGTCACCAATATCGCAGGAGGTTTAGTAAGTTAAACCCTACCAACTGCGATCTTTGGACCCTGGTTACTAAATAGGTAAAGGAAGTCGATGGAGGCTAGAATAATAAGGAAAGTATATAGTTTACACAGAGGAACGGAGAATAAGGAGGAAGAAGATTGACTACGGAGAGCACGTCCTTCCACTGGAGTGGTGTGATGCGAAGTTCTATTCGTACTGTAGTCGTGTGTAGACGCTTTCGTTTGGCCCAAATATTCGCGGTTGAGTGTGAACACCATATCGCTCTTTCATCTTTATCTGTTTTTCGATGACTTTATCTTGCAGCGAAGGGTTCAGTTGATCGAGGCATGTGCGCAACTGCCGTTTGAACATTAATTCTGCAGGTGAGGAACCAGTTGAATCGTTTAGTGTTATGCGGTAGCTGAACAAAAAGTGCACCAACTTCGTAGATAAGACCGCTTGGGACTGTTTGGTTAGTCCGTGTTTTACTGTCTGAACTGCGCGCTCTGCAAGGCCATTTGAAGCCGCATGGTATGGGGCAGTGGTTAAATGCCTGATTCCGTTTACCTCCATGAATTCTTTAAATTTGGTGCTAATAAAGGCTGGTCCATTGTCTGAAACGACCATTTCGGGTAGTCCAAAAGAAGCAAAAAATGATCGTAATTTGTTGATTGTAGTAATTGAGGAACAGGAGTTCCCGGTCGGAATGGCCTCAATCCATTTAGTGTGAGCGTCGACCACCACCAAGACCATATGTTCTTGGAATGGTCCAAAATAATCGATGTGTACCCTCTTCCAGGGTGAAGCTGTCCAGGTCCAAGGCCTTAGAGGGACCTTCGGCGACGCTTTCTGCGTTATTTGACACACATGACATGCTTTTACCATATCTTCAATATGTGCATCAATTTTGGGCCACCAAACGTAGCTTCGGGTGAGAGATTTCAGTAGGACTGTACCAGAATGAGCACTGTGTAGGTCTTTGAGGATGATCTGCCTGCCTTGCGCTGGTACTACTACACGATTGCCCCATAGTATGCATCCGTCTTGGAGACTCAATTCGTTTTGGCGGCTGTAGAATGGCTGAAAATCAGAAGAGACCGAGGGTGGCCAGCCAGATTGCAAGTACCTTTTTATCCGACTAAAAGGGGGTCTCTCGATGTCCACTGTCTAATCTGTTGACAGGTTACCAGTGCGCTGTCTAAGTTCTACAATAAATTCACGGTCTCAAGAGCAGGTGCTTCGTTAACACCATCGTCTACAATAGGAAGCCTACTCAAGGCGTCCGCTTCGACGTTTGTACTGCCTGTAACGTATTTCATTGTATATGCTTAAGTGGAAAGTGTGAGTGCCCAACGTTGCATTCTCGCTGAGGACATTTTTCGTATCCCTCGCTTTTCATTCAAAAGACCTTAGAGGGTTTTTTGATCAGTGGTAATCTCGAAGGGTCGGCCAAAGAGGTACGAATGGAAGCGTTTTAGGCCAAGCATTATTGCTAAGGCCTCCTTATCTAGTTGCGAATAATTCGTTTCCGCCTGTGACATAGTTTTTGATGCAAAGGCATTTAATGCATGAGGACTGAACCCAGGCCGTAAGGAGACGCATCGCATTTCATTATAATAGGCTTTTCGGTGTCGTAATGAATCAGGAAAGAGGATACGGTAAGAGCGGTCTTTGCCTTTTCAAAAGCACGTTGTTCGATCTCCGACCAATTCCAGCAACGATTTTTTTCAAGTAATCGATAAAGGGGTTTCAAAAGTGTAGCAGACTGATTTATAAAGCGAGTAAAATTTGAAACCAACCCTAGAAATGAACGCAATTGACTGACATTGTTGGAACATGGCGCCGTCTTCAAGGCTTTGAGCTTATGGTCAAGTGGATGGAGGCCAGGCTTATCCACCTTAAAACCGAGGTATTCCAACGAATCAGCCAAGAAAGTGCACTTATCTCTCCTGAGTTTGAAACCTGCGTCTTGTAGACGTGTTAACACTACATTTAGAGTATCCAGATGACTATTTTCGGACGGGCTGGTGATTAATTTATCATCGAGATATGCGCAAACGTGAGGTATGTCCTTCACGAGGTTATCCATCAAGCATTGAAATAAACCAGGGGCAGAACTTACTCCAAAGGGTAGTCTTTTGTATCGAAATAACCCCCGGTGCGTATTGATGGTGGTAGCGTCTCGGGATTCCGTATTGAGGACGACTTGGTTGTAGGCGTGCTTCAAGTCCAAAGTTGTAAATTGTTCACCGCCTGAAAGTGATGCATACAGGTCCTCGATGCGTGGGAGAGGATAAGGATTTTATTTGGTAACTGAGTTGAAAGTCAGCTTGTAGTCCCCACAAATACGCACAGAACCGTCGGATTTAATAACAGGAGCTATTGGGGCTGCCCATTCCGATTACTGTATAGGCTCAATAATGTCAGCCCTTTGTAGTCGATCTAATTCTTCTTCGACCTTCGGTGCCACTGCATAGGGAACTGAACGGGCCTTGAAGAACCGCGGCTGGAATTCTGTTTTGAAATGAAATTTGATAGGTGGACCATGGTAGTGCGAAGCAGAGTCGTCCTTAATTCTACATGACTCATTACCAAGGAATCAAGAGCGGCGTTAACCCCAATTTGATGTACGTAGGATAGCACAGAAGACACACATTTTATCCAGTTCCGTCCGAGGAGATTTGGTTGTTGGCTTCCTCTGACAACGTGAACCGGCAATTAATGGAGTTCGCCATCATGTTCAACTTCTGCCGTAACGACCCCTCGAATTGCTACGCCCTGCCCCGTGTCACTACGAAAAGTGGAGCGGGCTGGAAGGAGATGGGGAATTTCCCTAAGAGAGGCTTCATTGATGACCGTAACGGCTGAACCAGTATCGATTTCAAGCTGTACTGGATGGTGATCCACCGGAAGTGTGATGGTGTAGGGTGACTGGAGCGGTTTGTCAGTTGAAGACACTTGAAGTATTGCTTTGTCATCCTCAGCTGAGTTAGAGTAGGTGGCATGCATTTTTGTGTTCATCCGTTTTTTTGGAAAAACAGACTTGTTCTGTATGGCCCATTTTCTTACAAAATCGACAAATTGTCTTTTGGTGCTTACAGTCAGACCAACGGATATGGTGCTGACCACAACGGTAGCAGGATGGTAGTTGTTTTGAAGGCGCTGGTGGTTCCCGTTTAGATGAAAACCTGGCCATGTTGACTAGGGAGATCGCTAAATCAGGTTCCAATGAGGCTATAACTCCCGTATTTGGTTGATGCAGCTGCTGGAGGTTTTGCTGTACGTCCGCTTGATGACGGATGATATCACAGGCTTTTTCCCATAATAAATCGTCCTTCACAGATAACACCTACCCCCGGGCCTTTTCATCCTTAAAACCCACAAGCAACTGCTGCTAGAGCATCGTCTTCTCGAACTTGGGTGCCGCAATATCGGTGTATCTGCAGTCCTGTACGGCGAGTGTAAGGTTTGTAATGAAATCGTCAATGCGTTGGCCAGATTCCTGACGCATTTGACAAAACTGATATCGGCTCAAGAAGATGTTGTCCTTTCCGCCCCACATTGTTTCGAGCTTAGAGAATGCTGTTGGAAGATCAGTAGACTCTTGTTATTGAAGTGCGTCAAAGTAACGCTGTCCCAGCTCTCCGAGATGGGTACGCAGGAGTTTCAACGTCGAGGTAACGTCTAGTTTAATAGTCGGAGACAGCATTGAAATAAGTTGAATATAATCCTCAAATGTCTTTTTCCATTGTAACCACGGGTCATTTGAGGGTTTCGGAAAGCCTTTCAGCCAGAAAGGGGACGGTGTAGGTCATAAAGAAACCATGTTCGTTGCACTTGCGTCGCCAAGGCAATTATGCCTAGCGCGAACTATCCGGACATCTCCTGCGGGCCTACATAGCAATAGTGAGGAAAGAAACGTGTCGAGGGTCGACCTCACTCTCTCCCCATTACTAGCAAGAGGCCAGCGCCTAGCTGTTGGCCGCCGGAGTTGGGATGGGCACAAAGCAGAAAAGGAAAGCAGATTGGCAGCAGTATTATAAAATGATAAGCAAAAATAGTAACCAGAGGTTGACTGCCAGAAGAATTTGGCTAAATTTGCTCGTTACCAAAGTTGCTCGTCCAGCAACACGACGATGGGCGTAAGTATTGGCAGTACTAATAGCCGTTACTATCAGTCAAAGTGCGCAGTCACACTTTCGGTGTAGTTTTTAGCTTTTACCATCACATGCTCCTCTTCAGAAAGTTCGTAACTTTCCCAAACGAACCATCACCGAAAGTTAAGCTGCGTTCTCACTTTTTATTTTTCTCTTGTACAACCTGACTGACAATGCTCACTTCCAGCTTGTTTCCTTTTTAATACTTCCAGCTGACACATTTATTGGACACACCATTGACCCAGCTTACGCTGTATGTGAATTGGCTGATTAGTGGATGAGGAGTCAGGTGGTGCGTGCCCCCCGTAATTCGATGGTCATTTGAATCCTGGTATGTGTGTTGAGAGTGTGGTCGGGGAGAGAGTGAGGTTAACTCTCAGCGCAGTTCCTTTGTCACTGTAAGCAATCTGAAGCGCTTGAACCTATCACAATGCGCCTTCAGCTGTGACCACGAGGGTTGCCAGCCAACGGGATAACTCGGACCGCGCAGTCAGTCCAGCGTACATGTTTGTGTGTGGAATGGCTGACGGGCGGACTAAAAGTCAGGCTCAGTGGCCCCCATTCAATGTGGCATTTATGGCGCTTCCGCGTACGCGGGAGCCTTCCTAACAAGGTGTGCTGTTCGCACGCGTATTGAGTGTTGGCTGGGCCAATCGCCAACCATCTGCACCCTGCCCCACCTCTCCTATATGTTGTGTTGGCATCAGAAACACATGTGGGCTTGGTGTGAGAGTGAGGTAGATCCTGCGAGTCTTTTTACACTTAAATCCAGCTATATTTATCGCGTCTGCCTTCACTTTGCGTAAGCTCACGGTGGACATCGTCCAGAGCGACAGTCAAACTGTCATTGTAAATTGATATTGCGTTGACTGAAAAAAGTGGTGATATCTTACTGTGCATGTGAGATGAGGAAATAAAAATATATATCGATGGCTGGTACGCCGAGTGGTCAAGCTGCCTCAAAGTGGTAAGTGGAGTAGAGTTACGGTTGGTTAAGTAAGTCACTTTGAGTCACTTTATTAGGGGAAGAAGGCTCTAGCCCTTGAGCACCCTACTCATATCCACAAATCGCTAAGTGTCCAACCTTAACAATAGTAAATAATATAAATTTAGGCTTAACATCAGCGATTAGTGTGAAACAGTTGCAAGGTGCTGCTACTGACACTATGTTCATTATATCTGCCACAGTTTCTCAGCAAATGACAATCGTCAGATCATTAAATTCTAGGGCACTGTTTCGGCCTCTAACAATACGGTAGGTTTGTATGAGGTCCCCGCGGAGTTGCCTATAATTTAGAGGGAAAAGATCAAGTTCGGTCAGTCTGACTTCATAAGGCAGATGACCAATATTCTTGACCATCTTCGTAGTCCTCACCTGCACTCGTTCCATGTGCAGGTAATCCTTCTTGAACCACACACACCAGGCCTGGACGGCATACTCCAAGTGGAACCGAACAAACACTCCGTACGTTTTCCTGAAGAGCTCTCTGTCGATGTTGAGAAATCCCCGCCTAATCACAAACAAAACCTGTGTCGTGCGTTTAGCTGTCTTTAGACACTGTGAAGATGGTTTAAGCGAGGAATTTATTAGAACAACGAGGTTCTTTTGTTCTTCTACATTTGAAAGAGGGTGCCCATCGAGGAGGGATTGGAAGGAATCGTTCTCCTCATCAGTCCTTCTAGTACGGAGTCTTAAAACCACGCACTTAATAAATTTAAAGTTTAAGAGCCAACGAGCAGACCAGCAGCAAAGTCGATTGAGACTCTCTTGAAGCGCTTTCCTATCGGCGTCAGACCTAATGGCTCTCCAGAGTTTAGCATCGACGGCAAACATGACGGTGCTGCAACCCAGGTCGTTGACACAGTCGTTGATATAGATCAGGAAGAGCAGTGGCCCTAAGAGAGAGCCTTGGGGGACGCCACTCAGAATAGATGTAGGGCTTGACTTTGAGTCACCGATGCACAGAGTTTGCGATCGCCTTGTGAGAAAATCTGTGATCCATGCCAGCAGGTTTCCTCTTATTCCGATTTCCGATTATTTATACATTAGACGTTTGTGTGTGACGCTGTTGAATGCCTTCTTGAAATCCGTATATATGACGTCAACCTTACCATCTTCATCCAGTGCGCGAGTCCACTGCTCAGTGGAAACTAGTAGGCTGGAAAGACAACAGTGGTTCTTTCTGAAGCCATGTTGGAGCCCTGACAGTAAGTTTTTCTCCTCCAGGAAATTCATTGTCGTCTTCCTAATTATCATCTCCATCACCTTACAGCAAATGCAAGTTTGTAAATCCTTAATCATAGGTAATAGAAGAAAAGTCTGAGACAGTCTGCGCATGTCTCAGACTGTTCTTCTTTTACCTATGATCAAGGATTCCCGAGGGAATCCGAAACGTCAGGACAAAAAACTTCTTGTTCCAGTGATCCCTTTTTCTTTTCCCGAGTTTTTCCTGGCTTGACGAATTGATTTTCTAATGCATTTCTTAAGCAATGGAATTTATCGAGGTGAACTGATGACCCAGTTTCCCTGAATAACTTCCTTTTCCTATTTTTCTCCTTTTATCGCCTGTTAAGGTCTCTCGTTAACCAGGCAGGGCGACTAGTCAGCTTTTGTACTTTCACTGGGCAAACAGCGCTTAATCAAATATAATGCATTCCTCTTGAGTGATCTATAATCTTCCTCCAGATCCCCCTTGAGCAGGCAGTCCCAATTCACGGATGATAATGCATTCTTCATCGAATTAATATCTGCCTTCCATATATTTGGATGGCCCTCCGTTTTCCTCAGAGTTTAAGAATTTAGTGAGTAATCCAACATAAGTGTCGTGTGATCACTTTTACCGAGCGGGGCGCTGAAATGCACTTCACCAATGTAGGATAAATCTTTCGCAAAAATTAGGTCCACGCAACTAGCCCTCTGGTTCTCTCGGAATCTGGTTAGTGCCTTAACATTCTGTGCCAAGGGGAGGTCAAGCGTGAGATCCATTAACTTAGAACTGAAGGAAGTTCACGCCACCTCCACTGTCAGGTTTTCCCAGTCTATTGCAGGTGAGTTGAAGTCACCAACAATGAGAACCTCCTGGTGGATAGCTGCTTTCTTCACCAGACTAAGGAGCGAGTCGTTGGCTGCACCCAGCATATTTGGCGGCCTGTTGACGGCCAGGAATTCCAGGTTCTGTGAATTAGCCTTCTTTATCTTTAACCAGATGGATTCACACTCCAGGACTAGGGTGTGTTCTCTTTCAAATAATAATAATATGTTGTATATTTCAGGCCCAATGTGTCTCATCAATAAACCAAAAATTCGATAACACGAAGTACTAGAAATAATTGGTTTAACAAACAGTATCCGTAGTCTATAGCTATAAGACAAGTATAGCTGTTTAGAAGCGAATTTGTTAGATTTGAAAAAAATGAATATAGCAGTGTCATGCGGAAGGTGAAATTCAAGGGCACAAACACATAGATTCCAGTTCTGACATACACTGCAACTCCACCACCCTGTCGGTTTTGGCGGTTTTTGCCCTTAACGTTCTGAACTAGAGATTGGTCAAGCGTGAGATCCATTAATTTGGAACTAAAGAAAGTTGACGCCACCTCCACTGTCAGGTTGTTCCATTCAATTGCAGGGGCATTGAAATCACCAACAATGAGAACCTCCTGGTGGCCAGCAGCTTCTTTCACCAGACCAAGGAGCGAGTCGTCGGCTCCACTCAAAATGTTTGGTGGCTGGTATACGGCCAGGAATTCAAGGTTCTGTGAATTCCCTTTCTTGATCTTTAACCAGACGGACTCATGCTCCAGGGCTGGAGTGTGTTCTCTTTCTACAACAGAGATTTCAGTTCTGACATACATGACAATCCCACCTCCTTGTCGGTTTTGGCGGTCTTTGCTGAAAAGCTGGTATGTTGGAATCGAAATCTCCGAATCCGCGATTTCTGTTTTTAGCCAAGTTTCCGTTATGGCAACTACATCAGGTTTCCGATCTGAAATTAATGCCTTGGGTTCATCGAGTTTTGAAGGAAAACTTTGGGCATTAGTATTCAGAAAGTTCAATTTAGACTTTGTCACCACATTATGCAGGCCTTTGCCTCTTGCGTGAGATTGCATGCAGGGAGCTGTCGGTGCTAATGGAGAGGGACTCTTGTCCATGCGGACTAGGCTGTTAGTGTCATCGGCTTCCTCCAGAGAAGTGACCTCCGGACATGTTTGATCTCCCCGTTCAGAATTCAGAGAATGATCTCGCCGAGTTCGCATCTTCTGTCGAGTTCTACTTTGAGCAATCTCCATTTTAGTTCAGTATTTAGTATAATTCAGTAGAAAAAGGGAGAGCGGCAGAGCATTTAAAAACCGTCTTTAGTGATAGATGCTGTCAGATCATGCATATTGTTCAAATTCATATATGCACTATATAAATTGTCGTTGTCTTCCAAATGTATGACAAGCAAGCAAAGTAAGATCAAGCCTTCTGCTTAATCAACAATTTTCCTAACTAATTAGACTGGCAGAGTCTCGTTCGATGCACCTCCGGCTATCCAGGCTTGGACAGGTACCATACACGAAACCATAAGTTTTACCCTCTAGGATGTGACTGTAGCCATTCGTCGTTATCGTCAATCTTATAGTCCAGGACCAGATGACGTCCCAGTTAGCCTTCTAAAAGCTGAAGCGAATGATATCTTTCCGTCTTTTCTTTGTAAGGTATTTAATCTTGCTCTTGAGAGCAAAACCTTTCCTTCGTTGTGGAAGGAATCGCACATAATGCCTATTCGCAAGCATGGCCGATCGACGTCATTCGACAACTTTAGGCCAATAAATACACTTCCCGCAGCCTCCAAGATCTTGGAGACCTTAATCAAAGAAAAGATGATGCGTCACTTGACAGAGAACAACCTGCTCAGTACAGCTCAACATGGTTTTCTTAAGAAAGGATCTTGTGACACCTTCCAGCTCTCTTTCTTGGATTATGTGATGCAATCTAGAGACAGCGGTTTTGCCATTGATAGCGTATATTTTTATTTTACTAAGGCTTTTGATCGGGTCGATCATAACCTCCTCCTTCTGAAACTGGCCTCCTTCGGCATAGGTAGCAAGCCTCTGAACTTCATATCTTCCTATTTGGATGCTCGCACACAACGAGTAAAAATTTTCAATGTTATCTCCAACCCCACGCATGTGAGGAGTGGAGTTATACAGGGTAGTGTACTGGGTCCGCTCCTATTTTGCCTGTTTGTCAACGACGTTTCAGATTGTTTTCAGTATGGCAAACCCTTCATGTACGCTGATGATTTAAAAGTCGCTTATCGATATAAACCGGCAGATCGCAACATCGTGCTCGAGCTGATAAAGAAGGATCTTCAGGCCTTCGCGTAGTGGTGTTGCACATGGCGCCTCACCCTTTAATAGCACAAATGTTCCGTTATGGTTGTTGGCGACGATCATCAACCGGAATTAAGCATTGACGGCCACGAACTAACTGTCCCAGGAGTTATCAAGGATTTGGGCATATCCTACTCTAATAGTCTCAATTTGTCAGAGCACTGTGCCCTGATAGTCTTGAAAGCACACCGAACCACCGGATTTATCCTTAGAAATTTTAAGACTATCAAGGTTAAAACTAGCCTTTATAATATGTACGTGAGACCTAGTCTTGAATACTGCTCGCCTCTATTCAGTCTTCTGGATCCCCTGTGGCTTCGTCGATTGCAGAAGGGTCTAATGTTACTGTTTAAACTTTTGAATAGTCAAACCTTTAATCCTTTTAGTACAATAAGGCAGCTTGAGCACTCTCGACGCGCCAGTCATCGAGACGTATTTTTATTTCTTCCTACGGCACGTAAAGCTAAGTACTGGCAATTCTTTTCAGTAAATGCCATATCAATCTGGAATAAGCTCCCCAAAAGTATTAAAACCCAGCAAAACTACCCTATGTTTAAGAGAGCTATAACTAGTTTTCTACATTCAGGACAACTTTCGCGAATTTTGGGTGCTGACTCGGTGGAATGTCTCTTTCACTCTGATGGCGTTCGTGGACTTTGAACCCCGCCAGGCTTCATGCTGAAGATAATGCTGCTGAAGCAGCAGCCCACAGTCTGCTAACCCTTCAGCTGATAGCACGCAACTTTTGCCGACAACCATTGAAGGAAGACTGAGAACACTGTGTTCTTGTGCCAACCCTCTCCGTCTGGAACTAATATCATTAAACGATCTGAAACATTTCTCCTGCTGAAAAGTCAACTCAGCTTTTAAGTGTACATTTATTCCGTTTGTGTCATACCTTTGAAGGCAGGTATGTTTCACTTGAATTAAACTCCCTATCTCGCCCAGTATTGACAAAACAAAAAACCTGAAACAAAACCAATACTGGCTGCAACATAGGGAGTTTGTTTTAGGTTTTTTCCGGTCTTCGAGGTGTTGGAAGGCGCCCAAGAGGTTTATTACCAACTCTTTACAATTGCCTGTAAACTGGCATAATAAACATATTATTATTATATCTTGCTGAACTCATTTCGGTCATTTCTAATAAAATGCTGGAATTTGAGCCCACTAAAATTGTGAAACCCTACGCACCAAAATCGACCGTCCCTCATTTTCTTTTGCCCCGACTAAAGAAATTGAGGAAGAAGCTGAAAGATCGACCTACCATTTCGCTCTCTGTGCATCCAAGTTTCGTCTTGCGCGTGACCAGCACAGGGAATCCTGTGCCCTGAGCGAGTCAAACTCTGCGAAATCGGTTACACAACTGTTTCGTCGTAGGTCCTCCGCAAAACGAGGAATTGAAATACCTTCATTGCTTAATGAAAATAAAACATTTGTACTAGATGAGTCTGATAGGGCTAAATTATTCAACGCTTTCTTTGCGAAGCATTTTACGACAGAATCCGAACCGGTCCCGTCGTTTTAACCATACTCAGATTATACTCTCGGGAACATTGATTTCTCCATAGAATTTATTCGAAAGCATATACTTCGTCTAAAAAACTCGCACTCTTCGGGAATTGATGGCATTCACAACTCCGTTATCAAAAATGTGTTGACCTTTCCCAAATTACTCAGCCATATATTTTCAGTCTATCTCTTCAATAACTTCATTCCTGACACTTGTAAGACATCAATTATTCTTCCAGTCTTTAAGTTAGGATCTAGTTCAAACATAAATAACTACCGCGGTGTTCATGAACCCTGGCACTAGCCAAACTTCTGGAAAAGATCATTTTTAATCAATTCTCGATTTTTGCCTAGAAAACAAGCTTTTAAGCGACTCGCAGAATGGTTTTCTACCCAGGTGATCATGCAAGACGTGTCACTTAGCTTTTCTTAACCACGTCACTTCCCTCCGTAACGAGCGGTAATCCGTAGTTGTTATCTACTTTGACCTGAGCAAAGCCTTTGCCAAGGTACCGCACAGACGGCTTCTGTTAAAATTGGAAGCCATTGGCATCCGGGCCCCTCTCCTCGACTTCATCGGTTCCTACTTGTCTAACTACAGCCAGAAGGTCCTCCTGGCATCTGAAGATCTTCCCAGGATACTAAAATGATTTCTAAATATGTTAGCATTTTCCTCCGCAGAGTCAAGCATCACTTCCAAGGGCTGTGAACTCTTCTCCGTTTTTGCAACTTTCGCTGTGGTCTTCGAGATTGGCTCTAGAATCTGGTGGGTCGCAACTCGATGATGTTACCTTGACTTCTACTGCCGTGTCCTGTTGTCCCGGATGACCCCTTCTTAACTCAACGATATATTATTTTTTCCCATGACCATAAACGTCCCGAACCCTCAACATCAGGTCCAAAACTAACCACATCAAAACCTGTTACCTATTAAGGCAGTTTTTTCGCCTAAAGTTTTTTTGAACTCGGTGGCCCGCTGAACTCATCCACCGATTTAGGAGTTTTTTTACTGCCGATGACAATTATTTTATAAGAGTTCACTATTATCATCATTATTTTTATTTTCACGATAGCAGTAAGTTTGTAACGACAGGGCACCCTGGGCCTTAAATATACAAATTATTATTATTAGAAGGTAAAAGTTACTCCACTGCTCAGATGATCACGAGTGGCGTTTTTCAAGGCACTGTATTAGGTCCTTTACTCTTCATTCTATTTATAAATGAAATTTCGACTGTTCTGAAAAATTCACCCAATCTCATTTATGCAGATGACCTCAAATGTATATACTCGTTATCTAAGGACACAATCAATATATGCGTTGATAAAATAAACGCGGACCTGCTTACACTCTCACGTTGGGGTGCTACCTGGCAGATGGAGTTCTCTCCACCCAAGTGTAGTTTCATGTGTTTCGGTCCCGCCAAGCTTCCTCGTCCACTAGTCTTTCAAAGTACTCCACTTTTAGAACGATCCACCATAAAAGACTTAGGTCTAAGCTTCAAAAATAAACTAGCATTGTAACCTCATGTGGATTGAATATCTGCGAAGGCTGCACAGATTTGTGGTTTCATATCACATAATTTCTCCCTGCTGGAAATAAAGTTAAAATTTATCGCATGTATGTTCTACCCATCCTAGAATACTGCTGTCCCCTCTTTGGTCTAATGAATGCTTCTGACCGCGGCTAGGTTCAAAATGTACAGAGGATGTTTAATTGCAAAATATTCGCTCTTCCTCGATCCACTATTCCTTATACGGTGAGATGTCAGTTAGCGAACATGACATTTCTTTGGGTCAGAAGACTTGAAGCGGGCCTCTGCTTCCTTTTTCGCGTTAACTCTACCCCTAACCTCCCACGAATAAACGCTCGTATTCCCGCAGATAGACTTTATGCCACTCGTAATTCCGCCAGGATTATTGCACCCCTCTTTAGCTCCAAATCGAACCATGCTCGCTTCTTTGCCTCCAAATAAGCCTTCATCTGGAATAATATTCCCCTCGAAATTAGGCTGTCGTCTAACTTAGCAGTTTTTAAAGTCAAATTACGTAAATACTTAACTTCAGAAGATATAAAATCCTTGTTATCCGTTTCCTTCCCAAACACACAACTTTTGGACTTTTAAAAAGGTCCTCCTGGTATTTAAGGTGGTTATATTTATATTATATTATTTTCCATGTATGTCTATTTCTTCCTCTATAGAGTGATATTTGCGACGATGTTTCCTCCCCGTCTC
The DNA here is from genome assembly GCA_036362985.1 of Ligula intestinalis. NCBI lineage: Eukaryota > Metazoa > Platyhelminthes > Cestoda > Diphyllobothriidea > Diphyllobothriidae > Ligula > Ligula intestinalis. The sequence continues at coordinate 11,988,233 of JAYGXS010000005.1, read as the reverse complement.
TGTCCATTCATCATTGCTGTTTCTCTGTTCCGCGTTTTACAGCCCTGACGATGGGCTTCATAGTCTTTAGTCATGCTTGCTGCGGTTCTGCTATTTTCGACAGCTCGTCGCTGGACTCTGCAGTCTACAATGTCATATCTCCGGCGTTTCGTTGATGATCAGGTGACCTCTGCCGTTCACTCTCTTGTCGACCCTGTTGTCCGCGGTGGCCTCCTCCGGTCTCACCTCCCTGATGGTTGATCATAAAGCCAGCCGGGTGGTGCTACAATGGTGAACGACAGCCTCTGCTGTTATATGATTTCTCCAATTACATGAAGCGTTTTCAACCCTCATACGTTCGCATCAACAGTCCTGTCTCATTTGCACTAAAATCAATCCTCACAACCAACACCCTTAATTTTGTTGAAGCAGTTTTTTCTCCTACGTTTTGTTTTTTAAGCGGGGGTTCGCTGAACTCCGCCCCAGCTTTAATGGTAGGAGTTTTTTTCACTGTTTCCTCCTTATTTCACCATGCGTTTCAGAGAGTGTTGACTACTATTTTTAAATGACGATATGTTGGTGGGTATAAGTTTTATCTACCAACAGTACTAAACGCTCCCGCTGCCCATGTGGTTGTTCACGGAGAGCAGCAATTATCAACTTTGTATTTATTTTTCTACAGCACTATATTTGCAATGACGAGGCCCGAAGGGCCTTAAATATAAGATTTTTTTATTGATAAAATGCGTCGACGCTTTCAGCAAGAACAACAAAGGAAGGAAGTTTTTTCACTCTTCCATGACCCGCTGGGAGAAGAAGTGGGCCCGCACTTCTATTTTGGCGTGGTGTTGCTTCAGTTTGTACAAATGAACGCTTAGATGTATCGCTTGTGCAAATTCAAAGAACGTGGTCATCTGAAGAGCACAGTCTACTCCCCTGACGATTTTAAACATCATTATCATATCTCCTCTGTATTGACTAAAATAGCAAGGAAAAAGATTGAGCCTATCTAGACGACCTTTATATGGGAGACCGCTTTAATCAATAAAAATAGACTGTCTGTAATTTGCGGAACAACAACGGATCAAGATAACTAAGCTCTTTAAGTTGTTAGTAGGGTAGGTTATGGTTTTCTGAAGAGAAACTCTTGATCGCTTCAATTTTATTTCGATCACTAGCACACAGGCGGCTAAACAGAAACAAGCCTTATTCTTATGTAATTCTCGCCCACATAGTTGATTCCGGACACCGTGTGGACCCTAAATGCTGTAATGGAAGCCCATACCGAGATATTACCACCCAATAACGCCGTGGATGAGTCCCCAAGGAAGAACACGACAAGAAGTGTGCAACGGTAGAAGTCCTTTTACGTAACAGGTAAAACGTATTTAGGAAACAAACACGTGTAAACGATGTCCCTTGAGCTAACCAGATTCTCTCATGAAAGAGTCGATGGTAATATCGGGTATTGACTCAACAGCTGACTGTAGTTTGAATTTCAAGTTATTGACTGATTGACTGTCAGTATGCTCCGCCGCCTGTAGGCCGATCGATAGCCTGTCGTGAGCGCGCCTCACGCTTGCAGGCTATCTGCCCGTTAGACTGTTCGTTAGGTCACCCTAACACCATAAACGCCTTCCGGTTCTCTGTAAGGTCCCACTATTACACCTCAAGTCTCGTAATCAGTGTCTGCTAGCAACAGCAGAAGCGACAGCTACCAGTTTTTGGAAGCCGGTCTCGTGTGCACGAAAGAGTCCCGCAATCTCTGCACCTGACCTGCTAACGGTCGGATAAGTGCATGCACTATTCTGAAATTTTAATTTCTCAATCCTCTTTCTCTCCTCCCTGGAGTCGCGCGACTAAGTTCTCACCGCTGCTTAGCCAACTGTCTCTTATGGACACCTAACCACCTAGTCGCACGCATTACTCTTATGAAAAGGTGCATATTGCTGACCGAACTTTTTAATTTGCACCCTGTTACTATCTAAATATCCTGGCCCCATGCTAATATGCTGAATGCACGCCTATGCTCGCCAGCTGCTCTTCTGGGTGTTTGTTCTGTCTTCTCCTGTCCGATCTAAAATTTTTAAGAAATTTAAATTTGTTTACATGAAAGATCGTGTGAAACGTGTAAGTTAGGTTTTCTTAACTTTATCACTTCCCTACTTTATGAAAATTCATCAGGGATTTTGATCTGCTTTGACATTAGCAAAGCCATCGACAAGATACCACACAGTCATCTTCTAGTAAACAAGGAAACCATCGGCATCTGGCCTCCTTTCCTCGACTTTATTGATTCATACATTTATAACCGCAACCGTAAGATCTTTATGGATAATAGCTACTCGACACCTCCAATGATCCTGAATGGCGTTTTTTAAAAAACGGTCTTCGGTTCTCTGCTCTTCATTTTGCGCAGAAGTGAAATGAGAACAGTATCTAAATGTTGACGTACATTACTTTACGCTAATGATCTTAAATGCATTTACTAATTTTCTAAATACGCCTACAATATCATATGCAGAGCCAACCTTCGCAGACTTTTTTCATCCCCCCTCTCAATCATCATTTCGAAATGCTGACAACCTTGATGCGTTCCTCTGGTTTGAAATATGACGATGGGTTCCTCGGACAAACATAATAAATTTTATATGTCAGGCCCAAGGGGCCCTTTTATTACAGACTTGGTGCTGGGGCAAAAAATTTAAATAAAATACAAAGTTGGCAACTGTTCAAAAATTTGAATAAGTAGTATGTTACACATCGTAGGGCAGAGCCGATTTATAATGACCTTCTTGTAAAATAACAGTCAAAATATTGGCGGTGAAAAAATCCTATATTGGGGGCAGCGTTCAGCGAGCAGCCGATTTCGACAAAATGTAGGAGAAAAAACTTCTTAAACAGGTAGTTAAATTGGTATGCTAGTATGTGATGCAATGAGATGGGAAAGTGATGATGAGAGTTCAGAACGCTCCTCGTCGTAAGGAACAATCATGGTAGGGATTCCAAGTGGGGTTTCCGAAAGGCCATTACGTACTATAGCCAACTACTTAAATGTTTTAAGTAAGTTGAATTACCCATAATCTTCCACATTTCCACAAGCCATTCGTCGATCCAGCAACGATTTGATGATGGCCTTGAACTGCAGAGTGGTTCTCCGAAGGTCACTACATAACATAACCACTTAAGTCAGTATACTTAGCAAAATTAGCCTTTTAAATTAACCACGGGAATAATTGCTTGCTTAAAAATTTTAAGTAGGGTGATTTCCACTGTCTTCCTACTGTTGTGCTGCGTTAACCTTTTTTCTATTTAGTGTTGGTGGTACCACTAGAAAACGTACCTCAATGACCTCGCCCGAGCATAGGGCAAACTCCGCTGACATACACGCGTTAACTGCTGGTCGGGCGGGCGGTTGGAGATTATATTAAAGCCCATTTCAGTGTCCTCGCCTGACTTTTGAGTACGCGACCTAACTTGTCCTCGTAACTTCTTTATTATACATGAATATTGCGATTTTATTTAATCCCTGACATGCCCCGCCCGTCCTCTCCCCCATAGTCAGGTGCCCGTGAGCCTGAGGGGCGCGCTTCACACGCTCCCCAGGGGCCCCACGAGGAATACCTGCCAAAATCATATCGTATCATGGGGGTGAGACAAGAGGAGCTCATTGGGGACAATGGGGTCGAAACGAAGAGGGGACCATAGAAGTCATGACAGCATCACCGAGCAGAGACCCATCAGACTGTAGAGTCCACCAACAAGTTGGCGACGGCGTAAGGACCCGCGATGAACATCGACCACAAAGACCACCGTCAAAATTGTAAAACAGAGAAGAGTTCGCATCATTTAGAAATGATGCTTGACTCTGCAGAGGAAAATGTAAACGCTTTACTATTTTGGGAAAGACCTCAAATACCAGGAGGACCCTTTTTGAAGTCTAAATGTTGCGTGTTTGGAAAGGAAACAGACAGTAAGGACTTTATTTCCTAGATGAACCTTCATTCCCAGAAGATCGACTTTGCAGTCTCTGTTGATAATTACGGTGGATTCTTCGGATTTCGACACCTTGTTGGCGGACACTACAGTCTAGGAAGTCGTGCCTCCAGTATTTCGGTGTTGATCTCGTGGCATTTACTGTCCCCTCTTTGAGTCGACTCTATGCATACTGACGTTGTCAGCGATGAGCTCCACTTGTCTTGCATATTGATGGCTGACTCTGTAGCCGGTAGTAGTTCTATACAGTAATGAACAGTAGCCCTTGCTATCATATGATTTCCCCACAAAAAAGCACAGTTCAAACCCTCACAGGTTCTCATCAACAGCACGGTCCTATCTCACTATATCGTACTAATCTACCCTTCTCCATATCTATTCTCGGATTGTTATATATTTTGCCATGTTTGAAATTGTGGGCTCATTGAAATTCGCTGCTAATTTCGTCGTAGGAATTATCTTCATTGCAGCCTTCTCAGTTCACTTTATTTTTTAAGCATTGTTAACTACTGCTTGAAAAAGGCAAATCGTTCATGGCTGTGAAATACTCTGCCTACAGTGCTATCCACTGCTCCTCTGCAACTGACTGCTCACACAGAGCACAAGTTTTATGCATTCTAATTACTTTACCAGAGTACTAAGTCTGCTATGAAAAAGCCCTCTGGACGCTTCGTAGTTACGCCGACGGAACTTATTTTGTGATTTCTGAAAAAACTTTTTATTCTATATTCTGTGAAAATAAGCGAAAATGACTTTAATTTGCCAGAAATTGGTTATCTCTAAAAAACTCTTTTTCTCAAAAAAGTTCGTCTATGTGAATACTATTCACATTTAAAATCTCTCAATCTCTCAGCTTAGCAACAAGCAACGACAGTATTTTAGATTTAATGTTTATGGGGCTATTTTTCTGTTAAAACTTCTAAACAGTCTTTGACTTAATCCGCATACTACTCAGCTCGGCAAATCTCATGGCATGAGTCATGGAGAGATCTCTATAGATTTTTCTGGCACGCACAATTAGACAATGCAAATTGTTTCAGTAAACGTCATAGGTATTTGGAAGAAGCCGCCCAGAAATATCAAAATTTATCAAGTTTGCCTATTGTTTTAGAGGGATATCATTAGTTTTCTACACTCAGGAAAACTTCAAGAATTTTGGATGAACTGCAGTTTTTGTCGCGAGAGAGCATAGAAAGAACGATCAGGAATTGTTCCCTGTCAGCTCGATATAATAGTGAACATATGTTTTGATTTCGCCCGAAAATTGTCCTTGCATAATACATTGCGAAATTAGTGAACAGTCTTAAGTCTTTCTTGTCGACAGGCACAAGTTAGGGATTCCAATCTTCTGACTAATTCGATCTTTCTTCGTTGAGATTGCTCCATCTGTGTGCAATATTGTTTAGTCAAGGGTAACCACGCAAAGAGGCACTATCTTAACAAAGGCCATATGAACGTTAGGTATAGGCGACCAATAATCGCCTCGTCAAAAAATATACTGACTGACTCCTAAGATGCACACAGGCTTGTTTTAAACTTTGGCGCAGTGCGTGGAGGATGTGAGAGTTTACGTAATACACAACCTCAATTCCTCAGCTTGTTTACTTGCTTGAGTTAGTGACCTTCCATCGAGTATTCATGTTCAAATCGTAACTCTACCGTAGTCGGAAGACTTGGCATTTGTTAAAATTAAGGTTAAGATGCCATTCATCGATCCAAGTTAAATTATAAACTCTGCGCATCCTCCGAACTTTCGATTGAATTCCATCAGTGAAATTCCTCTCCCCCATGTGGTTCAATCAAGGCAGTCGTTCGCGTATGTCAGAAACAGAATGGGACCTATAAGGCTCCTGCGCAACCCCGTTGTAAACAGTTTTCCATTACGATTTGGCCTCAAATAACAACATACTGACTACTGTCTCTAAGAAAATCGGCTAATTATTTGAATGGGTTGCAGGTCATATCCATTTGAAACAACTTTGATCCCAGTAGCCTGTGTGAATCCCTATCGAAGGCTTTGCTAGAAACCTTCGAATCTGACTTCTGCAGCTAGTATCTGCTCAGGTGTTTCTATGTTATGCATCATATATTTTATATTTATATCCATGCATCTTTATTTGCTTCTATATCTCGTAGAAACCAGTGATTGATATAATGATACCATTGCACTCTACAGCATATGCTAAGTTTGTCTGAATTCAGCCGTATTGCATGAATTAATCGCCAAACTGTACGAACTCTTTGCGCACTGAAGTCAATCTAATTTCTGATTATCTTCCATATTAGGCAAGTAGGAATTCTATAAGCGTATATGCCTCCCGCATGCCTTATAATTAACTGAAATGAACAATCATGACAAGGAAAGCCTTGGCAAAGTTAGTGAAGGTTACGATTAATTAATGACCTTGACAATTTTTCAAATATAAGGATGTTTTGTCGCAGAGGTTTAATATTATTATTGATGTTATAAGATGAATAAACTTCAGCTTTGCAATTTCTTGAGATTAAGTTTTGCTCGTTTGTTGAATTTCGACGCACCGTTAATACAACAATCAACACTTGTCTTGAATCGCAATTTCGTTCAGGCCAAAAGATTTTATAGAACTAGCAGTATAAATTCAGAAAAATCCTCTGACGAACCACGTCCCGACCACAAAAATGGAGATCCTAAGGGCTCTGGGCTTTTTACTCCGCTGACTGAATCCCATGTCCACAAACCAAAGACAAAAATTTCAGTTATCGGATCGGGGTCTGTCGGAACTGCAATAGCTGTCAGTGTTATGACCAAGGTATAACTTTTAAATTTTATTACAAATAAATAGTCTATTTCGGATGCTTTGGCAGTCATTGACTGTGAAGAAAAAAGGGTTTCTGGTGAAGTTTTAGATTTGCAACAGTGTTCTCAATTTGTTGACCATTGTCTTGTATCTGGCGGAAAAGGTACGTTCACCGAACACTTTTACCATACTTCCAGATTATTCCTACACAAACGACTCGGATGTCGTTTTTATCACGGCAGGTGCAAGACAACGGGAAGGCGAATCCCGCTTGAATCTCATTCAGAGAAATCTGGACATATTTAAATGTTAGTTATGCTCAAAATTCAGTATACATAGACATATACGTTAAGAATTCCGTAATGTGTAGCAAACAAATTGGCCAAACACTTCTTTCAATAGCAAAATGTTTTTCATCGGGATTTTAACTTATATATCTTGAAAATACGAACTTATATTTTGCAGTGGCGGCATACTCTTCATTTTCTTTTCTCTATTTTGTATCAGGTGTCATCCCAGAAATTGTACAGCACAGTCCAAACTGCACCCTTGTCGTAGTGTCTAACCCAGGCAAGTTCTATTAGTCATCAATTTATTAACATGCTGATCAAAACAACTTTTTTTCTTACAAATTTCTAAAAAATATTCTTCTAGAAATAGTTCCGAATGCTCCATTAAATTTACCATAGAAACACAGTTGCATACTGCATAAAAGCATTGATTATAAAACGAATTTTTAGAGAGTTCAGTAGGCGAACCATGCCAAATAAAAAAGATTACTGAAAGACAGCACTTGAGGAGCAGACAGACTAGGCTATTAAAAACAAAAAATAAAACTATCATGTAATAATCGTGGGCAATATAATATCTTTCATCACAATTGTGAAGGGAATAATTAAGAAATAAGCATATAAGGTAGTTGCATCCAAATACGTGTTTTATGCATTCAGTTTTATTCACCGGCGTTTTGAACTCCCTCAAGAGCTGAAAGACAAAAGTTTAGGATACACTTCGAATATTAAAGTTAGTACGAATATAAGCTTATATGCGTGCCCCAGGTTCTTGTAATAAAGAAGAAGAAGAAGACTCGATCGCTCGAATTATAGCTTTATTCTGAGCCATCGGCTTCACACGAAAAACCATTCTCAGAGAAAATGAGAAAACAGCAAGCGTTGACTACCAACCCCATTTACGTATAGCTAACGCTTGCTGCTTTCTCACGTTCTCTGACGATGGCTTCTCGTGTGGAGCCGAAAGCTCAGAATACAACTATCATTCCAGAGATTGCGTCTTCATCTCCTTTATTAACGTTACCGTTGCTAAGCATAATCCACAGAGCTATCATCGAGTTGCTTGCACAAAATCTGAAATACCGCTGCCAGACCATTGAGTCTTAGCTTCGAGGACACAATTGACGCCTTATTCGTTCAACTGAAATATCGCATATTCTAACGAAATTTTGTCCTATTAAGGTCGAGCAAGAGCCAGGAATTAAGTTTTACTTCTTCTGTTATAGCCTGGACTTCTTTGTTTCTTACCACTTTAACTAAGAAACAATTATGAGATAATCGTATTTTATTCGACGGATCTCCTCATATTTGCATTGATAGGCACTGTTTCCTAGGATGTTTTATCTGTTAGCTCATTTAAACTGCCCTTTCTGCTGCGGCCTCTTGAAACGGCTCAAATTTCCAAAAGAATAGGACAGATAAAAGCAAACAGATTATTTTGTAGAAATAAAATAAATAAGCTCATAAAATCAAAAGATACCACAAAATAGTGAACATATGAACAATCTTTGAACACTTCAGTACTATTTACTATAATTATATGTGGAATGTCTAGAGCATACCACTTGTTCCCCCAGATTCTTGTCTACTTACTTAAGCAGTATTTAAGTGAGTAAATTTACTGCCATTTTTATACTGTTTAACGAAGTTAGCGATACAATGTGTCAATGACATATTGTCATCAGTGAAAGAGATATGATTTACGAATTCTTACTGCATCTGATCTTGATTATATCCATACAACTTATTTATGATGATAGGTTCAAAGGCCGTCGGCGTTGTATCTTGACGTGAGCAACTGCATTTAAATGATTAAGAATTTTCAACGTTCCATACACACTGTAGTGATATTCGACAAAAGGGCCGCGGATAAATTTACTCAAAACTTCTCAACACCTAACCGATATACAATATATATTTTTGGACAGAGAAGCGAAGATTCCGGAGGAGAAATCCAAGGTCGGAAGTTCAGACAAAGATCTAGTGACCGTATGCTGTGTTTCTTTTATCTTCATAGAAAACAATAGTCGCTCTTAGACAACAAAAAATAAACTTCTGGCAGCTTATACATTTTTAGAATGCCATTCTTACCAAAACAATGTTTCACTTGTTGGATCGATCGGAATTGTGGTCGGGCCATTTATTTCAGTGAAATCATCAAGTCAGACGGGTGGTAGAAGAAAGTACCTAGCTATGAAATTTAAGGACACACTTCATTGTTGACCGCTCATCCGGCCTCACCAAGACACAATGTTGCACTAAGTCGAACTTCATGAACACATTCAACACACACTTTACAAATCTCACCATTCGAATCACAACCTAATGAACACGTGCGTCTGTGCATCACTGATACATAATGCCCGAAGAGTCATTTTTGATCAATTTGAGGCAATTAAACAGTGCAACGACGGGTTCGTATGAAAGTTTAAAACGTTAATCGACTTAAAAGCCCCCTTGACTAAAACCAGTTTGCTTTTTGCCTCTTTAAGTATGGTTAAAATTACGATATTTTCGGTCACTCAGTTTTTATATACATTATTATTTGAGTGTGCAATTGACTTTTTGACTTTTGATCACCCAAATATGTATGGAGTCTGATAAATGCACTGTTTTAACTTATTTTGCATTGATAACCTGATTATATTAGGCTCGTATATACTTAAGTTCACGCTTTTAACTTTTATTTCCTTCAGTTGACATTCTTACGCACGCCGCTTGGAAGTTTAGTGGATTCCCTAGGCATCGCGTGCTTGGTTCCGGGACACTTTTAGATTCGGCTCGGTTTCGATACTTCATCGGCAAAAAATTAGGAGTCGCACCAGCTTCGGTCGACGCGTATGTCATTGGTGAACATGGAGACTCAAGTGGTAATTTTACGCAAATAAATGCATGTCTAACTTCAACTAGAGGACGTTATTGACATTGACCACATTTTATGCTCTTTTATATGTGTGTTTTAGTTCCGGTTTGGAGTAAGATTTCCATTGGGGGTCAAATGCTATCCGATACTTATCCAAAAATTGGACGAGAGGAAGACCCCGAGAAATTTTCTAAAATTCATAAAGATGTCGTAGACAGGTAAGCTACTGGTTTATGCCATTCGTTTTTACATGTGAAGAAAACTAAATTTCTTCTAACCAGACGTATTTTTAAACGGCTCTTACTTGCTGATTTCTAAAAGCCATTTTTCTTACGAATTAATGTGTACGATTGCAGTAAAAACTGTAGGTTATGAGTAACTGAATGAGGACAGTGCTGGCCTACACAGGTGTATTTGAACAGGTCCTGCTTGACGAGACAAAGTGTACTTGCCTGCGTAATTGAGGCTACTGGCTACCCTGTGACTGATAGCCTTAAATAGCATTGGCCTCCCGTTTTCATGAATGCTTTAATACTTTCTGGTTTATTCGGTCCTTCAAGGACTGAAAAGCAACTCCCTCAAATTCTCTTGGTTTTTTTTTCGTACGTAGGTGTTTATCAGATTTCAATTTGTAAAGGAAGTTAATTTGCTCACAAAGCAGGTAGTTTGCCTTATTTACAGCTATCTTATGGTTGTCCTTTTACCAGTGCCTATGAAATCATCAGGCTGAAGGGATACACTTCTTGGGCCATTGGCCTCAGCTGTGCAACCCTCTCCCGTGCGCTGCTGCATGACCAGAACACCGTTCTACCAGTGTCCACAAACGTCAAGGTAAGTTTTCCCAGTTTGTCGTCATTACATCGGATCCTTTCTGTCTTTTACAGTTTGCTTTAAGTTATTTTTTCTAAAACAGGTCGTTGCCCTTCTTTAATGACCTGTAGAATAAGATCCGATGATAGTTAAATTAAAAACTATCCATGTAACGAGCATCAAGCATCTAAATTATATGGTAGGTTGAGGGGAAGGATAGTAATACACGCATCAACACTTTTCTGCGGAAACTATATATCAACGATCCAGTGGAAACCACATCAGATCTAGTGACCATCATGCGCTCGAGTACGATACGTCTACAAAAATATTTAGAACAGAGAAGTTAGATTATGGACATTTCAAACGCAACTTCTCTATGCATGTGGGACCCTTTTGGTGTTCAAAACATGACTGCTAGGGAAGAGTTGTAGAATATGCATCGGTTGCAGTTTGTCTTTGTAAAAGTGGGACGCAGAAAGCTGGTCCGAGGAAGAAAATAGTAGACCTGGACGGCTTCTCGCGGCCATAAGTCTACGTCACGCTAGCTGTAGGCACAGACCCTGTTTGCAATGCAGACCTTTCAAAAGATAGACTTTTTTCTTCTAAAAATACACACTAATGTAATTCTCACTTTTCGTTTGAATATGAGTATAAAGGTTGACACTACATGCGTCCAGGATACTGCGATTCTGATTCAATACCACGTCACTTAGTACCCATCGTCAATCTTAGAACAACGAGTATCCTTAGCTATTTAAATTACTTGTGTTGGAAGTGGTCGGTGATTTTAAAATCTCATAAATACGATTCAATCCCAGGTCGCACTTTCATAAGCCTTTCCTAAAGAGGTTTTCTGCAGAAGTTTTTCGACGCAACTTTTGTGAAGACGTGACGAATTGAAAATTCTGTTATTTTACCACAAGGGCCTCTTTGGTATAGACTACGACATCTTCCTCAGTATGCCCTGCGTGATTAATTCGGACGGCGTTCGGTCAATTGTGAATTTAAACCTCTCAGCTGAGGAGAGACAGAAGTTCAAAGCCAGTGCGGAGATCCTGAAGGCAGCAAGTTCCAATCTGGCATGGTAAGAGAGTCGACAAGGAACGAAGAGAAGGCTCTGTAGCCAGGCCTCCCATAATTTTTGCAATAAATCCCTCCAAGTTTGGTTCCATTTCTGCACTTTATTCATGAACATGTCTGGAGTCAGTTACAGTAAAGCGTCTACAAAATACACGGCGCACAATCTCCAAAAAGAGAAAACCATGAATTTGGACCTAACCACAACTACCAGCAGTGAGGACCATTACTGTCAACTGAGAAGAAGAGGAATAATAATAATAGAGCGCTGGGATACCTGTTTTATTCACCTGACGTTTCGGCATCCGTCGCGGATTCTTCATCAGAGGCATGAGCAGAAAATAGTGGCAGAAATGGGTAATTAATGCACAGAAAGTTGTAGTATTTATAGGGCACAGTCAGTACTGCACAGATATGACAACTGACGATAGTTAGCGATACTTGCATGGATTTCTTGATGACCGGCATACTGGCCGTGACCTGCTGGACTTGCATCACGCGGGGTGGAATTTGACGTGACAACTGCACCGTCATCTGGTTCCCCGGTTGACGTAAGAGAATGCGGTGGTTTGTGAGTTCCCCAAGTGGCCACTTGCTTTGGCCAGCTTGAGCCTCAGCGCCGAATATGGGTTGGGCAAGTCGTTACACTTTTCTGTGGACTGGGGGACTGTGAGCCATGACTCAAGTAATTCTCGGCTAACATGACGATCACCTCTTGCGAGAATTCTGGTCATATCAGATTTGAATGCGTGGTAGGGTCTCGTCGAATGAACCGCAACTTGAGAATTGGCATAATTTCGCCGCACTGCTGCCACGGCTTCGATAATTCGCGTCTTGAGAAGTCGTTCAGTTTCTCCGACGTTGTTAGTTTATCTGCAACTGTACCATATCCTATAGACGACTCTAGAGGTTTCTCGCTGTAGTAGTGGGTCTTTCGGTTTCATTATCTGACACCTTTTGTTTACCTCTGGACTGTGTGCGAACCTAACTTCACGTGGTGCGAGAAGGCAGCCAACGGCCTCCGTGAGGTTTATAATGTACGGGATCGCTCGCCAAAGTTGGTGATTAGTGCGATTTTATAGCCCATCTCATTTGCGCAAGCACCGGGTGACGAATTTGCGCGGTTAGTCATTTTCTCTGAACACCCGTCGAAGATATTTTACTTCAGCAACTGTGTTCTGATTCCCTGCGGTATGTCTCAACTTTCCGATAAAGCGTCCTCTCACGACTGCGTTGGTGGCGTTGCTGTTAAAGTTCAGTACTTGTATCGAGTTTGTCGCTTTCTTGAATACTTTGGTCTTAAGGCCACCAAAATATTTGCGGCAGACGACGACATCAAGTAAGGCCAGCTGCTTGTTCTCTTCCTCCTCCATCGTAAATTGTAAGTCCTGGAAGATGCTGTAGAGACGTTCCTTGAACGTGAGCACCTGATCCCGTTCGAATGGGCTTGAATCTTCTTCTTCGCCTCAATTACCTCCTGGGACTCGCTGGTTCGCTTGTATTGGCAATAACTATTAACTACTTCTGTCGCATCGCCGTTCCTTAATACTTTGATTGAGACTGGTGATCAAGTGCTAACTAGATTCGGTGCAGTGCTTTGCATTGCTCGGACCGTCTGTATAGCGTGTAGCGCACTCAACAATGCGTCTGTCGCGAACTTCGGGGCGGCGCGGACTGGGCGCGGTACCGGTGACGTGCGCGTGAAGTGTATAGTTTATAATAAAGAGACTTTCGAAGTATTTGCCGCACTAGCGCCAGCCTCATCAACCAGACTTCGGGCACAAGACAATGTCAAGACTTTTGGGACGCGTTTGGGAGCACTAGCTGACAAAGCTAACCAGTGCGTCTGGCCGCGTCGCCCACGACCTAGTCTCTCCCCCTCCCCCCACCTGCACGACCCGTCTACTCGTGCCGCACACGACCTGGCCCGCGGCCGGACGTTTCATAAGCTTACTCGCGCGCAACTTCTACGCAGCCTGATGAATAAGTGCCATGGGCCAAGATGGCTCTGTCTGGGTCAAGTGCATGTGCATCTTAGCTCATTTTTGGGTGTCAACGCCAAAACTCAGGTCGCACACTTCACAAAAACGTGGAAGTTTTTGCATATGTTCGTCTTATATGAAGGCTGTGAACACGGCGTGTATAGTACGATGTGTGACATAGAGGCCAACACTGTGTCAGTTGGATTCCCAAGCCGCCGTAGCCTCTACCCTTTTGCTGTTATGTTAAAACACCCTTCAGGTGTTTGTTGTTCCTTTTGTTGGCGTGGATTCAAAGTCCACCAAGGCCGCCGAATGTTTCACAACTGGGTCAAGTGGACTTAGGATAATAATCTTCCCTGAGGTGAACGGCTGGAAGTCAGGGAAAGAGCAAATGTATCTAACAACATCAAAACTTTAAATCCGTAGCCTCCGAAAAGTGGCATGGCACCCACAGGTTTCAAAAAGTGAACTTATGAAAGCGCAACTAAATTCATATGACAGTTCGTTCGGTCGTAAAAATAGCTGAAAGAAGGGAAATTTATTCTCAGTATTCTGCGTGAGGTTGACTTTTAAGCCTTTTTTATTGAAGCTGTCATCAGGAGCTACAAAAGGGGCCATCTGAGTCACTTAATATCGTTGTTAAATGGGGAGTCTGTTTGCTAATCATAAAACCAAAGAACGGGACTACGAATCTCAGACATTGGGAGAAGATAGAGCTGGCTGGGGAAGGCTTAATAGCCATAAATGGTCACCGCAGTCTTCAGTACTCCTCATTTTATAAATTTTCTGGTCACTATGCGAATAGCTTTGGCGTTCTTGGAAAACCTAAAGGGATTAATGTGTGCCGTATGTAGGTAGGCAAATAAAAATGTAAAAAATATTTTCGTTGTCTAAGACGGCATCCATATCAGAAGCCTTAGTTTTCCGTTCAATTTTGTGGAACTACTTTTCGGGGTTATCCTTTAACACAACAAGCAAACTGGTGAAGGAAGCCGTAAGCAGTGATGCATTATAGAAAGGTGCAACAGGCATTTTAATGGATATCACAACCGCTATAAGACTTTTTATAATTATTAGTAGAAGCAAACAAATTGCCCGGTTTGTCCAAATTGTGTTAACAAAAAATAAAGTAAGCGGAGAAGCGCCGCCACACCTCCAAACCTCACCGTATTTTTTCGCATTTGTTGACTAGGCCATCTAGTTAAATTTTATCACAGGATATCACTTGTCCATCCGACGCACAAGTTGGTAATTATATACTTGCTAGGATCTTCAAATTCCTCCCCACACCTTCGTCGCTTTGCACAGGGGATTGAATGCACCTGCGAACACTGCCCAGTAATTTTGTATTACACCAACCCCGGTTGATCGGTTCGCCGAGGAGTATCGGTTGTTGGAATAACGTTGGGCTTAAATCGTACCACTAATGGTGTATTTAGTGCTCTAGCCAGTTTCTACCACAAAGAGCGTGGATACTGGCTGCTACAATTTATAGAATCCGACTTGGTTGCTTATCTTTTACATGACCTGGCTGGGTGTTTATCCCGGTGGAAAACACCGATGTGACTACGTAGCCCGCTTTCGTGTTCCCTACCGTCAGTCCCACCATTGGTAGACGTTTTAACTCGACTTTCTTTCAAATACCCTGTTGCATTTTTGGAACTCACTAGCGTTGCGGATGGGACTCCCATGTCCATGGAACTGCCACCATTAATTAGCTTGTGACATGGAATCGTCAGGTGCAGGCGCATTTTCATACATATTTCTGGTTCATTTTCGTTGATGAAAGTTCATCGATCGCTAGCGGAGATCACTCACTCCCTTCTGCATCGGAGTTCATTCCCGAGCACCGTCAACAACCGCACAATAGGTAGAAACCTTACAAAAAAATCGATCAATGAATGCACTTGCAGTATAGTTCGTATTTTCGAGTGCAAGTGAAAACACGAGGGGTTCTTGGCCGAACGTCACATCCTTGGACTCAATTGCACTCGATGGTTAAAAAAACATGGACTTGAGGCTCCGGCTCTGCATTGAGGTGGTTTGTGTTAAATGCTCGCGGCGGAAAATCTCGGTTAAGGCAGAAGAACATTGCTGTCAAAGAAAAGAAAGAATGGAATGTCCATTTATGGGTTTTTAGCCGTCATCAGTCAGTCACAACCAACCCTCACACTCGAGGGCTCGAATTCGCCACGTGCGAATAAAACGCCCAAAACTCTACTCCTTAAGCCACCAGAAGAAGGTCCAATAAAAGGGTCGGCGAGCGTTCCGCTATCGATTTTAGCATTTAGCGGATGTTTAAGGCGGGGGTGAGGGCCTACAGCTGCATGCGTTTTGTCGTCACTTCAGGGGAGGAGTCTTGAAAAGCGGATTATGAGGCAGAGTTCGCTCGGATTTTTTAAGTTCGCTATGAACAGTCTGTCCCAGTCTTTATGTATTTAATGATACAAAATTTTATGTGCCACTGCGAGGGGTATGTAGATCGGGTTACCGGACCTATTTATTCCCCTTGTGCCCTGGGGCTGAATCTAGAATTACGTAGGCAGTTGCATAGCGGTAACCAATATATGCAGCCTCGCACAACGGAGCGAATACGTCCCTCTACCATTGTTAATATACCCAATCGCCACTGATAGGACAGCATATTTCTCATAGCATGGACAAATGCATGTTTTTTCTTAGATGAAATAAATACAAGCTGTAGTTTGGGGGAACTAAAGGCGAATCTAGTGACAGGCCTGGTCCGAAATCCCATGACAGTCTGGTAAGGAGAATGCGAGGATGTCGGGGGGAGGTATTAGATGACCTTAGGCGAGGTCACTAAGGTACATTTTAATAGCATCGCCAACCCCAACTCGGTCAACGGCTGGCGATCAAAAGTTAAGATTGTGGAAATCCACCCTACTTAAATTTTCTAAGTAAGCGGTTATCCCTATGGTTAAGTTGCAAAACCAATTTGCCTGATAAGTTGACTTAAGCGGTTATTGTACGTGTTGGCCTTCTGAGGACCCCTCTGCAGTCCAATATCATCCCCAATCCCCACTAAAACAACGGCCGGCGCGCGAAAATAGGAAGATTGTGGAAATGCATTCTAATTAAAAATTTTAAGTTAGCGGCTATTGTACCTGTTGGCCTTGCAAGTAGCTCTCCATAGTTCCCTGCCGACAATCATGACAATTGCAAAATAATATTAAAATCGATATATAGGTTGTCCCAAACATGCACAGACATTTTAAATAATTGTAAACTTGATGTCTATCATAATTTTATGATTCCCAAAATGCAAAATATTTGCAATATCATTTTTTTTCACTGTATGTTCTCGAAATGACGTCCATTTTGATCCAGACACTGATGAAAACACGAAGCAATGGAATCGCACACAATTCTTTTGGTATTTGGGCACATTATCATTTAATAGCTTCCGTCAATTCGGCGACTGTTGTAGGTTTCATAGCGTAGACCTTATCTTTGAGGTATCCCTATCGCAGAGGGTTAAGTAGGTTAAAACTAGCATCTGCGATCTTCAGGCCATGGTTACTTAGTGCAGAAGAGAAGTCCGTAAAGGCCAGAGTAGTAGGAAGAATGTATTGTGTACACAAGGGAGAGGGGGATAGATGAGAGTAGATTGACTCGGGAGAGCCCCCGTACGCTCAGGAGATCGACCGGATCCCAAGTGAGGTCTAAAAGTAGTCGAGCCAGAAGACAGAGAGAGGGAGAGCTTTCATTGGCTAGGTCGGCCTGGAAATTAAGGGCAAAGAGGCAGCTTTCATCGGGACCGCGTGCAAGCATGCCATTATTTACTTGCCCAATCCGTGTAGAGGCGGGGACTATGATTGGCTGATCGAGACCTTGAGAAACCGCATCGGTAAGCCTTTGAGAATGTGCACTTCAACGCGAGCTAGTCGGCCAGGCATGACCCGCGACATTCTCATAAGAAAAAACCTAGTGTAGTGAGGTCTGGTTAACGGGAACATGTTTAGCAAGACCCCTTCGTCCAATCCACCTATTTGGTAAGATCTTATCAAGGGGGATATAACATCGCAATGGTAGTATAGGGGTGTCCCATCTTTCTGAAAATAAAATTCTTCGTCTGCATAGATTTCTCTAACGCTTGGCATAACAGACTGCTGTGGCAAGTTCAAAGAAAAGGGACCGGTTACAGTATCGTCAAAAAGAACGGTCCAATTAATCGTCCCGATGATAAACCGCACCACACTATAATTCTCGATAAATTGACATGAATGTCAACACTAACATGCGGATTATCATGTCCCCAATAGGTACACTTGTGGCGGTTGATGAAACCATTTAGTTTAAATGTGGCCTAGTCACTCCACACAATTTTCGTTGAAGAGTCTGCATTTTCTACACATTGTTCTGAATACCACTCGCAATACTCTACTCTTTGGTCTAGATCATCGACATTAAGAGCATAGACTAATCTAGGGATATAACTTTTCCAATAACAACGTTGCATACTGCGATGGACAGATGATTTTTAAATTCCAGCCTCACGTCGCACAGACTTTCTTGGACTTCGCTGAAAAGTTTCCAGTACTCTTTCTTTCTGTGTAGGGTTTGCTGATAATCTTGGCCTTCGGAGATGCTTTTGTCAACGTTCTGAACAGTTCCATCAGCTTAAAACCTATCTCTAATTTAAGCGATGGTAACTCGCGTTAGAGCTTCGTTTTTAAATTCCCTCCTAAACTGTATTTGCACTTTCGCTGCATTTTCACACTTCCAGTAGCAGTTTAGAATAAATTTTCTTTCTTCGAAGTTTAAGCTGGCTGTCATTATTGTGTTCAGGGATTAAGTCTGCAAAATAAACACAAAAAGTTTAATTTTTGGCTATTTACAATTATTTAAAATCTAAAATGTAGTAAAAAACAATAAAATGATACTTGTAAATCGTGATAGTAGCGAAATTCGATTCCCAGGTAGTAAGTCAGAAGGAGGAAGGGCGTTAACCGGTGAACGCCCTTTCTCCTTCATACTTGTCAACATTTTTTACGTTTTGAAATGATAAATTTATGATAAACACCGAGTTTAAAATTGTTGAAAATGTGTGTAAATGTTTTTGGGACACCCTGTATACCTTTTTTTCAAGTATAACACTTAAAGCAGATCTAGATTTCTACCAAATGAATATAAGGAAAAAGATGTTTGTGCATACCTTCTACAAAATATATTTTAATGTATGAGAGCCCCGAAAATTGGCGAGAAATGTGCATACTACTCAAATAGCCATTTTACAATGTAGGTTTTGCCGTCCGCCGGAGGGAAGTTGGTGCAAAAGTCGGTATCCTGTCGTGACTGACCCCTCTCGCGTGTGTCGACGCATCTTTGTTAAGTGCAGTCAAAACGCAGTTATTGCGTGAATGAGTTATTGGTGTAGCCTGCTTGTGAGGAAGCGGAAAAGGTACTTTGCCCCAGTTCACATAAAATGCGCTTGGCGTAGGCCCTGCTTTGTGGTTCTTACGAAGAAGATCCGAGCCCTGGAGCGTGACGTCTGATGGCCTAGCCTTTTGGATTATCAATCGAACACCTCCGACGCGGTTGCACTTCTATCTACTACTGACCATCAGAACAAAGATCACCGCAGGTGTTCGGGATAACTTGACCAGGATGAGTCAATGCATACTTCCACACATTTCGTGCAGTGTTCAAGTATCCCAGTTTGAGACATAGACGTGATAGCCATAGGCGTTAGGCCAGAGTTTCCAATGACGCATAATCGTTAAGCACTGAGAATATAGGGGATTCTGAATAGAGGAATGCTTGCGTTTATCTGCCTCGTCCTCCCTACTCCCCACGTGACCCAGTTGGTCGGGAGGTAAATTCCGAGAAGATCAAATGCCAAGTCTTAAACGTAGCCATAACGCTATTTCCGCTACCTCCGGGTCTTACCGATGAGGATCCAATCGCTGGCATAATTCGGCTCTTGATTTAGGATTCTGTGGTTATTTCTCAGAAATTCCTTCTCTCTAAGTCCACTGATTTACTTGGTTTTCCACCTACCTCTCCGCTACATTGCCAATGTCCATCTTTCAGCCTTTTTACTGCCTCGGCAACTGAGGTCGATGGCGCAAGAATTATATTCTCTGGCCTTGCGGATTATCATCCGAGCCCGTCATCAGAGATCGCCACAGATCCTGATTCTAGTTAATACGTATGCCTAATCAAGATCGAACTTGATAGTCGACCTCGTGGATTCGAGGCCAGCACTCAAACTAGTTTTTTTTCGGAATTTCACTTAAAGAAGCATTCTCATTGACCTCACCCATATCCTTCTCTTCCCTTCTAGACGTCAATCTTGGTGTTCCACAGTTATCTTTAAGACGAGTACAATAGCTACTGAGAACATTGTTTATGAGCCATATCTGGCGTTGTCACCTGCCATCAGTGATAAAAATTGGACACAAAGAGATGGCCTGGGAAGAATAGGATATCGTACTATAAGGAATGTTTAAACCGAGTCCATTTAATTAACATATTCTTGCAATTCATGTGATAATTTGTTTTCCGTGCCCATTGTGAGCTTGGTGGTCCTCCTTATCGACTTCGAACAGCCACTTGTTAACGTCGAATTCGGCCTAACCTCAGTTACCGACGTTGTCAGCTAGATTTTCAGTTGGTCGAGCTCGGTGAAAAGGATGCACGCTTTAACAGTGGAAGCCAGCTTAGCTGGGTGCTTGTGGGTGCATTCGAGTCCAAGAAAAGTGCGTAAAGTTAGCCTCAAGTACAGCCGGCTACACGAGCACGCATAATCTGTTTCCCGCCGAAAAAAAATCGAAAAAGCTAATATAGACTGATATTTTAGCAACTGTGCCTTTCAACACGCACTTGTTTGGTGCAAGAGTTGTGGTAGTTGAAAGAACAAAGTGTTCAAGAAAGCGAAGAAACTCGATGAAATTATTTAATTTCAACAGCAACCACCTAAGCAGTTACAGAAGCTGTTGTGTTAGGACGCCTTTTTGGCGTATTGAGACGTACTGAAGTAAAATTGGAATGCAAAGTTGTCGAAATGCAAGAGCTTCGTCGGGTATTCAGAGGAAATAACTATCTGCGGAACTTCACCAACAAAATTGCCCCAAACCGATGTTTTGTGAGCGATTCAGTACGTCAACAGTGTATCGGAGGCCATCGGCTGCCTTCTCGTAGCACTTGGAGTTAGAGTCACACATTGACGCCAGAAGCAAACATAAGGCGTCGGATAATATAACCGGAAGACTTACTGCCGGGTCAAGAAATATCTGGAATCATCTTTGGGATATGGTGCCGTTGTGGACAACGAAAGTACCTCGCAGAAACTGGAAGACAGTTCACGCAATGATATCTAGCCAGGTATTCAAATTTCATGAGACCAAAATTCTTGCGAGAGACGGACATCGTTTAAGTCGAGAATTACTTTGGTTATGGTTAACGGGAACCCAGTTTATGAACAAATGCAGTAACCTGCCCTAGCCATATTCGGTACTGAGACTCAGTTTGGTCAAATATATTAGCCACTCGGGGACGCACAGTAGAATGCGTCGTCTAATGCCTGCACCAGGGAGCTAGGTGGCAACACAACTCTGACGCCCAAATCCAGCGCGGGTGATGAAATTTCAGTAGGTCGTGACCCGGCCGTTCGGAAATTAGCGTAGAAGCGGGCAACTATCCTCGATATAGGGGAACCGTTATTTATTAAAATTCTGCCGTAGCATGGCGACTGTATCTTATAAATACTGCAACTCCCTGTGTATGAATTACCCAATTGTGTTATTATTTCTGATGATGGATTCGCGATAGACTTCAAAACGTCAAACGAAGAAAATTCGTGCCTAACAGATAACAGCAACTTCTTCGGAAGACAACTTTTTAATGTCTTATCGGCGGATAATGAGTGACTGGCAGGCTGAGGCAACACATAGGGCGACAAACGTAGTTTAAGTAGTGCACCTCATATATTCCTAGTCCCAGTATTTGTCCTACGGGAATGGTGGTTATAGAGGTAGAAGTAAGTGGAAAGTGGAACAATTCAATTGAACTTGTTTTCTGCGACCGCTGGGAATGAGTTATTCCGCATGTAAATTGAAGGTTTGCGCGGCGCTTCGTACCGCGGACTAGACTAATCTAGCTCCAGAACGGTAAGTTGGACCTCAGGTAAGTTGAAGTAGACGATCTTCTAACCACCATTTCTATTTTTTAAGGAAGTTCAAGAAAGCTGGATTTGGTAATCGGCTTTCTACGCAATACGTTAAGCGATAAAACAGATCAGGAAAGGGTAGGAGGCAAACGCCTGTGTGAAATAGTAAACCACACCAGATGTACTATAACGAAATAAGTAGTTACTTATGTACAATAAACGCGGATTTTTAAACAATCTATATTCACCGAGCATTCTTCGCAGAGCTTCACATGCATCTTGCACTTCTGAGACAATATGAGGCCAAGAAAATAATCCTTACAGGATTTCAACGCAAAGGCGCAAAACTGGGTACTTAAATTTTTTTATTCAAACAGCCTAAATGTTGGGAATGCTCGCCCCTTTATATTCTGAGGTCACCCTATGTGCTACCTCTGCTGCTCTACCTTCTCCCATTTACCTCGTCCTGGCTAGCATGTATAATCAATTACCAGACTACCATACAGGGACTTTTTATGTGAGATAAAAATCTTTTTGGCAATAACCTTCCGAATTCCAGGAGCAGATTATTCAGAAACTCGAAAAAGTCAAACTACCGTTCACGTGAGAGTTCGGAATTGAGCATTAGATTATCAGTCAGGCAAAAACGATGTGTGCTTTTTCAAACAGCATCGGATTTGGAATGGGCCACTTTTTCCAGTCCTCATTGAGATTGTGCTTATAAATGTCAGAAAAAAATCAGAACAGACGCAATATCCGGACCCAGGTGTAATAGTAATATCTGAAGTGTCTATAAGCTGACGAGGCCGATAGAAGGACATTTGGAGAAGAGTTCGCTTAGGCCACATGCAAATGTACTTGACTAGTAGACTAGCAGTACGCCCGAAGTAAGGTGCAGTACAGCGGTGATGCATGCTAAAAACCTTCAAATTAATACAAACATTTGTTTTAGGTCCAAATAATACTGACACTATTTTTGTGATTTCAGACCATGACGTTTTGGGTCTTTGTATACTTCCGAATATAACAGTAGATGGTTCTGCTATTTTTTGCAAATGCTCCTTAAAATATACTTATTTAAAAACACCCATACGTAGAGATTTATTCCAACTAAGCTATCTACTTCCGACTGCCAAAGGGAAATTAACGAGTAATTTCATCTAGACCTCACCAGATGACAAAACAAGAGGAACTTATTACTGAACATTATGGCAGATTTGACTTATTTGCTTGTCTCAGTTATGGGAAACACAGCAGACTTGGTAAGATGAGTACTGAAGACCTACAGGAATAGCTCCTTAGCTGTGAGGTCCACCAGGAGCCATTAGTTAATCCGCACTGGGGTACAGTTACGGGTCCCGCCGATAACAACGTATAGAGTCCACCAATTTTGAAAAATCACGCTGGCTGCCGAAGCAGACTTTCCAAAGCCAGAGTCATATTCAATTGAAATAATGCCCCCAATGGAAAACTTTCAAATGAGAGAGCGGTGAGCAGAACATTCCCCAAGCTCCAAGCCTCAGCTCTCTGTCATTGTGCAGAATTCAGTGCCTGCTCCTTGGATGTGCTTCTTTTATAAGCAAGCAGAGCCCTTTATCTTCTGCAGTATGCAATTTATGGAAGGACGTTCAGGAGTATCCAAGAGCAGCAACCACGACCTGTCCTTACGGATGCGTGCGCGCACAGAGGCATGAATGACGTAAAAATGGGCACTGGTTGTCGGATTCAGATTTGAAGTACTGCAGCCTTTTTCTCAATCCCAAGTCGCAGTCATACACAAGCGTCATTACCGCAACAATCATGCATTGCGAAGATATCGGGA
Source organism: Ligula intestinalis (assembly GCA_036362985.1). NCBI lineage: Eukaryota > Metazoa > Platyhelminthes > Cestoda > Diphyllobothriidea > Diphyllobothriidae > Ligula > Ligula intestinalis. The sequence continues at coordinate 11,964,503 of JAYGXS010000005.1, read as the reverse complement.
GGGTCTTCGGAGAATCAAGCGAAGATGGACGTTTCAGTGGTAGTGGATGATTATTACGAGCTACGTAAATGTCTACTAAATGCATGTCACTAGGCGTAGTTTTTATTTTCTCAGAGGTTGACTCAGTGCCGTAGCCCTACTGAGTGGCCTGCTACACAATCCTCGCCTATCTTTTCATTAACGAAAGACGGCATTTGCAAAAGCGATACATACAAGTATTTTAGCGCAGGGATTTGGATATGATAGTCGGGTTGCTTCAATTTAGCTACCGTTTAACATCCTCACCTACCACTACCTTTACAAAAGGCGGCTTTGTGGCGTAGACGCACTGAGTGGGCGGGGCAAGCGGCTGAAACATAATTGTTTGATCGAGCCGGAATCTAACATCAGCATTCGTGCCTCATACGAGAAATTTAACTACGTTGAAGCAAGTTTGCCGCCAGAATGACTAACGAATGACTAACCGAACGCTTACTTCACGATGATGTACTGTGGTTGCATGGCCATAAGGAGGAGCAAACCAACGTTGAAGTGAATTCCAACAGATAGCCCTCAGGCAACTCAAATTGGACTGGAGCCCTGGAAGAATGTCGCTCAGGATTGGCCAGTCTGTCGCAATCAAGCTACCTTTCGGCAATTACCCTGTGATTCACTATACCTTCACTGCCGTCAGCACCATCGACTGCAGAATCTGTGACCTGACAACGCAGGCGAGGTAAATTGAGAAAATGGGTTGGCTGAGGGTAAATTTTTAGCTGATCGCATCGACATTTGCCCGAACCCGTTCACAAAGACACCAAGCTGTGCTTAACCAGTGTGCTGGCCTTGCGCCCCAACTGAAGTTACTTTAAACATTGCCTGCCGAAAGCTCTTTCATTAAATTAGGAATGTTTGGTTTCGATCATTGTAACATTGAGACATTGCCTGAGCAAGAGAATCAGTCCCGGGGGAAGGGCCGGGCCCAGCAACAACTCTGATGACAGCGAGCATAATTATCGCGCAATTAGCAGGCGCGCATATGGCCCGGAAAACGAAATTGCGGTAATTAGTGAGTCGAGCGCTAAGTTTCAAGCCATCACTGCAACAATTTAGACCCCAAGCGGTGGCTACAGTAGCTGATAATTATAGTGCGTATGTGGATGAAAGCTACGAACTATAGATACCGTGAAATCTGTGCATGTATCACCCCTATCTGCACATGCCTCAGACTATCCTACGACAGCATATGATTAAGGTTGACAGAATCAGAAGCGTCAGGAAAAGTAAAAACACTTGTTCTTCTTCTTCTTAACTGCTTCCTGGAGCTCGCACATTTTCTTCTATTGTGATATTCTAAATATGCTACTTAAATATCCTCAATAACCCTATTTTGCAGAATATAATTATGTAGAAAATTCTCTGACTCACGAAATTTCAGTCGAAATTCTGGAATGTGCTTTCGATTCGAACATAGTACGGTTGAAATGTTGATTACCGTGCAACTCAACCTCAGTATATTTCAGTCACATCAGGATTCGGAATTTTGAAGGAGCTTCCTATTGACCACTTGGATAATGCGTATTCTGTAGAACATGGCTCCTCAATTAGCATGTATTCTTCTCGTTGCCGTTCACTGGTCTTCGAAATTCAAATGGATTTAAACAAAAAATGAACCCGTTTGGTTGAAAATGACACCTTCTTTGAGTGTTTTACTCGAAGAAGGCGTAGATTTTGGTTCTAAATGTTGATAATTATGAAATGGTTTATGACCATGAAATTTGCACTCATCAAACAACATGTTTGTCCATTAATTAATGCCTTTTTAAAGTATACCATTTAGCCCACATGCGTAGCAGCATCCGAGAAACAAACCGGAGGGAACCATTTATTCATCATAATTGAGGACGTTTACAGCATACCCTTTCGAGACAGTAAAGCGTTGGTAGGGTTCAACACGGTGCGGTAATTTATCAAAATTTTTAAAACCAAAAGCTGTCCCGCCTTCAAGTGCAAATTCCAAAAAAGGCGTAATTTTCTACCAAAAGAAAGAATATTTTCGGACATATTTTTCAATATATTTGAATTTTTAGGACTGGGGAAAATCAACGGGAATATGCATTCAACTTATTTAGCCATGCTTTACAGAATATGCTATTTGCAAGTGGCTAACAGGAGCCTGGTTCAAATGCCAGCATCCTGAGGTGACTGGAATACATTGCGATTACCTTGCACGATAATCATTAATATGATGAAATGGAAGGCACAGTGCTGAAGTTCGGCTGACATTTCATGGGATAGGGAATTAAGTTTAATTTACTCTATAGTAACAGTTGGTTATTTTTTACCAGAGTCTACTGTGAACGTCTTCAAGAGATGCCTGGAGAATCATCTGCTAAAGGTCAATGCACTTTCAAACACCCGCCCAACATAAATGATTACACACATACTACTTGCTGAATTTAAATAGAATTTTTATTTACACTAAAGGTATCCAGGCGATTATTTCATTGTGAATATACAGTGAACGTTTTGCGCGCTGCCATTCCACAAACACCTCACCTTTTCAAACATTCATGTTTCCAAAATACGTTTATGCACTTTTGCACAACAAAGCGATCTGTAACCATTTTTAACATGTTTCACTACACTTTATGTATTGTTGTACCGTTTAAATTGAGTTTTTAAGGGCTTCGCTCGTTTACTCTAAATATAGTGGTTGATACTGACATTTCTTCCATGAAATGAAGTTGAAACGACAGATATAAAGAGATTTTCTCTAACTGGGTGATTAATTTATGGTGAATCTAGAAAGTGAAACACTGACATGAAGTACACTTTCCACTGCAGCTGAGGTTTTCTACGATTCCCCATAGTAAGCCGTGCATCAGTCAGATTTCCAAATACGTTTCATATGTTCGAGTCGGTAGTTATGTTAGCAGATAATTTCGCCCACTATTGTATATTTGCCTCTCCTTTGCGAAGCACAACCTAGTCAAGACGTGTTATTTCTGGACTTCAAAATCCTCCCAAAAATCCGCTGCATTTTAATTCATAGTAACACCTCAGCCAAATCATATTTTTTAAGCGAAAATTACTCCGTAAACTTCCTTTGCAGCAAGGATGACTGACAGATTTTATGAGATAATGTCTATCATATAATCACGTTTTTTGGGGCCAACAGAGATGTTCTCCCTTCCCATACCACCAGTTTCCAAAGGGACCCGAAACTATTAACAATCATTGAGCAGTCACAGGTTACTTTTTGCATTAGCAACTGCCCTAAAATAGTTGAAAGTTGATTCATTAGGGTAAGATCTATGAGCTCATCTGTCGGCGTCTAAAGTGTTGAACTCGATGGGTGGTCCATTCATGCATATGAGATTATATTTTAATTGTAGAAGTAGTACCAAATATAAGTAAAAAGAATGCAAGCCAAAAGCGGAACCCTGAAAAATTCGGCTAACATCCTAGGTAAGCTGCTGTGAGCTGTGCTTTTGGCCTGTGCATTCTACATTGTTCACCGTGTGATGACGACAGTTCAACAATCGCGAGGGGCGAGGTCAAGCGCCGGCCGATGCAAAAAAGACTCACCTTCAATCTCCACGCCTGGCATGGTCAACGTTCGCTTAACTGCATGCACCCCTCAACGTTCTCTCTCCTCTTTTCCCATAGACTGCCTCTATAGAGGCCTCATTCCCGCATGATCAGGCGTCTCTAATTATCCTCTGCAGACTTAACCTTTGCAGTCGTTTTTCGTCCCCGCCTCCTTTTAACCATTATTCCGAAATGTTAAAGGTCTTGATGAGTTCCTCCGTTTTGCAACCCTAACGATGGTTACATGAACTTTCATGCTCAGACGATGGTCTTTATGGTCTCTGTTAATGGTGGTTGAGGTTTCTTCTGTTTTCGACACCCCGAAGTTTAACTCTGCAGAATTGTATCTCCGGTATTTCTGCGGTGTTCTCATGACTTTCCCTGCCCGCTTTTCGTTTCGACCCTGACCACACTGATGGTGTCCGCGATTATCGCCTACTCTCTGGTCTCCCAGTCTTACAGTGATATGTGAGTAGACAGTTGCCCTTGCTGTTCTATGATTTCTCCCATGAAAGCGAGCATTTCAAACCCACACACGTTCTCGTCAACAGCGTGGTCCTATATCGCTTTATCCTATGAATTCTGTAAAGCTATTTGCAGAAACGTTTTTCTGAAAGCATGTTTTTGCTGAACTCTGCTCTAGATTTCATTAAAGGAGTTTTTCACTGCTTCGAAGATAAATTTAATTCCTGGGAAGCTTAGTTGAGGGTGTGATGAAACAATTCCAGTTTATATATTTTGACGATGACAAATATACTGTCTAAGAAGCGAAGGTGTAGTGGGTCGTCACCCGTCCGATGTCTGGCTTTCCCGTCGTGGCCTCAATCTGTCTGGAGCTCAAGGTCATTGCGGTCGTTAGACTTACTAGCACGCGTGACGTGGACCGCCCAACACGCTGTCCGCCCACACGCTGTCCAACCAATCACAGGCCGATTTAGCCAATTAAAGTTTTCTCCCTCTCTGTCTTCTGCCCCGAGTTCTCTCAAACAGTCACTTGGGATCCGGTCGATCTCCTGAGCGTACGCGCTCTTCCGAGTCAATCTACTCTCATCTATTCTCCTCTCCTTTGTGTACACAATCCACTCTTTCTACTACTCTGGCCTTTACAGACTTCTCTTCTGCACTAAATAAGCATGGTCTGAAGATCGCAGTTGCATGGTTTAACTCACTTAACCCCCTGCGATAAAGGCACAATCTTGGATTAACTGTGGGGAGGGTTCTAGCTTCTCATTTCTGCATCACAGCCTCCGCTAAAAAGGCGGATACTGGTGACCCCACAGTGGCACTTTTATGTTGTCGGTAGTATTTCCCAGCGACGAAATAGATGGTCTTCAAGCAGGGCATTTGCATGTTCATCGATATTGTAGGTCTATAGCAGTTTTGCTGTGCAGGGCTTTGCTAAGTCTAGAAGGATGAACGCGGCTAAAGAAACAGCGTCGAAACACATTTCATTATTTGCAGCTCTTATAACAGCAATCAATGACTAAAGGGCTCGGGTTTGCGTCCCGGGTAATCCACACCTGTGATTAGGTATGACTGGCTCATGACAGCTAACCTGCCAGAAATAAGCATTCCGGTCTACGTTGTCTTTTTCGAATCTGCTTCATCCTATCCTACTAGTCGCTGTTCTACGGCTTGTGCGGGCTCTAATTTGAGGTCCAGAACAAAAAATTGAACGTACATTGTTCCAGTACCAGATCTGCGAGCCCCAAATATACATCACATGTCCGATCTCAACCGACGAAGCAGCGGAGGGTGAGGCGGAAGTGGAGCAAGTCTCTCTCGCAAATAACAGTGGTGAACTTCCCCGCTTCGGACGTCTGATCTGAACTTTCCTGCCTTGGGTATACTAGAGGAAATCGCTTCATGTTGAACGTATAGTTCAATATTTTTAGCAAAAGGGCAGCAGAATGTGTGTGCGCGCGCTTTCATTTGAAAATGAATTTCGGGTAAGAAAAAAGCGCCAGATTCATACCAATAATGAACTACGACCGACAAGTCACTGAACGTCTCGCTTACGACAATTTCCCCACGCATTTGGCGGACGCAAGGCACATGTAAACAAAAGCCAAGTTGGCCGCCGCCCCGACACGGCTGCCCACGTTAGGAGCTCGGTCTAGCACCGACGCGCCGCTGCAAGCCGTTCGGCCGACGGGTCATCACGGCGCGCGTCTTGGGCAGATGAGTCATTACGGCGGGCAGGCGAAACGAGCACGTTGCGCCCTCGACAGGCGATGGGAGCGCGGCCTGGTGCGCGTCAGCCATGGGACGTGGGAGATGGCGAGCAAGAAAGCGGCCCGTTTTGAGGCGGCAGTTTTGTGTGCAAACCAATGCATATTTGAGGCGCGTAGATCCACATATAAAGCAGGCATATAATATCTGTAAGTCAGACTAAGTCAGCGACGCTTCACCGGGATGGGACATCCTCACAGGAGTTTGTATAAGCGAATTTCTAGCCATAAAACACCTGGAACAGCAATATTCAGGGATTGTAATGCGAAATAACCCATCGATTACGCGGCGTGGCGAGTCGAGAGCATCGCGCCCTCGACAGCGCGTAACGCGCGACGTGGCGCGAACTCAAACCTCAACCCTTCACATAATCCACACTCTAATCCTAATTTTCCTCCACTTGAGCAAAAATACTCATGAACTGTGGGCAGTTCCTGTTCTCGCGTCCAGTTTTGGCAGTCATACCTATTTTCTGAATGAAAATTCGATCGGACATGGATCGTCATCCTCTGAAGTATGCTACCATGCATCCTTTAACAAGAAAATAATGGTGCGTATTTGTGTACACCATAAATGTCTAAAGGGCAATAGTAGTTTAAGTAGTGCATTTCATATACCCCTAGTCCCAGCATGGTTTCCTAGGAAAACGGTGATTATACAAGTTTTGTGTGTGGGGAATTAGGATAGGCAGTGAAATATACTTTAATAACTGCTATAGGTGCTTTTGTTTTATTGTATTTAGAATGTTGTTTATCTATGTCTGTATATTTTCCTAATCTGTAGTATCGTTTAACTTATTGTGTGAAAACCTGATTAGCGAAATGTCGGTTTCTTGAAATTCCTGAAATAGTAGAAATGGTAGGTAGAGGGTCATCTAATTCAATTTAACTGAAGTCTAACTTACAATTCTGGAGTTAGATTAGCATAGTCAGTGTGGCGAAGCGTCGCGCAAACCGTCAATTTACACACAGAACAACCTACTCCTAGCGGCCGCGAGAACAAAATTCAACTACATTTTTCCTCTTTACGCTTACTTCTAAACCTTTCTTTCCCTGCCTATCCTATTTTCCCACCACCAGAAACGCCTTTAACCACCGTTTCCATAGGACGAATGCTGCGACTAGGCGTATATGAGGTGCACCACTGAAACTATTTTTTCCATTTTAACAACTAGACGTCCGGAGGGTTTGGCTCTGCTAAACCAATAAGCAGTTGTTTTGAAGGCTCGTACGGTCAGTGGATGTATAAAAGGGAACAGGGTGGGAGCATCTATCGTTACAAATTACTAGGCCCTGTCTCACTATAGAAGACCTGGAGCAACACATATCGTGGATTGGGATGCGACGGAATCCATCGACTACGCGTTCACACTAGCATACCTTCTCGGTGAACTGTGCAATCAGCAAGCAGGGATCTGGCCGCATCTTTCAAACGTCTGGGCTGAAAACGCATCTACAGTATGGCGAGTGCTGCAAGCAAAACGCCGTGGTTTGCGTAAGACTAGTAATCACTCGTAAAACAACAGTAAGTAGGTTTGCAATACTGATTATCGTACAGTCTAATCACGTGTACTTCAGTCCCTTCGGGATGTCGGCTTTTTCACTAGCTTCATTCTCACCGCTTATGGTATGTGGATTCTGAAAAATGGCTACTTAAATAGTGTACAATTTGATCACTGATTTTGCCTGCCTCTATAAATTCGAATATATTTTATAGAAAACATGCACGAAAAAATTCCTTCTTGTACTCGTTTGGTAGAAAAGTACGCCTTCTTTAAATGTTATACTTAAAGAAGGGGTACCTTTCGGTTTTAAAAACAACGTTTCTTAATTGCCGAATAATTTAGAAAGTTACCGACAGCTACATCTGATTTAAAGGTTTCCGAACAAAATGTTGCGTACATTCTGCTTTAAGAAAGAAACGTGTTTGCCTATGGATTGAGGAAGAGGTCGCATACCTCTCAAAAAATTTTGCAATAGATGTGGATTATGCTGCAGACATTACGGGCAGCATTAATAAATTGACGGATACAATGTATTTAATGAATGAAAAACTCACCTTCGTAAAAAATCTCATGATTGGAAAATTTTCCAAAGCGAATGACACCATTTCTTTAAGTATGGAATTTAAAGAAGACGTTATTTTCTATCAAGTGTGTACACGTTAGAATATTTTCGTGCATGTTTTCTATAAGTTAAACTTGAATTTATAAAGGCAGTCAAAATTCCTGAGAAAAGAGCCGTTATCGTGACGTGACTGAAAAGACTTGAGGTTGGACTGCACGATAATCAATATTGAAACCCTACTTAATGTTGTTTTGTTAGCGATCACCAGTCTTCCATAAATTTCAGAATATTGCTTGCAGCAATCGTCATACTATGCCCCCGGTCATGTTTCCTATCACCATTGGAATGCATCGGGTGTGGGAAAGAGAGGCGGCTGGAAGCGGAATAAGTAAGTTTCCTTTGAAAATAGACAGACTTTGGACAAGAAAAAGAGCCAGCTTCATGCCAATAACGGATTATGACCAGCAAGCCAAACAGCGTCTAGCTTGTGACCCTTTCCACCCGCAGTGGGCGGGCGCGAGCCAGGTGTGAAGAGCAGTCAAGGTGGCCGCCGCTCACGTGATGCGAGGTCGGTCTAGCACCAACGCACCAATGCACGCCCTTTGGCCGATGAGCCTCCTGGGCTGATGAGTCATCACGGCGGCGAGGCGCGTCGAGCAGGTTGCGCCCTCGACAGGCGATGGAAGCGCGGCCTGGTGCGCGTTAGCCGTGGGACACGGGAGACGGCGAGTGAGAGAGCAGCCCGTTTTGGGGCGGCAAGTTTGTGTGCAAACCAATGCATATTTAAGGCGCATAGCTTCACACAAAAAGCAGGCATGCAATAATTGTAAGTCAGACTAAGTCAGCGGCTGGTGGCTCCCCTTGCAGGCGGCTTCACCGGTTTGCGACATCCTCACTCGAGTTTGTATTAGCGAATTTCTAGCCATGAAACACCTGGAGCAGCAATATTCATGGGGTGTGATGCGACATAGTCCATCGATTACACTTTCCCCTTATCAGACGAATATCTTCGTGGTCTTCCTTATTTGACTATATGCAAACCACGACGATCTATTTAGCGATCGCTTCTACGCACATAGCCTACGCAGCCCCTAAACGTTCTCCCTTGATTCGACCCGCACTAGCATGTCAGCAATCGTGACGGATACTTCTGATTTCGCAACCTTTTCGGTGGACACTGCAATCAGCCAGGGGATATCTAACAGCATCTTCCAACCCTCTGCGCACCCCTGAACCTTCCACTAAGCTGAGGCATTTTTGTTTGACATCACAACGCGCATGCATGCATATGGGGAGTTCAAAGGTACAGACCCACATTTCCCTCAGATAAACTGAATTGAACATTGAATTTACAGTTGCTGCGTTGGTTGCCAACGCAAAGGTACCTTCGGCCAACACGCCAAATGACCAGGAGATGATCTTCAGCGGTTTTAGGCACCAGTTGCATGTATGGTTTGTCCTTTAGCGAGTACCAGCGATATCACCATGAAATAAGTTCCTCCGGTGTCAGATAGCTGTGCAGACCGATTTCCACTCGGTTGCACCACATTTGGCTATTCAGTATCTTCCATGAAAATGTCATAGATCTAACAAAAACCGCACGGCGGATTCCCAAACTTGTAATTGAAACAGTTACTAACTCGTAACTCATCCTAACTAATGATGTATACGTTCTACAACTCTGCCAACAGCTCTGTATTGTTACTTGTCCAATACTGTGAAGTTTAATCTATTGCGGATATGTAAAAATAATCATTATCTTTGAATGCAATTTAGTACTCATGGGTTCATATATGCTTGTTGTAGTTATTATCTTTCAAGGCGTATAAAAAGCCTTCTATACTGGTTAATTCTGTTTACTGAACTTGAAGTGATTTTGTGCGGTACACGGCACTGCGTTAAATCGTAGTCCGGAGCCTCGCTTCATCATACTATGTATAACAGTGCGTGTATGGACCTCTAGGTGGTACTTTTCAAGGGTTAGTCTACGACGCGGACTTCAAACTGGAGGTTAGCAGCCACACACGAGAACATGGGAATAGAGCAGCTGCGAGGGAATCAATGGTACGGAAATGGAGGAAGCAAGAATGTGACCTGCGCCAAGTAAGGAAGATTAAACAGAGATTGCGAGGGAATAGAAGCGAGATGGTCACATTTAAAGGACAAAATTAAACAGAGGGTTATTGAGCAGAGAGCAGCAGATAGAAGCGTCGCTGCAATTTCGATTCGAACGAAGGCAAAAATTAGCAGGGGACATTCATTTTATTGAGTTTTCAGGCGGTCCTCCCCGATGCTTTTGTTTCAGGAATAGGCGTCATCACGTCATCTAACACAAAAGACTGTTTCGCTGCAGCCTTCAAAAGATTCTGAAGAAAAGCTGGCCACTTTCCGTGCATTCTGTTAAAACAAGGTCATCAAAAAGGACATTAATCTAGTGATTATGACTAGAGGGATCCGGGCATAATGGACGAACTACCAGGTAACAGCAGTGACACTGAATCGGATAGTGAAGAAAGTGATCCGGGCATGCCGTAATGGCCCAACTGTTCAACTCGGACACCGACAATGAAGAATTTTAAGGACTTGTGAACGAGAAATGAACAGAAAAACGTGAGTGGATTGTGTTGTATTTAAATTGTTATAACTGCACCGTTTCAAAAGTTACTGTGACTACGCTAACGTTCAATTTAGCAGGTGGAGCCTGTGTTTTGTACGTGTTACAACTGAACAAGGTCGGAAGTTATTGTTTATACCCTCATTAACGTGTGAGCAATAGAGGGTTATTGTAAATGCGTTTGATTGACTGACTAGTCTAATGGCTTTGTTTCCTTTAGTTCACCTTTCGAAAATAAATCACTCATTGACCCTGCACCTGATAATCCAGTCCGTGCTTATAGTGCGGAAATACGGTAAGTACACCTACAATTTTGGCAAACGAGTATTGGATAACAACGACAAATTTAAATTCCGGCGAGCGCTATTAAGAAACACCCGAAACCACGGATCCCTTACAATAAGAAGCTGTACTAGCGGGCTGCTTTGATAAGGGGTGGCCGGCAACCTTTTTCTTAAATTTAGCTAGATACATTCTATAGCCATTATATGTAAACGGATGAAATGGACATGACCACAACCGTCGGCTCATACGGACAAAACTTCCGAACGTGTTTCCAGCAGATATTAATCTATGAAGGCTTTCATTCGACCGGTTTAATATTATTATTCTATGAAACGAAACAAACTATCGAATGCTGCAAGCTTGACAATTCTGGAGATCTGTGCATTGCTTTCTTACGCATTCCAACAGACGGTGTATACGAAACCAACCTTGCTGCCTAAAGGCGGGGACATTTATCTTGGAAATCTCTCCTAGCTAACGATTAGTTCTACAAGAGTCAATCAATAGAATAGAGAGGGCATCCGTCTTGATGTCGACGAAGATTATTTTAATAATTTCATAACATTCGTGTCGAAAACGATTACTGTCAGGAGAGCACATGTCAAGTGCTTATGAAAATTGAGACGGTTGGGCCTTTAAATTTGGGTTTTGCTGCTGGATGTGCAGTGACTTTTTAAATCTAAGCGAACTGCTTCCAGAGAATTCACATCGAAGAACCTTTGCAAAACATGTCACGAGATTGAGCGACTGCGATGAAAACGATTTCGCCATGATGCTGCGTTTTAACCAATCAGACTGCGCGTAAGTGGCAACGCGCCAGCTATTGATACCGCTATCTTATTCGTCAGTTGACTTCGACCAATGAACGGCGAGAATGGACAAAGATTAGAGTAAATCGCTATCTGATGGTTGTATAAATAAGATTCGCCTGGTTCATTTACTAACTGCGTTCATCGTGATGGCTCCCAAAATCGTCTCTGGTAAGGCCGCTAAGAAGGCTTCGAAGCCCCATGTCGTGAAGACTGACAAGAAGAAGAAGAGGAGAAGGAAGGAATCCTACGCGATCTACATCTACAAGGTTCTCCGTCAGGTCCACCCTGATACTGGCATCTCCTCGAAGGCTATGTCCATCATGAACTCCTTCGTGAACGACATCTTCGAGAGAATTGCCGCGGAGTCTAGCCGCCTCTCTCACTACAATAAGAAGTCTACCATTACCAGCAGAGAGATCCAGACTGCCGTCAGGCTTCTACTGCCGGGTGAGTTGGCCAAGCATGCCGTCTCTGAGGGCACCAAGGCCGTCACCAAGTACACTGGTTCCAAGTAGATCAGTTTAGTTTTTTTCATGTGAACGCATCAATGGCCCTTTTCAGGGCCAATACCTTTGATTGTCTTACTTAGTTTCTTGTTGCTGACAGAGAGCTTTGGGCGTTCGTCGTAGCACGTTGGCTATGTCGGGGTATTCATAATAATTACGTATGTGTATCGTAGCTCTTAGAACAGGAGTCTCACCGGAATCCAACCTCGACCAGTTTCGATGACTTTGGTACCTGGCCGAGGGGTGTAGGCAGCCATGCGGAGAAAGGCCGCAGTCGGAAAAGCTGTTCGGTATTGGGAAAAGCAGAGTCGAGGTACAATCGGGGGTAGAAAGTCGCCTAGTCACTTGTCTTCGATAAGGATGATGACACCGGTGGGATGCGAACAGGTGCACCACAGCTGTTGGAGTAAGAGTGCGGGACAGAAGCCTATTAGATAGTGTAGACTTAAAAGTTCCGAAAATCACCCTCGAAAAACAATTCATCGAAGAAGGATGTCGGCATGACTAAAACCACAATGCTTCACGCTTCACAAACTGGATACGGCTATTCGTGTCGGTATTATTTTGTAGCAACCTGTGTGATTGTGTCCTGACTAAAAGCAGTGAAGGCTGGAAGAGCCGATCGTACGAGAATTGATTAGTGATGCATAAGTGAGCGGCAGGCGCTTTCGCGTAGCCTTGGGATGCATCCACTACATCCTTGAGGACCTTGGTGTACCGGCGACTCTGCGCATGAACTTGGGGTAGTCTGGCCATCATAATTGAAATAGTCAAATCCTGCTGGGGAGGGTAAATGGAATTTGGATTATCATCCATGTGGTAGCAGCCGATGTTATTCGAAGCTCTACACTCTACGGGCATGCTTTGCGTACATGCATCTGGAACCGCTGCGTAAATGCGCACTGCAGCTGCTGCATTCCTTTCAATTACAACTTGGCAAAGGCCGAGCCTCGCCGTATGCAGATGGTATAAATGGGGTAAATTTTGCAGTGGCGACGGAAAACGAACCCGAATACCGTTCGCCCGACTCTAGCCACTGTATGGATAAAGGCGTAAATATAACTATTCTTTAATTATAAACGTTTTACTGCGGTCTACTATGCATCAGTCGGAAACATACCTATCTACCTTTTCTCGATTTGCCTTGCGCAATCGGTCAATCCCCAAATATATTCTAGTGAATTTGTCCCAAACGTTAATGGATTGATGGCTAGGTCATGACGCTAGCATCGCTTTGAAGGAAGTCTAATTTGCCTAAACGTTAGAACTCATTCAATGATGCTTGGTCATGGTATTGACAACCGCAGTGTTTGACAGTGGTACGTGATTCGTGTGTCTCATTTTCCTAGTGGTTAATGAAGGACATGTTTGTAGGAAAGCGTACACCTCTCTCCATCTAACTAAGTAGTACAGTAGTCACCGGCTATTAAGCCCAACTCGGGCCCCCAGACCAAATTAGGCTTAATAAGCGGCAGGCGCAATAACCGGAGAGTCCTAATTCTTGATTAACAAACGCAGGATAGGCACTATACATTACATACGTACTGTATTATGTTAAGAGCTTGGCCATGTGCAAGAAAAGAATGTTGTTTGTCTGTATTTTACGCAATAACAAAAGCAAAATTGATTTGAAACGTTTAAATAAGCGGGCTAGTGTCAGTTCTTTGGATGAAACCTCATTCGCAAGTGCTCTTTGATTTCCTTTTTCAGGCACCAGAAATAGTCGAATTTTGTGAAATCTGATGCCTGTAGACCGCGTTGCGCACGTAGGGAGATGAGAATCTCACTCTATTCTGTTGGCAAATTGGGCTTTGTAGCCGGCAACTGGGCTTAACAGCCGGCGGATTTTGCCATGTAAGATTCCGCCCCAAGCTGATTTGTGCTTAATACGCGGCTGGGCCTATTAACCATGGGCTTAATAACCAGCGATTACTGCAATAACATAGATCATGTTTTGCTCACCAGAATGGCTTTGTTGGTTTGTTGACGTTCTGGACAGCTGGACCGGATGTCCTTTGCCGAAGCGTAAACTGACCTTGTCGATCAGCAATTCAAAGCTGTGGCTGTAGTTGTTGGCCATGGGCTGATCGATTTCCCTGCGATCATCGCTTGACCCTCCATGTGGATTTTGGCATCGCTTGGCGGCAGTTGGCGTTGTGTTTCGTGCCCACGGTAGAGGATGCTGGTAATCCTGCTCGTTCTTCCGGTGGTTTCGTCACAGGGCCGTCTTTGGTTTAACCTTGTTATGTCCTTTACTTACGTAATGGCGTATGACTTTATATACCGCGGCCTTGATTCCGACTTTTGTATATTTAAGTAGTAATATGTGATACGTACTTGAGGTACGGACTGATTGAGATGAGAAGACCCTGAAAGTGAACCAACTATAGATCAAAGCGTTAGGAAAAGAGGGGAAATGTATGACTGTGGTGCCATGGTCACCGGCACGGACGCCTATCCATATCGTCTTTGGTCCGCCTAGCATGACTAGCAGTCACTCCTTGCACATGTTTGACATGTACGTTTGGTTGGTCGCAGCTGGACAAAGTCCAGGCGACTGCACTTTGCACCGCGTGAGCGTTCTCCAGCCTTAATAAACATTATCCAATATTTCTATTCTCCCGGCATTTAAATTGTTGGTATTAGATGGCTTAGTTGGTATGCCAACTAATTTATTACACACTGAAGCAAATTCATTTTCAATTGCAACTCGTCCATGGACAAGTCTTCACAAAAATGGAACTAACCTTCGCCAAAGGGATCGTCGCGGATTGCACATAGTAAAATAGGCAAGAGGGCAACGACCTTCGCATCCCAATCATTGACCATTGCTTCTCCAGGTCTTTTATGGCTAGAAATTAACTAATGCAAACCCCTGGCAGGATGTCACAACCCAGTGAAGCGCCCTGCAAGGGGGAGCCACAAGCCGCTGACTTACAATTATTGCATGCCTGCTTTTTGTGTGAAACTATGCGCCTTAAATATGCATTGGTTTGCACACAAACCTGCCGCTTCAAAACGGGCTGCTTTCTTGCTCGCCGCGTCCCACGGCTAACGCGCACCAGGCCGCGCTCCCATCGCCCGTCGAGGGCGCAACTTGCTCGACGTGCCTTCCCGCAGTGATGACTCATCAGCCCAGGACCCGCGGCGTGATGACCCGTCGGCCGAACGGCGTGCATCCGTGTGTTGGTGCTAGACCGACTTCTGTCACATGAGCTGTCGGGTTGTGAGCGCTTGCCACCTTGACTGCTCTTCACAGTTGACGTGCACCTGCTCACTGCGGGCGGAAAGGACCACAAAGGGTTGGCTTACTGATCATAAGGCGTTATTGGCATGAATCTGGCTCCTTTATTTGTCCAACGTCTGCCTATTTTCAAACGAATTTAACCGCATTTTGATGCAAACCTCCTTTGCACCTAGAACATTGCCATCAGCTCGTATTTGCTGTGGAGGCTGATGGATTTGGCAGTACTATAATCTAGGCGGGCACGTATGTATTTCTACAGTTTAGGAGGCTTCCTTCTTTGAGATAATGGAGGAAAGCCTGTTGACAGCAATCTCAAGAACACA
>JAYGXS010000005.1:11923896-11940947 GCA_036362985.1 Ligula intestinalis | reverse complement strand
TCCATTTTAGAATACGTACCTTTCTGGAGCTTTCTATTTCAGCTTGAGTACGTTCCATTAGGTCTCTTCTGGTTTGAATCTCCGATTTCAATACCTTGGCTTCCTGTAAAACTGTGCTTAACTTCCTCTGCGCATTGTGTTGATTAAAAATAATGCCATCTACCCTGTATGCATTTACGACCTGCAGTGTTCTGCCGGCAGTCAATTTAAGACGCAACAGCTCATGATTCTTCGCATCGATCGATGCGAGAAATATAGCATTTTCAATTTTAAGCTGTTCAAAGTCGACCTCATGAAGAACTTCGCCCATCTCCTCCTTCTGTCGCAACTGTGCCATTAGTTTCTTCTTTTGAATTTTTAGCGTCGAGTTCTTCAATCGCAGTTGTTCAACTAGTGTATCCTTAACGTTGGAAGAAAATTAAAGCGATCGTCAATTTACTTTTAAATAGATTTGCCTTACGTTTTTAGTAAGAAAATCGATTAAACTTTGATCTGCATCAAGAATGCAATTACGACACAAAATTGCTATATTTACACTCTATAATCAAATTCTGATTTGAAATCGTTGGATAACAAGCTTTGTTGTTGATCGGCTGTATTCGTTGGTGAATACTTTAAAAGGATCACGCTCGTAATATTGACTAGTTCAGAACAATTCTTCATAGTAAATGTTGTTTTGATAAGATTTTAAGTACTTTAGATGAAGGGAGATAGTCTTGGTTGAGTACATCATTACCAAACTTACGGCTGATCACTATTATGATTTGCTCTCTCCTGCTTAGGAGAGTGTGTGAAAATTTATTAACTGTGTTTGGTTCAGGATCGAACACCCTTGAGAAAAATGAATATTTGGCCTTCATTGTTTTCATTCAATCTACAGCAGCACCTAAAATGTACAACAAGAAGACTAGTGAGTGTGCGTCTTTGCTAGCCTAATTACCGTAATATACGTCTGGATGGCAGAAAAACTTGTGATTTTTAATCAACTAGGCAGAAACAAAAGCATATGCTCGATGTGGACAGTGAGTTCTCTGGAGTATACTATTGTTTTTCTGCGGGGAAAAGGCTTGTTTTACTCCGTGTTAGCCTTAAAACAGGCAGTCAGATGTAAAGCAGCTAGTGGACTAAAACTTGACCGGCAATTAAACTTATAATTCAACAACTGTTTGGGAGAATAATACACCTTCGAGCTAATGAGCAGAACTGACTAACGTAGAAGAAGTGCAGAGGGTAAAAAAGGGTTGTTGATGTAGCAAGCTACAAGAGTTGTACATGTAAACAATTTTGTCCTCACATAGTTGACATAAAAATAGATTTGCACGACGCAACGATGTGATACATGTTAATATATGGGGTATTCTTGGATTAAAATCTTAGGAAAGTTTTTTGTTTTAAGTTTGCGATATTGGGTTTGGATTTCAAAAGACTGTTCTCGGAAAGTAAGCTAAAATATCAGAAACCGTGACTGAGGAGACTTCTTCCGATTTCCAATTTATGTATTTGGCATTCAGTGATTAATTCCTCCAGAGAATTTGCGTTTTGGTTGTTTGGTTGTTAATTTCGAATGACACCGCATATTTTAGCCACCATCTCTGCGGATATAACCGATTAAACTTCGAATTAAAAACCTACTCGTCTTTGTTTTATCCTTTACCTGTTGATTAATTATGGCAATTTGGAAAATGGTCAAAAAGTTACTAGAAATGTTCGTAACGTACCCTTCCGCGAATATGTTCCTCCAAAAACCGCATAACTCTCTCAGCAAGTACCGCGTGGAAACGCTCTTGGAATGAGGCTTTAATGACCTCTTTTTCAAAATCGTAAGTGAATTTTTTTGCCTCTTTCAACTGTATGTCAGCCTCTTCGATTATAGCCTAAAGGGTAATTACAACAATTACAAACATTGAATGAGTTACTTTGTAGCCATCGATGATTTTTTCTGACGATGCTTTGAGTGCTGCCATATCTTGTTTATAGTCTTCAATTTCCACTTGCGCTATAGTGCATTTTTGTTCGGCTGTTAACTTAAGAGTGCGATCTTGAACAGCTCCACGGCTCCTGGACCTGGACCTCTTGCGGTTCGTATCAGAAGCAGGAGCTATTAAATTTTATGAGCGAGCATTTTAGAATGCTTACCTTCTTCCGGCAACTCTATCTTTATGTCGATTTTTTTGATATAGCGGTCCATCATCTGGTTTTCAAACTCCAGTTCCTCAATAATTTTGCTTCACAAATGATCAACAAAACAATTTACGTGTTTTCTTTAATAAAATTGTGCAAAGCTGTCTCATTGAAATTGTCAAAAGCACTCTCCGACTTCTGCTGTGTTTCGTCCGTGTTCTCATCATCCATTTTCAAACACCCACGGGGGTAGTAACTAAAATATTTGATATTGACCCTTTGTGATGATGCATTAGAAGTTCATGTTCAAGACACATCGAGTTTTACTAACGTGTAGTGCTCAGTTATGTGAAATACCTTGTGAGATTAAACCTTATCCCTGAGCTCAAATTTTCATCAGAACTGAACACATGCTTTTAAGATGGTGTTAACGTCTCAAAGGCGAACTGGCCAGTAGATTCCTTGAGAATGGGGCAGATTTTTCGCGTCCACTTGAAGTAAACTTCTAAGGCAGAGCCTTAAACACTGAGAGTAAATGTAAAAGGTTTATCTGGGCCAGTGTGCGAGGTGGCAAGATTTAAATAAAAGCAATTGCCTAGACGCAAATATCAAAAATAAGGGATGGCTGCGAGAACCAATGTTCGACTTGAAGGAAGGAAACATTTATGTTCAGGGAACGTTTCTATTTAAAACCTTCAAAGATAAATAAAGGAAACCAGAGCCAGACGAAAACCACAATCCAGGATATAGTCCCCCTCAGGTACTAATAAAATCAATAACATACGTCTAAATAAGGGAAGGTACCAAATCCTTCAACCAGCTTTCTGTTATCTGAAAATGACTGAAATCACATAAGAGGGTGTTTATATTCTTATAAGTCGTCTTCGAGTTTATTTGAATCCCACGTCAAACAACATATATAATCCGTCTTGAGGATGTACGGATGAAAATTTAACGAAGATTCAGTATAATTCGGTACATATCAGAGACAGAAGCTGAGCGTTTGAAAGCCATTTTTACAGATAAATTCTGTCAGATCAAATATGTGTTTCAAAGCCATATACGTATTATAAAAATCGTTGCTGTCTACCAAATGTATGACCAGCAAATAAAGATCAAGTCTTCTTTTAAATGCGTCAACGATTTCAGCAAGAACAACTGAGAAAGGAAGTTTATTCCAGTCTCCAATGACCCCGTGGGAGCAGAAGTTGGCCCGCACATCTATTTTGGTATGATGTTTCTTCAGTTTGTACGAATGACCGTGAAGACTTATCGCTTGTACGAATTCAAAGAAATCAGCCATCTGAAAAGCACAGTCTACTTCCGTTGTGAGTTTAAACAGCATGATGATATCTCCTCTGTATTGCCTATAAAAGAGAGGAAGAAGATTGAACCTTTCTAAGCGACCTTCATATGGTAGACCTCCTTAGTTGTTGGCTAGTTTCGTCACCCTCATTTGGCCTTTCTCCACTTCTGTGCAATACGTTAACATCGGTAAAACAAATGTTCCGGAGACTCGCCCAATGAGCTCCTGATCAAAATAGAGGAAGGAACTTTTTTAACGCCCCTAGGTTGTCCATAGCCTTACGTGCACTTTTGGCACTGTCAGTTGACGGTTTGAGATTGGGCGTCATACTTACCCCAAGATCCCGTATTTCGTTCACTTGCCCCAGTTGGATACCTCCGATCGAGTAGTAAGACTCAAATGTTATCACCTTTCTGCGACTTGACCGTAGGCTGATGACTTGGCATTTGTTGCAATTGAACTGCAGTAGCCAATTTTCCCACCACTTTTGCAAGCGATGCAAGTCATTTTGTAAGGTCTGTTCGTCCACCGAGCTTTCAATTGACATCCAAATCTTTTTATCGTCTGTAACCAAGACCTTCACGCAGGCTAGATAGTCAACACAGTCGTTCACATATACCGGAAATAAAATTGGACCCCATTGGAAACGGTTTTCCATTCTGTGTTGTTTTCGTCTCCAATGCAAACCCGCGGACCCCTGTCTGTTAGAAATTTGGCTAACCATTTGAGTATATTTACAGTCGCACCCATTTGATGTAGCTTTTATGTAATTCAATTTAGATCACGTCTACCAAGCAAACCAGTTCCAAAGTATTCGTCCAGTTTTTCATGGATGTTAGCGGGATAGTGAGACAAGATCGGCCACTTCGGAATCCTAGTTGTGCTGAGCTGTGCTTAGCAAGCTGCTCACTGCAATGTGTTTCATTATTTCTATTGGGATTATGTTCTCTGCTAGTTTGCAACAAATGCTTGTGAAAATAACTGGTCTTTAGCTATTAAGTGACGTTCTCTCTTCTCCTTTATAACTAGAGGTTATGCTGGCCAGCTTCCATTCATTAGGCGGCACCCCCTTCTTCATCGAACTTTCGAGTATCTTGGAAAGTGGAGAGGCCAGTTTTGCTGCGAGCTCATTCAGAAGTTTTGTTCATTAGCCATTCGGAACAGGCGATTTAGTGGGTTGTAGTTGTCTCAGGGCTTTTCTTACTGTGTGCGTTGCGAACGATACCATGCTAATTGTATGCGCCGCTGGGATAATACATAGCTATACATCCCCGTTATAAGGCGTCTCTTCGTTATACACAGACATAAAGGAGTTAGACAATAGGTTCGCTTTATGTGAGTTATCGGAAAACTTGTTTCCTTGGTCATCTTTCAGACAATTAATGGGATCACGGTTGCGTTTTGCTTTGTTCACGTAAGAAAATACTCTTTTTGGGTTGTTAGCTATTCCCTTGACTAGTTCTGTCTTAAAGGCCAATCTTTCACTTCGTAGTAGTTTTCAACATGCGTTTCGCTATTTCTATATTTCTGAGAAGTGTTCGGGTTATTGATACCTAGCATATGTTTTCCGTAGTCTTCTTTTCTTCCTGAGGTTCCTTTTTATGATCGCTGTTCCTACCGGGAGCAGCGCAGGCTTTTCATAAGTGAGTGAGTTTACTTACTAAAGGAGCATCAGGCGTCGTATGCGTCGGGTACGTATGCAGGTCTCCTGTCAGTCACATTTAGTAGCTCTTATATCTAGTAGAATCTCCTTTCCCTACATTCCTCTCGCTTATTGCACGAGGGACGGGTACTGCGAAAGTGCTGTACTCCCAGACAAGAACACAATGATCAATTCGGCCAAATAGGGGGGCTGAGTATTCAATGCAAGGATTTAGTTGTAATCTCTACTAAGGAGGAGACAGCTAGACTGTTGGCCACTCGGGAACCGCGTATTCATTGTGACATGCTGGGCAAGAAATTCGTCACTTACCAACCAAAGTAGTTTCTGTTCGACTGAACTCTCTGATCGCAAGCTGTGCATCAGTTCCCAATCAATTTTTGGAGAGTTCAAATCTCCAAGCCTAAAGACATTTTATCTACGGCAGATTTGATGTACCTCAGTGATAAGTGTGTCGTTTGCGCCCATCCTTTGTCCTGGGGGTCTGTATACCAGAGCAATATGGAAGTCAGTTTGGTTGGTACCCTAAGTTTACAACCAATTATTTTGCAGGAATTATTCCTACGTGATGGTGAACCATCTGAGACGTAGCCGATACCATCTCGTATGAACATTGCAATTCCCTCACCCCTTCGTCTGTTTCTGTCCGTTCGGATCGCCATGAGGCTTTGGGGTTTCTCATAGGATTTACTGCTGTTGCGTAACTACGTGATCATCAAGTATACATTTATCTAGCGTTTTTTAATATCTGCTGTATGCTAGATAGAACCTGTTCTCTGTCCAAAAACATGGATTCAGACAAGGAGGATTCTGTTTGATATAGTTGTGGATATCTCTCCGGAGTAAGGCCTGAGTTCTCAGGACTATGCATGCGTTTCCCATGTTCTAACTTGAGTTTCGAAATGTCTCCGCCGTGGCACATAAAGCACTGTTGAATGAACTCGAACTGGTACGAATCAGCAGTAGCATCCTTGAATGGATAAAAAATCTTTTGGGCCAGTGGTAAGTTGTGTGCATCAACCAACAGAATCGCGTTCGGTTGTGGTTCAGAGCAAGCCTCCATATGAATTTATTCTGGTTTTACTATAGTTATACGATTTGCCAGCGTTTCTGAATTGTTTTTTTGCCTTGGATAGGGGACGGTAGGGTTTTTTTTACAAGAGTGAATACCAAATTAAAGAAAAAACAGAAGATGGAGGCTTTCGTTTTAGCATTTGTTTGCAATACTCCGTTTTCAAGCGCAGGGCTGGGCTCTGTTAACTATTTCTTTTTGTAATCGCGTATGCTATTGCGATACTCCAAAGAGATCAGCCCTATAGTAAGCACATCGTTTATTTGAGTTTGTTTGCCTCGAGGTGAGGGCCGCCTTGTTGTCGTTCGTAAACCTGTGAGAGTTAATCGATTGGTGGTATGGCTAAGAAGGTTAAAACTAACAGCCACGATCATCCAGGCCCATGGTTCCTTTAGGTGATGTGAAAAAAATGGGGAGAAAGCCAGATTTTTAGGGATTATGTATTCTGCAAAAGGATTTGAGAAAAGATCGAAAGAGTTTCGGCTCGCGGACCAGTGCATCCATCCCCTGGTCGGGTCTGGTCCGGAGTGATGCCTGAAGGCGGACACCGCGTTGTCGTCTTTTTCCCATGGATTGAAGCTAACCTACCAAATGAGATCAGTAAGTCAGTATTTTTGAGGAAAATATAGGCTTGCACCTTTGAACTCCCTATTTGTCACATCAAAATCTCAAGAATTATCAACAATTTGAATAAGTTTTCAGTCAGGAAATAAAGACTGTCACATGGTTTAGTGGTGTTTCAAGGTTAATTTGGCACATAGTCCACGGAGTGCTGTAGCATGTGTATGTCAAGTCGGTGTTTGTATGTTTCCACAGATTGGGACATATTAATCACCTCAGTCTACTAAAGCAGGAATCTCATTGTACGGATTGAGGTCAAGCCACTGTGAGTTGAGGCCAGAATGGGAAGCCGTGGTGCATGCGTTTGGGTGCGCATCATTTGCTTCTGGCAGCAGTGGTGGTCACTCGTCCGTTTGCAAATGCCTCGAGGCACGCGAAAAAAACCGCTTTCGCGCGAGGTATGTGCTTTCGGTGGCGTCGTCTGTGGATTAAGAGTTAGGGGCGTTAGAGAGACACGACCACTACAAGTTCATCATGCCCCAATGATCAAAAGCATAGTAAAATCACTGTCCTCTTCACGGACACAGTCATTTACGTACAGAATGAACGGTGTAGGGCCAAGAACAGATCTTCGAGGAACCCCGCTCTCAACGGCAACTTCTGCCAAATTCTTGTCACCGACATGGACATTTTGAGATTGGCCAGGTAGAGAGTTTTGAAAGCCCCTCCACGAGATTTCTTTTCACACATATTTGACTGCGTTTGTGTAAGTGTCTTTTATGTGGGATAAAATTGAATGCCTTCATGAAGTAAATATAGACCTAGTTTCGTCTTCGAACTTCTCCGACTGTATACAGCGGACACGCGTACGCCAAAACCAGTGATAACAACTATCAAGGTGGTACGGTACTATTAACCAAGTGGTTAAGGATAATCAGAGTGCAAACCTCAACAATGGATATGCCAAGTGAAGAGGGAAGGAATTCGACCAAATTGCCTAACTCTATACAAGGAAACAACGCAAGGTCAAGGTCGAGCGCTGATTTCGAATTTTGAGGCAAGTGTCCAATTTATATATAGCGATTTATTTAAGAAAAGAAACGATTAAAAGCCTTTCGTTTTCTTTATATAAATTATACGTAAGGACAAGAACTTACGTTTGTAAAAATCTGTTTCCATTCCCTTCGTTGAGTTTGTTTCTGCTTGCTTACTTAGCCTTCTGCTATCCGTCTGTCTTGCTTTCAGCGACTTATATAATCTTAAAAAGTTAGATTATTCTGAATTTCTGACTGTTATTTAGTCAATCTATTTGCCTCTTCGAAAAGTATGAAGGCGACAGTTTCATTAAGTAGGAAGCCTCAGACTTTCAGACCCTATCGGGGTCTGCGAAAAGCAAACATCATCACTGGTAGCAGTCTTCAGCCCGATATCAGTATCTAGCCAGATCTGAATGCCGAGCAAATAGGTTTGTCTGCAATGAAAAATTGCAACAAATTTATGTTAAAATTTGGATCAGTGCTCTCAATTATTGGGACCTTACTTATAATAATATTTTTATTATGCCAGTTTACAGGCAATTGTAAAGAGTTGGTAATGCACCGCTTGGGCACCTTCCAAAACCTCGAAGACCGGTAATAATCTAAAACAAACTACGTATGTTGCAGCCAGCATTGGTTTTGTTTCCGGTTTTGTGTTTTGTCAATACTGAGCGAGATCGAGAGTTTGATTCAAGTGAAAAAAACCAGCCTTCAAAGGTATGATACGAACGGAATAAATGTACAGTTGTAAGCTGAGTTAACACATCAGCAGGAGAAATGTTGCATATCGTTTGAGGACATTAGTTCGAGACGGAGAGGGTTGGCACAAGAACACAGTGTTCTCAGTCTTCCTTCAATGTTTTTCGGCAAAAATTGTGTGCTATCGGCTGAAGGGTTATCAGACTGCGGGCTGCTGCTTCAGCAGCATTATCTTCAGCACGAAGCCTGGCGGGTTCAAAGTCCACGAACGCCATCAGAGTGAAAGAGAAATTCCACCGAGTCAGCACCCAAAATTCGTGAAAGTTGTCCTGAATGCAGAAAACTAGTTATAGCTCTCTTAAACATAGGGTAGTTTTGCTGGGTTTTAATACTTTTGGGCAGCTTATTCCAGATTGATATGGCGTTTACTAAAAAGAATTACCGGTACTTAACTGTACGTGCCATAGGAAGAAATAAAAATGCGTCTCGATGACTGGCGCGTCGAGAGTGCTCAAGCTGCATTATTGTACTAAGAGGATTAAAGGTTTGACCATTCAAAAGTTTAAACAGTTAAAATCGACCCTTCTGAAATCTACGAAGCCACAGGGGATCCAGCTTTATAAGTTCGCACCTTTGTTGGTAGGCTATGTTACGGTGTTCTGTAGTGAAAACTCTTCTAGTGAAGAAGTGCTACACCGATTCTATTTTCTTCTGTTCACTAGTGCGCCGAAGACTGAATAGGGGCGAGCAGTATTCAAGACTAGGTCTCACGTACATATTATAAAGGCTAGTTCTAATCTTGATAGTCTTAAAATTTCTAAGGATAAATCCGGTGGTTCGGCGTGCTTTCGAGACTATCAGGGCACAGTGCTCTGACAAATTGAGACTTTTTGAGTAGGATATGCCCAAATCCTTGATACCTCCAGGGACATTTAGTTCGTGGCCGTCAATGCTTAATTCTGGTTGATGATCGTCGCCAACAACCATAACAGAACATTTGTGCCATGAAAGGGTGAGGTGCCATGTGCAACACCACTGGCGAAGGCCTAAAGATCCTTTTTATCAGCTCGAGCACGATGTTGCGATCTGCCGGGTTATATCGGTAAGTGACTTTGAAATCATCAGCGTACATGAAGGGTCTGCCATACTGAAAACAATCTGAAACGTCGTTGAAAAACAGGCAAAATAGGAGCGGGCCCAGAACACTACCCTGTATAACTCCACTCCTCACATGCGTGGGGTTGGAGATAACATTGGAAATTTTTACTCGTTGTGTGCGAGCATCTAAATAGAAAGATATGAAGTTCAGAGGCTTGCTACCTATGCCGAAGGAGGCCAGATTCAGAAGGAGGAGGTTATGATCGACCCGATCAAAGGCCTTAGTAAAATCAAAGTAGACGCTATCAAAGGCAAAACCGCTGTCTGTAGATTGCAGCTGGCAGGTGTCACAAGATCGTTTCTCAAGATATCATTCGCTTCAGCTTTTAGAATGCTAACTGGGACGTCATCTGGTCCTGGACTATAAGATTGATGATAACGACGAATGGCTACAGTCACGTCCCAGAGGGTAAAACTTATCGTTTCGAAGACGGGACCCATCAAAGCCCACTCAACGTTTAGGATAGGTTCGCATTGAAGCTATCGGTGGTCAACTAAGCGTCAGCTATGGGGTTTCCTAAGGCGTCTTGAAGTATGGGATGTTGCGTTTTCCTCTGCGCTTTTACTGTACGCCAAAAGAGTTTCGGAACATTGAGGGAAGAATTTTCAGCGAAGTGGGCCTCATCGGCTATCTGCTTTTCTTCGGAGAGCTTCTTAGCCTGCTCAAAGATCAGTATGATCAAGGGCAGAACTGAAGTGTCGTTCTGCCGATGCAAACGACGAGAGAGTTTACGCAGCCTACGACGGAAAGACAGAGGAAGGTACACTTTATCCTTGACATGTATTACTTTCTTACGGGGGACAAAGTGGAGGATGAGTGGATCCAACACTTTGTACAGTGCATCGGTACAAACATTTACATCCAAACATTGGAAAAATTCAGACCAGTCGAGAGCGTTTAGATGTGCCAGTAGGTCCACCGTGTTTGCTGATCGGAAGTCATGATTAAAACTATACTTTTGGGAAAATGTTTCATCCGCCTCCAGTTCTAGTTCACTAACAACTGTAAGATGGTCTGAACTCCCAAGTGCATCTAAGGATGACACTGAAAGTGGTTCGCATCCCCTACGAAAAGTGAGGTCTCGTATGTTTGCTCCTCGAGTGGGAAAATCGACTACCTGATCCCACATGCCGATATCTACTGCTTCAAGTAAGTGCTCGAACTTTGAAGGACCGGATGGTGGAAACCATTGCACGTCAGGAAGGATAAAATCGCCTGCAATCAAGAAATACTTTATATTCAAGTCAACTGCGGCATGAAATGCCTGCGAAAGACAAGATCATAGTCCGCATTGGCATTAGGTGGGCGATAAACACAGCCAACAAGTAAGGAGTATTTGTTTTTAGAACAACTCGTAGCCAGCAGCTCTCCTCCACCGCTGTAAATTGTGGATAGTCCAACGGGAGAAATGCATGTGGCTGCTTTATATAGATGCAGCTTCCTCCGCCACGGTCACTGTTTTGATCATTCCGAACGCATGCATAGCCTAGAACAGAGAATTCAGAGTCAGCTACACAGGCCGATGCCTAGGTTTCAGTTACCATAACAATGTCTGGGTGGTTGACGAAAACCAGAGTCTGGAGCAGCGAAATTTTTTTAATCAGTGATCTGGCATTTAAAACGACCAATTTAAGAGGGCATGTCGGAGGTTTCGGTGGCGGGACAGCTAGGCCGTCACTGTTACCGGCTTCGACCAGAGCGATGTCCTTTTGACCTGAACTATTTGTCCCTCTCTTATTTTGAGATTTGTCTCGCCATTGGTTTTCCGTTTCTCCAGCTCTATTATTAGCTGTCTTATCTTTCTCCGCTCTTTCAACTCGTAATCCGGCTTAAAAAAACTTGCGAATGCAGATCCCTTCAGGATGGTTTGCGCTCTAGCAAGAGCTTCGCCTGTGCTCCAGTTTCTCAAATAACTTTTAGAGGTCGAGGCCGAAAAATTGATTCTGGAGCTGTTGGAGCCTTCCCTATTCGAAATGCCTTAAGAATGCGGAAAGACTCGCCTGGTTTTAGTAACGGTTTGGCGTAAACATGCATAAGACCCACGTCATGGTCAATTCATTCTTGTGCAATTGACGACTCTGACTCTGGGGCCCCTTTTACAACTATTTTCTGCTTGCGACTCAGTGGGGCATATGTTGCGAGCTCATGTTTTTCAGCCGAGGGAGCACTTGTATCCGGTACACTCGGTTCTGATGTACTGGCTATGGGGTAAGCTGAGTGCAAACCCGTGAACCGTTTGGCTTTCGTAGGCTTATGCCTCTTTCGAGTTATGATCTTGTCAACCTCTTGGTCATTACTTTCTTGTGCAGAGACGAGCAAAGATGTGGTGCTAGGATGCAAATCCCGATAATTGCTAGTGCCGCTTAAGCCGAGTTACGATGGTGTAGCGCGTGGGCTGGACACATGATCCGATATGCAGGTTTCAGGTTTGTCGTCAGACATGTCCAAATCCAAATCCATATCAGCGTCAACTCGTTCTTGTGTAATTGTTGACGCTATCTCTGGAGCACCTTTTACAACTATATTCTGCTTGTGACTCACTGGTGCATCTGTTGCGCGCTCACGAGTAACGACCAAGCGGGCATCTTTATCCGGTACTTTAGGTTCGATGGGTCCTGATGTGCCAGTTTTGGGGTAAGCTGCCTGCACACCCCTGGACCGTTTAGATTTTCAAGCCTTTCTAGCCCTATGCTCTTTTGGTTTAATGATCTTATCGACCTCTTTATCATCGTTTTCTACTGCAGCATCGAGCAAAGATGTGACGCTTGAACGCAAATCCAGATCATTGCTAGTGCTGCCTGAACATAGACTGCGGATTTATTTGAGTTTTTTTGCGATCGAGTGAGACGCCCGCTGGTTTACTTGGTTTGGTAGATGATATGCGAGTTTCAGGTTTACCAGCCAAGGCTATCTGAGCATATGTACTTTTATTTACCCCCATTCTTTGACCGACAAGGGCTGTTTTAACCGGTGGATAAGAAATATGCGTTTTTAGATAGGTTATCTCTTGTTTTAAATTATTTACCTTGTGGTAACGTTCCTGCTTCATCTCTGAAAACTCCTGGCGGAGGACGAAGTCCTCACAGTCTAACTTCGGTAAACGTAGTAGCCATCTTGGCCGTTTGACGGGAGGTGGAGAATTTATAATATTATCTAAGTGGCCATATCGGCAGTTACTTTCTGGTCGTATCTTAACATGGTTGTCAAGGGCCCGTGTCGAAGTGGCCGGGCTGCCTGAGGTGCTAACACCGCTAATAACCAGATTTGGCGACCCACGTTCGAGATCCGGCGGAGGCGAAACGTTTCGTGCTAACGCACTTGTCGCATCTAATTTCTCCATGCTATGTAAGATTTTTCTGTGTTACGACCTGCTTCTGATACTGCCAATTAAGTCTGAAGCCGAACCCAAGAGCCCGTAGGAGTGAGGCGGAGTGAAGATCGATTGGCCAGGTAGTGCAAGTTTACTGAGACAAGCAGGTTGCAGCAAGTCAAAGTAAAATATTGAGTTCCTGACGGATACAATGAAATGTGTTTGGTTATAAAATTGCCTTAGGAATAACGTGAGAGTCACTTTTATCCTAAATATTATGACAATATTAGGATAAGGGTATATAACACAGTAATATAACGACTCAGCCTCGGCGTGAAATTCGGAGATTTGCAGATTTTTGTGGCGCAGAGTTTATTTTTTCAAAAAATTGACACGTCCAAGAAGCAATTTCCAAACTTTGGAAATCATTCACAGCGGGGGAATTTATCAGAGCGACCGGATTGAGATTTCCACGTAGAAAATTCCAAAATTAGGAAATTTATTGTCAATTCTTGAATAATTTCCAAGAAGCGTCTCTTCTATACTGAGATAGAGACTAAAAACACGTAAGCTCGAGAGACTTGAAAATCGCAAACAATTTTAAACTTCGCGCACTTAATGGGAATATTTCTGCGGTTTCCTTCCAGGAACGCAAACGCTTTGATACTCTGGTTAATTTGGTCGCAGGCGAGTCGCAGGACAGTCAGAAAAAAGCGGACAACTTTATTCTGAAAAACGTTCCGAAGTCCATTCGGCCAATGGATGTTGCCATGCTTTTTCTGTACTCCTGTGGATTTTACTATACAATAACATATTCTATTAGACTGTCATCTCGCAGTAACAGTCCACCCATTTTAGTTATGCTATATTCACCCATTGAACTAGACTCCATTTTTAAACACCAAGATCTTGTTTTCAAATATCTGAAAAATACAAAGTATTTCCTTTGTGATGATCTCACCCCAATGGAGCGAAGAATAGCGTCGAGTTCTTTTAGCAAAGTTGTCAATTGACCGCTACCGGCTCAAGCTCCTGGTCGTAGCACCAGGAAGCCTATGGTTCATGCACTCTTACTCCTGGCAAACCTAGGATACCGCTCCTCGGTACAGTAACCGTCTTCTCCCCCTCAAGTCACCAGAAATTCACGTCTACTTCCAACTTAGATGCTTCCCCATGTGCCAAAGCAAATAATTCTGGTAGCCCTACTAGAAATTCCAAAATGTTCTCTACGTCAGGTAGACCAATAGCATCGTTACTCGAACAGAGTCCTCCCAAACCTCCTATTAAATCACCCAAATCAGGTCGTCAAAAGAGTGGGATCCGGAAATCTACCACGAGCTTGCATCCTTCCCACACACTAACTTAGTCTTTACAACAGGAAGCTAACAAACATATAGGTTACCCTTCTTATCAAAACTATCATACTAGGCCAGGATTTACACCACTTAATCCACATAGTTACTTTACCTCGCCCACCAACCTCTATTTTCCGTCTTGGTTTTCCCAATTTCCCAGTAACTTTCAGCAAGCTCATCACGGCACTAATCTCTATGGCCTGTTGATGCAGCTTTTAGCTAACCCCCAGCCTTCTAATGCCAATTGTCCTGATCCACTTGGTGGCTATTCTCCAAACATCCAATTCAATTACCCACCTTCAAATTTTTATAACTAAATAAAGATAATCCTAGTTCGATTACTCGATCTACATTACATATCATCTTGCATAATGCAAGATCTGTCTTAAATAATATGGCTCAACTTAGAGCCATTGCATTTAAACGGAAGCGAGATGATCTTCGAATTAGCGTCAAAAATTCGTCTTGCACGTGACCAGCACAGGGAATCTTGCGCCCTGAGTGAGCTAAACTCTGCAAAATCGGTTGCACAACTGTTTTGTCGTAGGTCCTCCGTAAAACGAGGAATTAAAATGCCCCCATTGCTTAATGAAAATAAAACATTTGTGCTAGATGAGTCTGATAGGGCTAAATTATTCAACGCTTTCTTTGCGAAGCATTTTACGACAGAATCCGAACCGGTCCCGTCGTTTCAACCATACTCAGATTTTACTCTCGGGAACATTGATTTCTCCATCGAATTACTTTGTAAGCATATAATTTGTCTAAAATACTTGCACTCTGCGGGAACTGATGGCATCCCTAATTCAGGTATCAAAAGAGTGTCGACCTTTCCCAAATTACTAAGCCATATATTTTCAGTCTATCTCTTCAATAGTTTCTTTCCTGACACTTGTAAGACATCAATTATTCTTCCAGTCTTTAAGTTAGGGTCTAGTTCAAACATAAATAACTACCGCGGTGTTCATGAACCCTGGCACTAGCCAAACTTCTGGAAAAGATCATTTTTAATCCAATTCTCGATTTTTGCCTAGAAAACAAGCTTTTAAGCGACTCGCAGAATGGTTTTCTACCCAGGTGATCATGCGAGACGTGTCACTTAGCTTTTCTTAACCACGTCACTTCCCTCCGTAACGAGCAGCAATCCGTAGTTGTTATCTTCTTTGACCTGAGCAAAGCCTTTGCTAAGGTACCACACAGACGGCTTCTGTTAAAATTGGAAGCCATTGGCATCCGGGCCCCTCTACTCGACTTCATCGGTTCCTACTTGTCTAACTACAGCCAGAAGGTCCTCCTGGCATCTGAAGATCTTCCCATGATACTTAAATGATTTCTAAATATGTTAGCATTTTCCTCTGCAGAGTCAAGCATCACTTCCAAGGGCTTTGAACTCTTCTCCATTTTTGCAACTTTCGCTGTGGTCTTCGAGATTGGCTCTAGAATCTGGTGGGTCGCAACTCGATGATGTTGCCTTGACTTCTACTGCCGTGTCCTGTTGTCCCGGATGACCCCTTCTTAAGTCAACGATATATTATTTTTTCCCATGACCATAAACGTCCCGAACCCTCAACATCAGGTCCAAAACGAACCACATCAAACCCTGTTATCTATTAAGGCAGTTTTTTCGCCTAAAGTTTTTTTGAACTCGGTGGCCCGCTGAACTCATCCACCGATTTAGGAGTTTTTTTACTGCCGATGACAATTATTTTATAAGAGTTCACTGCTTATCATCATTATTTTTATTTTCACGATAGCACTAAGTTTATAACAACAGGGCACCTTGGGCCTTAAATATACAAATTATTATTATTATTATTAGAAGGTAAAAGTTACTCCACTGCTCAGATGATCACGAGTGGCGTTTTTCAAGCCACTGTATTAGGTCCTTTACTCTTCATTCTATTTATAAATGAAATGTCGATTGTTCTGAAAAATTCACCCAATCTCATTTATGCAGATGACCTCAAATGCATATACTCATTATCTAAGGCCGCAACCAATATATGCGTTGATAAAATAAACGCGGACCTGCTTACACTCTCACGTTGGAGTGCTACCTGGCAGATAGAATTCTCTCCATCCAAGTGTAGTTTCGTGTGTTTCGGTCCCGCCAAGCTTCCTCGTCCACTAGTCTTTCAAAATACTCCACTTTTAGAACGATCCACCATAAAAGACTTAGGTCTTAGCTTCAAAAATAAGCTAGCATTGTAGCCTCATGCGGATCGAATATCTGCGACGGCTGCACACATATCTGGTTTTATATCACAAAATTTCTTCCTTTCAGAAATGAAGTTAAAACTTTATGGCATGTATGTTCTTCCAATCCTAGAATATTGCTGTCCCTCTTTGGTCTAATGAATGCTTCTGACCGTGGTAAGATTGAAAATGTACAGAGGATGTTTACTCACAAAATATTCACTCTTCCTCAATCCACTTCTTCTTATACGGAGAGGTGTCAGTTAGCGAACATTACATTTATTTGGGTCAGAAGACTCGAAGCGGGCCTCTGTTTCCTCTTTCGGGTTAACTCTACACCTAACCTTCCACGAATCAACGCTCTCGTTCTCGCAGATAGACCTTATGCCACTCGTTATTCCTCCAGGATAATTGCACCCCCCTTTAGCTCCACTTCAAGTCACTTTAAGTCACTTTATTAAGGGAAGAAGGCTTTCGCCCTTGAGCTCCCTATTCATAACCAAAATCGCATAATAGGTCCACCGTAACAATAGTACATAATACGAATGTAGGCTTAACATCAGCGATAAGCATGA
>JAYGXS010000005.1:11871801-11891430 GCA_036362985.1 Ligula intestinalis | reverse complement strand
TCTTTCTACAACAGAGATTTCAGTTCTGAAATACACGACAACCCCACTTCCTTGTCGGTTTTGGCAGTCTTTGCGGAAAAGCTGGTATGCTGGAATCGAAATCTCCGAATCCGCGATTTCTGCTTTTAGCCATGTTTCCGTTATGGCAACTACATCAGGTTTCCGCTCCGAAAGTACTGCCTTGAGTTCATCAATTTTTGAGGGAAGACTTTGGGCATTAGTGTAAAGAAAGCTCAATTTAGACTTATTCACCACTTTATGCAGGCGGTTGCCTCTTGCGTGAGATTGCATGCAGGGGCTGTCGGTGCTGATGGAGACGGACTGTTTTCTATCCCGACTAGGCTGTTAGTGTTATCGGCTTTCTCCAGAGGAGTGACCTCGGGACATGGACGATCTCCCCGTTCAGAATTCGAAGATTGCTCTCGCCGAGTTCGCATCTCCTGTGGAGTTCTACTTTTAGCAATCTCCATTTCTCCCGCTCCGCGGGGGAAAAATCCCGCTGAAAAAAAACCGTCGGGTGTGAGTATCTAAGTATTGGTTTCCTGCTTAACAATAGCTGGACCTCAGCCTCACTCTTCAGAACAACCTTCAACGGTCTTGGTTGGCGTTGTTCATCTTTTGAGTCTGTTATACGGCCCATTCGGAATGCCTTTAGAACTTGGACTTTCTCCTCACCCTTTAGGAGAAATTTCAGATATTCTTTAAATAACTTCCTGTCCTCTTCTAATCTTGATTTCGGGGTATCGGAAGTACCTTCTGTCATGCCTTTTATGACTATGCAGTTTATACGAGTGGTACTCACCTTCCGACTGTCATCCCCTTCTGCTTCTCTAGGGTTTGTTAGGACATATTCGCTTCGAGGTTCAGCGCTCCTGTTCGTTTTGGCCTTCGAAGGTGCCCTTTTGTTTGGCTCGTGCTCAATCTCGGCCAACTTATATTAGCACTTGGGCTTGGTCGGCCTTTTTTGGGAGCCCGAGAGCGCTTCTTCGTTCTCTTGGAAGTCAGTGGGTTGACCGTTTCCCCTGTCCATGAAAGACTACCAACTCCATCAAGCACCCTGGCTGCCGGATCATTTTTGTGCTTAGACACTTCGACACTTTCCCGAAATTGATTGGCTTTCAATCTATTGTCCACCCAGATTTTAGTTCTTCCTAGATACTATTAATTTTTCAAACTGGTCTCAGTTGGTCTGCTCCCCAACGAGAGATAATAATATTGAAGACCCAATTTTCACGAACGATCTAGCTTCCTTTTCGTTGATTATAAACAGAAACTCCTCCAGAATCCTTTTACCTGGCAGATGAAGTTTTCTCCAGTAAAATTTAGTTTCATGTTTTTTGGTCCCGCCAAGCTTCCTAGACCCCTCATGTTTCAAAACAGTCTATTCTTAGAACGATATACGACCTACGGTATAGGATTTACATCTGACTTACACGAATAAGCTAGCATTATCGCCTCATGTGGATCGAATTTCTGCAAAGGCTGCAAAGATATGTGCTTCCATATCGCATAATATCTTCCTTCTGGAAATAAATCATAAGATTTATTGCACGTTTTTTCTCCGATTGTACCATTTTCGGTCTTATGAACGCGTCTGACCGCAGTAATATTAGAAAGGTTCCGGGAGTTTTCACTCGTAAACTATTTCTAGTTTTGGATCCAATATTTCTTATAAAGATAGATGTCAGTTAGCGAACATTGAAATTTCTGTGGGTAAGAAGACTCGAAGCCGATACATGCTTCCTTTTTCACGTTAACACATGACCAAATCTCCCACAAATTAACACTCTTAATTCGGTAAAACGACCTTACGCCACTCGTAATTCCTCCATGATAATTTCACCACCCTTAACTGCACATCTAACCGTTCTCGTTATTAACCTCCACGAATGCTTTCAGCTGGAATAATCTTTCACTCGAAATTACGTTTTCGTCCACATTACGGATTTTTAAAGGCACAATGCGTAAGCATTTACATTTGAAAGCAATAAAGTCCTGAATGTCTGTTTCCTTCCCAAATATACCACTTCGATACTTTGAAAAGGGTCCTCCTGATATTTGTTGCTCTTTCCAAGATATTAACGTAGTTTCTACATATGTTTAAATGTTCCTTTGCAGAGTCAAGCATAATTTCCAGATGATACCCAGTCTTTTCCTTTTTGCAACCATGACGGTGGTATTCAAGGTCTCTGCTGATGATCGTCGAGGGTTCTTACGTTTTAGCCAACTTGGCAGTGGATTCTGCAGTCGTCTTGGTAGCATCTCGGTGATGTTCTCATGACTTCTACTGTCCCTTCCTAGTTTTAACCCCGCACTTCCCGATGATCCCCTCTTGTCTCACGCCCATAATGCAATATGATTTTTTCGATGACAAGAAGCGCTCCAATCCCTTAACACCACGATCCCATGTCATACCATATCAATCTAACTACCTATGTAAGCATTTTTTTCCTATATTTTTTGCGGAAATTGGTGGCTCGTTGACCTCTGCCGCCGATTTGCGTTCTAGGCGTTTTTTACTGCATCCTTCTCTGTTCACCATATTTACCTTGCATTATTGACAATTATTTTAAAAAAGGGTCCGGTGTGAATTGGATCTAGCTTAATATGTACAGCATACTACTAATTCCTGATGTAATACAATTGCTTACGCGCAGCTGTGAGTATCAGCTTTGTACTTGCAAAAGAAGGGGCTTGATTTAGGTTTTTTCTGTCGTTCTGGGGTGTTGACGGCGCCGTTGATGTGCTTTACAAATAAACCTTATTATCGATTTTTATCACAACTGTAAGTTTGTACTGAGAGGGCACCTTGGGGTCTTAAATATACAATTTATTTATCTACATTTCAACTACCCCTATCCAAATTATTTTTGCAAATAACGTAAGAAATAACCCTGCCAATCGAAATACACTATAAAGCGTACTGCTTTATGCTGGGTCTGGTGTAAATGAGATGGCTCAACTTCGATTCATTGCTTTCGAACTGATGTCCGATGTTTTATGCGTAAAAGTTGAGGCTTCCTTATGAAGCCGCCTTGTGGTAGAATGATATGTTCCAATAGTTTTCTTGGCTAAGAGGCTTCCTTCGTTAATCAGTGGGGTTGACATCATTTTTCTTGGCCTTTAGGCTTTCTTTCCGCCAACAATTTCATGCAAATGACTGGCTAAATTACAAGAGTCCTTATTTATTTTTTCTAGTTCGTCATTGTTTTCATACACAAAGGGCTCGTTGTTTACCTTGTCTACATAAATCACTTGATGGAGGCCATTTTTCGAGTTCTCAGAAGAAAGCCGAACCACATAAAGGAATCCTGTATTTCTTATCTCTGACTCCCCCAAATCATAGAGGAGTAGGATTTCTCTCGTCAAGACCCCCTTAATAAAATTTGTGGTGTTTGTTTCTTCTATATACTAGTTTCATTCAAGCACTTTACATAAGCGGTAGTCGTGCATCTGCGAACAACTACAAACCCGTGAGTCTGACCTCCATATGCTGCAAAGTAATGGATAAGATTATCAAGAAGCAATTGATGATATATTTTGAAACTCACAATATTTTGTCGAATGCGCAATATAGCCCTCGTAGGGGTAGGTCATGTGTAACAAACTGACTTTATACGATGCAAAGCTGGACAAAGGCAATTAATGCAAAAAAATGTACATGTGGCCTACATTGATTTCCAGAAGGCCTTCGACCATGTTCCACACCAACGTCTCCTGCACTAGTTGAGACTGATGGGTATCGGAGGCAGACTTCTTAATAATGAGGTTTATTTGGTAAGCACATCTTCGGCGCCATCAAAAACCCCGGAAGGCAAGAATAAACCCGGCATGCATGATTATAGAGGCCAAAATCTTCCGTCGAATTATAATAAAATCTACTTTCAAATGCTCGGTAGCTTAACTTTAAATTTTTTCGTTATATTCCACCTAAAGGAGGACTAATTTCTATTTTATTTTTAATTCTGCCTGCGTACGATCAAATATCCCTCGACTACATTACGTATTCTATGCAATAGAGGTTAATGTTGGTTGAATTAAATTCTCTTAGTTTACATAAACAAGAATAATCTTATTTAATTGAAATTTTTTGCTGAATTCCGCCACAACTACATATTTATTTACGTTCCCTTGCCAAGAAGTAAATGTTTAACTGCTAAATACTTTAAGCAGTTGGGCGGGGGAATATATATAGCCGGGGCCTCACTAATCATTCTCGCCAAAAACCTAAACCAAGCCCCTTCTTTTGAAGTCACGATTGGGATTGTTATGGTCTTTTGCTAGGCCAGTAGTGTGCGTAATAAGGCTTGTTTGAAGTGAAAAAACCTGACTTCTAAGATACAATATTAACAAAACATGAAATAAAATAGCCATAAATTATACGTGTTACTGTTTTATAGTTAGAATATTTTGGGTCTTGAAAATCTGTCATGTCCTTTAACTGAGGTGGATTTAGCCACGGTCAGGTTGAAGGTGAAAAAATCAGATGAGCGCCTCGCATCTTCCAGTTGTATGGATTTGCTCGATACGGAGATTACAATCTTCGTCCATCGGCAGGATTTTGATAAAAAGATGCGACTTTGCAGATATCGGAGGTGGGTTGAGAAAGCTGGAAGCTGACTGGGAAGCACCATCGTCATTCAAGTGCGACGGCAGAAGACACTTGGCCTTTCGTTTGTCCTCAATCCAGTCTAAGTGAGATAGCAATTTTGCTAAAACATACTGAACACTTATGCTACTGATACATTATAAGAGGACGTCACGTCACGTCAAGTCAAGTCAATTTATTCAAGGAAATATAGGCAAACGCCTTTGAACTCCCTATCGGTACACAGTAGTTAAGAAATGCGTCGACAATGTCGAACATTTCAAAGAAGGACGTTTACGTAATTGTAGGTGACTACTCACTTGTTCCAAGTAATATAATCAGATGGTGTGATGTCAGTTAGCACGAGCCAGCAGGTGTAACTGAGCAAAAAGAGCAGGCAGTGAAAAAAAACTCCTAAGCCATGGCTCAAAATTCACGAAATGGAATGTAGTTTGTGGTTTTTTAGGAAAAAACTGTCGCTCGTGGGAGAAAGTGTTTGACGAATGTGCCAGGATGCAGCTGTTAATTTTGGCGCAGGTCAGGGAGTCCACCCCGAATTATATCTTGCGCGTAAGTGCATACGGGGACGAGACTGCAGAGTCACGATAACATCCCGAAAAATCGGAGCTGCGACCACGATACGCCTTTGTCGAATTCCGGGGCCATCATCAATGCGATGAAAACAGGAGAAGCCCCTACGATCGCAACTATCCGTTAATGGTCGACATAAGCCAGCTGCCTGCACATGGAGGAATTTAGTGAAAGCAATAATTTCACAATTAAATATTACTCAAACGAAGCAAGTAATACTATAGGAAATATTATATTTCCTCCGTCCGTTGTAGGCCTGCAGCGGTCAACCGGTGTTAGAGTGAGCATTACTACAGCAGTCTAGTTTTTTTAAAGATTTCTACGGAAGCGGACATAACAACATCCAGGGGCAGAGCATTCCAAGCTTCGACCACTCTATTACATAAGAAGAACTTTGGTGTGTGTAGTCTACCCCTGTTACGCGTAGTTTGAATGGATGTCCCCTTAATATTGTGGTTGTAACTAACTCGAACAACTCGCCAGGCAGTAAACAGCAGTTCTGACCGCGCATCATACGAAATGTTTGTATCAGATCACCGCATAGCTGCCTGTAACTTAAACGAAAGAGGTTGAGGTTGGCTAAACGTGTTTCATAGGGTAATTATCCCTGTCCATTCACAAGCTTTTTTAATTTTAATTTTATTTTTATTTTTAAGGACTTGAAAATGAGGCAAGGCAACATTTTGCCTAGGTTCTGCTCTGCGGACGTTTGAAGACGACCGTTTGGAGGACTCGTAGTGGTGGCCAGTCCCCCTGGAATGTGTGAAAACTTTTCTGGCATATTATATCCCTTTTGGTCCAAATTCAGTGTTGAAGAACTGGCTGACAAGGTGTCCCGTTTTATTAAGAGTATATGCGTCATGTCATTTGAGAAGGACTGTTCAACTTTACTGTAAATTTTACGAATATCATAAGGTAGGGCATATCATATGATCGCAAATCTTATGGTTATGTATCGTATGTTCGTTTTTTCTAGTTGAACGGGAACCGTTTTGGTTTTTTAACATAGTTTTGCTAAGGATGTTATGGTTATGCATTACTTTAAATGGGAAATTTAAACCACTTTGGAGTCGCCTTTGCCAAAGGTGTTTAAGACCATATCTATTGTACATTATTGCATAGGAGTCTCAGAGGTCATCGCGTTTAGACGGCAATCTGATAAACAATCTCTGGATTTTTTCTAGTTTCTGTCTATCATCTGATGACATGGTACCAAAAGAATATTGAGCAGCAGTCTAGAATAGGTAAAACATACATTTTATAAAGTTTAGTCTTAAGTCTAATCGCTGTGAAATTTTACTTTTGAAGCCACAAAATCGATTGGATTTTGATGCGATTTGTTAAACATGCGGGGATAAGTCTAGCGTATTAGAATAGCTAAGACCTAAATCTTTTAAATATGTTGGCTCTTTTATGTCTTGACAACTATACATTGTGGGGGGAAGTTTAAGTGGTCCAAAAATCATGAGATGACATTTTGTTGGTGAGAACGGCATTTGACATTGAACACTCCAGTCATTTAGTTTTTGAAGTTCTAATTCAAGAGTCCATGCACATTGCTTATCGAATGTTTTTTACAGGCACATGCGAGTTTGAAGTCATCTGCATATAAAACTGTTTTAGCAGAAGTTGATATCGTGGATAATTCATGGATGCAAATAAGAAATAGGAGGGGACCTAGGATAGTGCCTTGTAAAACCCCACTGCTTATATGAGTTGGTTCAGATACTGCGTTTCCAATTTGTACTACTTGGTATCGGTTTTGAAGATATGATTTTAAAAATTAAATAAGAGGAGGCCTTATCCCGTGGATTGAGAATTTCCTCACTGGTCGTTCCCAAACGGTGTGTGTAGGGTGACAACAATCAAGGCCGACAGTCATCGAGAGCAGAGTCCCTCAAGTTTCAGTACTCGGACCCACCCTCTTTCTCTTGTTCGTTAATGATTGTGTACAGGAATCGGACTACGAGTGTGCCATATTTGCAGATGATATAAAAATATGGAGGGTCATCAAGTGTGCTGCCGATGAGGATAACTCCCAGCAATTTCTTTTTCAATTAAACGATTGGTCGCATAGATGACTGTCACCCTTCAATTCGAACAAATGCAAGCTGCTGCACCTGGGAAATCGAAATCTGGTCCTTGATGTGCGACCCTACCATATGAACGTTATCCTACCCCAAGAAGCAGAAACACAGAAGGATCTCGGCATCTGGATGACAGACAACCTCAAACATTCTGCACAATGTTGTTAGGCCGCTAAAACTGCAACATCAATGTTGAACACCATCAAGCAGGCATTCATGGTTTTTGATGAAGACTGGTTCCCGAAAATATTCGGTTCCTTCATAAGGCCACATCTTGAATACGCGATTCAAGCCTGGAGACCGTGGATGCGGCAGGATTATAGCGTACTTGAAAGGGTGCAGCGGTGGGCCACAAAATTAGTAAGAGGTCAACGTTCGCTACCATATGAGATCAGTCTAAATAACCTTAATCTCTATCTTCTGAGTTATAGGCAGTTACGCGGCGATTTGATACGAACCTTTTGTATCGTGCATAGCTTGTACTACGCTCTCATGTGCGACGAATTTTTCCAGCTCGCCACTACAACAAATCTCCGGGTACATCCCTTCAAACTGTTTGTGCCCCAAGGACGATTGGATGTGAGGAAGTATTTTTTCTCTAATCGGGTGGTGGACCCGTGGAATAACCTTCCCGAGGCGATTTTTATGACCCAATCTGTGGAGACATTCAAACATCGATTTGATATACACATGCCATGGCAAAACATGAACTGTGACAAAGTAACATCGAAACACCACTGCACCATGTGACGGTCTATATTTCCCTGACTGAAAACTTGTTAACATCGTTTATAATTCTTGAGATTTTGATGTGACAAATAGGGAGTTTAAAGGTGAAAGCCTATTCTTCCTTCAAATATACTGACTGACTTATCATCTTTTTCTAAATACAATTTTATTCTCTAAAAAGAACTGCCTCGTTCTTATTCTCTTCTCATTGTGGGAAAAAGGATTTCTTGGTTGCATGCAGAATCCACCTTACTAATCTTATGATGATTATGCGAAACTTTGTGAATTTGTGAATTAGTTTCAGCGACAATGATATCTTAGACCTGATTTTTTCAAACGACACTGCTCTACACTCAATTGCTTTCAAACAGGACTGGGCGCAACGACAACTCTGACGACAGCGGGCATAATTGTCGCGCAATTATCAACCCCGCATCTGAAGCGGACAAGAACGCCGTGATAATTAATGAGCCATCACCGCACCAATTAAGACCTCAAGTGGTGGCTAAAGGAACTGACAATTATAGTACGCATGCGGTTGACCACTACGGACTTTCAATACCGTGTTATCTGTGCATGTATCACTCTATCCGCGCATGTTTCGGACTGTTCTTCGATAACCTATGATTAGGGGTTCCCGAGGGAATCCAAAACGTCAGGAAAATAAAGTACTTGTTCCAGTGATAGCATATTCTTCTTTTGAATTCAGCCTTGTCAGACTCATCGAGTACAAATGTTTTATTTTCATGAAGCAATGGGGGTATTTCAAGTCTTCGTTTTGCGGAGGACCTAGGACGAAACAGTTGTGCAACCGATTTCGCAGAGTTTGACTCGCTCAGGGCGCAAGATTCCCTGTGCTAATCACGCGCAAGACGAATCTTGGACGCTAATTCGAAAATCTCGGCGACCCTTAGATTCACAGACAGAGAACTACTAGATCGATCTTTCAGCTGCTTTCTCAATTTCTTTAGTTGGGGCAAAAGAAAATGAAGAACGGTCGATTCTGGTGCGTAGGGTTTCGCAATTTTAGTTAGTTCGAATTCCAGCATTTTATTAGAAACGACTGACATGTGTTCAGCAAGATATGCAGCTTCGTTAGTGGAGGAGAGACTCTGCCAGTCTAATGAGCCATGAAAATTTTTGATTAAGCTTATGTCTGCGTGGTTATAGGCGCCAAAGATGTGCTTTACAAATAAACCTTATTATTATTATTATTATTATTATTATTATAGGTACGACCAGCACTAGCCTTTTCCGTATAAAAAACAGAAGACAACCGTTAATTAATATGTGATCACTTTGGAAGATGTC
Source organism: Ligula intestinalis (assembly GCA_036362985.1). Lineage (NCBI taxonomy): Eukaryota > Metazoa > Platyhelminthes > Cestoda > Diphyllobothriidea > Diphyllobothriidae > Ligula > Ligula intestinalis. Next base: position 11,882,124 of record JAYGXS010000005.1, on the reverse strand, counting down.
CTGCTTAAAGTCAACGAAGAGGGGAGCAATACCGCTTGTAAAAAGCAGATCTAGGTAATAATTCTGCCTTGCTGGGGAACGAACCAGTTGAGCTCAGTTAGAAAAATTAATGGTATCTAGGAAAGGCTGAAATCTAGGTGGACAACAGTTAAAAAGCCAGTCGATTTCAGGAAAATTAAAATCTCCAGCGATGCTTCAAACTTCAAAAGTGGATTCTGAAATAAATTTGAATATCCCACACAGATACGCAACGCCGAAGACACAATGACGTTCCAAAATAATCTCGATGTGATCCAGGAGTGGTCATTAGAAATCAAGATACCGGTAAATGCAACCAAATCAAACTTGTTTGTAATTGGGAGAGACAAGGTCCACCCGCTCTATACAATGGGAAACATGTCACTGGCCGCTGTTAGGAGTACTCAAGACTTGAGCGTTATCATTCAGGATGACCTCAAGACGGGAGAGCAATCAACTTTGGCGAGACGCAAGGGGCTAGCGCTACTTTAGATGTTCAAAAGAGCATTCACGTCCTGGTCCATGCAGATATACCGCAAGCTTATGGTAACGTTTATTCGACCGATCATGGAGTATGGATCGTCCGCTTGGTTTCCGTGTACGAAGAGCGAAATGACTGACATCGAATATGTTCAACGACTGGGGTCAAGAATTGTGCCTGAAGTGAGAAGGCTGACCTATCTAGAGCGCTGTTAAGCACTGAACCTGTTAACCCTCGAATTTCAATGCTCCAGAGGCGACCAAATAATGCTGTACAAAATGATTGTCTGCGATGACATACCGGAGGTCGCAGAGTACCTCAAACTAGCCATTGACATGTCCACGCGAGGACACTGCTTCAAACTGGTGCTACAACGAACAGATGGCCTCCCGCACGTCTACCGACTCTCAAGGCGTGCTGTGAATGCATGGGAAAATCTCCCCCCGACGTTGTTGCTGCCGACACAATTGCCGCATTCAAGAAGAAATACGATGCCCTATTTGAAACGTGATCAGTACCATTCACGGGACTGCCTTTCCTTTAGCGGGGGGATTGGTCTAACCTGAAAACTCCCACATGTCCAGTGACTGCAAAGAAGGGGTGCTCATGGATCCGTTCCCTACTCTCGCCTGAGGAAACATGAAACATGATCGATGTTTATGCGTGTTGATTTGTATGCTTTTTCTGCCTTTTCCTGCGTTCTGTTCGTTCCTGATAGTTTCCTGAATAGTAGTATAGTGATTTAAAACTCTCAACTTATTCAGCTGGTTTAAGTTTTATAGCATTGCTTTTAAAAACTGCAAGCTAACCATCACCGAGTTTTACTAGCCCCGAGTAATACATCTTGAAATGCTGTTCTGCTGTTTGCCATTTAAATTCCGTCTTTTATGTGTGAGAAGTCCCCCGCAAAGCGTGAATATAGTTGTCAAAGTCTACAGATTTTTTTGCATTCGAATTATGGACTGAAAGCATATTTAGTGACTTTGATCCCTGAGTAACTGAACTATAAACAAACTGTAATTTATCTTAATTAAAAGTTTGGCGCCATCTACACATTTGTGTCCGTTTGCGATGCACAGGCTGGAGGCTGTAAGGGTCCATCCTTAAGTAGACATTGTTTATGCCAGCATTTATTTTTATAGCCTACCAGACCTCTAGTTATATTTTGTGTAACATTATATTGGATCCGCTCGTCTTTTTTCCCGCACCTTATGTCCGGCGTGTTTTTGTCTCTTATTTGAACTGTCAAAGGAGTTAGTTGCGCTTGACTACAATGACAGTCTAGTGTTTGGTATGGGTGACTTCCATGGAATTTTTGAAATTTTAGGGGTGACGTTGTCCCGAGTTACATCTTTATGCAGTTCTCATAGGCTTTCCATACGTTTTTTGGCTACGCCTCTTTGACTCTTTGCGAACGTCAATCTTCATGCCTGTAAATATTCGAAGCTTTGGTCGTGTTTGAGTAGAACGAAGTAATAAATTTGTCGATCAATCTCTGTGTTGCTGGTTACACTTTTTGTAAACAAGGTTATACGCAACAAATTAAGCGGATTGTCGGTGTGTAACCTCTCTACTGCAATGCATGTCAGTACTCCAAAGTCCGTCCGATGCCGTTCAGGAAAACCATATAGGCAGTTGCTGACATGACTGCTCATGGGAAATGTTAGCCAGGAGTAGGGCCTGCGTAGAGTTACTCTACTGGTCTAGCCTTCTAAGTTCAATGAAGTCAAAGGTCATGGCAATGACATTCTAGTCATTGTCTTATGCTCCGGAATATTTTAATATTTTCTAGACCCCGCAAACAACGTCTTTTTGTGCTTTTATCGTAGTCCTTTTGCTTGCCTCTGATTTCCAACTATGATTCTAAGCATGTCTAAGTCGTAATTCATTATGCTCTTACGCAAAACCAATGGCAAACCGAACATTTATTAAAATACAGTTCTTGAAATCACAGAGTATATATTTTATATCTTTACTCCTTAGGTGGAACCATCAAAAGAACCTCTGATGGATTTGACCTCCGAATTTGACGTGGAAATATGTTCCCAACGATTTTATAGTTTTTCTGAACTTCAAACGAAGGTGGATCAGTTTTGTACAGTAAGTGCCATTACCAGCGTATTCATTATCCTCCTCTTAAAGAAATTTGGAGTGCGTTTCATTATCAAGCGCAGCTCAAAGGTGGACTCTTCTCACCCTCTGCGTGACAGCCTCATTTACAAATCTATTCGTTATGAGTGTGACTGCCAACGAACAAATGGTTGCCCCTGTTTTTTCACTATCGGCATGCGCAAGCTAGTAATGCGAGTGATCCGACGTTGGATGCAACACAATCATCTTGGAAAGCCGTTTGTTGGATCTCGAATGCATTCTATTGAGCCACGCGATGGAGACTCCTCGTCACGAGCTCTCTTCGTTTCCATGTTTGCCACTCCATCAGACACGTTTGCCGACTTCTACGCCAAACTGACAGAGTTTGGACAGGTAGGCAAGGCCCTGTGCCGGTGAATGGCTAATCGATGTTTAGGCGACTGGTTCACGCTTTGTTAAGTGCCGCTCAAAACAGTTTGATCCCGACGATCCACGCAGGGACACCCTCGTCTACAAGAGGGTTACCTTTACGTGCTTTCGATACGGTGCCTGCCGCTGGCAATCCAAGTCTAAGTAAGTTCTGCGCACATGCTCTATTTTCCTCCATTTAAACTCTTATCTATATATCTTCATTGCCGTCATAGGACCGTAAAAGTGGGTTGCCCAGTGCGCATTGAAGTCAATAGTTCACAAGGCTGCCTGAAAGTATCCTCCTTCGAGTTGAATCACAATCACATTCAAATGTTGGAGGCCGGCGGTCTCTCTGCCGATTGCGCCAGCGTGACTACTATAAAACCAGATCCTACCATCCCGCCTCCACTTCCACCACCGGAAAATGGAAGAAAGAGTTTGGATGAAAAGCCGGGGACGCCAGATCAAACTACGGATAACCTCTCCACCAGTCTAATTATGACGCCAACGGAGGAAAAGTTACACCGGCTTCTAAATACAAGCTCTGGTGAGGAATTTGAGAGGAGACTGAAACAGATTGAGGCATTATGCGATACCTGGAGTTAGAATGCCTATCAGGTCCCTGCCCACCCCATTCAAATCTTATTGATCCACCATCAACACTATTGTATGCCTGTGTACTACTACAGCGAACCACCTCTCACCCTTTGATATTTTCCTCTACTTTTCAAGACTGTTTGCAGTCTAAAAGTTTATTAGGACTGGCAGGAGATGCAAGCGAAGATGGAGTCTTGAGTTTTGGGCTGATAAGCGTCCGTTCACTTGCTCATTTCCCTGTCCTTTGTTGTTCTGATGTAAAAAATAATACCCTCTGTCGCATTTTTATCGTCCAAACTTTTTCAGTCTCTTCTATTATTTTCACTCCTGGCTAACCGCAGCTGTTGTGAATTGCGTGGACACCGGTCTTCCCAAGGCGTGTTAGCATATGGAGCCCTATATCATGACGCCAATCTCTAAAAGCCTACAGGAAGTCATCAGGGTGACATAAAAAGCCGTCCACAAAGCATCCGTTTCTATGGATGTGAAAACGTAGTCCTGCGTTGTCTGCTACGAGTTCCGGCGCAACAGAGCTTTTTGCATTGCCTGTTTTTGGCCCAGAATTAGGTTATATTCGCACTTACCGAAATCGGGTTTGTAGTGTAGCCTCTGTTCAGTCCGTATATGCTCCTCCTTTATCCCTGGTCCCTACCGAACCCTACAGTAGTCATGGTGTTGTAAATACCCATGCTCACTTCACAGCGTTGTTAAAAACTCTTAGTAGGGATTTTTGAGCGCAATATTGGAGGTCGTGCTCGTTTTTAATTCTTGCCTCCTTTTTATGAGGATTGAGGTACGTAATTACCGTAATATTGGACTTGTTTGTTAATCAGACAGTCCGTTGCTTCATAATTCCGAAGGTAATGAAGTATATGGAGACCAATTTGATCGCTATTAAATTTGGTAATGTTTTAGCATAGTTTTAACCATCCGCACTGGCCCCATGGGGGGATTTTACGATTTGTACGTTATCTAGTCCACACGCTTACTCCACCATGTCGGATGTAGAGATCATCAATCACGTCCCTCAGGCTTTGAACCTAAGCTTGATTTGAATAGTGATCAGCCGCCGTATGTACTATTCAAACATATCGTTCGATTGCCTTGCTATCTGGGGTCATACAGGTGCTGTTTATTTTGGGGCACTCCCGGTAGAATTGAACGTAATCATCTACCGGTTCCGGTGAACATGATCGGGTCATAATGGTCTTCATACAGGGGGTATCTGAGCTTTCGGACGAGTTTTCTGCGCGCTGCGTGTATATCTCTATTGAGAGATCCCGACTGGCACACAAACATCGAAAGTGAGTGTTAAATGAGCTTAGCGTGTTCAAGTCCAACTTGGGCGGTGATAACTTCCGCATAGTTCCACTAACGAGGTCACGAACCACAGCAGACGCGTCTACGAATCGCATTCCCACCCGCCCTCCCGGCGGCCAAGGTCTGCTACACACATTTCCCTACGTTGGATCAACTCTCCCCTCCGCCTAATCCGTGTTTTTGATGACGGAACAGCCCCTCCCGGCCACGCTGCTCCGATTTCTCCTCGCCGCCGGAATTGAGGCCAATCCTGGACCTCTGGTACTGCTCGTTCTGCCGAGTCCGCCTGGGCCGCCGCGACTGGTCTGTACGTTGCGGCTCCTGCAATGGTTGGTGCCATCTCCGCTGCAGTGGCCTTGCCACGGCTGCCGATTAGTCGCCCGCCTTCACGTGTCCCAGCTGTCCCATGCCCCCACCGATCTCCATGCCTCCAGCCCATCCGGTCCTGAACCCAAATCCTCTGGTCTCCGACCTTGCCTCACCACGTGGTCTTAAGATCTTACAATTCAACGCCAACGGCCTCCTTGGGAAGCTTGACCAGCTCCTGGCCTTCATGCGCTCGCACAGCATAGCTGTGGCGGCTATCCAAGAGACAAAGTAGTTTGACTCCACTAAGGTCCCTTCCTGTGCCGATTACACGATTGTCCGTCGCGACCGCGGCCGCAACAAAGGTGGAGGTTTGGCCTTCCTGGTGGACAAATCCATTGCCCATCACCAGCTACCCCTGCTTGGAACCGATCCCACGGAAGTACTGGCGATTTCCATTGACATTGGCCCGGCGCCGCTAACCGTCGTGAACGTGTACATCCCTCTAACTTCCAGTTATCCTCCCGGTTTCACCGCCTCTATCGCTCTCTACTTACCTTCTGGAGACAGTTTGGTGCTAGTTGACTTCAACGCCCACCATGACCTGTGGTGCTCTAACTTGGCAGTCGACTCCCGAGGAGAAGCTCTGGCTGATGAAATAGAACACGCCCCCTTTGCCGTTCTCAACAAGAACAGCCAAACGCGGCTCCCGACTAACGGTGCCTCCAGCTCGCCCGATGTTTATCTCGCCAGTCTCAGTCTGGTAGCCTCCACCATGTTGTAGAACACGAAAATGAGCCTGGTTAGTGACCACCTTCCCTTTTTGATCGAATTGGCCACCGCCACCGAGCGTATCAAGGCCCCAAACCGGCACTTCATTAATTTAAAGAAAGCCAATTAGGCAGCGTTCACGACCGAATGCGAAGCCGATATCGATAGCCTACCGCCTCCCACCTGTGTCCACATGGCGGAGTGAGCCCTTCCTCGACTACTCATGGCAGCAGCAAGTCACCACATCCCTAACGGCCGCATTCCCCTTCTCAGTCCTTACTTTCCGCCCGAAGCCTCCCGCCTAGAACAAGAGAGAGACGAAATATGAGCGCGTGATGCCAGTGACCCGCGCGTTGGTGAACTGAATGGCTTAATCACTAAGACTATCAACGATGGCAAACGCCAACGCTGGCATGAACTAGTTTCAGATTGTAATTTCAGCGGCAACTCAGCTGCCACTTGGAAGCTTTTACGCAACCTGACCAAACCCCGGGCTGATACATCAAACCAGTCTATTAGCTTTGGGGACGGCAAGTTCATTTCCAACAACGGTAAGATCGTCGCAAAGATGAACAAGCTGTTCTCGCCCCGCTCGGCGCCCAGTCCCAAAAACCAGCGCCCCCTTCTTCGTCTCCTCCATAAAGCCCCGCCCCCAGACATTTCCTTTTCGGCTGATGCCATCCTCACCTCCGTCAAGAAAATGAGAGCTTCTAAAGCCTTAGGACCAGATGGTCTGGCGCCTATCCATGTGCGCCACATCGGCCCGAAGATGGCTGCCTACCTTGCCGCCCTCTTCAACCTTTCACTGGGAATTTCAATCATCCCCGATTGCTGGCGCCAGTCGATCATTATCCCCCCGGTCAAAGCGCGCAAGGACCACTGCCTAGCGACCTCTTATCGTCCAATTGCCCTCCTCAGTCCATTGGCAAAGATCCTGGAACGGCTCGTCCACCCAATTCTGACGTCCGTGGCGGAACTATCTTGCCACCAACATGGTTTCCGATCGGGTCGTGGGACTGCAACGGCGCTTTTCGAGCTCAGCGACGCTATCCTCGAGGGCTTCAATCAACAGAAGCCCGCTTCGCGGACCGTGGTAGTCTCAATTGACCTGTCACGAGCCTTGGACTGCGTCCGCCACGATCAGCTCCTGCAAGACTGGGTCTCGCTGAACGTCCCGACTGGCCTGGTCCGATGGTTGGCGGCTTGCATCCGTGGCCGTCACGATCGTGTCCTCTTCCGGGGCGCTCTCTCTAAGCCCCGTAAGCAGACCTGTAGCGTCCCTCAAGGCTCTGTGCTCAGCCCGACGCTCTTTAACATCTACATGCGAGAGCTCCCACTCCCCCGGGCACCTGTGCAAGTGGTATCCTATGCGGACGATGTTACGTTCTTCTGCCGGCACCATGACATCGATCAGGCTGCACAGCTCCTCACGGAGTTCATGCCTGTTGTCGAAAACTTCCTCACCCAGCGCGGAATGACGATCTCAGCAGTCAAGTCGTCCGTAACTGTTTTCACGCTTAATCCGAAGGAGTTGCATCGTCACCCGGTCATTACCGTCAATGGTGCGTCCTTACCGCTCGTCCGCAAGCCCAAACTCCTTGGTGCGCGTTTTGATCCGCTTTTCACGTTCGCAGACCGTGCCAGGGAGACCGCAAGTAAAGTAAGCCGCTGCACCAAGGTCCTCAAGACTCTAGCAGGCACATCCTGGGGCTGCGCGAGAGAGACTTTGTCGACTGCTTTCAAGGCGCTGGCCAAGCCGCACCTCACTTATGCGGCATCAATCTGGTCTCCTACGATGAGCTCTTCCAGCCTGAACTGCCTCCAGTCAGCACAGAACGCTCTGTTAGAAAGTGTTCTTCTTTCATTCGAGAGAGAAGTAAGTTTTATTTTGAAGATAACACACGATTTCCAGCAAAAATGCCTGCATTAACTGGGACCACGGGAAAAATTAACAAAATAATCACCAAATGTGGAGGTTTACATCAAAAATACATCTGTTATGGAGGCAGGTCTAAGCTCAGCTTCTGGATCTCCATTTTTTTACACACGAGGTATTTAATGGTAACAAATATTGGTTGATTGTAGCGATTCATGTCGAATCATTACGTCATCATGGATACGTCGAATATGACTGGAAAAACGACCAGCGCTAACAAATAAATGCACATGCTAGAAGTCATATTTATTTCTTTAAAACTGCGTGAAGCCGCTTGATCCCCTGTCGCGGTAACCTATAGGCTATCAATCGGCCATTTTACTGTGGTCAAGACTGGAGGGAAACGATTCCATCGACCGGAAAGTTACCTAATTGCTATTTTTTCTCCCTAGCGCTAACTATCAGCTGAAACGAACTCCGCGCTTGGAATGTTGAGCGAACAGTCGCCGTCCCCTATCTGGGCCGTCGCGTGTCTCTAACGCATTGCAATCCAGTTTACTACCTAGTTTCTCTCAAGGGTTCTGGCAAAGCATTTGCTTAACGTAACCAGCCGTGATTCACATGGCATATTGTAGAATTTTCATCTAATGCAGAGTTAAGTTTTGGCAAACTTTTTGGTCTCTATAATCTATACTTAGTAATGGGCATATTGGAGTCTGAAGAATTTGGTCTTCAGGTGATATTCCCGGGGGCTGAATAGAAGTATTAACACAAAAATCGAGGGAGACTAGAATGACCATTTCTTGTTCAATAGCCGTCATCAGTCACTTTAACCGAGTCCCAGGTATTGCGGCACACGAGGCTTGACCCACGAGCTTTTGATAAGAAGTTCAGCGCTATAACGATTCAGTTATGGGTTCGTTGTCTTATCGGCTTTGATCGAGACTAGCAACCTTGGTAGCGGGGTGGTCACAGATCGTCCTCTTTTGTCCTGGAGCTCACACTTCAGGCTCGCCAGCAGCTGCACAGCGGATAGTATATTATAGGTAAAATAGCATTAACGAAAAAGACAAGGGGTACTGCAATGATTATTTCTGGCTTATACGCCGTCATCAGCTAGCTATACCCAAATAAAGCAGTGTACTGCCCGAGGATCTAAGCCGTATCGATGATTATAACATATGATGGATCGAGGCCAAGTGAAGATTGTGGCATAAGCTGCATCAGCACGAGCCTCAACAGACGTTGTTCCTCCCTGCCGACAGTTAGACCAGTGGTTTCGATGATGTCCACCGTATGCTGCAACCAGGGTGGAGCAGGGACAGTGACTTGCGTATCGATTAGTTTTTGGTGATAGTCGACTTGCGCTGCATCTACTACACACGTTGTTCCATCACTCGTCTGCGTCCGCTGTCAATAAAGAGTCAAGAATATCGACGGCGGAGTCGGGCGCAGGTAGCTGGCGCGGCCAAAGCCACCACGGTATTCGTTATGGGAACGCAGGCGTAATAATGCCTTCTATATCCTGATCTGGCTCCCGTGTTGGTCCAACGCATTCACCACGCAGCTCGTTTAGGGGGTACTCCTCTCTAGCAATCCAAACTACACAAATAATCACTTCATTGGTGAAGAAGAGATAAACCGGCTACCATTACTTGGTTAAATCCGTAATTTGAAGTGCTCATCTGTGTGCGGGGACTGTGCTGTGCACATCTTTATGGAGTTGAATCTAAGAAGGGATTGTGTGGAAAGGGTTCCCCGTACCAAGATATGACCCACACCTTGATCAGCTGATCGCAACAACGTGACAGCCTAGGATAAAGCCTGCCGTACCGTGCCTTACAGATAAGCGTCGCACCTCGGCTGAGGGTTACAGCATATAGTCAGTATATTGAGTGCTTGTTAAACTAGGGCCTATAATCCATCGATACCTATCGATTCCCGTTCACAGCGGGACGCCACGCCTCGTGCGAATAAACTGAAAACTCGGAGAGGGGCCTCACTACAGTAGTCGCCGGTTATTAAGCCCATCTCGGACCCAGACCAAATTGGGCTTAATAAGCGGCGGATGCAGTAACCGGAGAGTCCCAGTTCTGGATTAGCAAACGCAGGATAAGCACTTTACATTACATGCGTACTGTATTCTGTGTAGAGCTTGGTTACGAACAAGAAAAGGATGCTGGTTGTCTGTATTTTACGTAATAACAAAAACAAAAAAAGATTTGCGACACGTTTAAAGAAAGTGGTCTAGTGTCAGTTGTTTTGGAGGAAACTTCACTCGCAAGTGCTCTTTGATTTCCTTCTCCAGGCACCAGAACTCGTCAACTTTTGTGAAATCTGATGTCTGTAGACCGCGTTGCAGAGTTTAGAGTGCAGCAGTGGGAACTGGCTCATCATCATCATCATCATCATCATCATCATCATCATCATCATCATCATCATCATCATCATC
>JAYGXS010000005.1:11842433-11868261 GCA_036362985.1 Ligula intestinalis | reverse complement strand
TGGACGCTCGGAAACACTTCTTTTCAAAAAGGGTGGTCGGAGCGTGGAATGCGCTTCCTCAGGACGTTGTTATGTCGGAATCGCTAGAGGGTTTTAAGCAAAAACTGGATCGATATAGTAGTACACGATGGATCGTAACAGACAATTTGCAATAATAATAACACTACTTCCAATTTGTCAGTAGTATTAGTTTTTATATCCATTCACGTTCGCTATTTATAACGCCCTCCCATGCATAGCCTCATGCGAAGGTCTTCGCGGTCTACCCTACTTGGCTATCTGCGTACCGTGATGACCCCGCTAGCGATCTTATCAGCCAGACCTCACGGCCTAAACATTCACCCTTGGTTCGACCTAAAGCGGACTGTCGACGATCTGGACGGATGCCTCTGTTTTTCCAGTTCCGTGACGGACTCTACAATCAGCAGGGAAGAATCAGGACGTGGCTTCCACACGGTGATGATCCTGGGAACCTTTGCAATGGCCCCCCAGTGGGAACCCTTTTTTTTCTCCTAAATCCCACGCATTACCCCCACAAGGGCGACGGTTTTTCTCCTAAAAATCCCTGAGGAGTTTTTTCACTGTCTGCTCCTATTTTCATCCTATGACACAGGACAGCTGGCCTCGCCAACAGTCTAAGCAACAAATTTTTTTGCTACCACTGCACATATGTACAAATAGGGCACTCAAAGGAATTTTTCCTACATACCCTCAATATACTGAAACTGATCAGAGTGATTCCGAGTGAGAACCTAGCCATTCCTATCGCAGCCTCTCAGCAGTTCGCATTTGGCGCCCATAGACGTGCTGGTTAGTCCTTTCAGTCGCTACAGCCACGACCAAATGCGCTCGTCTTGTCATTGGAGCAAAATGGATAAGGGAACAGAGAGACAGAGAGCAGACGTCAATAATTTCCATAATAATCCTCAAATTCACTAAAGTGGCCTCAGACCTTGATAAAATTACATTGCTTTGGGGCTCGCTCGTTGAATACCATCACATGCATGGACAAGCATACAAATTACAAGTCTTTCATCATTTCGTTTGTCGTGCGTTCTGCACAAACCTCATTAAAATTGTCAGCCGCATGCAGTTGTGCTTGCACACTTAACCCCAGTAAGTCCGAAAACGGCAATTCTCGCTCACTCATTCCTAAGCACTGGCATCAAACAAGTCAAGGCTCACAACAAAGAGTCTAAATCCAATTTTAACGCCTAAATTTCAGCCTTTGTTTAGACAACTTGACTTCATGTTCAAATCATACTTTCTTTTTCAACTACCAAAATAGTGAGATACAAGTTCTCTAGGCATAGCAGTTATTGCTTTGGCAATTTCCACTCAACTGAGCCCTGTTTCCGACGAGAAATGATTATAGTTCTTAGTCAAATAACCCTATGTTGAGCATTAGGTCGCATTGTCGGCTCGGCCACAGGGACCACAAAAAATGGCATTGCACGATACTATCTAAAATTCGGAGTTATTCAAAATTCACGCGGTAGACCGATGCTCCAATTCAAATCCCTGCTTAAAACACGGGGAATTTTATGTTTCAATAGCGCTTTCAGTTTCAGCTGTCCAGGTAACGAGGTGTCATTTCCCCAGCTCCCTACTGGTAAGTTACCACTCTGCTGCATACTACTCCCAACAGGAGACGATCTAACATCGCTGTCCAATGGTTGCGTATGGGGCAGTAACCTGTTAATCTCATCTGTCACTTTGTGGAGGACATCACAAGTGTACGAAAAACTCACTATAATTGAGACCTTATACCGATAAAGACAAATAAATGATAAATTTTCTTGTAGTCTCTCGCATTACGTGTGGTCCGCCTTGTCGTCAAGTCAGGTTAGTCTGCATGACTGCCTCGTGGCTTTGGGTGTTTCGGATTACAAAGGACAGAGCATGGGGACATGGATGCGAACACGGGTTTACTGACTTTATATGGGGTCATTGTATAAGTCCTTGGACATTAAAAGTGTATAGATATGCGCGAATTGTGTTCCTTGCGGATATTTTCTCCGGCAGTCTCAAAGTCGAATAACTGAAGTGCAGGCATATCGGGCATCAAAAGTGTCAAAGGAAAGCCTGCTTTTTGAGTATTCCTTTTCTGCTGCAAGCCTTTTGCCCATAAAGCTAAGAAGAATTATCTTCGTCGCGGTTAAACTCACAGTTACCAATGTTAGAGTCAAAAAAGATGTCAAATTCTTGTATATTACTTTTTCGAAACCTCACAGGCTGACTAGGATCCAGTCTGTGGCGTTAATTCCTGAAGAATAGTTGGCGTACTGATTACTTAAAACAATATTTGTGCTTGCCAATAGAGGAGAATATGCGAGTTCCAGGAAGCAGTTCAGAAGAAGAATATGCGATCACTGGAACAAGGGGGCATCAGTAGCTTATGTAGGCCCATTCATATACCCCTAGTCCCAGCATTTTGTCTTGTAAAAACGATGGGAAATTAGAACGCACAGTAGAATATGCTTTAATAAATGCTAAATGCATTTTTATTCTACTGTATTACGAAGTGTTGTTGATGTATGTCTGCACATTTTCCTAATCTGTATTATCGTTTAATTTATCTGAAATTTCCCGAAAAATTGAAACAGTGGTTAGGAGGTCGTCTACTTCAGCCTACATGAGGTCCAATTTACCGTTCTGGAGTCAGATTAGTATAGTCCGCAGCACCAAGCGCCGCGCATACATTCAATTTACATGCGGAATAACCTACTCCCAGCGGGCGCTGGAAGCGTCTTCGACTGCATTTTTTTCACTTTACACTTACTTCTAAAAATTTGCTTCGCTGCTTATCCTATTTCCACACTCCCTCAAGAATTATAACCACCATTTTTGCAGGACAAATGCTGGGACTAGGGTTTTACCTGTTGGCCTACATAAGCTACTTTTGCCAATTGCTCATTAGTCAAACTTATCCCTTGAGTTTAGACGCGATTTATTGCTTACACCTCACGCATCGCCGCCACACCAGTGAGTGGAATGTTTCGTGGCCTAGCTGACGCTACCAGCAGAATACATCTCCATATTTTGCGCTGAAATTCTCGTGTTGTAATTTGCGGTTAGGAGAGTTTATGTCTGAGGCTCTACTGCGGAACCATCGGCAAACGCTCTGTTGGCCGCAATAGATCCTAACCAAAGTCGAATGCGAGTGGCGATCAGCAAACTGATTTGAATGCTTCAGAGGCATGTGGAGTTTTTTTTAAATTATCTATTGCACTACCGCAGCCCGTTTCGCACTAGGCTGTTTGTCGAAGTAGGAAACACTACGGTGTTTTGCTGATTCCCGACGCCTGACGTAAAGGTCGCCGTAACGCACGCGTTCATGTTTGCTTCCTTCATCCCAGCCACCACGGGAGGAGGTCAAACGTGTTTCTACTTGTTTGGAGAATATTTTACTCTATGGTGTGGCATAAACAGGGAAAGGGGGCAGATTAGAGACTGGCGTTTCACTCTGGTTTCAACTTGTCTCATAAGGCCGTCGCACGCCGTCAAAATCATATATAAATCAATAAGATAAACTGGCACTCCTGTTTACCACCTACGAGCAGTGCGGAGCCAGAAAAACGATGAAAAATGTGCATTTGGCTTTAAAGAGCTCCAAATCGAGGGTGCAGGCCGTCGGAGTGGCTGTGGCCTTGGCGTAATGAGTCAGCGATCACAGGTTTCAACAGAGACGCTAACGCCCACTACACGTGCTACCCTCCTATACCGTAGTTCGTTGATGAAAGAAATCGAACGAAAGAAGATTAGTAAGAGATTAGGAGGGAGGTACGTACCAACGGTAGGGTTCGAACAGCTGGTGTTCGTGTCGCTGGCTTGTGGGGGCCAGGTTGAAGAAACAGTTGTGACTTGCAGGAGTCTGTGGCTGAAATGCGTGAGTCGGGTCAGTACCGCTTGGAAGGAGAAAAGGTAATATCCGTCCGCGTGGACCACTGGGTCTACGTGCTGGTAGGAGGAAATTTCTCGACTACGCGTGCATCGGCATATTGGCATGAGATTGGTCATCTCGACTACGTGTGAGGAAGGTGGTTTGGCTGCGTTGAAACTCGATGGCAAATCAGTATGCCGTGTTAATGTTTGTTGAAAGGAGGAGGAAGGGGTACCATTGGCAGTAGAAGAAGGATCTGAGTTTAGAAAGGAGGTCTGGGTATTGGCACTCATAGGGGAAACACTGCTCCGTGGTATGGGGAAGGAACCAGAGCCTTAGGTCCGTAGGCTGTGAGCGATTGGGCATCTCCCTCGGGCTTCACGACAGGGTGTCGGTAATGAAATTCTCCATTTCGCGGCCAAATGAGATGACACAGGAAAAATTTATTTGAAGGTGAGGGAGGCCTGACGATGATCGAGCTCGGCCACATCAGAATTTGAGTTGGGAGTTCATCTCACGATTAGGGTCACCAGTTTTCGGCGATTTGTTAAGGTTAAGAAGGTTCAAGGCTAAAAGCTGTGATCTTTCTTGCCTGATTTCTTAGAAGAGGAGAGAAGACGGTGGGAAAGCCAGCGTGTTAGGAACAATATATTGTGAACACAAGAGTTAGTAGAAAGTTGCCACTCGGTCTGGCATAATGTTCGACTGTGAAGTCCGTGTGAGAGCGTGGTGTCGTCCCAGCGGCCAGCGACGCTGCCTAGGTCCGTCCCGCTCGAGACGGAATCCCAATTCATTCGGCGGCAGCCACCTCCTTGAGATCTGGTGTGAGTCGGCCTGTGATTGGTTGCACCAAATGAGATTAAGCCGCAGTGTGGACGCAGCTCAGACCGTGTGTTTTAGTAGGTCGCTTAGGACACTGAATGGGAGACGAACGGGGTTCAAGCAGTCGAGGCGAATGTGGCCCTGGCGTGAGGAGTCAGCAATCACGGGTTTTAATAAACGCGCTAACGCCCACTACCTATATACGTACTAGAGCGTACCCAAAAACGCAAACTGTTGGTTGCACTGCCCTCTCCCACTAAGTAATTTTACTAGACACTCTTCCCGCTTTGGTTGCATTTTAAAAAACGGCAATAGCGATCACAGGCTCACAGTGATTTCGCGTACTTGAGGGTCTGTTTTTGGTAACGGTTAAACCTACAGTGAGTGCACAAACTCATGAAATATGTGCGAAAACGTAATAAAATTCATTTTGCGGGAAGTCAGCACACGCGGCGTGCGCCCAGACTATTAACACAGTAAAGTAAGAACCATAAGTAAAATAAAGTCAGAGTTTGATTGAGAAATTACTATCTACTAGCATAAAATATTTATGCTTGATGAAGAACAAAGGTCGAGCATCGGACCCAGTTGTTTATTATTCTGATCTTTCGAGCTCTTGCGGGAGTCCATCGTCAGAGATAAAAGCGTCCACGAAAAGCAAGTGACAGTTATAGGAGGTAGGAGCCAAGCAAAAGTCATAGGGAAGGGGGATAGGAAGAAGGAAGATACAGGGGGGGGGACAGTCCATCGTTAGGGATAAGAGCCTCCACGAAAACAAGCAACAGTTGTGAGGGATAGGAGCTAGTTGAACGTCATAAGGGCAGAGGGAGGAAAGAGCCTCCGAGGATATGGCACGCCCTACTATACATCAAGAATGTCTCACAAGCGACAGAGCGAATCGCTGTGGGACTGGTTGTTGGAATTGCACACCGTCCCAAGGCTACCGTGTGCAGCCAGGGGATGAAAATAAAAGACCCGCTGAACCCCACACAACAATCCGGGGTAGTGTATCGCATCCCATGCTCAAGCTGCCCTTGTAACTACACAGGGCAAAGTGGACGCATGCTGGGTTCGCGCATAAATGAACATAAGCGGGCTGTCAGGCTGGGTGACGAACTGTCGCAAGTGGCGGCCCACACCCATGAGACGCGCCACGACCTTAATGTCGCAGTAACAAGGATAATTGCTCACGCCGGGAGCCAGACCGAACGCAAGCTAATTGAAGCCTGGGCAACGGATGATAACTCAGTGAACAGATGTATTGAGTTGGCGTCCGTATTTACTACTCTCTGCTGGAACACCCGCACACCGGACACTGCTGATTAATGAACCCTCCCCCCTCTCCCTACCGCCCAACCTGCCCTCCCTCCCTCTGCCCGTATGACGTTTGACTAACTCCTACCCCTACCACAACTGTTGCTTGTTTTCGTGGAAGCTGTTATCCCTAACGGTGGACTCTCCCTCCCCCTTACTTCTTCCTACCTCTAACGGCCCCTTTCCTATGACGTTTGATAAGCTCCTACCCCTATAACTGTCACTTGCTTTTCGTGGACGCTTTTATCTGTGACGATGGACTGCCACAAGAGCCCGAAAGCTCAGAATAATAAACAACTTGATCCGGTGCTCGACCTTCCTTCTTCCTCAAGAATGCAAATGCCTGGAATTCGAACGTTCTCACTCATCAAAAATTACTTTTAACAAAAATCTGCGAACGCAGGGAATAGCAATATTAAAATTCACTGGTCCAATGTGAAAAATAAATATGTTGAAGGCATGATAATGGAAAAATGGGAAATTTATCCATAAAAAGTACAAATACAATATTTTTATAAATTCAATTGTTTCCAATAACATTAAACCTTGTACTAAACGTGTCAGAAATGGATGTGGTCAGCTTAACTACAGTTTTTTCCCAATGTGGATACTTCATAAAAAATTCCGTTTTTAATGCACGTAAAGATTCTTGCGTGCTTTGTATCAATTTCTGTTGACAATTGCCTAAAAATTTCTATGGAAAGCATATTTCGGCTGTTAAGCGGAATAAAAAATAGATTGAATGCCACACACGGATAGGCTGGTCGTTAACTAAAAAGTAAGATTACGGTTGTATTTGCTATCGAATTCATACAATCTTGTGTAGATTGAAAAAAATTTTCGTTTGTCACAATTTTTAAAATTATTTTGAGGGTTAGAGTGTGATGAACAGCAAACTGTTTTCGAAATTCTGCTGAACACTTTACGAAATTCACTTTTTTGCTTTGTTTGTCCGTAAATAGCGATTTCATTGAACCTACTTACTGAAAACTTAAAATAAGAAATATCTTAAAAGCATTTACCTAAATAATGAGTTCTTAAACATTTCTCCTTCGATAGCTGCCAATGACCCGGGTCATGAATTTAGAATCGCCCAAACATGTCAAGTCATTGCCGAGAAAAATGAATTCCCACAACAAAAGCCGAGAATGAATGCATCTTAGATAAATTAAAAAAAATTCTATAACAGGTTACCTCCGCAAAAAGCGCTTAAGTTAGATATTTCGAAGTAGAATATCTGCGTACGATAGCTTTGTTGGATATACAGTCAAGGTCAGAATGGGATATTTTGACCGGTTTTTGACCTCCCCAAACCTTCGAGGAAAAACCGCTGCCAGAAATGAAAGAAGTTACACTTCTATGTAAACCAGAGCAGTTTCCAATACGTTCCTTCAGGGCAGCGTTCTTTGATTTTACATGCGCAACAGAGGGACCCAAGACATCCTCCAATATTCTTAAACTTGATAATATTTTGCCTGTTCCATTTCAAATTTTATATTTATTGATTTCCTTCTATATTTTGACAACATTTGGATGGAGTTAGTTAACAATGTTAATTAGAAAACGAATCTTATTCCGTGACCTCGTATAGAGTCAAATAGGCCTACTAATTTCGACCTAGTAAAACACGTTTTGGCATTCTGTAAGTATATTAATTATGTTTAGGAAATAAAATGTGGAGCAAACATTTGTTCAATAAATTTTTCAATATTTTCTACACTGTTTCTCGTTCGTAAACTTACCTTAATTTCATGGACACAAAACAAATTTTCCGTTTTGTAATCAGATACCATTAAAATTATCCTGCTCTTCATGAATGTTCTTTATAGTGCAACATGAACAAACAAGAAGCATTGTTCCGCAGCGTTTAATAGCGTAGGAAACGCTTTGGATATCAGCAAACGCCGAATCTCGCCCTTTTCCGCCTTTTTTGTCCCAGCATACTGATCTGAACGGAATTCGATCCTAGTAAACAGCATTTTGCGCCTAAAGCCAGCCCAAAGAACCAAATAAAAAACCTCAAATTTGTGTTATACCCTCACTCCCCAATCTGTCATCAGATATGTTATCTACTGTAGTTCGCCAAACAGCTTACAGGGGTATTCATGTATACAGACCCCTGTATGCATTTACAGAGACCCATGTTTGCATTTATATAGACCCCTGTTTTCATTATATAGACCCCTGTATGCATTGTAATATTTTCTTTGGGCACCAAGGCAATTACATTCGAATAAATTCTCCAGATGTTTATGAGTGTGTGCATTTATTTCTACAGGCACCAATGACAACCGCTTTCTCGAGTAATTGATTTTTTCATGATTCTTGAAACGGTGAACTGTGACGTCAGCACCTGCAGGATCCCCAATTCCTGAACGATTTCTCTATCAGTCACCTCGTTTTGAGCATTGATCATCTCAGCAACAAGCTGTTAAGTTGTTTCCGATGTTTATTCCGGCCTTCTCTTTTCATAAGCGGTTTTGAAATCACGCTCGTAATTTTCCCTCTTGCTTAGGTTTTTGCAATTCTTTTGACTGTCGAATAAGACAGATTAAGTGTCTTGCCTATTCTCTTCCGGGGGATTCCTTGCTCAATAGGGTAGTGGCCGCAAACCAGGAGCTTCCAGAAGAGCTGCCCAGGCACCATACGCCCGTTACATTATGGAGAGACGGCAGCCCAGCAGGGGTTCCTCGAAAAAAGATCCTGCGACACCTGCCAGCTCTCTTTATTTGATTATGTTTTGCAATCTAGAGCCAGTGGTTTTGCCTTTTATACAGTCTATTTTGATTTCCCTGAGGCCTTTGATCGTGTTGACCGTGCAAAAAGGTAGCCAAGTATGCGATGTCGGTCCTATCTCTCGTTAAGCGAGCGCTTTTTGCCTTCAATTGAAATTGCTTCACAAAATTCTTTGGAACCTTCGTACGACCACAACTAGAATCCGCTATCCTAGCTTGGAGACCCTGGGCCGCGAAAGACAAGAGCATCCTCAAAAAGGTTCAAAGGTGCGCAACAAAACTTGTTGTGGGGCAGGGCTCGCAGCCTTATGAAACACGGCTGTCGAATCTCAACCTCTTCTTATTGCGCTTCAGGCACCTTCGGGTGGACCTGATACTAGCATTCCGTGTATTATGTCTTCAAGACTGCTGTCTTATATCAGGGGATTTTTTCGAATTAACAACGACCACGAATCTGAGGGGTCATCCTCTCAAATTAAAGGTGATAGGGGCCAGGCTGGAGGCTCGGAAGCATTTCTTCTCAAAAAGGGTGGCCGAAGCGTCGAATACGCTTCCTCGGGACGTCGATATATAGGAATCCCTCTAGGTATTTAAGCGCAATTTGGATCGATATACCAATGCACGCAAAAATACACAATAATAATACCACTTTCAATGTTTAAGTAGGATAAGTTTTTATAGCATGAGGTTTAACGAGCCATATAGTCCAAGCAGCGTGTCTAACAACGGTGAATTTTAATTACTACTAAAACTACCTATACGAATAGCAATATTTCAGTAACATGTATATATGCTATTTTATAACGCCCTCCCACCAATGATCGCAAGTGAAGGTCTCCGCGGTCCACCCTATTTGGCTATTTGCGTACCGTGATTACTCCGCCAGCGATCGCATCAGCCAGACCTGGCGGCCTAAGCACTCACCCTTGGTTCGACAGGCAGCGGACTGTAGAAGATCTGGACGGGAGTTTGTGTTTTTCCAGTCCTGTTGGCGGACTCTAATATCAGCAAGGAAGAATCAGGCTGCAGCTTCTACACTCGGTGATGATCCTGGGAATCTTTTCCCTGCCCCATCCGTTGGATCTCCCCCAAGATCGGATGTCTTTTTCTCATAAACCCCACACATTCCCGTCACAAGAGTGACAGTTTTTCTCCTTAAAATCCCTTAGGAGTTTCTTCACTGTCTGCTCCTATTTTTACACCCCATGTCTCAGGAAAAATGGCCTTGCCAACAGTCGGAGATACGATTTTTCTGCTATCACAACACTTATGTACAAATAGGGAACTCAAAGGTAATTTACCTACATATCCCTCAATATACTGATACTGATACGGATAATCTTCTCCTAACACTTGCCTCTTTCGGCATAGGTAACGAACTCCTGAATTTAATATCCTCCTAGTTCAATGCTCCTACACAACGAGTTAAAATTTCCAATGTCACACATGTGAGGAATGGAGTTATTGAGGAAAGCATAGTTGGACTGCTCTAATTTTGCCTGATTGCTTTCACTTTGGTAGACCGTTCGTGTACGCTGACGATTTAAAAGTTAATAATCGTCCCAATATCGTGCTCGAGGTCATAAAAAAGGATCCTCAAGCCTTCGCCCAGTGGTGCTGCACATGGCGTTTCTCCCGTTTTTGGCACAAATGTTCTGTGTTTGTTGTTGGCAACAATCATCGGCCAGAATTAAGCATGGATGGTCACGATCTAAATGTTCCAGGAGTTATTAAGGATCTGGGCTTATCTTAGTCTAATAGTCTCAATCTGTCATCGCAGTGTGCCCTGATTATCTCGAAAGCACGTCAAACTACCAGATTTATTCTCAGAAATATTAAGACCATCAAGGCTAGCACTAGCCTTTAATATTTGTGTGAGACCTAGTCTTAGATACTGCTCACCGCTAGTTAGCCTTCTGCGCGCTAGTGAATGGAAGAAATAGAATCCGTCCAACAATTCATCTCTAAACGAGTATTCTCTTCAAACCACCGCAACCTGTCCTACCAACAACGTTGTGAACTTAGTAACATCAATCCCTTGTACTTTCGCAGATTATACAAGGGACCATTTTTAATGTTTAAACTTTTAAACGGTCGTGCCTTTACTCCCCACAGTACCATAAGGCATTTCGAGCACTCTCGGCGCGCCAGTCATCGGGATCTGTTTTTATTTCTTCCTGTAACATGGACAGTTAGATACCGTGTTTTTTCAGCAAACGCTAAAGAAAGCTGGAATAAACTACCCATAAGTATTACCACGCAGCAACGCTATACTTTGTTGAAGAGAGCTGTCACTAGTTTTCTACATTCAGGACAATTTTCACGAATTTTGGGTGCTGACTCGGCGGAATCTCTATTTCACTCTGATGAATTCGAAGCCAAATTTTCTGTTCTCTGTACCTATACAAATAAAAGATTCCTGGTTTTCGTTAATTTTCTTTTGTAGTACAACACATACTCACAAGAAGTTTTTTTTCCGCAGCAGTTAATACCGAAGGAAATTCCCTGGATGTCAGAAACGTTGCATTTGGTCTCACTCAGGCCATATTTTCCCCCAGAATACTGATCAGAATTGAACTCTTATGATAGACAGTATTGTTGGGCCTCAAATAAACTTAATGAACAGAGATAACAGCCTCAAACATACATCTACTTCCCCGTTTACAGCTTTATCTAGAGGGCTTTTAAAATTGAGCCGCCATTTCCCCCCTCCATTTGCGTATAAATTTTATCATGTATACTTCGGTTGTCTTACACTGCCAACATCAATCGATTTTTATCCCTCTTTGTGTATTTGAAATAGAATGAGGTCATGAGTATACGAGATTACGATAGTAGAGCCTTTATGAAGGCAGTCCAAGTTGACCTATATTCGTCAAATATTCCAAAAATATTTCTAGACGATGTCGCAAATTTCAGTCATGGGCGATTATGGATTATTTTTGATTCCCTGCTGCGCCTAATTTTATACATTTTGGGAGATTTTTTTTTAAACTTTTTGGAACGATATCTTCAAAATAAAGCGTATCTCTCGCTCATTTTCACATTTCATCGTAAATACAATTTAATGTACCTCTCAGTTACGGTGGATTAATTTATTGCTTCTATTTGCGTCTCATAATTGAAGTGAAGGGAACGTTGGCTGCACGCAAATATTCTGCTTGCTGTCATAGGTCCAAATTCAACAGTGTTACCCAAGTTTTGACGAATAGATTAAATTAAATATTCAACTCTTCTAAACTGCAAATTAACTAAGTAGACAGGGTAGTCGTCCGGCTAATTGTAAACATAGCATTTATGAAACCATGCTTATTCGTTCAGTTTTCTGCACCAAGACCGATTGATTACTAAGCTTGCGGTGTTAAGTGGCGTCCACTGGATGCGGGTCCTTCCTACACCTGCAAGACGATGTGCTCCTTGTTGTGACAGGGAGTCAAGAATTAGAAGTGAAGGAAAGAAACTACAAAAAAGATTGTAAAGTAAAACCACCCCCACGGGGGTCATAAATATAGATCTGAAGACTACGTCTATTATTTCCTGTACAGATCCACCTGCGAGGATGTTGAGTGACTCAAAAATAAGCGGACCATGTAAGTTACATTATCTTATCCTATCACCAATACATCAGATTCATACTCAATGGGATCCATCAATTGAATAACAGGCTGCTAACCCTACCACTTTCACGCGAATTGGAGCAACGATGTCCAAGCTTACCAGATTTCCTGTTAACCATCATGGAAACCTTACACACTACGCATAAATACCACAAGTTGAGTATTAGCTACTATCACTTAAGCACCATATGGTGTCTCTCCATCCTGCAGAAAGATAATTGATGGAATTGTCTAGAGCGTCTTGAAAATCTACTGACCTGCGGTGACATCCCGTCCCTTCGAATCAAAATCTACGAAATTTACATTGAGGAACGATTCGTAGGGGGTTGAGTTAATGGAACCGGCCCTTGCTGTTGCGATCTTCTAACCAGATTTCGCGTGGAAAAGGAAGAGGTGGGACGCGGGGTGGGAGAAAAATAATATGTCATACAGAGGTAGTGAAGAATAGGTTGCAGGACTTCGGCAAGTGGACGAGCGTTTGTTCACACATGTGGTGGCGGCGTCCGAAATTAAACGGCATGGAAGTCGTCACAGAATCTCAAGCATGGTCATATGGGAGTTAGCCTCAGAGATGTGACTGCTCAGATGGATACACACTAATAGGTTATTGCAACTGTCAAAATTCGACGTTCCCTTAAATCATTGTTTGAATGGAGATAATTGTTCCAGAAATGTGCACGGACTCAACCAAACCTAATTTTCGCAGGAAGTATAGTCCACAACTAAAGAATGTGCTGAATGTGTTAGTTATTCATTTACCAACCGGCTCTAGCTTGATAAATAACTTAAAAGGACTTTACAAGAGCAGGGCAAGGTGGACTGTTCTTATAGTTCTTTTTTCAAATAAGAAGGAAGAGTACTCTGTCATGGCGTGTACATTAAAAAAAAATTGAATTAATGATCACATGTGGTAGTACAGTAAAATAGCAGCTAATTATATCCATCAATCTGATATTTAGGACTGAAGTGACTTTTTAACGCTAGCAAGCAGGGACTGTCTACCTTGCGGGTAAACCACTCGTACATCATATATCCGGCTTAAGCATTTGAAGCCACAATAAATGGTCAAGTTATGGGACATATTTTGAGATTTGACATACTGATCGGTAATGCTATTTTAGAATTGATGCGTAGGTTTTGTCACTAAGCCGACAACAATGGCTACCTGTACACAGTTGTCGGGATACTATTTAACAAGGTTGGCTTGCATATTCATCTAGAGTTGGGTTCGAAAACATTTATCGCTGCTCAGAATTCTGACTGCTTAGAAAGACTACCCTGCTAGTGCATCCAACTAAAATGCTAATCGCCAGTGTGCTGGCTGAAATACATCGATTCTTCTTTTACCTATCGCGCTTTCGTACTTGTTGTTGGCTGTGAATGACACATCCCATCGCCGGCGCGACGACCGCGTCATACCACCTGGCACCGACTGCTCGAAACACGAGCATGTTGATGCACACAGACGGAGAACAACAACAAAGGCTTGATTAGATCAGACTGCTAGAATATTTTACACTAACTCCCAAACTGCAGACTAAGCCATAGTAGCATCCATTTTATAATTATACTGTTCCCACTTATAATTAAGTAAAGAGAAGATGACCCGTGGTTACAGTTAGTGAATCCCTCAAATTCGAAAGTTGCCAGTTACGCATCTAAACTTCTCCCTTTCATGTCCGAGGACGATGAATGCCTCAATGTTTCGACAGGTTTGCAAGATGTTTTCACCTGTTCAGCATAAATGTACACGTACGTGTCGGTATATATCTGCGTCATTTACGAATTCTGATGTTCGCAAAGACGATAACTTTGCCTGAGAATGTATGTGCACTTGAAGGAATATTCTTGGCAGCAAATTATTTATTTGAGTAGAATCTTATGTGCAATTTAACCTATGCAACTGTTCTGCTAAATGCCGCTTTGCACATTATGTTCGGCTCTTGGATTTATCCTCTCAAGAACATGAAACAATGCAATATTTTCTGAGGATGGCACGCAATTACGACAGCCTAGACGACGATGCAAATACAGGAAAAACTTAAAGCTGTAATCTAGTATTATCCTAGAGAAAAGTGACGGATATGTACCCCAAATGCCTTAGAGGGGAATTCTACCAACATATGTTCCTCCTCTCATTAATTGTAAATGGCGTACTGGTTATGAAATGTACCGTTCGGCGTCCAAGTCACATCCTACTGCATATTATAACCGTTTGCCTTTCCTGGTATTGTGGAATACCAACTTTGTTCCTATTTACTTTGCTGACTACAAAACAGTACATTCTAATCTTTTTATTCACAGTCAAAGGTTTACAAAGTGAGTCATTATTCCCTACCGAAAAAAACAACCTATAATCTGCAGTTGTAAAATTCATCACCCGTTGGTTGGTGCTCTGCCGTTTTAGTTAACAAAATAAACGAAACATTGTGCTCACCGAAACACGTAAATGTTGGCCTGACCAACATGGATGTGATGTTAGTTCAACGGTAGACGCCTCAGTGCAGTTTCTTCTCAGTGCAGTTTGAAGCTATCTCTGTGCACTAAAAACCAGGCCACGTAAGTTTGTTAGCAGACGAGATAACCCAGCCGTCACAATCAGTCCAGTGTCTGTGTTTCTGTGCAGTGGCCAGCTGACGAAATGACAGCCAGACTGCAATGGCTCCCTCTGAATATGGCCCTCGTGGTCCCCTCACAGGACGGTGCGCTTAGGGTCGGCACTGGCCGCGCCAGCCACCTGCGCCCTCTCCTACCCCCAGTCTTCTTCACTCAGTCCTGATCCAGTGCCATACTGGGGGAGACGGCGCGGGTGTGCTAGACACAGCGCCGTTTTACCATCACTTAAAAATCAGTCACGCGGCAGGTCACCGTATTAACGCTGTACACAGTAAACCTCGACGGAAACGACGATAGAACCTTCGAATGGTGTTAAAACTTGGTTTAAATCATCTCTAAACTGCCATTCAACCTACACCCTGTAGCTCACACTGCGAAAAATATTCATCCAGGTGCTACAATGACTTACCCGCGCTGCAATTCTGTTACACTTACACAGATGCCGAATTTTCTAAGACTAACAAAACCTTTATTGTTTACCCAAAGCAGTGTAACCTAGCCTTAAATTATTAAACTGCTGTCCAAATAATATCTGCTATTAAAATGTTAGTCAGGTCAGTTCATCCTCTTCAATCCTACGTATGTTCCGAATTCAGGTTTGGTTGATATGGCCTAAATGGTTTTATGTCATCACCCAGCATGTCAGTTAAAACTAGCAGTAGTTGTAGCAGTTTTGTTGCAGTGTAAACATGCTATCACAAATAGGATGAAGACTGCGTTCAGCAATATGATCAAGGCAAAATAGGAAATAATAAAAATCAGCGGTCGGCCATTCCATGCATGAACTGCGATGGCTCGCGCGGTAGCAATGTGATTGAAAATTGGCTGTGAATCAAATCGCCGCGAGAATCCAAACAAAGTGTTCGTAGTCACGTCTGTCGAGCAGTTGGTAACGTGTTTGATTAATACCATCCGTGCGCCAGCGAGCGGTCACATTTATGCGATTCAATAATTGCACTCTCTGAGGATTCTTCTCTCGAGGATGGTCTTGATTGAATTCTGTGAAAACTCCCATTGCACCCGTGGGTCGATCTACACTTATATTGTTCAGCTTCAATCTAAGCGAAAGCTCATCGTCTTCACCACCCCAACCGTAGAAGAGGTTTGAAGCGCCGTTAATTGTTGCAATATGCCTCCAACTAAAGGCCGTAACTGCTCCGAGGAATGAATTGTACCACCTAAAATTAAAGCATAACTTCTTGACGTTTTGTCAGAAATCTCTCAGCTACAATCATACATAATTTTTACAAAGCTTTTAACTGACCGAGGTCACCTGTATCTACGCAAAAACAGTCAACATTACTGGCCATCATAATTTATGTAGCATTGCAGTTAACTATTGTTTGTGAGATCCTGTTTCATGAACTGCATTCAGGTAGATGCTTGAAAGCGTTATTTTACTTTACTTATCCCTCTCATAGTGTTTTCATATTTTGATGATAATGGATGCATGCGATTTAAGTTATATAGCATGGCAGTTAACTGCTGTTTCAGAAATCCTGTTTCATGGACTGTTTTCCTGTAGTTGCTTGAGAATTCCATTAAGAGTTAGTTAAATTTTGCCATACTCTTTGCACATTTTGATGATATTGGACGTTGTGCAATTTTACAGCAAATATGCTCAATCACTGGTTCTGACGAAAGGAAGAAAGACAATGTAAACAATATTTAATTGGGAGTTACTAAGTTTGTATTCTTATCCCCAGTTCCCAATAATTAATGCTTCAAAAACTATTCATGTTCAAACACTTAAACTTTGTACCCTTCTGACACTTAGAACTCAAGACTGCATTACTCGTAAAGAGTTACTCTTGGGCAGCAGATGGACATAATTTTTAAATCTGATGAAAATAATGGGCCGATATGTTTAGGCAATTCTAGAATTACAAATGAAAGGAAAATGTAAATGATGTTTTGTTTACTGTCACAAGCAGGCATTTCCTGTTGGCCTCCAATGGTCTGTTTGACCACGCCATAACGATATACGAAATGATAATTCGAAATTGTGTATTCTTCTCCGGAGGGAAAAGTACTCACCGTGTAATATTATTTCCACTGCGAAATGCGTTGCATATTTGCTGAACATTTTGCCCACAATCGTAGGTAACATAAAGTGAATTAGGCACTTTGTCAACGTCATGTAAAATGAAACATTCGATGCCAAACAGTCGATCACCGGGAACACTTTTCCGTATCTCCCTGACGGCGACATTGAATAGTTTAGCTCGATTAAAGCTGTTATTGCCAGCCTGCTCCACGACAAGTGTGACACAATGCTTCTTCTGAGCGCTGAGAAATGGAAGTATATGCGTGAGGAATCTGAGCAAATCCTGGCTTCGATTCCTATACGGCACAACAATGGCCACCTTTCCGCTAGCGGAATCCCTCAACGGAAGAAATGATTGGTCTTGCAGTTTGGCATCAATTGTACTAAGGTCGGAGACGTTCGCTGTCAGCAGATAGGCAGCTGAACCATTTCCAGTGGAGTGTAGGTAAATTGCCCTTGAGGATTGTTGGAAAGCGAAAATGACGAAGATATTAATGCCAAATACGACAACCAGCATGACTTTGATGGAAGACAACAAGCAGCGTTTGTAGTGCCATGTCTTAATCATGCTTAGCACTGATCTCCAGACGACCAAGTAAACGTGAATGTAGATTTCACTGCAGGTGAAAGTTAACTTGTCATGATTGGTTTGCAAAACAATTTTGTGCGGGAATGCTTCTCAGTGTGTAGTCGCATGACTGGCTCTTATTCCTCATGCGTTATGCTGCGCAGCTGTTAAGGGATACGTATGGAGACGGCCCTGCCCCAGTATACGCCATCAAAAGCTTCACATGAGATTTTGTAAACGTTTTCTGTTTGGTGATGCGCAAGGTAGGGGGCCTGATGACAAAACGGGGTAAGTGAGTCGAATATCCAATCGGGGAACACCAGTGTGTTTATTCCTGATCCAGATTGAGCCCATGACGCAGGGCCAACCCCTCACAACTGCATTGTAACAAACTCCCACGACGGCGTTTGTTTAAGTGAGTGAAAGGCGAACAGGGCTCTGCGAGAGAGAAGTATTTCGAGGGCAATCTTTTAGCTGGATTACAAAATATAACAGTCTGGTTGGATTTGGGTGGAATTTCTAAAACGACCTCTTTTTGATGATGCGCAAGAGAGTCAGCCTTGATGCACAACGGGATAAGTGATTGGGGTATCCAGATGGTGAGTGGCAGTGTGTATAGTCCCGGTCTTTTTTCAACACAGACCACTTCCATGTGTACTAGAAGGAGGGAGTTTTGAAGAAATTGTAGTTTAGGTCTCGAATCAGTGAAAGACCCACCCTTCTGTAATAGAGAATTGGGTAAAGTACTCCATACACGGTCTGGGCAATACAAAGGAAAGGATAAAAAAATTTTGAAAAAAACTGAAAATGGCAAAAGTAGCTTATGTAGCCCCACTCATATACCCCTATTCCTAGCATTTCGTCCCGCAAAAATGGTGGTTTTAGAGTTTTGTGAGGTGGTTAAATAGGACAGGCAGAGAAGGAAAACTTTAGAAGTAAGTGTTAAGCAAAACAAATTTAGTCGAATTTCTTACCGCGGCCGCTGGGAGCAGGTTGTTCCGCATGCAAATTGAAAGTGTGCACGGCGCTTTGCGCCGCGGACTTTACTAATCTAATTCCAGAACGGTAAGTTGGGCCTCAGTTAAGTTGAAGTAGATGACCTCCTAACCACCATTTCAATTTTTCGGGATATTCAAAAAACCCGCAGTTAGATAATCGGGTTTTTCTTAAATAAATTAAATAATAATACATATTAGATGAATCTGCATATATGAACCAAGAACATGTCTAAATACAGAAAAATAAAAATGCATTTAGCATTTATTAAAGTATGTTCCACTACGTGTCCTAATTTCCCGCCCATCAAACCCGATGAACACCGTTTTCGTAGGAAAACATGCAGGTTGTAGGGATTGATGAGTGGGGCTACATAAGCTACTGTTGCCCTGAAATATATGAACGTAGGAAAAACAGGACTGATTTTGTAAATGCCCTAATGTTTTTCAAAAAAGCGTACCACCATTAAAATATGCAATGTAGAAATATCGCGAAATACGTGAAGTAAAGATAAATAACTAAATTTACAGTCAACTTGTTACGGGCCCGCATAAGTGCACTCTGCCCGAACAATGTTCCCAAGCCAAGCGTCCGTTTGGGTCCACCAACGCAGAGTGCATGTGCGGCGCGCACATGCCGGCGGCGCCGCGGTGGCGACAGCGCGGCCGGTGAACAAGGCAACTAGCCGGGCCGCCCACACACAAAGTGCATTGTCTGACGCATTTTCGCCTGGCTAGCTCAGTCGGTGGAGCACGTCTTCTTCATGACTCATTCAGCCAATGGAGTCGTGACTTTCTTGTGACCAGCATCTAATTGGTCCAACCTGTACAGTTTCATTTGCTTGCTTTAAATTATGCTGTACTAGGTTTTCCCAAGACTTCTGCTTTCTACCCACTCTTTTGTTGTGTTCTTCCTTCGGGGCCCACGCGAGGCGTTAGTCAGACGAGAAAATCGCGGCTTTTGGCCGCCGTTATAACACAACTTACCAGGAAAACGTAAACGATGGAAAGTTTTACTCTTGTTGTGTTCTTCCTTCGGGGCCCACACGAGGCGTTAGTCAGACGAGAATATCGCGGCTTTTGGCCGCCGTTATAACACAACTTACCAGGAAAACGTAAACGATGGAAAGCTTTACTGACTTTAATTGAAAGACAATCTAAATTTAGAATAAAAATAGAAAGCATTATAATGAACGGAAAACTAAACTGAAACTGAACTGAACTATTAATAAGTCAAATAAACGAAATGAAATAAACCAAGGTAAAGTCTTCAAGCTTAACTCTGAAAACCGCTTCTGAAGGTTCATTTAATACCGACTGACCTGATTGGAGGAGATATAAAGAAACTGGGACAGGAGGCCTTATGACAATTGCATCAATGAACATAGCAACAGGAATGACAACGAATAGCCTGAGGTCAGTAGTGAAGCGAAAATGGAAATATCCGTGTACAGATGGTGTGAGCCAAAAATGGAGAAAGTGTGGGGACACCCGTTTCGAAGACGGTAGCCTGACATCTGCTAACATGGGCAGCTCATTTTTTTAGCAGCGTATAAACGCTGGTCAGGAAAGTCGGAACAATGCAGCTCCGTATTGTACGAGGAAAAGGATGTGATTTCTGGAAAAAGAGGTGTATCGACCTGATGGTGGAGATTTTTGTTCCAGCCCATCAGCAGATACATTCGCATGGGCAGGATTGATTTAAGAGGCCCTCAAAATCCCGTCGACTTATATTAAAAAACAACTTTTCAATGTTCGGTAGCCTAAACGTTTTCGTTAAATTCCACCAATAGGAGGACAAATTTCCACTTTCTTTAAATTTCGCCTGCACAGGGTTGAATTTTCCTCAATTAGCATTCGTTACCCGTGCAAAAAGAGCTTATTTTGATCGAATTTTATTCTACTATTAATTTTTATGATTTATTGATCATTTTTGCCACAATTATATATTAATGTACGCTTACTAGCCAATAATTAAATGGTTGACCACAAATACGTTAGGCAGTTGGGCGGGGGGAGGGGGGGAAATCTAAAGGGGACCTACAAATCAATTAAGCAATTGCCTGGAACGGCAATAGAGACACAAGGAGCACGCCACATTTCAGTCAGTGGAGGCCAGACACGATCACTCTTATATATCTGATGATGCTTTCTCATGCATCTGAATCTGATGTGTCAGCTCAATAAGCTTGTGCTTCCAGCCACCGCATTCTAAATGACATGCCCTTATTTGCATGGTTGCCCCTATCAGCATATGGCAGTTTTGCAGTAGATACTATGATGCTAGGTCAGTAGCTATAGGTGAGTATAGTCTAGATATACGTCTTTGGCATGAAGACAAGTATGTGCCTTTGATAATCCGATTCTGCACCTCAAAGGTTCTATTGCAAACAGACAGGATCCTCCGGAACAGGCTAAGCATTTCAATGAATACCACGTTGATGCCTAAGTGATTTTTTCAGACATTGGTACTCACGCTTGTAGACATTTGTGATGAAACTTTGCATATTTCTGTCGTTTTTAATCAAACGTGGTAGCTTCCGTGCACTGTGCCGCTTCGAATAGACACAGGACATTTTATAACCTTGTGTGTGCCTGTCCCCCAGTTACATGTTAGGAAGAGAAGACAGAACAGGATAGCAGATAGTACTTTACTGTTAATAGTTCTGCTTATGCATAGGCTCTATCTTCTGCGTGTCCGGCAGCTTGGTCCTCTGTGGCCCTCAGCAGTGTGTGCTCTGCCGTCGTCTCCACCAACAGCGGTACGTTTCTCCAGCAGCAGAATGCCCTTCTGCTCGCAGCCTCGCTATTTGAGGGTCAAATGTCATCGTTCCCTTTTGACCCTCCACCAGTGGCCTTTACAGGCAGCCGTTGTACCTCAGCCATGGTGTCCTCAGGTGACGCATGGCGCGCAGGCTTTGCCCCTGGCCAAACAGCAGAATGTTGGGTCGTCAGTGGTGCGTCTCGGCAACAGAGTGCCGCGTTCAGCGGTGGCAGCATATTTAAGGACCGGCAGCCTTTGTTCCCTATTGGCTCCTCCGCTAGTGGCCCATGCGAGGAGCCATCGTGCTTCAGCCATCGGTTCCTCATGGTGACGCTTGGTGCGTGCGCTTTGTTCCTGGCCTGGCATGACCTCACGGATGGCAGACCCCAGCCTGTGGTTGTCCTTTCGTGCTCGCTTGTTGGCCTTTCAAGGTCGTTTTCCTCGCCTACTCTGCATGTATCGGCTGCCTGTCCGATTCCTTTGTTCTGGGGCCCTCAGGACAGCCCGAGTTATGACCCGCGTGGTGGGTTATCCTTACAGAACACATTTTAAGTTCGTTTTCAGCCACCCTGCCAACGGGCCCATGTCATCTCAATTGACAACGCAATACAAACCATTTGTTTTGGAAGTCCTGACTGCCAAATAACTGATCGGATCGCGTAGTCATTTGTACTGCTCCAGAACAAAAGACAACTATGAGCCATGATTAAGGACAAAGGACATGTGCCTAAAGCCATCCGCATTTCTTTGTATGTGTTGGTCCAGTCAGGAACGTGAAATTTATTTTTGTCTGTATTTTGTTAAAGCTAATGCAATGCCGTCCCAGTACTGCATTTTTGAGATATAATTCAATGTTATGCAATCAAGGAATCATGTAAGTTAATGACAGAAATCCCTGCGATCCAGACTTTCCAACGCTGTAGATCACGATGTGACTGCAGGAGAACGGTCATCGATCCAGTACTGCTAATCAAGCTTTCCTAGCGAATATTTTCAACGAAATAAAAGCAAAAGCAATCTTTTCTAGCCAAGGCAAAGTATTGCCTGATGAAAGTGACTATTTCATAACTAATTTATTAGCAGAAATTCGAGCGAATATCCGAAACGTCAGCCTAATAAATATCTTGTTTCAGTGATCATATTCTTTCCTTCTGATCTTTTTCCTGTAACTCCCTTGTTCGCTTCCATCTGCACGTAGGTATCTTTGCGGCTTATGCGGTGATACTGCGCCAGGTGCTTTTGGCAACCACCGAAATATACATTTTAGGAGCAACTTCAAATGTAGATTTTGGACAATCTATGTCTGCACATAAGAGTTTGTCTGAAATATGCTCAATGATATCAATGCATCTTATAATAACGATTGACTGATTTGTTCACGTTTTGACTACGCACTTGCATATTACATTATACTTTAACCTAACCTGCTGACGTTCGGGTATCATGAGTCTTCGAATACAGATGAAAAAAATGCATTCTGATGTTCGCTATCACCCACTGCCAAATCACACACGGCAGCTAGCTTGCGCAAAAACCAGCCCCAACTTTGCTCGGCCAAAGTGGCCTGGGCGAACACTGAGCAACAGGTTTACTTCAAGGTAAAGCTGTTGGCCTTCAGACATTTTGAGGAGAAGCAGTGCCAAATTTTGTATTTGGCGAACAACTAAGTGCCTATCCAAGTGGATGTAACTGCATCATTCTGCTCTGGAGCCCTGATCCCACAAGAACTAGTGCGGTGTCTGTCAATGACAAACACGTCGGTTCGATCGTCAATTTCGACGAGTTTGGCGAGCTCTTCCAAACGTGAAGAATGTATCCCAAGCGGTCAGTCTCCTTCTCACTCCACTTTGAGTTGGACTTCTGCACAGGCCAGAAGTAACCATCAGGCGCCGGATCATGAGACCGACAGAGCCACTACTATGGCAGAAAACAGCTGGAGTCGTTTACCGAATCTGGTACAGTTGTGGACAAAGCAACTACGTCGGATAAACCGGGAGATTACTCCGGACGCAAATGACCGAGCCTGCAGTGGCAGTGAGGAAAAAAGACGCCAACTCCCATGTTGCAGTTGTATCGATGGGACCTGGCCAAATATTTTCAAGTTTGACGAGGCCGAAATCCTCGCAAGAGAGGACAACCGGGTAAGCCGCGAGTTGCTGGATTCATGGTTCTCAGGGCACCAATTTATCAACAACTGCAATGATATATGCTTTCCCATACGGTGTTTTGAGAAGTTTCCCTGAGCAGGAGAATTAGCACGTGGGAAGGGCTCCGCGCACTAAGAACTCTGAGGACAGCGGACATAATTGTCGCACAATTATCAGGCCCGCATCCGACGCTGACAGGAAATTGTGGCAATTAGTGAGTCAAACGCGAAGTGTGAAGAAAGTACCGCACTAATTAAGACCCAAGCGGTAGCTGCAGAAGTGGACAATTTTCGTATGCACGCAGATGACCACTTCGAACTGTAAATACCATGCAGCCTGTGCATGTTTTAACCATATCTGTGCATGAGTATGACTATACCACCATTACCTACGATTAAGGATTCCAGGCGGAATCCGAAGCACCAGGAAAATAAAGACCTTGCTCATGTGGTCGCATCCACTTCTTTTGATTGTTTCCTGGAACTCGCATAGTCACCATGATGGACATTTTAGGTCTTCAAAAATATTCAAAAAACTGTTTGATTATACTTTATTTAAAGATGAAAAAATAGAGGATTCATTTAATTGCAAACTATGAGTTCGTGTCTGAATAGTCAGCATCCCAGACAGGTCGATCATTTACATCATAACAAAAATATGGCAGTATACATTTGGTTTGAAGCGTTTTATAGCAGATAATATTGGGTGTTTAACGCTTCTGCTAGTTCAGAAGAGGAAATGGCAGAATACGTATGCTCTCGATAATTCTCATCGGGCCTTAACATTTATATGGTAATTAAGTAAAAAAAACTGGGTGCGTTGGTAGAAAAAAAAATACAATGGTTATCAGGGCAGGCCTGCTGTTGTTTTAAAGCATTTACGATATGCTAGATTTTGCCACCTTCATCCAAAAGCTCAGGAAGTTCAAAGGTAGTCAGCCCCTCTTCTTTTCAATCTTATAAACTATGCATAGTGAATGCCGAAGGCTCGATGACTTGCATTTTCCTTCTGCCCGAGGTGATGAAATTTCCTTCCAAATTATTTAGCACGAGCCTGGCAACTTAATCTAAAGCAAATGATGCCTAAAATAAAAATGTTGATTTTAGAGAGCACATCACATGATTTTATTTGGTATCATCGGTTGTATGGAGATCGTCAACGAATACCAGATTACACATTTAAAATAATTTATGAGACTACGATACACAAATCCAAGCATGGGCGCTGCTTTCTCTATGACACAAATGGGCCAGACCTGGTTACTGTATTTAGTGTTCATCGATCGGGTAGGCGCTTACCAGGAAAGGAGGTTTACCAGCTAGCCTAGCTGCTGGCTACCTGGCGCGTCCACAGGTGGCGGATAGTGGCGCGGCCTTCAGTGAAGGTTAGCTGCGAAATAAGCAGACTCCCGGGTCTGGCGAATAAGCAGTCGCGGACGCAGCAGCGACAGTGTTACCAGGGCGCGGTGGGCTGAGATCTGGCGTATCGACTGCCTTATAAAATGTCACAAGGCTCAATGACAACACTGTGACATGGCGAGCGTGAACCGCCATTAAATAGGTTTGCTTGCCATCACCACCACCACTGTCTTGTGGTAAGGTTCTTGAGTCAAAGCGCTAGAGAAGACAACCTCCAACAAGGAATCCGAGTGGCTGTTGGGAACTCGCCTGCATTCAAAATTCCCAAGAAACCTCATGTTATGTCCACTCACTCTACTAAGTACAATAAGTAGGCGTTAACCAACTGTGAGTGCCAGAAATGTGATCAGATAAAGGATCCTAGGTTTTCGCGCCTTCTATTTTATTACGTATATGCTGATTCAGCTTTCATGATTCTAGTATATGAACATGGATATTTTGAAAATGGTTTCGTACTTCCAGTAAATTTTGCACAGTGACCGTATGTACGGCAGCCCCACAAATTTTGTGGAATTCAACAAAGTTGCACGATATGTGTTGGGACCCGTGCCTGGTACTGCTAATTAAGTGGAACATCAAACCCAAGAGCCCGTAAGAGTGAGACAGAGAGAAGACCGGTTTGCCAGAGCGAGGAAGTTTACTGAGGCAAGCACGCTACAGCAAGTCAGAGCAAGTCCTTGAGTGAGTGTGTCGTACAACAAAATTAGGGCAACAAACGACAGTGAGCTAGGTCCATTGGGCCAATCACCTTTGGCTGCCGGTGTAATTGGCTGGGCTCGGCCGCTGAGATTCAGATTAAATTTTGAATCATCGATTGCTGTGACTGTGCGTTTTGTTTGCTGCCTGTGGTACAGTGACTGGAATTTTTTCCTGGAGATCAGCTCTTTTCTTCATTCTCGCAT
>JAYGXS010000005.1:11793761-11842033 GCA_036362985.1 Ligula intestinalis | reverse complement strand
TTGTATCCCTACCCTTTTTAGTAAGTTTTAATCCTGCTGCGTCCATGGTCTCCAGGCTTGGGTCGCTTGTTCTCGATACAACCTTATGAACGTAAAAATGAGTTAAGGAGCCCAGTCTTTCTCCAACTGCCGAGATAAGTGTATGCTTTCACTCCCAGTCTTTGTCAAATAGTCGGGTTGCGTATCAGGAACCTGACTCCGATATCCCAGACACTTGAGGATTAATCTGTTCCAGTTGAAAAAAGGAAGCCATCAGTGCGACGACTAACACTTTTTACAATAGTTTTCTATGAAATTGGCCTCCTTGACTATATTGTGCATACGTTATCAGATTGTAATATCTTCCGCGACCATAAGACAGTCACGGTCCAATTCCTGTGAACAATCATTACCTTAGAAGGGAAAAGATGGTCGTTCCGATCATTGCACGTTTCATGAACTGGTGCGTATCAATCACTGCACTCATTCACAAACAACACGCAAGCAAGCAATGAGGACATATTTGATCCTTATTTGAAGTTTACTTCTAACACCCATAATACTCAACTTCTACAGAAGCCGCTGTTGCTGAACACTGCGTAAGGCCTTATACACAGACAATCGCTGACATCGTGCTTTCTTTTAAAGTTGTATATTTTATGAAGCAAATTAATTGCGCTCAATATTTCCCTTCTGGGATAAAAGCACGCATAAAATAGAAGTTAATGCTGCTATCCGAAGCGTTTCAGCTCTCCATCGTTTTTTCCACAATCCCACACGTTTTTTCAACAATAGTTAACCGAGGAAGAGAGTTATCTCTTTGAAACTGCCAACCATACCTGTCCAAGATAATGCTTGTCAGCGCAATCATAATTGTCCAAACTGTGTTAGCCCAAAACAGAAATTGTGCTGCCCAAGTATGGGCTACCAAAACAAGATTGTTGACACAAATTTACAGTCGAACTCCTATGATGTAACATTGCTTATGCGGCGAACGTGTTTCGTGCGTTCATTGCAGAGTAGCCTTGGCACTTCGAGCGTAAATTCCAACGATATTTACCTAGTGCCCTGCATTACTGTGCTCGCAAGGGTGAGGTGCCTTACGTGTAGATCAGTAATAAATAATAAATTACATGCGTAGCGTCTACCGCACACACTCTCTCTTCCCTCAGGCGCCTGAGCCATATTTCCGCTCAGATTTAGGAAGACAACAGGCGGGATACAACGCAAGTGGGATGCGAGGCGGAACCGCCTGATGCAGATTCCACGGAATGGCAATAAAGGAGAACATACGAGTTCCTGGAAGCAGTTCAGAAGAAGAACTGGAAGAAAGTTTTTATTGACCTGGCGTTCTACATTCTGTCTAGAACTCATACTCATAGGTAATAGTAGGATATTCTGAGCCATACGCAGATACGTCTGAAACTTACAGCGATCGCCAATGGGCCGACGCATAACGAGAGCGCAAGAAATGGCCCCGGCCCGCTTCTATGGTCTCCCCAATGTGCCCAAAGAGGGCGCACCCCTCCGGGCAATCGCATCTGTCAAAGGAACTCCAACCTATAGACTTCTTCTATTCTACTACTTCGATTCCACAGGACTATCCAATAACTCCTACGAGAAAAATACAATGCAATGGAGATTTATTTGTTTCACGAAATAAATTTAAACAAGGTAAAGATCAAGAGAATATCAGAATTTGTTGACGTCGTCAAATGTGGTGACCTCTTATGCAACTACAGACGGTCGTTGCCTATTAATGAGAGAATGAACTTCGCAATTAAGTGTCAATCTTGAAGGATGAAAATTAATGAGCAAAGGTAGTCGAAAACAAGTAGTCATTGGTGTTGGCGCATGGTGAGGGGATAAAGGAGGGGGGAGGTAGTTGTCATACCATGGCAGTTCATGTTAATCAATGTTCATGAAAGCCATTTGGACGTGGTTAAAGGGGGGGAGTAGGGCAGGGGGCAGGTAAGCAGTCAGTCCTAAGGGGTGCAAGGAGGCACGAGCGGGAATGAGTTTGAGAAGAAGACGACTCGATCGTTTGGACAATACCTTTTTATTCGCCTGGCGTTTCGACGTCCGTAGCGGATTCATCATCAGATATTATCAGAAACGGTAACAGACACGCGTCGTTACCACGACAATCCGAGCTTTATCACATGGTCCAGCTGCTTACATAGTTTTGGCTTTCTTCTCCGTATTCCAGCCATTTTCGCAAATCGTAGGAGTCAACAACATCCCCCCTCCTCTACCCCCTCACCTCACGCCCACCTCCATGACTAATTGTTTGTGACTCCCTTTGCCTATCAGATTTAACCCTTGGAGGCTGACACTTACTTCGCTTATTAATAGGCAACGACCAGCTGCAGTAGAATACAAAGTCACGAAATTTGATGACGTCAATAAATTCTGATAATCTCTTGATCTGTGCCTTTTTCAAACGGAGAATCGTCTCAGGCACTTCCAAATTATTCAGCTCTTAAAGTTCTTTCTTAAGACGTACTTTACCCTCAACGGAACTAACTACGACCATTTGAGGGGCACGCCCATGGGTTCACCCATTTCTGGACTTATAGCAGAGGCGGTCCTGCAACGGTTGGAGTCGCTGGCTTTCCGACCTCACATACCGATATTTTGGGCTCGGTATGTGGACGACACCTTCGTCGTAACTGAGCAGGATCAGGTGCCGACATTCATAGAAAGTCTAAATGCCATCTTTCTGGACATTCAATTTACGATGGAGGAAGAAGAGAACAACCAGCCGGCCTTATTTTTGACCAGTTTCGCCACAATTGTCTATTCAAAACACTCATTGGCTAATAATTAAATGTGTGGACGGGGGAATAGGTATAAAGAGGACCTTATAAGTCAGTTTTGTCGCCTTTTCCCCTACACTTACTTCACATTGATAAGCACTCATTCGAGATCGTATTTTTCGGCGAAGAAATTGACGTCTTTAATAAACATTTTACTTATACTGGTGCTCCTTTGCATACCAGCAAAACAAATGTTTTGCCAAGCGACATATAACAGCAGATGCAAGTACTTGGTTATCCGATAACCTCCGGTTTCGCCAAGCGTTCTATGTCATCCTTCAACAGGCAGGAGAGTGCCTACCGTTTGTTCATAAATGGTTTTTGACCATGTACTCCATGCAGCAGATAAGAAAATAAGCACAAGATTCCCTAACTCACAACTCGAATTGTGTTCACAACGCCACAAGCTTGCTAGCTTCCTAACGGTCAAGCGTCGCCCTGCTACACACTGTTTCGGATAGGATACGACCTAACATTGCCATCCACTGGTTGTGTTTGGGATATAAGCCTCTATATTTAATGTGTCGCTTCGTGAAGGCTACCACAGGTGCAGGGGCAAATCACAGTTTCTTTTCCATATGAAAGATCCGTCCTCACGGCACATACTTCGGGAATCCAGACTTTGGAGGTTGTCAAATGACGGCTTAACACGACTGCTATTAGGACTCGGCAACAGGCTACAGGAGTTTTCAGCTGCAGAACGGAACAAACGTCGTCAACTTGTTTCCGAAAAGAGGGAGCGGGCCAGCAAGGGCAAACAAAACTGGGTTATTTACAACAACCAAGTGATTCAACGTCCATTGTTCTCACCTTGGATAGGTCCGTTCCGGATAACCACACAGTCGGCTCAGTAGAGGGAGGATTGAGCCCAATCGAAAAACATACAGAGGCAGAACGAAGGGGAAAAACATTTGGTTATTTACAGCAACCAAGTGATCCAGCGTCCACTGTTCTCCCCCAGGAAAGGTCCTCCCCGGATGACCGCACAGTCGACCCGGAGAGGGGCGGGGAGAGCCTGACTGTAACAAATTCTCGAGCAAACAGAAAGTTAACTTTCATGTACACAAATGCACAGAGTATGCTTTCAAAGCTTGACGAGCTGAAGATTCATGCCTTTGAGTTATCACCAGATATAGTTTCAATAACGGAAAGTTGGCTGTCTG
Source organism: Ligula intestinalis (assembly GCA_036362985.1). NCBI lineage: Eukaryota > Metazoa > Platyhelminthes > Cestoda > Diphyllobothriidea > Diphyllobothriidae > Ligula > Ligula intestinalis. The sequence continues at coordinate 11,838,072 of JAYGXS010000005.1, read as the reverse complement.
AACAGGTAGCCGACGGCGAGGTATCCATGCCTGGCTATCAACTGTTCAGAAAAGACAGAGAAGGTCGTCAAGGCGGTGGCGTAGCAACATACGTGAAAAATGGACTCACAGTTTTAGACAAAACGGATAAACTGGCGTGTACTTTCGAGGCCATCTGGCTGTCCATTTAAGTACCAGGTGCACCCAACCTCGATTTACTGACACTCTATCGACCACCGAGAAGAGAGCCAGTAGTGGATGCCTTCTTGCTGGAGGAGCTGGAAAAGATTACTGCACGATCGGACATCCTGATTGTGGGGGACTTTAACGCGCCTCACATCGACTGGGGTGCGGCCTGCGCACATAGCTCCGAGCAAACCTTCGACAGCTGCCTTCTGAGCATGACTCTGAAGTTATTTCTCATGCAACACGTCACTTTTCCGACAAGGATGCGCGATGGCCAACAGTCCAATTGTCTGGACCTCGTTCTCACGAAATCGCAGGACAGCATCGACGAAGTGTCATGTCTCCCACCACTAGGTAAAAGCGACCATGTTGTACTGCTATGGGAGTACTCGTTATTCTCAATACCGGAGAGACCCTCAACAGCCAGACGAAATATTTGGCGAGACGATTTCGATCGAATGAAGACCGAACTCACGCGCGCCGATTGGGAAACTCTATTTTCTGGAAACATAACTGCGGACTGGGAAGCGTTCCGGACCACACTGCACAGACTCATCGACAACCACTGTCCAATTTCGCGCAAAAAGGTGAACACTAGACCGCGATGGCTTACACAGGCCTTAAAAATAGAAGTGAACAAAAAGCGGAAGCTGTGGAAAAAAATGCTAGCAGACAGGACTCCTGCATTTGTCAGTGCCTACAAAACTCAGAGAAACCGGGTCAAGGGTCTTATTCTCAAAACAAGACGGGCTTTCGAAGCAGACTTGCTAAACCGGGCCACAATGAACCCCAAACTGTTTTACAGTTATCTCAGGCAGAGTACCAAAAACAAGGATCCGATACCCCTGCTAAGGACCGCTGAGGGTAGAGACTTGATAGATGATGAAGCGAAGGCTGATCATCTGTCGAAATTTTTCCGATCAGTCTTCACAAAGGGAACGGCATACGATCACCCCACTGATGACACCGAAGCGGATACAGTAGTTGAGACTGTCCAATTCCCCGAGGCTGCTGTTTTTAAGGAACTCTTAAGCTTAAAAGAATCTAAGTCACCAGGTCCCGACAACGTACCAGCCAAGATTTTGAAGGAGCTCGCCAATGAGTTGGCCAAACCACTCTCTATACTCTTCCAAACCTCCTTCGAAACCGGATGCCTACCAGTAGATTGGAAATCTGCGAGGATTACACCGCTATACAAGGGGGGAAGCCGGGTCTCAGCGAATAACTACCGACCAGTCAGCCTTACTGCAATCTGTTGCAAAATCATGGAAAAAATTATCAAGCAACAACTTATGCAGTTCCTGGAACAAAACCATCTGCTATCGGATGCTCAGCATGGTTTTCGTAGAGGTAGGTCCTGCGTTACAAACTTGCTTTACTGTTTAGAACGGTGGACTGAAGCAGTCGATAGTGGAAACTCAGTGCATGCTGTCTATATTGACTTCAAAAAGGCTTTCGATAGCGTGCTGCACCACCGCCTCCTTTATAAAGTCAGCCGCATAGGAGTAAGGGGTAGGCTCCTTACGTGGATAAAAAGCTTCCTAATCGGTCGCTCGCAAATGGTCCATATCAGCGACAAACAGTCAGCCAAGGTTGAGGTTGAGAGTGGTGTTCCCCAAGGCTCCGTTCTTGGCCCTATCTTGTTTGTTATCTACATCAACGACTGTGTCCGCGAAATGGATTGCGGCATCGCCATGTTTGCCGATGATATAAAACTTTGGAGCGAAATTCGAACTGTGGCTGACGAAGTGCACTTACAGGAAAATTTAAATAGACTTCAAAAATGGTCGGCGGACTGGCTCTTACCGTTCAATGAGAGCAAGTGCACCACCATTCGAGTTGGCAAATCCGGTTCTTCAAACGGCACGGCTTACCAACTGAATGACATACCATTGAAGGAAGTGAACGCCCAGAAAGACTTGGGAGTCTGGATCACACCCTCGATTAAACCCTCCCTGCATTGCACAAAGGTAGCCAAGTCCGCGATGTCGATCCTATACCTCGTCAAACGAGCTTTTTCTACTTTCAATGAAGAGTGCTTCACAAAAGTCTTCGGAACCTTCGTACGACCGCACCTAGAATCCGCTATCCAAGCTTGGAGACCCTGGGCCAGGAAAGACATCAACATCCTGGAAAAGGTACAACGGCGCGCAACCAAACGTGTTATGGGGCAGGGCTCGCAGCCTTATGAAACACGGCTGTCGAATCTCAACCTCTTCCCTTTGCGCTACAGGCAGCTTCGGCGGGACCTGATACTAGCATTCCGCGTATTACGTCTTAAAGACTGCTGTCTTATATCAGGGGATTTTTTCGAATTAGCAACGACCACGAATCTGAGGGGTCATCCCCTCAAATTAAAGGTGACAGGGGCCAGGCTGGACGCTCGGAAACACTTCTTTTCAAAAAGGGTGGTCAGAGCGTGGAATGCGCTTCCTCAGGACGTTGTTATGCCGGAATCGCTAGAGGTTTTTAAGCAAAAACTGGATCGATATAGCAGTGCACGATGGATCGGAATTGACAATTTGTAATAACAATAATACTACTTCCAACTTATCAGTAGTATTAGTTTTTATATCCATTCACGTTTGCTATTTATAACGCCCTCCCACGCATAGCCTCATGCGAAGGTCTCCGCGGTCTACCCTACTTGGCTATCTGCGTACCGTGATTACCCGCTAACAATCTTATCAGCCAGACCTGCCGGTCCAAACAGTCACCCTCGGTTCGACCCAAAGCGGACTGTCGACGATCTGGACGGATGCCTCTGTTTTTCCAGTTCCGTGGCGGACTCTGCAATCAGCAAGGAAGAATCAGGACGTGGCTTCCACACGGTGATGATCCTGGGAACATTTGCAATGCCCCTCCCCAGTGGGAACCCTCTTTTTTCTCCTAAATACCACGCATTACCCCCACAAGGGCGACAGTTTTTCTCCTAAAAATCCCTAAGGAGTTTTTTCACTGTCTGCTCCTATTTTCATCCTATGACTCAGGACAACTGGCCTCGCCAACAGTCTAAGCAACAAATTTTTTGCTACCATTGCACATATGTACAAATAGGGCACTCAAAGGAATTTTTCCTACATACCCTCAATATACTGATACTGATACTGACCAGTGCTGAATGTAACCTTTGTGCCGCCGTTACCCATGTGAGATCCGAATCGCCGCCCTGCTCCACACTATTTCGGATACGATACGATCTAACATTTCAGTCCACTGGCTGCGTTTGGGATATAAGCCTCTTTATCTAATCTATCGCTTCGTGAAGGCTACCACAGGTGGGTAATCAACATCAGCCACTGTGTCCATCTCCAGTCGTATGGACTCTGTCCTACCGCCAGCGCACGATAGTTGTGGGAGAAACGAGTGTAGTAGATGCTGCGAGAGTCTGCTTCAATATAAAATAATTCCTGCACGTGTCGCCGGTGCTGTGCCGATCCTGCGAGTAAAGTCCTTGCCTGTGATGGTCAGACTATAGCGTGCGGTGCGCTCCGTCCTTGTTTCACGCTTGAAAACAAGTTGGAACAAGTTAGTTGCAGCACGACACGTTGCGAGAGCAGCGTCCCGAATGTGACTGGGGCAGGGGAGGGGGGGGAAGTAGGGTGAATTAGCGAAGGCATGCTCGCGGCCACCTTGAATACTATTGGTCGGAGAGGACAGCTGTGATTGGCCGGGGACCAGACTGCACCTGCAAGTGCACGACAGATGCGCAGCGTTGCGACGGGAATGCCACTACAAATGCAGCCGACATCATGAAGGCCTCCCCCTGGCAGAGCTGACTTAAAACAGCCAACCTAACCTCGTCCGTGGCCACTTCTGCTTGAGCTAGCGATTAAGAGTTCTGTACGGGATGAATCCCCCTATTCTGTTGTACAGTAGTCACCTGTTATTAAGCCCACCTCGGGCCCAGACTAAATTGGGCTTAATAAGCGGCTGGGCCTATAAACAGTGGGCTTAATAACCGGGGACTACTGTATATCATTTTGTCCTGCTAGCCACGGACTGTGGTTGGAGGGCCATGCTGGCAAGGATACGCAGACTATTCGAACCACAAAATTCGACTTCAGCTACAAAACAGCTGCGTGAAAGCAGACGCAATCGTATATTATCATAGAGCCTGTGATGTTTAAGCGAGAAAGTCTGTCTCCGTTAAATGATCTCTGTAAGTGTGCCCTCTAAACGGACCACGTCATACATGCGTTGGAACAATCGGGAGGTCAGATCAGGGTACGGATTGTGCTCCGATAAAGAATGGGGGGAAGGTGTAGGCGTAGTCGCCCTCGGCCGCGGCAGTCACCTGTATCTGATCCTGCCTTTGGTGTTGTTGACACTATCTCGGCACCGGGCACAGATGGGTGAGGGAAGAGAGATTTTCATAGATGCTTCGCAAGTCTACTTTCCCTGAAATTGAACCCACAGGCAAGTCACCGTCCCAGCAGCACCCTGTCTAGAGGTTTTAGTGGAAATCATCGAAACCGATGGACAAACTGCCGATATCTGTAAGTAGCGGACAGCTTTTATTCCACAATACATGATCATCATCCAGACAAACCTCATATAATGGTTAATTATATGTTATATTATGGCCAAATATGTTTGTTAACTTCCTTAGCTTCGCCTTGGGGGTCAAATGGAAACCCGAGTATGGGTTAGAGGAAAGTCCTAAATAACTACATACAAGACTAATGGCAGAAACATTGATTGCAATAACATAACAGTTCAAATGACTGCAGTTTGGGTGAAACCACATAACGGGAACACTTACAGTAGATTGCCTATCTGATGAAATGTGAAGATCAACATTTAAGTGGGTGATTTAACACACATTTCAAGTTGTTTGTTTTTTCACTGAGTTAAGGTAAAAAATGCTGTTTCGTAGCAAATAGTTTGGTTCAGATCAGTATATTGGGACAAACGGGGCCACGTAAAGCCGAGTTATTAAACGCCGCGGAAAAAGAACTTCTTCCTGCGCATAATTCTATAAAAGAATACTTATAAATAACGATTTTTTAACAATAATCTATGTTCAGAGAACAAACAACTTTTTTAGGCGTTCACGAAATGGAGGTTAGTGCAATTATGAGATGGTGCATTACTCTATGGAATGGAGGAGCAAAATAAATTTAAAACGAATGCGAGAGAATACTCGTATTCCAGGAATTTCTATTGGTAAAGGAGACATATGGTCGAACACTGGAACACAATTTATTTTTTCCTGAGCTTTCGAGCTCGAAAGCTCAGGAAAAAATAAATTTTGTTCCAGTGTTCGACCATATGTCTCCTTTACCAATAAATTTGAAAACTTCTAGTTTGAAAATCTGCCAAGATTTGTGCCATAAAATTGAGAAATAAAACTGGAAAGCCGCTATTTGTTATACATCCCGAAAATAATGACCATACACATGCATATATACCCAAGACATGCTGTTAATTTTCGCCGCTAAGCCGTATGTAAAATAACTCGCACATTTTTTATTTATAGAGTAGACTTAATAAACAGAAAAAAGATTGTAACGCAACGGCTATAAGGCTATCCGTTTTCTCGAAATCGTCGTTGATATTCTGCCACTCTGCTCTTCCTTCTTCTAGCTTACGACTGAGCCGACAAGTAAACAAGTATACTGAAAACTGCTCCAGTTTACATAGAAGAGTGAACTCTCTCATGTACAGTATTCGCCAAAAATCGCGCAACACCGTTAAGTCTGCATGAAAACCACAGCACTTACCTAACGGACCCACAAATTATGCTACGTGAAAGTAAACATAAATACTTACAAGCAGGCACATTTCGATGTATAAAGTATCATGTATTATCTAAGAACTAATACGTTTGCCGGAAACTGTCAAATCTAAAAAGGGCTGAAGGACAGATCGGGGATAAAATGTTGTCATATCAATGACAAATGTGCAAGAAAATAAGATAAAAAGATAAAATGAGAAAAAGTAGTAAATATGTAACGTACTTATATTTTCTTAAGTGTCCTTTAGCGTTTATATCAGCAGTAATTCAATAGGGTATAGAGACAACAATGTTGTCAATTGTGCTTTGGTCCTTATAATTATTAAGAACGAACTCCAATTTATTTTCAATTGAAAGATATATCGGAGGATTGTGCCCGTTTCGGTTGGTCAAGTCAAAGTGATTTTCAGTTGGATTGAGATCGTGACTATCGGGCGGGATAAAAGGTTTTCGCAGGCCGCATGCAGAAAGGGTGGCTGCAGTCTTAACAAATTAGATTATAGTTGTAAGATAAATTATAATCATACCTCCTTTGATCGGTGAGCAGAGCCATTGTCTTGTAGCATGACAGTATCAATTCGATGCCTGTTAATGTCATTATAACCAAATACATCTTTGACAATTTTGGCATAGACGTGACTGTTAATGGTATCTTTCGTCGACTGCCAGATTGGTCGCTCACCGAACTTGGTGGCCATTCACACCATGAGGCATCGATAGTTCTCAAAGGTTGATGTTAAAGTAGTCTGCTCTTTGGGAAAGTTCTTTACGCATATGACCGCATGTGCTGACTTCGCCGACTTGTCTAAAAAGAGCACTTCATCACAGACAAAATGATTTCTAAAATGAAAGTCTGTGACTAACCTATGCCTGCGCACATAGAAAATATTCCTCATTAAATTTCTTACTTAAAAATGGCTTAACCTTAGCCATGCGCTGATGAAGGTCAAATTCCCGCATTCTGTGCCTTATAAAGGTTTGAGCGAACATTGTAAAATATTCCACGTGAATAGCCATAACGGGCATATAATGATAATTTTTAGTGTTTTACGAATAAAATATTTATACTTTTTTGTTGTAGACCGTTTTCGTCGTTATTCTTCCTTCTGGGCTCTGTTTTATAGTTAACATGCTTACATAAAACATATAAGCTAATGCTTTGCGTTGCAACTCTTCAAGTGACATCTTTCTTAGGCGGAAAAAATCAGCTTTAGATAGGAAATGACTTGACATCTTCATGGCAAAGCCCAACACCAGAAACTGAAAGTATGTCACGTGTTCCCGTTTCTTTATCAAGCTCCTGCTCATAGTTATTGGTGATGTTAAACAGCTAAGTCATGCAAATTAATTATGGCATGTTGTGACACTATACATCACAAATTAGCTAAAAAATCATGTTTAAAACGGGAATAGTTCCTTGTTTCCGAAAATAAAATGCTTCTCCTTCAACCTGAACTCCCTTCCATCCAGAACATTTCAGACAACCTTTTCCGGTTCTAAGGCAGATATGTTTCATACCTTTTTTACTTATTTTGGAGGTTCTGCATAGCACAATGCATATGAATAGAGAGTTTGTTTCTGTTATACATAAGAGCATAGCAAATTCCTCCGATATCAGATTACTCCCATTTTCGTGAAAAATAATGGCCATTTCTCTATATAAACCTAATTTAATTGGTGCATTTTCTAAATAAAAGACTTTTGCAGGATCAACTGCACACAGTGAATCAAAGTAAAATGACAAAATATATATTTAACAACCAGGTCAGATAACGTGATGAAATTTGCACGCGTTTTGGGGAATACTGTTTAACAGAATATGTATCCCTTATTCGTAGGGCAGTCAAAAAAACTGGAAAAAATGCCCCATTCTGATCTTAACTTTAGTTTCAAAAAATAAAGTACGCAGACATGCGGTGCTAAATTATATAATAAAGATATTTTTTCAAGAGGTAACTAGTTATATAAATTTTTTGAATCAATCTTCAGCATATTAATTCACGATTTTTGTCAGGGACTCTTAGACCAATGCAACATCGGCTGATAACAACGGAAATCGTTAACTGTTCACCACTATGTCAAGACATATGGGAGCCTCATCGTAATTAAACACGCAGACATCATTATAAACTAGTGAACTTACGAGTACAACTGAAAATTACATTAACATTTCAAAGTCACTGACAGACATGCCCACATATAGAGCAGAATTGGGCCAAATCTAAAGTTATTTGAGATACAAAAAATTCCCTACGCTATTAATTTCTGCGGGCTAAATATTCTTGTTTGTGCCTGTTGTACTATAAAAGATCATGAAAAAAGGCCAGAAATGTTTAAATTATATCTGTTCAGAAATCAGGAAATTTTATTTTGCCTTCCAAAAATGGAGCTTAGTGCGATTATGAGAAAATTTTCTATTGTCGGTAAGTATTGTCTTGCAAATGTGTTAAGCATTGTGCCATTACGTTAGGTACTATCGTTATTGGACCGCAGATTTTCTCTGCAAATTCATAAACGAACCCCATTTACATTTATCCGATATAAGGAAGAGAGTCAGGGAATATGACAACTCGAAACAGAACAAGCAGGAGACTATCACTTATAGTATAATCGAAGCAACTATTCTGACACATTGTGTGCTTTGTCAATCACATTGCGGGACCCAGACTTACCAAAAAATGAACAAAGTGAAGATCACGAGTTGAGCAGAATTTATTTACATCATAAATTTTCGTGACCTCTAATTCATCTACAAACGTTCATTGCCTGTTGATATAGTAAATTAACTGTCAAATAAGAAGGGTGAAGTTTAATACGTAAATAGGATGAGGAACATAAGTCGAAAATGTGGGCGCATACCGAGGGGTAGTGGAGGGGCTGGTAATTATCACAGCAAGGCAGTTCCAGTTACAGTGGAAGCCTGGGAAGTGTAATTAAAGAGGAGGACAAAGTACAGGGCAGCAGTTGGTCATAACGGGGGGAGGGGAGGGGGGCGGGGGTAGAAGGCGCAAGAGGGACTGAGGTGATCGACAGTTACCACGGCAATGCGAGGTTTTCCACATGATCCAGTTACTCATAGAGTTCTGGTTTTCCTCTGCGTATTGAAGCGGCCTCGGCCTCGGCCCCCTCCTCTACACCTCAATATACACCCAAATTTTGCTAACCCCCTTTAATTACATTTTACAGGCTTTCCCCGTAACCTGAACAACCTCGCTGTTATAATTACCTACTCCCTCCTCTACCCCGCATTATGCACACACATTTCGACTTATGTTTCCCATCCTATTTACCTATTAATCTTCACCCTTCTAATTGGATAGTAACTCTAGCATAATAAAAGGTAATGACCGTTTGTAGATGAATTAGAGGACACAAAATTTTATGACGTCAATAAATTCTGCTCAACTCACGATCTACGCCTTGTTCAAATTTCTTCCGGGGAAAAATGTTTCAATTAAGACGATATAGTAAAAATTGCTCCAGTATAGAGTATGACGAGTGCTGCATGCAAAACCATCAGCGTTTTAGGAAAACCACGGCAACTTGCAGAGTGTTCACCCTATGGACTGTCAATTGCTATTGCCTTAAATGGATAATAAAGATTAAAAGGAAATAATATGGGTATTTATAAAGTATTATATTTTTTAGTTGAACACCAATTTGTTTTTTGAATAGTGTCAACTCGAAAAGGAGTCCTTATACAACTGACACTGGTGTAGGAAAAAAATATGAAGCATGACAATCTTGCTCTTTCAAATAATATAGCCTACGAGCATTATATTACTGGGCAAAGAGGAGTTTCCTACTTAAATACGCCTTCATCATTCACATTTGAACGGCACGGCAGAGAAATATGAAAGCATTTGATTCCTTCACTTTTATCCTTTAATTAGACATTAATAGTTATCGGTTCGGTTAAACAAATGTGTCATACAAATTTTAAAATTTATTTTATGGAATGGCACTCCAAATATTAGCAAAACAAACTTTAAACTTGAAGTTGTTCCTTGTTTTTGAAATGAAATGCGATCCCTTTAACTTGGCTCCATTCGCATTTGAGCAATTGCGGACTTAAGTTACCTGTTCTGGAAGGGACGTGTTTTACGCTACTCTTACTTACTTTGGAGTTCTCCTATAGAACAATGCATAATACTGAACAATTATTTCTGGCGTACTTTATATAGTAAAGCGCTCCTTCGATAACAACTAAGTTAGCATTAGACGAGCATAGTACCCATCTCCCTCCATTGTCTTAACTAAAAGGACAAGTTTCCGAATTGAAGCTACTCTTGTCATTATATTTTCAGTCAGTCAAACAAAATAACCCGGATAAATATATGCTTATCTACTAATTTAAAGTTGGAAAATTAAAATGTGAACATGACTTTTGCATACAGTACTCGCCTCCACAGGCACAATCAACAGAGCTATTAACCTGAACCTTGCCTACCAAGCGCTTCGCACAAGGCTTGGTTCAAGACGACCAGAGCCAGTAGGGCAAAGGAGTACGCAGGACCGAGAGCCAACGCCCACGGAAAATAGGGATGAAGGTCGGAGGTCACGCAACCAACAACAAACAGTGTCTCAACGAAGCAACCGCGAGGCAAAGAACAACCCAAGCGAACAGCAACGATTGATCAGTCCGCCGGGTGAGGTGGGGGAGGCCAGCAAGCATACTGACTCGCCTACAACTACGCTGACCGCAACGTCAGGCAAATAAAACTGTCATTCCAGTGATCGCATCTTCTTCCTCTGAAATGCTTCCTGGGACTCGAATATTCTCTACTATTGGCAATCTATTTGGGCGCGATGCGCTCCGATCGGCTCGACGGTGGGAAACATTTGCCCTTCGGGAGTCGTATACTTATGCGCGGATCCGATTCCTGCCCAGGTGTCTCGACAATAATGTGCTACCAAAGTGTGTTTCGTACAGACTTCTTGTTAATACAGAGTTTGCGAGACGCAAAGTATTTAAGCACGGCAGAGATATGCTCCGAGTGTTCCTTCAAGACTGACACGCGAGGCTTCGCAAGTACTATCAAGGGATCAGCGAAGAGAGGGAGAAGTGATTTGAGTTTATGGGCGAGAATGGTACCAAACTGCTCCAGCAGAGGGTGGCCGAACGAGCCCAAGACCACAAAGCGAAGCGGGAGGCAGCCTTTGACATTAAGTTTCGCAAGCTACCTCGTCCAAATTCATCCACAGATGAAAAACTGGTGCACAACCTATAATACCGGAAGCTGATGGATGAAAAATGCAGCTGTTAAGGCATGAAGCCCCATTCATTGCAGCTGCTGACAGACCTGCTAACATGGTTTCTGCAGTAGAATCGATTTTTAGCCAAACAGAAGCAACCGACGAACCTGATACGTCATCAGGTGTCATCCCTCCTTATGGCACATCGATCACGTGATGCCCTCTCCAAGGTACAACGTAAGACAGTTCAAGAACTCAGAGCCGACAGTGACCTCGTTATCGTGCTAGCGGACAAGGGGCGGTCCACTGTCGTATTCGACAGGACAGACTAGATTCACAAAGCTCCGACTTTGTTAGACGATCTTCAGTCCTACGTCCCATGCAAATCCAACCCCATAAAAACGTTGACACGCCAGATCAACACAACGCTGCTGGTAATGGAGAACTTGGGTGCAATATCGCCAATCGACCGACGCATGGCGAGAGCGCAAGAAACGGCCCTGGCCCGATTCTATGGTCTCCCGAAGGTGCACAAAGAGGGCGCACCCCTTCAGCCAATCGTATCTCTCAAAGGAACTCCAACATACGGAATGGCAAAGTGGCTGTTCCGACGGCTCAAATTCTTGACCGCTGATTCAGACACAACAGTCAGGTCACCAACACAATTCTTGGAGAAACTTAAAGGGGTAAGCCTCCACCCAAACGATATCATGGTTTTCTTTGATGTCACGTCCCTTTTTTACTTCTATTCCACAGGACCTGGTTGTCGAGAGTATCCAACTACTCCTACGCGAGAAGTAGAATGAAGCGGAGAATCGCGTCGGACACGCTCAAATCCTCCAGCTCCTGAAGTTCTGCCTGAAGACGTACTTTACCTTCAACGGAACTATCTTGAGCAAGTGAAGGGCACGCCAATGGGTTCTCCCATTTCCGGACTCATAGCAGAGGCGGTCCTGCAGCGGTTGGAGTCACGGGTTTTCCAACACCACAGGTTGAAATTCTGGGCTCGGTATGTGGATGACACCTTCGTCGTTATTGAGCGGGATCAGGTGCTGACATTCAAGGAACGTCTAAACGCCGTCTTACCGGTTATTCAATTTACGAGGGAGGAAGAAGAGAACAACCAGCTGGCCTTTCTGATTGTCCTCGTTTGCCACTAAGACGGTGGTGTTCTAAAAACTAAAGTGTTCAGGAAAGCAACCATTACTATGCAAGTCCTGAACTACAACAGCAACTAACCAATTGGTCACAGACGCAGCTGAGTAAGAGCGCGTTACCGGCGCGTTGAGACGCATTGCAGCGAGGTGAAAGACACAGTTGCTGAATTACATCACCTTCGACGGGTACTGAGAGCGAATGGTTACCCGCGCAATTTTTGCAACCAATGCATATGCGAACGAGAGAAGAAGCTACTTTCATCTGGCCCAAACGTTTGGCGAGCTCTTCCATACGTAAAGAATGTACCGGAAGCAGTCAGCGGCCTACTCATTGAACTTGGATTTGGAGTTGCGCACAGGCCAGGAGCAACAATCAGGCGCCGGGTCGTGAGACCAAAAGACCCACTGCCACGACAGGAAACGGCTGGAGTCGTTTACCAGATCTGGTGCAGATGTGGACAAAGCAACTATGTCGGAGAAACCGGAAGATTACTCTGGACGCGAATGGCCGAGCATGCAGTGGTGGTGAGAAAGAAAGCCGCTTAATCCCAGGTTGCAGCTCATTCGATGGGACCTGGCCATATTTTCAATTTTGACGAGGCGGAAACCCTCGCAAGAGGCGACAACCGCGTGAGCCACCAGCTGCTGGAGCCATGGTCCTCAGGCCCCCAGTCCATCAACAAACGCAACGATTTGGCGATCCCATACTGTGTACTGAGACATTCCCTGAGCAAGAGAATCAGTCACGTGGGAAGGGCAGGACGCAACAATAACTCTGACGACAGCGGGCATAACTGTCACGCAAGTATCCGGCCCGCGTCTGACGCTGATGCTGACATGGCAATTTGGGCAATTAGTCAAATAGAACGGCTGCAATTTGCTTACACTAGGTGCTCTGTGTAGAGATTGCTATTCAATTCAGGAAATCGACCTTTTTTTCAACGACGGTGTACCTAGGTAACATACTTACATCAACACCCCAATGTTTACCACAATATATGGACTGGCTATTTTTCTAGTCTTCGCAGGTGGTTTGGTTGGCAATCTCGCCGTCATCTTCGTAATCGCTAAGACCACTTCTCTTCAGACAACAACAAACATTCTTCTCATTGGTCTATGAACCTTGCCAGCGCACACATCCTTCTCTTTGATCGAATTCTCACCGATGTTTTCGATAAATTTGTTTGCATCTCCTCTAATATAGGCAAGCGAGGCCAGCTGGTTTGAAGGAAGCTTTTTGCTCCATTGCATATGTCTGTCTACGGCAATGTGAGCGTAAAAAGACATACACGCGCTACCAATCGTAATAGGGAGAGTCAGAGCATGCTTTTGGTTTGCAGCCAATAGACGACTTCCTGGTTGGCTACCGTTTTTAGGGCGCTAATGCTAAGACGCATGGCTGGTGTATGTGCCCTCCTCAGCAGCCGCGAGCCTTCGCGCAAAGTCGAAGACGCGGAGAGAGCCGCGCCAGAAGGCCAATAATTGGCTAGTTTCGGAACCAGATGATCCTCTGTTCTCCCCTTGTGAGATAAATTCTTTTCCTCGAATGCGATACCAGACGTGTGTGGAGGTATACTCTTTGCAGGAAAGACAAATTGGCGGCCGAATCAGACGGGCTCCGAGCCACGCTCCAAAGCATTGTACATGCAGTGGCGCCAGCTTGCCGTTGAGGCAGCCTAATGTCATCAACAATAACAGACACAGTTTGTTCTTTCCCCTTCACCAACTAGTCCTGGTTTTGGGACAGGGTGATCAAGACCGCAGGCGTGCAACAAACCCGTATTAACAGCAAAAATACTACAGAATGCTTTGTATCTCAACTGAGTGAGTTAGTTTTGCAGGTCAAATTAATAAGGGGATCTTGCAGCCCCCATCCGCATCATGGAGAGGGCCAGGTTACATCATTACTTAACAACGTGTGAGGTCACGGTTTCCGACACACTGTGAAAACCATTGACCACGTTTTATGCTTTAAATCAGACGGAAATGAGTTCTGCAACCCGAAAGGACTTATCAACTTCTCAACATACACAGGTTCTTATGCGCTGGGTGAATGAGGGACTTGTTTCTGCACATTTTCTGTTAAATCCGGTTCTTGTTTGTCAGGTAGACAAATCGAATGACATTTGTAAATGAACAGCTTGACATGATATTACATTGAACAATATTTTCGGGTCAAGGGCAAGGTTGAGCAGTTGTTTCCAGTTGAAAAGATAAGTGTCAGACCTCAAACCGTTTTTATGCATAACGTATCCGTAAGTACCAGTATTTAATTTCTACCGCTATTTCCTTCGTTGCGTTGGTTATACAATTTTTCTGATCGCTCTCATAGCATTTTGCAATCCAACCGCCTTATAGATATTAAAAATACCGACATCTCTTATTTAATATGACATCTCAGTCATAACTTGGAAGCAGATCACCCTTTAGTGTAAGCTATCGAAATTATCAACAGGGCTTTAGCATGAATAAGCTTGATCTTGATGCTTTGGACAAGTTTTATGGGTTTTACGCACAATATGAATGTCTGCTTGCGGTCCCTGGTGCCATCGTTGATGGAAAGGCATTTTTGCTCACTTTTCGGCAATGTGGGAAAGTAGAGCCTTTCGTCAATATGTTGTCTACCGATACCTGTGACCGGTGAGGTCAACTTTGCTGAAAACCCTTCGCTTTATGTCGCGAAACTCTTTTCGCGCACAGTCAAAGCACAGAAAAAAGCGCAACACCCCATACTTCAAGACGCCTGAGGAAACCACATAGTTGACGCTAAGTCGACCGCTGATACCTTCAGTGCGTTTCTATCCAGAGGGCTTAGTGAAAATTCGGTCGCTGCACTGCCCACTATCCCGGCTTCGACTGATGCCGTCCTCGAAACCATAAGTTTTACTCTCTGGGCCGTGACTGTAACCATTCAAAATTTTCGCGAATCTCACAGTCCAGGATCAGATGGCATCCCAGTCAGCCTTCTAACAGCTGAAGCGAACTACATTTCGGTCTATTCTGTGTAAGATATTCTATATAAGACTTGAAAGCGAAAACTTGCATATGTTATGGGAGAAATCGCACATGCTGCCTATTCGCATGCAGGGCCGATCGACTTCTTTTGACGATTCTAGACCAATTAATGAAATTCCCGCTGCCCCGAACACCTTGGAGACCTTGTTTTAGGAAAATATGGTGCGGTATTTGACAGTGAAAACCCCACTTAATGCAGCTCATCAGGGGTTCCTCGAAAA
The DNA here is from genome assembly GCA_036362985.1 of Ligula intestinalis. Taxonomy (NCBI): domain Eukaryota; kingdom Metazoa; phylum Platyhelminthes; class Cestoda; order Diphyllobothriidea; family Diphyllobothriidae; genus Ligula; species Ligula intestinalis. Next base: position 11,822,578 of record JAYGXS010000005.1, on the reverse strand, counting down.
AAGATCCTGCGACACCTGCCAGCTGTCTTTATTTGATTATGTTTTGCAATCTAGAGCCAGTGGTTTTGCCTTTTATACAGTCTATTTTGATTTTACTGAGGCCTTTGATCGTGTTGACCGCGCAAAAAGGTAGCCAAGTACGTGATGTCGGTCCTATCTCTCGACAAGTGAGCTTTTTTTGCCTTCAATTGCAATTGCTTCACAAAATTCTTTGGAACCTTCGTACGACCACAACTAGAATTCGCTATCCTAGCTTGGAGACACTGGGCTGCGAAAGACAAGAACATCCTCAAAAAGGTTCAAAGGTGCGCAACCAAACTTGTTGTGGGGCAGGGCTCGCAGCCTTATGAAACACGGCTGTCGAATATCAACCTCTTTCCATTGCGCTACAGGTAGCTTCGGGTGGACCTGATACTAGCATTCCGCGTATTACGTCTTCAAGACTGCTGTCTTATATCAGGGGAATTTTTCGAATTAGCAACGACCACGAATCTGAGGGGTCATCCTCTCAAATTCAAGGTGACAGGGGCCAGGCTGGATGCTCGGAAGCATTTCTTCTCAAAAAGGGTGGCCGAAGCGTCGAATACGCTTCCTCGGGACGTCGATATATAGGAATCCCTCTAGGTATTTAAGTGCAAGTTGGATCGATGTACCAATGCACGCAAAAATGCACAATAATAATACCACTTTCAATGTTTTAGTAGGATTCGTTTTTATAGCATAAGGTTTAACGAGCCATCGAGTCCAAGCAGCGTGTCTAATAACGGTGAATTTTAATTCCTACTAAAACTACCTATACGAATAGCAATATTTCAGTAACATGTATACATATGCTATTTTATAACACCCTCCCACCAATAATCGCAAGTGAAGGTCTCCGCGGTCTACCCTATTTGGCTATTTGCGTACCGTGATTACTCCGCCAGCGATCGCATCAGCCAGGCCTGGCGGCCTAAGCACTCACCCTTGGTTCGACCGGCAGCGGACTGAAGAAGATCTGGACGGGAGTTTGTGTTTTTCTAGTCCTGTTGGCGGACTCTAATATCAGCAAGGAAGAATTAGGCCGCAGCTTCTACACTCGGTGATGATCCTGGGAATCTTTTCCCTGCCCCATCCGTTGGATCTCCCCCAAGATCGGATGTCTTTTTCTCATAAACCCCACACATTCCCGTCACAAGAGTGACAGTTTTTCTCCTTAAAATCCCTTAGGAGTTTCTTCACTGTCTGCTCCTATTTTTACACCCCATGTCTCAGGAAAACTGGCCTTGCCAACAGTGGGAGATACGATTTTTCTGCTATCACAACACTTATGTACAAATAGGGAACTCAAAGGTAATTTACCTACATATCCCTCAATATACTGATACTGATACGGATAATCTTCTCCTAACACTTGCCTCTTTCGGCATAGGTAACGAACTCCTGAATTTAATATCCTCTTAGTTCGATGCTCCTACACAACGAGTTAAAATTTCCAATGTCACACATGTGAGGAATGGAGTTATTGAGGAAAGCATAGTTGGACTGCTCTTATTTTGCCTGATTGCTTTCACTTTGGTAGACCGTTCGTGTACGCTGACGATTTAAAAGTTAATAATCGTCCCAATATCGTGCTCGAGGTCATAAAAAAGGATCCTCAAGCCTTCGCCCAGTGGTGCTGCACATGGCGTTTCTCCCGTTTTTGGCACAAATGTTCTGTGTTTGTTGTTGGCAGCAATCATCGGCCAGAATTAAGCATGGATGGTCACGATCTAAATGTTCCAGGAGTTATTAAGGATCTGGGCTTATCTTAGTCTAATAGTCTCAATCTGTCATCGCAGTGTGCCCTGATTATCTCGAAAGCACGTCAAACTACCAGATTTATTCTCAGAAATATTAAGACCATCAAGGCTAGCACTAGCCTTTAATATTTGTGTGAGACCTAGTCTTAGATACTGCTCACCGCTAGTTAGCCTTCTGCGCGCTAGTGAACGGAAGAAATAGAATCCGTCCAACAATTCATATCTAAACGAGTATTCTCTTCAAACCACCGCAACCTGTCCTACCAACAACGTTGTGAACTTAGAAACATTAAGCCCTTGTACTTTCGCAGATTATACAAGGGACCATTTTTAATGTTTAAACTTTTAAACGGCCGTGCCTTTACTCCCCACAGTACCATAAGGCATTTCGAGCACTCTCGGCGCGCCAGTCATCGGGATCTGTTTTTATTTCTTCCTGTAACATGGACAGTTAGATACCGTATTTTTTCAGCAAACGCTAAAGAAATCTGGAATAAACTACCCATAAGTATTACAACGCAGCAACGCTATACTTTGTTGAAGAGAGCTGTCACTAGTTTTCTACATTCAGGACAATTTTCACGAATTTTGGGTGCTGACTCGGCGGAATCTCTATTTCACTCTGATGAATTCGAAGCCAAATTTTCTGTTCTCTGTACCTATACAAAAAAAAGATTCCTGGTTTTCGTTAATTTTCTTTTGTAGTACAACACATACTCACAAGAAGTTTTTTTTCCGCAGCAGTTAATACCGAAGGAAATTCCCTGGATGTCAGAAACGTTGCATTTGGTCTCACTCAGGCCATATTTCCCCCCATAATACTGATCAGAATTGAACTCTTATGATAGACAGTATTGTTGGGCCTCAAATAAACTTAATGAACAGAGATAACAACCTCAAACATACATCTACTTCCCCGTTTACAGTTTTATCTAGAGGGCTTTTAAAATTGAGCCGCCATTTCCCCCCTCCATTTGCGTATAAATTTCATCATGTATACTTCGGTTGTCTTACACTGCCAACATCAATCGATCTTTATCCCTCTTTGTGTATTTGAAATAGAATGAGGTCATGAGTATACGAGATTACGATAGTAGAGCCTTTATGAAGGCAGTCCAAGTTGACCTATATTCGTCAAATATTCCAAAAATATTTCTAGACGATGTCGCAAATTGCAGTCATGGGCGATTATGGATTATTTTTGATTCCCTGCTGCGCCTAATTTTATACAGTTTGGGAGATGTTTTTTTAAACTTTTTGGAACGATATCTTCAAAATAAAGCGTATCTCTCGCTCATTTTCACATTTTATCGTAAATACAATTAAATGTACCTCTCAGTTACGGTGGATTAATTTATTGCTTCTATTTGCGTCTCATAATTGAGGTGAAGAGAACGTTGGCTGCAAGCAAATATTCTGCTTGCTGTCGCAGGTCCAAATTCAACAGTGTTACCCAAGTTTTGACGAATAGATTAAAATAAATATTTAACTATTCTAAACTGCAAATTAACTTAGTAGACAGGGTAGTCGTCCGGCTAATTGTAAACATAGCATTTATGAAACCATGCTTATTCGTTCAGTTTTCTGCACCAAGATCGATTGATTACTAAGCTTGCGGTGTTAAGTGGCGTCCACTGGATGCGGGTCCTTCCTACACCTGCAAGACGATGTGCTCCTTGTTGTGACAGGGAGTCAAGAATTAGAAGTGAAGGAAAAAAACTACAAAAAAGATTGTAAAGTAAAACCACCCCCACGGGGGTCATAAATATAGATCTGAAGACTTCATCTATTATTTCCTGTACAGATCCACCTGCGAGGATGTTGAGTGACTCAAAAATAAGCGGACCATGTAAGTTACATTATCTTATCCTATCACCAATACATCAGATTCATACTCAATGGGATCCATCAATTGAATAACAGGCTGCTAACCCTACCACTTACACGCGAATTGGAGCAACGATGTCCAAGCTTACCAGATTTCCTGTTAACCATCATGGAAACCTTACACACTACGCATAAATACCACAAGTTGAGTATTAGCTACCATCATTTAAGAACCATATGGTGTCTCTCCATCCTGCAGAAAGATAATTAACGGAATTGTCTAGAGCGTCTTGAAAATCTACTGACCTGCGGTGACATCCCATCCCTTCGAATCAAAATTGACGAAATTTACATTGAGGAACGATTCGCAGGGGGTTGAGTTAATGGAACCGGCCCTTGCTGTTGCGATCTTCTAACCAGATTTCGCGTGGAAAAGGAAGAGGTGGGATGCGGGGTGGGAGAAAAATAATATGTCATACAGAGGTAGTGAAGAATAGGTTGCAGGACTTCGGCAAGTGGACGAGCGTTTGTTCGCACATGTGGTGGCGGCGTCCGAAATTAAACGGCACGGAAGTCGTCACAGAATCTCAAGCATGGTCATATGGGAGTTAGCCTCAGAGATGTGACTGCTCAGATGGATACACACTAATAGGTTATTGCAACTGTCCAAATTCGACGTTCCCTTAAATCATTGTTTGAATGGAGATAATTGTTCCAGAAATGTGCACGGACTCAACCAAACCTAATTTTCGCAGGAAGTATAGTCCACAACTAAAGAATGTGCTGAATGTGTTAGTTATTCATTTACCAACCGGCTCTAGCTTGATAAATAACTTAAAAGGACTTTACAAGAGCAGGGCAAGGTGGACTGTTCTTATAGTTCTTTTTTCAAATAAGAAGGAAGAGTACTCTGTCATGGCGTGTACATTAAAAAAAATTGAATTAATGATCACATGTGGTAGTACAGTAAAATAGCAGCTAATTATATCCATCAATCTCATATTTAGGACTGAAGTGACTTTTTAACGCTAGCAAGCAGGGACTGTTTACCTTGCGGGTAAACCACTCGTACATCATATATCCGGCTTAAGCATTTGAAGCCACAATAAATGGTCAAGTTATGGGACATATTTTGAGATTTGACATACTGATCGGTAATGCTATTTTTGAATTGATGCGTAGGTTTTGTCACTAAGCCGACAACAATGGCTACCTGTACACAGTTGTCGGGATACTATTTAACAAGGTTGGCTTACATATTCATCTAGAGTTGGGTTCGAAAACATTTATCGCTGCTCAGAATTCTGACTGCTTAGAAAGACTACCCTGCTAGCGCATCCAACTAAAATGCTAATCACCAGTGTGCTGGCTGAAAAACATCGATTCTTCTTTTACCTATCGCGCTTTCGTACTTGTTGTTGGCTGTGAATGACACATCCCATCGCCGGCGCGACAACCGCGTCATACCACCTGGCACCGACTGCTCGAAACACGAGCATGTTGATGCACACAGACGGAGAACAACAACAAAGGCTTGATTAGATCCGACTGCTAGAATATTTTACACTAACTCCCAAACTGCAGACTAAGCCATAGTAGCATCCATTTTATAATTATACTGTTCCCACTTATAATTAAGTAAAGAGAAGATGACCCGTGGTTACAGTTAGTGAATCCCTCAAATTCGAAAGTTGCCAGTTACGCATCTAAACTTCTCCCTTTCATGTCCGAGGACGATGAATGCCTCAATGTTTCGACAGGTTTGCAAGATGTTTTCACCTGTTCAGCATAAATGTACACGTACGTGTCGGTATATATGTGCGTCATTTACGAATTCTGATGTTCGCAAAGACGATAACTTTGCCTGAGAATGTATGTGCACTTGAAGGAATATTCTTGGCAGCAAAGTATTGATTTGAGTAGAATCTTATGTGCAATTTAACCTATGCAACTGTTCTGCTAAATGCCGCTTTGCACATTATGTTCGGCTCTTGGATTTATCCTCTCAAGAACATGAAACAATGCAATATTTTCTGAGGATGGCACGCAATTACGACAGCCTAGACGACGATGCAAATACAGGAAAAACTTAAAGCTGTAATCTAGTATTATCCTAGAGAAAAGTGACGGATATGTACCCCAAATGCCTTAGAGGGGAATTCTACCAACATATGTTCCTCCTCTCATTAATTGTAAATGGCGTACTGGTTATGAAATGTACCATTCGGCGTCCAAGTCACATCCTACTGCATATTATAACCGCTTGCCTTTCCTGTAATTGCGGAATACCAACTTTGTTCCTATTTACTTTGCTGACTACAAAACAGTACATGCTAATCTTTTTATTCACAGTCAAAGGTTTACAAAGTGAGTCATTATTCCCTACTGAAAAAAACAACCTATAATCTGCAGTCGTAAAATTCATCACCCGTTGGTTGGTGCTCTGCGGTTTTAGTTAACAAAATAAACGAAACATTGTGCTCACCGAAACACGTTAATGTTGGCCTGACCAACATAAATGTGATCGTAGTTCAATGGTAGATGCCTCAGTGCAGTTTCTTCTCAGTGCAGTTTGAAGCTATCTCTGTGCACTAAAAACCAGGCCACGTAAGTTTGTTAGCAGACGAGATAACCCAGCCGTCACAATCAGTCCAGTGTCTGTGTTTCTGTGCAGTGGCCAGCTGACGAAATGACAGCCAGACTGCAATGACTCCCACTGAATATGGCCCTCGTGGTCCCCTCACAGGACGGTGCGCTTAAGGTCGGCACTGGCCGCGCCAGCCACCTGCGCCCTCTCCTACCCCCAGTCTTCTTCACTCAGTCCTGATCCAGTGCCATACTGGGGGAGACGGCGCGAGTGTGCTAGACACAGCGCCGTTTTACCATCACTTAAAAATCAGTCACGCGGCAGGTCACCGTATTAACGCTGTGCACAGTAAACCTCGACGGAAATGACGATAGAACCTTCGAATGGTGTTAAAACTTGGTTTAAATCATCTGCAAACTGCCGTTCAACCTACGCCCTGTAGCGCACACTGCGAAACATATTCGTCCAGGTGCTACAATGACTTTCTCGCGCTGCAATTCTGGTACACTTACACAGATGCCGAATTTTCTAAGACTAACAAAACCTTTATTGTTTACCCAAAGCAGTGTAACCTAGCCTTAAATTATTAAACTGCTGTCCAAATAATATCTGCTGTCAAAATGTTAGTCAGGTCAGTTCATCCTCTTCGATCATACGTATGTTCCGAATTCAGGTTTGGTTGATATGGCCTAAATGGTTTTATGTCATCACCCAGCATGTCAGTTAAAAGTAGCAGTAGTTGTAGCAGTTTTGTTGCAGTGTAAACATGCTAACACAAATAGGATGAAGACTGCGTTCAGCAGTATGATCAAGGCAAAATAGGAAATAATAAAAATCAGCGGTCGGCCATTCCATGCATGGACTGCGATGGCTCGCGCGGTAGCAATGTTGAAAGAAACCACTGTGATTGAAAATTGGCTGTGAATCAAATCGCCGCGAGAATCCAAACAAAGTGTTCGTAGTCACGTCTGTCGAGCAGTTGGTAACGTGTTTGATTAATGCCATCCGTGCGCCAGCGAGCGGTCACATTTATGCTATTCAATAATTGCACTCTCTGAGGATTCTTCTCTCGAGGATGGTCTTGATTGAATTCTGTGAAAACTCCCATTGTACCCGTGGGTCGATCTACACTTATATTGTTCAGCTTCAATCTAAGCGAAAGCTCGTCGTCTTCACCACCCCAGCCGTAGAAGAGGTTAGAAGCGCCGTTAATTGTTGCAATATGCCTCCAACTGAAGGCCGTAACTGCTCCGAGGAATGAATTGTACCACCTAAAAGTAAAGCATAACTTCTTGACGTTTTGTCAGAAATCTCTCAGCTACAATCATACATAATTTTTACAAAGTTTTTAACTGACCGAGGTCACCTGTATCTACGCAAAAACAGTCAACGTGACTGGCCGTCATAATTTATGTAGTATTGCAGTTAACTATTGTTTGTGAGATCCTGTTTCATGAACTGCATTCAGGTAGATGCTTGAAAGCGTCATTTAAGTTTACTTATCCCTCTCATAGTGTTTTCATATGTTGATGATAATGGATGCATGCGATTTAAGTTATATAGCATTCCAGTTAACAGCTGTTTCAGAAATCCTGTTTCATGGACTGTTTTCCTGTAGTTGCTTGAGAATTCCATTAAGAGTTAGTTAATTTTGCCATAATCTGTGCACATTTTGATGATATTGGACGTTGTGCAATTTTACAGTAAATATGCTCAATCGCTGGTTCTGACGAAAGGAAGAAAGACAATGTAAATAATATTTAATTGGGAGTTACTAAGTTTGTATTCTTATCCCCAGTTCCCAATAATTAATGCTTCAAAAACTATTCATGTTCAAACACTTAAACTTTGTACCCTTCTTACAGTTAGAACTCAAGACTGCATTACTCGTAAAGAGTTACTCTGGGGCAGCAGATTGACATAATGTTTAAATCTGATCGAAATAATGGGCCGATATGTCTAGCCAATTCTAGAATTACAAATGAAAGGAAAATGTAAATGATGTTTTGTTTACTGTCACAAGCAGGCAGTTCCTGTCGGCCTCCAATGGTCTGTTTGACCACGCCATAACGATATACGAAACGATAATTCGAAATTGTGTATTCTTCTCCGGAGGGAAAAGTACTCACCGTGTAATATTATTTCCACTGCAAAATGTGTTGCATAATTGCCGAACATTTTGCCCACAATCGTAGACAACAGAAGGTGAAGTAGGCACTTTGTCAACGTCATGTAAAATGAAACATTCGATGCCAAACAGTCGATCACCGGGAACACTTTTCCGTATCTCCCTGACGGCGACATTGAATAGTTTAGCTCGATTAAAGCTGTTATTGCCAGCCTGCTCCACGACAAGTGTGACACACTGCTTCTTCTGAGCGCTGAGAAATGGAAGCATATGCGTGAGGAATCTGAGCAAATCATGGCTTCGATTCCTATACGGCACAACAATGGCCACCTTTCCGCTAGCGGAATCCCCCAACGGCAGAAATGATTGGCCTTGCAGTTTGGCATCAATTGTACTAAGGTCGGAGACGTTCGCTGACAGCAGATAGGCAGCTGAACCATTTCCAGTGGTGTGTAGGTAAATTGCCCTTAAGGATGGTTGGAAAGCGTAAATGAAGAAGGTATTAATGCCAAATACAACAACCAGCACGACTATGATGGAAGGCAACAAGCAGCGTTTGTAGCGCCATGTCTTGATCATGCTTAGCACTGATCTCCAGACGACAAACTAAACGTGAATGTAGATTTTACTGTAGGTGAACGTTAACTTGTGATGATTGGTTTGCAAAACAATTTTGTGCGGGAATGCTTCTAAGTGTGTAGTCGCATGACTGGCTCTTATTCCTCATGCGTTATGCTGCGCAGCTGCTAACGGATACGTATGGAGACGACCCTGCCCGAGTATACGCCATCAAAAGCTCATTCACTTGTTCCTGTGGAGCAAGCTATATCGGTCGCACGAGTCGGCGCCTATAAAAAAGAATACGGGAGCACCTCCCGGCATGGCTGGCCAAAGGCGAAGTGAGAATCATCAATAGCTCAATCCTTGCCCACATGGTTGACTCCGGACATCGTGTGGACCCCAGCGAAGCCTTTAAGGTAATTTACAAGGTCTCGCCAAACTACCCAAAGACCCTGGGTCGGCGTTTGCTGGCAACAGCAAAAGCAACCGCGATCCGTTTGAGGAAGCCGGTTCTGTGCGCGCAGAAGAACCTCCTGCAGTCCCCGAGCTTGGCTTGGCCAGCGGTTACCTAACTACCTGCATCTTTCCCGCTTGCTGCCGCTTCACCCAAACCCACCCCCTTCCCCCCATCCCCTATCCGGACTCAACAAACCCTCATTAGCTGATTACTACCAACCCCACAGCCCCTTCCTCATCCCCATGACTAATTTGCGTTTTGTGATAACTTGATAACCAGCATGTTAATTTGCACCCCTCCCTATATAATTGTAACGGCCCGATGAGAATTTATCGAAAGCTACGTATGCTCACCAAACACTCTTCTGAATTCTCTGATGGGAATTTTCGCAGTCTTCAAAAATATTCAAAAAACTGTTTAATTATACTTTATTTAAACATGAAAAAATAGAGGATTCATATAATTGCAAACTATGAGTTCGTGTCTGAATAGTCAGCATCCCAGACAGGTCGATCATTTACATCATTACAAAAATATGGCAGTATACATTTGGTTTGAAGCGTTTTATAGCAGATAATATTGGGTGTTTAACGCTTCTGCTAGTTCAGAAGAGGAAATGGCAGAATACGTATGCTTTCGATAATTCTCATCAGGCCTTTACATTTATATGGTAATTAAGTAAAAAAAACTGGATGCGTTGCTAGAAAAAAAATACAATGGTTATCAGGGCCGGCCTGCTGTTGTTTTAAAGCATTTACGATATTCTAGATTTTGCCACCTTCATCCAAAAGCTCAGGAAGTTCAAAGGTAGTCAGCCCCTCTTTTTTTCAATCTTATAAACTATGCATAGTGAATGCCGAAGGCTCGATGACTTGCATTTTCCTTCTGCCCGAGATGATGAAATTTCCTTCCAAATTATTTAGCACGAGCCTGGCAACTTAATCTAAAGCAAATGATGCCTAAAATAAAAATGTTGATTTTAGAGAGCACATCACATTATTTTATTTGGTATCATCGGTTATATGGAGGTCGTCTACGAATACCAGATTACACATCTAAAATAATTTATGAGACTACGATACACAAATCCAAGCATGGGTGCTAGTTTCTCTATGACACAAATAGGCCAGACCTGGTTACTGTATTTAGTGTTCATCGATCGGGTAGGCGCTTACCAGGAAAGGAGGTTTACCAGCTAGCCTAGCTGCTGGCTACCTGGCGCGTCCACAGGTGGCGGATAGTGGCGCGGTCTTCAGTGAAGGTTAGCTGCGAAATAAGCAGACTCCCGGGTCTGGCGAATAAGCAGTCGCGGACGCAGCAGCGACAGTGTTACCAGGGCGCGGTGGGCTGAGGTCTGGCGTATCGACTGCCTTATAAAATGCCGCAAGTCCCAATGACGACACTGTGACATGGCGAGCGGAACTACCATTAAATAAGTTTGCTTGCCACCACCACCACCACTGCCTTGTGGTTAGGTTCTTGAATCAAAGCGCTAGAGCAGCCAACCTCGAACAAAGAACCCAAGTGGCTGTTCGGAACTCGCCTGCATTCAAAATTCCCAAGAAACCTCATGTCATGTCCACTTACTCTACTAAGTACAATAAGTAGGCATTTACCAACTGTGAGTGCCAGAAATGTGATAAGATAAAGGATCATAGGTTTTTGCGCCTTCTATTTTATTACGTATACGCTGATTCAGCTTTCATGATTCTAGTATATGAACATGGATATTTTTAAAATGGGTTCGTACTTCCAGTAAATTTTGCACAGTGACCGTATGTACGGCAGCCCCACAAATTTTGTGGAATTCAACAAAGTTGCACGATATGTGTTGGGACCCGCGCCTGGTACTGCTAATTAAGTCGAACACCGAACCCAAGAGCCCGTAAGAGTGAGACAGAGAGAAGACCGGTTTGCCAGAGCGAGGAAGTTTACTGAGGCAAGCACGCTACAGCAAGTCAGAGCAAGTCCTTGAGTGAGTGTGTCGTACAACAAAATTAGGGCAACAAACGACAGTGAGCTAGGTCCATTGGGCCAATCATCTTTGGCTGCCGGTGTGATTGGCTGGGCTCGGCCGCTGAGATTCAGGTTAAATTTTGAATCCTCGATTGCTATGGCTGTGAGATTTGTTTGCTGCCTGTGGTACAGTGACTGGAATTTTTTCCTGGAGATCAGCTCTTTTCTTCATTCTCGCATATCATTAATTCGGTATTAAATACTATTGGTTAGCGCTCAGAAAGAAGCTGAAATGACTGGAGAATACTATATATGATAATCAGTATTATAACCTTACTCGACGCCGATTACCGTTTGTTTCAATGTTTCGGAAATATTTGTATGTTGCACGAATCCTTAGGTATATTGAACAAACAAATACAGGGCATTGCTCTTGAATCTTCTAGTCCATCATTTTTTGGGCAAGCTTGAGAGATTTTGAAAAATCAATTAGATAAATACGATAAAATACTATGGTTGCTATGGTAATGGTATCCTTGTAATTGCAACTACCGAACATGATGCAAACGCCAACAAAATCCATCCATTGCCTTACATTGGAGATGGAGACCGTCAATTCGCTTCTTTTCTTGGACGTCCTCCTACATCGATGATTTGGCAAAAGCGTTCAAAGGAGCGTTTATCAAACGCAAACCCGGGATTGAGAATAAACGAAATTTCGCAGTTTCCCGCTCATCCAACAGGAACGCAATCTGGCCTGGTGATTTGTGCAAATGGTCAGAAAAGGAAATTTCCTGGGCAGTCTTGAGGCGGAGCTGATGGAACTCGCGTGCCCACTTTACAGGAACGAAGATCCTGAGACAATTATTTCGAAGAATATGTTTGCAAGACAAGCAACCGTCATAACACCTACTGTTAGACAAATTCCCCTTTAAAGGGTATGAAGCTCCTTGCGGAAGACGCGTCAGGAACTTTCCAAGCAGCGAGTCGGCACTTATCCAAAGGCACATCCCCGGCTGAGTAGACGTTAAGTCGCAAGCATAACCAGTGGTGGTATGACTTCCAGTCTCTTCTTCCTCCAGCTTTCAGAAAGGTAGGTAATGAAACTATGTAGTAAGAGGATTCGACAGATTTGAAACATTCAGTTGACCTCATAGTGAAAATGTTGGCCTCTATGGAAGTCTAAAACACACAGCAGGCCTATCTTGCAATCACTGTATAATTATACATATAACTTGTTGCATTGTGTTCAAAAATACTGTTCGTGTTCAGGCCATCTTGTTAAATCAACAATGCGGAATAAATGACAAACTCACCACTAGCCTACTCTGTCATATTGCAAGTAAGATAAATACCCGCAATATGAATATGGGTAAGCCGACACCTGTTGAGTGAGAAGCGTGTGAGGTTTGCGTTTCAATGCATTGCACAGGAAGGGCGAACTATATCTACGGACACAGCAGCCAACCTGGAACCACTTCGTCACTGTGTGTAGATAAATTCAATGCATTTGGTAGACATAGGCTTAACAGTTTAGCCCATCACAGATGAATGTCAAATTTTGAAAAGTGTTTTTAAAGTTAAACCGTCAAAAGGCCCATTTATTGCAGTGGCATTTGTATTGCAAGCCAATGGTTGCATTCTTCCGCAGACTGTCATTCTGTTATTCCTGCATGCAGGCTTTTCCAAGGTTCCACGACCTGATTGTAGCAACGAAGCACGTTCTTAGGTTCAGTCTTCCGCGGAAATTCGTAGTTTTGAAAAAATGAAATAACGAGTTGGAAAAACTGAGAACACAGGTCGGTGCAGTCCAAACCATACAAGAAACGCAACTTTTATATCCTGTCTCCAAGTTGTATATTGTATGAAGCAAATTAATTGTGCTCAATCTTTCCCTTCTGGGATAAAAGCACGCATAGGATAGAAGTTAATGCTGCTACCCGAAGCGTTTCAGCTCTCGATCGTTTTTTCAACAATAGTTAACCGAGGAAGAGAGTTATCTCTCTGAAACTGCCAACCATACCTGTCCAAGATAATGCTTGTCAGCGCAATCATAATTGTCCAAACTGTGTTAGCCCAAAGCAGAAATTGTGCTGCCCAAGTATGTATTACCAAAACAAGATCGTTGACACACATTTTCAGTCGATTTCCTACGATGTAAAATTGCTTATTCGGCGAACATGTTACGGGCGTTCATTGCAGAGTAGCCTTGGCACTTCGAGCCTATATTCCAACGATATTTACCCAATGCCCCGCATTACTGTGGTCGCAAGGGTGAGGTGCCTTACGTGTGGATCAGTAATAAATAATAAATTACATGCGTAGCGTCTACCGCACACACTCTCTCTTCCCTCAGGCGCCTGAGCCATATTTCCGCTCAGATTTAGGAAGACAACAGGCGGGATACAACGCAAGTGGGATGCGAGGCGGAACCGCCTGGTGCAGATTCCACGGAATGGCAATAAAGGAGAACATACGAGTTCCTGGAAGCAGTTCAGAAGAAGAACTAGAAGAAAGCGTCGCCCTGCTATACACTTTTTCGGATAGGATACGATTTAACATTGCCGTCCACTGGCTGTGTTTGGGATATAAGCCTCTATATTTAATGTGTCGCTTTGTGAAGGCTATCACAGGGGCAGCGGCAAATCAGTTACTTTTCCAAATGAAAGATCCGTCCTCACGGCACATACTTCGGGAATCCAGACTTTGGAGGTTGTCAAATGACGGCTTAACACGACTCCTATCAGGACTCCGCAAAAGGCTACAATGACCAGTGCTGAATGTAACCTTTGTGCCGCCGTTACCCAGGTGAGATCCGAATCGCCGCCCTGCTATACACTTTTTCGGATAGGATACAATCTAACATTGTAGTCCACTGGCTGCGTTTGGGATATGAGCCTCTTTATCTAATCTATCGCTTCGTGAAGGCTACCACAGGTGGGTAATCAACATCAGCCACTGTGCCCATCTCCAGTCGTATGGACTCTGTCCTACCGCCAGCGCACGATAGTTGTGGGAGAAACGAGTGCAGTAGATTTTGCGAGAGTCTGTAGCGGGTCGTGCCTGGCTGACTAGCTCGCGTCAAAGTGCACTTTACCAAACGCTTTTCGATGCGCTTTCTCGACGTCTCGATCAGCCAATCATAGTTCTCACATCTATGAGGTGACGAATGAGGAGCTTGCACGCGTGCCCGACACAAGTGGCCTCTCTGCCCAAAATCTCCAGGCCAACCCTAGCCGATAAAAAATCTCCCCTCTCTGTCTTCTGGCCCGACTACTCTAAGACCTCACTTGGGCCCGGTCAACCTACTGATCGGACATGTCTCTCCCGCGTCAATCTATTCTCCTCTTCCGTTGTGTACACAATAAACTCTTCCATCTACTCTGGCCTTTAAAGACTTCTCTCCTCAGCACTAAGTAACCATGGTCTGAAGATCGCAGTTGCATGGTTAAACTCACTTAACCCCCTGCGATAAGTCTGCCTCAATATAAAATAATTCCTGCACGTGTCACCGGTGCTAAGCCACTCCTGCGAGTAAAGTCCGTGCCTGTGATGGTCGGACCATAGCGTGCGGTGCGCTCCGTCCTTGTTCCACGCTCTCCTGCATCAAGGCTGCTAATCTTGTCTGCGAACCGTCTCCGACGCTGGCGCAGACCGTACATTCTGACCGATAGCATCACGCACTCACACACGCTTGTATTCGAATGAGCACCGGCCCGGTCTCGAATAGTAAGCGAAAAGTGGTACGCTTGTTCAGCAGGTAATACATTTCGTACAGAAAAGCTTGAAAACAAGTCGAAACAAGTTGGTTGCAGTACGACACGTCGCGAGAGCAGCGTCCCGAATGTGACTGGGGCAGGGGAGGGGGGGGGGGGAAGAAGGGTGCATTAGCTAAGGCATGCTCGCGGCCACCTTGAATACTATTGGTCAGAGAGGACAGCTGTGATTGGCCGGGGACCAGACTGCACCTGCAAGTGCACGACAGATTCGCAGCGTTGCAACGGGGGTGCCACTACAAATGCAGCCGACATCATGAAGGCCTCCCCCCTGGCAGAGCTGACTTAAAACAGCCAACCTAACCTCGTCCGTAGCCACCTCTGCTTGAGCTAGCGATTAAGAGTTCTGTACGGGATGAATCCCCTACTCTGTTGTACAGTTGTCACCGGTTATTAAGCCAACCTCGGGCCCAGACTAAATTAGGCTAAATAAACGGCTGGGTCTATAAACCGTGGGCTTAAAAACCGGGGACTACTGTATATCATTTTGTCCTGCTAGCCACGAAATGTGGTTGGAGGGCCACGCCGGCAAGGATACACCGACTATCCGAACCACAAAATTCGACGACTTCAGCTTAAGAACAGCTGCGCGAAAGCAGCCAAAACCGTATATTATCATAGAGCCTGTGATCTCTGTAAGTGTGCCCTTGTCACTGCATAAATCCTGCCGTATATGCGTGTTTTAAATTGGAACCGGGGAACAAATGCTTTCGATACTTACATTTGCCGACGCACGTTCACAGACCACTCAGGTGTTCCACTCTGCCTTGGGCCTCGTTTCTATCAATACTACCTGCCTAAGGCTATCAGCCGTCACAGCTGCTGCCAGTGCTCGAGAAATAAGGCCCAAGGCAAAGCGGGGCAATTGGGTTCCATTAGCGGTCGGTGAACTTTCATCACTGAGTGTCATTTGTGATTTTCTGTCATCGGGGGTACAGCCTCATTTTTGTGCACCGATTGGGAATTCCTTTCTGGAATGCGGATCTTTGTTTTGGCTAATGGCGAATGCACAAAATCCTTCCTCCTGGCGACAGGCCCTCTGTGGTGTGGTACCTTGTTGACACAGTTATATGGCATCGGGTGAAAAAACTTCGGGAACCGATGGACTTGGGCGTACCCGAGGCGATTCTCCGTTTCAGCTTATTTGCTTCGTAGGATTACTTCAACTTTCTCGACCGCGAGATCCTCCGGAAGGATTGGAGTCGTCACCAGAGGCCGAATGCAAGCATTAGGCGTCTGGTGACGAGAACAAAGCACCCACATCCGCCGCACGAAACGAACGGAGATTTTTCTTGGATCTGGTGCAATTTCAGGTTAAGCAACTACGCCGGAGAAAATGGAAGATTGCTCCTCACGCGAATGGCCAAACATGTGGCAACAATGCGAAAACAATAACGCTAAGTCTCAAGTCGCGGCTCATTCTAGAGGACCCGGCCACGCATTCAAGTTTGACAAAGTCGAAATTTTTACGAGATATGATAATCGCGTAGACTGTGAGCAGAGTAAGTTATGATTCACGGGCCCCCAGTCTAGCAACAAGCGCAACGACCTCTCCACCTCATATTCGGTGCTGAGATTAAAGTTGCTCAACCGAATTGAAAACTGGGGAGCGGACAGGCGAACTTGATTTCGAAAGTCAGAATCCGTGAGCCAGGTGAATGAGTAATTATCGCGCTAAGATCAAACACCGGTAATGACATTTCAATAATTAACGATTCAAATGCCAGCCACCAGGCCGCTATAGGATCTAAGAACCCTCCTTCCCGACGAATGGGGTGCCGCTTCTTTTCATTTGCATGTGGTAGCATAGCAAATACCTACTTTTAATACTGCATGTCCTTGCGTATGAAGTGCCCATATCTGATGTTGTTTCTGAAAATGCGTCCGAGTACTAATCTGGAACGTTAAAAGCATATAGTTCGCGTCTGCTTCTTCTCAACGGCGTCTCGGTGCTTAAACTTTCACTGCTATTGGCAATAACTTAAGCCGACCAATTTAAATGTCAATTGTAGGTCAAATGAAGGAGGGTAAGGTGCAGTTCTGCATGCAGTTTTAATCCAGATCAGCGTGACCCCAGTGCAGAGTGTCGAGTGAATAGGGGGTGGCCTCTCCTGAGAACAGGTTAAACTTGGTCAAAGCTAGCAAATTTTGTGGCCATAGGACTAGAATGATGTTGAAAAAACACAGGAACTGTTGACAGCATGATATTGAAGTGTTGGAAATCACCCGCAGTCATGCTAAGATGTGCATGCATTTGCTAGTTTCGCGATCGTCTTTTCGATTGATGTTTGTTCTGGAATGGTCTGAATAGGTTTTCTTCCAGTTCATGAATGATAGAAGAAGTGCACACATATAGACCATAGATAATACGCAATCCTCTGGTGAGGGAGCGGGCCTGCAATGCGTAAAGCTGTTGGAATTCACAAGTTGGAACACCTGAACAAGGCCCAGTATCATCGTTGCCTCCCCTATGCGGAAAGCAAATTTTAAGAAACTGAATTCTGTTTCCGCCAATATCGTCACTACTGCTTTGAAAATGTTATTGCTCTAGATAGTTTTATTTTTTGTCCATTTTCCGTTTTTATTCGGCCAGATATAAAAAATGGCCGCATATTTTAGAAACAGTCTTCCTACACCGAGAGGCAGCGCTTTCATGGGTTTTTGTTCACCTATTAAGGTAAAGTTTCCCTTGAGGTGCTGTTCTTTCAGGTATGCCTGATAGACGGGTATGGGAGAAGTAGCTTATGCAACATTTGATAGTGCCCTCTTTGGTCCTTACAATTTGACACAGCAAAAATACAATCATATTAACTGGAAAATTGGTATCCCAAAAAGTATAATTCGGTTGAAGATGTTCGTTGGCAAAATGTTGTTTATTGAGTGAATTTTCGACACAGACTCACCAGGTCGTCATAAGATGGATGGGGATCGTATGAAACAGTTAATTCAAAATGATGGCTAACAGAGGCCTATATAGTGGGTTTGGGGTAAAAATTGGTAATTGTCAACCGCATGTGATTATGCGGTCAGTAGGGACGAAAATATTTGTTACCCGCATGTACTTATGCAGTCGGTCTGGAACTAATTGTTGACCTATCTAATTGTGCGGTCGTTGGTGGCTGGTTTTGGCTTCCTTTAGTTCGGGTAGGCTGCCGGCTCTTCCATGCTTCTCTGAGGCTGATGTACATCGCGTCCAATTCGACGTGCCTGTTGATGCACGAGTCGTCGGCGATGTTGGCTTCAAAGAATTCACGGCCTTTTTGTTTGAACAGGAGCAAACAATGCGAGTTACATCCCATGCAAATTGGTGTCCAGTTTCTTGTGTGTGCATGGCGACTTCAGACAAGTGATATCGTCTCTTTACTGCTGTTCGCGTAAGCGGGTAGAGGCTGATCTTCCTGTCTGTCCGCAATAAACTACATTGCAGCCGCTACAGGGGATCTTGTAAATGACTTCCTTTCTGTCCAAATAGCTAACCCTGTCCTTAGGACATACAAGCTGATTTCGCAGAGTATTGGTGGGTTTGTGCACCACTTTATTATGTGCTTCCTCAGGTGTCTTTCAACGAGTTCAAACACGTTCTTAATGCAGTAGTTGCCGGCTATCAAGCCCACGGTTAATAAGCCCGCCACTTATTGAGCCCAATTTGGTCTGGGCCCGAGGTGGGCTTAATAGCCGGCGACAACTCTATATGGAAGTGTTCTCCAAGTTCGTGGATTGGGCGCCTGAGCGGAACAACCTAGTTCCTTTTCTTTCTGTCTTAACTGTTGGCGTTACATGCATCGACGCACGAACTCCCTGGGGTAACGGTTTTGAAAAATAGTTTGAACAGGTAATTGAGTTCGGCTTGGTAGATTTCGGGGCTAGATCAATATGTTCTTGCTCAATTGACTACGGTGGTAAGGGCACTTCGTTTGCGAGCAACAGGGTGGTTTCTCTCGTAGTGCAGGATGATATCCACGTGCGCTTTTTTGCGGTAAACTGATGTTTGAAAGGTTCCGTCAGTGTTCCGCTGTATGAGGACGTCGAAAAATGGGAGTTTGCTGTCAACTGCTTTTTCGCGAGGGAACCTGATGCCTGGAATCGTACAGTGTTTCGAGCTGGTACCTTTTAGCAACGACAAACAAGTCATCAACATATCGTACACACAACTTTAAGGTTAACTTGTGATAGAGCCATTCATTCTAATTTTTGCATTGTTACTTCAGCTAAGATGCCCAAAATGGCTGATATCGTTGGAACCCGTCACCTCAGAGAAGCATGGAAGAGACGTTAGCCTACCCAGACTAGAGGAAACTAAAACTAGCCACCATCGACCACACAAATAAATACGGTCAACAATTAGTTCCCGACCGACCGCATAAGTACATGCGGATAACAACTATATTCCTGCCCACTGACCGTATAATCACACGCGGGTGACAACTACCAATCACTACCGACCCACTATAGTAGCCTCTGTTAGCCATTATTTTAAGTTAACTGTTTCATACGATTCTCATCCGTCTGATGACGACCTGACGAGTCTGTGTCGAAAATTCACTCAATAAACAACATTTTGCCAAAGAGCATCTTCTACCAAATTATAAAATCATATGCGTAGTAGAACGGAAATAAAATCCAGGAGCATATCAAACTACTTAAGCAAGATAAAAGCCTCCACTACAGGATTCTCCATTGTAATTTTAGATATTCATGCCGACGGCTTAATTGCCCCAAAATGTCCTCTCAGGTCTTCTGTAACTCGTTGATTCGACTAAGAAGTGTATTTTATGCCTACAGGATTTATTAGCATTTGTTGCATTTGCGGATTTAAAGTTCTTTAAAACCAAATGCACATTTTTCGTCGTTTTTCTGGCTCGGCACTGCTCGTAGGTGGTAAACAGGAGTGCCAGTTTATCTTATTGATTTATATATGATTTTGACGGCGTGCGACGGCCTTATGAGACAAGTTGAAACCAGAGTGAAACGCCAGTCTCCACCCTGCCCCCTTTCCCTGTTTATGCCACACCATAGAGTAAAATATTCTCCAAACAAGTAGAAACACGTTTGACCTCCTCCCGTGGTGGCTGGGATGAAGGAAGCAAACATGAACGCGTGCGTTACGGAGACCTTTACGTCGGGCGTCGGGAATCAGCAAAACACCGTAGTGTTTCCTACTTCGACAAACAGCCTAGTGCAAAACGGGCTGCGGTAGTGCAATAGATAATTTAAAAAAGCTCCACATGCCTCTGAAGCATTCAAATCAGTTTGCTGATCGCCACTCGCATTCGACTTTGGTTAGGATCTATTGCGGCCAACAGAGCGTTTGCCGATCGTTCTGCAGTAGATCAAATTACAACACGAGAATTTCAGCGCAAAATATGGAGTTGTATTCTGCTGGTGGCGTCAGCTAGGCCACGAAACGTTCCACTCACTGGTGTGGCGGCGATACGTAAGGTGTAAGGAATAAATTGGGTATAAACTAAAGGGAAATGTTCGACTAATGAGCAATTGGCAAAAGTAGCTTATGTAGGCCAACACATGGACCCCTTGTCCCAGCATTTTGTCCTGGAACAATGGTGGTTATAATTCTTGAGGGAGTGTGGAAATATGATAAGCAGCGAAGCAAATTTTTAGAAGTAAGTGTAAAGTGAAAAAAATGCAGTCGAAAACGCTTCCAGCGCCCGCTGGGAGTCGGTTGTTCCGCATCTAAAGTTAAGGTGTGCGCGGCGCGTAGCGCCGCTGACTATGCGAATCTGACTCCAAAACGGTAAGTCGTAACTCAGGTAGGCTGAAGTAGACGACCTCCTAACCACCATTTCAATTTTTCGGGAAATTCAAGAAACCTGCAATTTGATAATCGGGTTTTTCCGCAATAAGGTAAACGATAATACAGATTAGAAAAATCTACACGCATAAATCAACAGCACGTCTAAATACAGTAAAATAAAAATGCATTAAGCATTTATTAACGTAAATTCCACTGCGTGTCCTAATTTCCCACCCATAAAACCCTGTAACCACAGTTTTCGTAGGAAAACATGCAGGGGGCAGGGATTAATGAGTAGGCCAACATAAGCTACCGTTGCCAAGCAATTTAAGTCAGGATGACTTATAAAGCTCCCTAAGCATGACATGAGTAGGAGTGGCCTTGTGCGAAATTCCAGGGAAAATAAGATCGGGTTTTAGGTTAGGGCGAGGGTTACTTTGTGTTTGTGTTTATGGATAGCGTTAGAATTAGCATTAAGGTAAGTTGAGAGTTAAGGTAAGGGGTAGTAGTAACTGCTGTTTTAGGGTATGGGTAATTTTAGGTTTAAGCACAGGGATTAGCTTTAGATTTATGTAAGGGCTATTGTTCGGATGGAGGTGTGTCCACTAAACGGGCTGCGTGATGGACGCCCAGGACAAACACGGGGCCAAATCAGGGTACGAGTGGCGTTATTCTGGTTGGGCACTGATCACACACAAAAGCCGAATGTTGGTTGTGGTGGGGGGGGGGGGGGGGGGGGGGGGCACGCATGCAGGAGGAGAGGGTGAGGCTTTGGCCGCGTAAACCACCTGCCCTCGATACCACCCGGTCTTTTTGACTCTGCCTTCACACCGAATCCAGGTGTGCGAGAGAAGAGAGTGCGGCGCAAGTCTACTATCATTTTAAGCTAATTCACGCGCAAGTCACCACCCCCGTACCACCCTATTGCAGAACATACAGTGGACATTGTCGAAATCAGCGGTCGGACTGTCATTCGGATTAAGTCACGAGATCATTTACCGTTCCCGAAATTATGCGCAGGGTCGCTTTTAGTCCTTGGATTGTTTTTTCACTCGTGGAAATTGATGGATGTGGAATTTGCGGAACAAAGAACGCAATCAGGTGGTCTCAAAGCAACATGAAGTGCCAAGGAAGAGTAGAATTCCACGCAAAACCAGACTTTTTCAAAATTTTGCGACCCCGGTACCAGTGCTCTAAACTTTGAGTGATAGAGGATGGCAATTCTGTCAACAAAACATTCAAGAAGACATTTTTTAGAATACTCGCAGGTAACACTTAAAATGATCCGATACGACGTTTGCTAGAAGTGAAGTGAGTGAGCAGGAACAGGTAAGGGCGTAGTGTTTCTGCCGGCCGAGGCCTCCTCCCTGGCTCATGAGGCTACAGAAGAGGTCACTCAGACCATAAGATCTCACCCGGAAGCCGTTTTCGGCGTGTCTCGGACCAGACCCAAATGCGCGCATCTTGCCTCCCCGTTCTGGCCTCAATCCACAGTGCTTTACCTCAATCCGTCTGGACACAGACCACAATGCGTTGCCTGCCCCCAAAATGACTTCGGACATCGCCTCGCTCGGATTCAGACCTGCATTCGTCCGGGTCATGCACTCCTCCGAACTATTTTTCAACCCTTATGTACAGAATACACTCTTCCTACAACTGTGGCCTTTCTGTAAGGGTGCCTTGGAGCTTACATGCATGAGAGCGCCATCAACATCACATTGAAAAAAAAGCCAGTACAGCCTGACTCCCGGTCATCTTTTCAACTCGAGCTATTTCCATGACTGATGGTCATGTTTATCACTCTGTCACTTCACTGTAATTTACACTCCACAGTTTTATTTCATGCCTACGTTACTGCGTAGCCTTCGTGACAAGGTTCTACGACATTTCCGATCTTCCCTGTACGAATTCAAGTTTTTGTATGCTCTCATAGTTACTGACGATATGCAGCGAGAAATAGCAGCTGTTAAGTACTCTCTAAATTTAGGGATCCATTAAATTCTGTTGTTTATACAATCCTTAAATTTGCACCATGAAAAATATGCTTTCAATTTATCCAATTACTCGAAAGGGCTACAACGAAGATTAACAGATAGTTGGCGTTGCTGTAGAAAGCTCAGCATATTACAACTGGATGATACGTCAATTTTACAGATAGTAGAAGCTCGGGACTAGTCTGCTTTCAATAGCCGTGGTCAAGATTTCTACTTTTGTGGGCTAGGTTAAGTTAATAAAAAGATTAAATTTTCGTCGTTGGACGATTTGCTTTTGGTACTGGTACGCTAAAAGTCCACTTCGTTTGACAAATGTTTTTTATGTCATTAAATATGAAGATACTCCTCTTTTATCTCTTCCTGGGCTTTCACCCAACACCAACTCTTTAGGCGGGTGAAACGCAATAATGTACAGATCGACGCAGCGGGTCTTTCATTCGCCAATTAACCACTATAGGTACTCAGGGCATATGAACTGAATTCTCAGTCAGTCGGTCGGTATTCTGAAGCATTTCCAAACCTCTTTGTGCTATTAGCGTTTGACAGCATGCTGAAGGACTTTCGCACATGTTGGCTAACCCAAATACGGCAGTACAGGCTTGTCTTCCACCATCTGAAGCTTGTATCGCTGGTAAGCACGTCAGTGTCGCCTTACCCAACATCAGGGGATGCCTGTTCCGCCACAGAACCTTACACATAGCCAACGTCATCAAACTCTCAAATTCTGTTCTCTAACTTAGCGTACTTAACTCCCTCTTCAGGTGGCTGTGGCGAAGACGAAACCGACAAGAGAAACGTTCTGGAAATGGCGTTTTTTGGAAACGCGAGGTGCGCTTGCTCATTTTTGCTTACCCGAGGATGCATTACTTGCTGGAAACATTCATTATCAGTGAGAAATTAATCAAAACTGCGTACATCACAGCATCCAATTAAAAATATGCGACCTTCCTTTGACTTAAAACACAAAACGTAAGGAACTCGATTTTGCATTTGTTGCAAAATACATGCTCTTCGCAAAAGTGGGGAGGGCCAAAAACATAAAACGCTTTATCTAACGAGTTAATTTAATTTGTAGAAGTGCAAAATCCATGTTCATGCATAGGTTTCAGCAGACAAAGAAGCGGAATCAACGAAAAGTGCACAAATGCTGTTTTAATTTATCTAAATACTATGCAGAAGTTAACGTCATAGTCAGTCGGAGAGGTTTTCCAACCGACTATTTGAGAATTTGGCAAATTGTTTTAACTTTAGCATTGGTAAATATGAAGACGTTCGGGACGAAGATATTTCTGCTCGTATTCATTCGTAAAGAGCTCGCAGTAGCAAAGGAATCCTCGAAAAGCACTTACGTAAATGTCCTGATAACAGGTTTCCAGGATTCCCACTCGACTCTTTTTAAACCTCTGTGCGCCTGCGCTGCATTTATTTGCCTTTGAGTCTGCCGGAGAAAATATGAGTGGGAAACAAATATCACGCGCCTGCACTCATTTTATGCTCATCGCCTTATGCGCTTACCCTTATAACCTTCGCAGCATCTATCGTAATTTATCCTCTCCGACTCGGACCCGGTATCAAGCTATAATCATTGAGACCAGAGGAATACACGTTGAGATAATCGATCGTACTCGCTCTGCCCTTCCCCATTTATCAGTCGATCGGCCAAGTCGATCAAACAATTAATTCTGAGGTAGACGGATGTGGCTGACGGCACAAGCAACATCCCACCTGCGTGGGCCATACGCACGACACGAGCTCCAACTAATGTCACGAATAAGGGCGAACGGAAACTAAATAGACGCCATCTTCACCAGAAGGCACCTAGCTGTTATTGGTACTTTAACGAAATGTTAAACATTTTTTTCCAAGGAAGAAAGTTGTAACAAGCAATTATGCCAGAATTTATTTGATCAAGTAAATTCCGGGACTGCTCATCAGTTGCAGCCTGTCTTTGCATGGGATCAATAACAAGTAGACAATAGCACTATTTGAATATCAACAAAATCGATAAAAGCAAGGTCAATTTACATACAAATAAATATCCAGGCTGTCAACTTAACTTGGGGAGGGGCGGCAATTTTGGGAAGGAAATAACACAAAAGCAAACAAAAGGTGACTAAATTTAGGCCTATTGTCACCAAGGCAGCTGTAAGTTAGTCACATGTTCTAATTGTTTACATAGGTCGAATTTCGCCCGCCGTATGTAGACTGCTTCCATGTAGCGTAATGTCTGGTTTGTTCGTGCTCGAACAAGAACTTGGAAAGATGTTTTCGGATCGAGAGATTGACCACTGTCCAATAGATGTTTTGTAATAGAAGACCGAGGTAATTTGTCTTCCTGGTTGAAAAGCCAAGAAGGTAAATGTTTAGCTGCCCTGGTCACTTATTGCCTTTGCGTTCGCGCAAGTGCACGTGAATTCATAGACGCAGCAAACCTTTAAGGCTGAACATTATGGAACAGTCTGTTCTAAAAATGCCCGTTTTTATATATTTAAGGGTGACAGTGTATCACATACAATCAAACAACGTTTGCGATGCACCATAGAGAGAAAGTACAATGCAGCTGCATTGGTGTTCCTCAGCCCAATTAAAGACCTTCCCGTTAACGGTACAAAATATACTTTGCCTTTGCACGCCACCCCAAAACTGCATCTATGAATTCACGTGCACTTGCGCATGCAAGTACATCGGGCGAACGCAAAGGCAATTGGCGACCAGGGAAGCCGAACATTTACCTTCTTGGCTTTTCAAACAGGAATACAAAGTGCCTCGGTTCTCTTTTACAAAACATCTATTGAACAGTGGTCACTCTGTCGATCCGAAAACATCTTTCCGAGTTCTTGTTCGAGCACGAACAGACCGGACATTACACTACATGGAAGCAGCCTACATACGGCGGGAGAAACCCGACCAACGTAAGCAATTAGAACATGTGGCTAACCTACAGCTGCCTTGGTGACAATAGGCCTACATTTAGTCACCTTTTGTTTGTTTTTGTGTTATTTCCTTCCCAAAATTTCCGCCCCTGCCCAAGTTAAGTTGACAGCATGGATATTTACTTGCATGTAAATTGACCTTGCTTTTATCGATTTTGTTGATATTCAAATAGTGCTATTGTCTACTTATTATTAATCCCATGCAAAGACAGGCTGCAGCTGATGAGCAATCCCGAAATTTATTAGATCAAATTAATTCTGGCATAATTGCTTGTTACATATTATTGGTACACTTACTGATAAAGTGTCCTATTCCTTGACCTAGATGATTCTATGGCTTCTCGCATCTGGACCCCAGAATTCAAACATGATCACTCCCGCTCTACTAAACGCTTTTTAGAATGATACAAATGCAAATATTTGACTCCCAAATTTTACTGAATAACAAACAGCTTATAGAATACCATTCCGCATATTACACAAGTTCTTGGATGCTATTTAATCCGAGAACGACCTTAACGAGTTTTGGATATTGTAGCACATATGCTACTTACTGTAATCTTCCGTTTGCTTGCACATACAGTGGTCGCCATAGACCATGCAATTTTCATAAATTTCTTTGAGTTTGACGATAACTACAATAAAAGTGTGAATGTATTTTGGAAAGCATAGAAATAATCATGAACAGCATTAGGCATATAAAGTACTTAAAAGAACTATAGGAATCACTAAATGTTTGTTAAGGGAAGTATAATTTTCTCGATAATCCCGTGGTTCTAGAGGCGTAAAAAAGAGCTCTAAATTAAAATAATAGATTTAGATATTAAGTTAGGTTGAAAACTTGAAGCAGCCACCCTCTTTACAATAAAAGAATTTTTCGTTAGTCAAAATATTCTTTAAACGGTGTTCTAACTGGTTAAGTAATTAATTAATATCATCGATAAAAGTGTGTCAATATTTTCTTTCTTTTCTCTATATTTATTGATCAATTCATAAATTTTTCATCCGTTCGACGTTTACACTAAAACCTTTAAAATTAGTATATATAAAGAGTATTCACCGAAAAAAAAAGTGTTTTTGGATATAAGTTTTTAGAATGATGACCATGTTGCTCATTTGTAGAAATACCTCGAAACAGCAAACCACATTGTCGAGAGTGAATCATGTCAGCAGTGGAACTCTGAAACTACTATTCCTAAGATTAATAAAAAACGTATCATAAAAGGTCACCTCTTAGAAATTGCTTCGATTAGATCTTCGGCTGACGAACTTCTGCGTATATTTACTTTTTCCAACGTAATGTCAGAATGAAATTTGATAATTTTGAGAATGTCTTTATGTTTCCTGAAGATAAACGATTCATTTTGACTGTAGATAAAAGAACTTTCTTTTCTCTATAATGGATTACCTTTGGCATGAGTATATTAATTCCACTTTCAGATATATACTGGCGAATAAAAACAAAACTGGCCATAAAAAATGCCATTTCCCGAAATACTGATTAATCTTTCACCTGTTCCGTTTCTAAATAAAGTTAAAGGGGAACGTAAAGTATAAAAAAAACTATATTTCTTCCCGACTTAAATTCAATTAGCATTTATTTATCTTTACCACGCGAGAACATGCTAGAAATTTGGTTTTTAGTAAAGGGAATTTGAGGTTCATTGCTGCATTCTAACAAACACTCTTCTTTTATTTCATTTCGTGCAAAAATTAACAAGATAGGTAAGCATAATTTCTTAAAAACAACTGTTCAATGTTACTGCAAACAAATTTGGTTTCTTTAACTTGGCTTCATTTCAATCTGAATAATTTTGTATAAACTTTTTCAGTTCTGGAAGGGATATCTTCTATACCTATTTTGCTTATTTTCGAGTTCATTCTTAGTATTATCAACATTAACGTGCCGTTGCATTCTATCTTTCGTAATAGCGAAGGTAATTCCCTCTATATGAGACTACTCCCCATTTCCCCAAAACTAATAGCCATTTCTCTTAATAAACCCAACTAAAATGACGATTTAACTAAGTTAAAGGCTTTCGCAGAATTCAATAAACTGAATGAATCACAATAGTGTTTTCAAATATATGCTAAAGTGTCCAGCCAAATTTCATAATTAGCATTGCATGGTCTTCGGCGGCTACTGTATATTACACCTTTTTGCAACTTACTCGTTTGATAACAAGTTCCGCGATTTCAATCTTTCTGCTTTTCCCAAGGAAACTGTTATTTCCAACCAGCATTATAGGCCTCCTGATGCATCGTTTTTGTTTTCATCTTTCTATGGATAATTGAGTTTTAATCGGACGGTTGGTCGATATTTTTGGCTCGATTCGAGAACTAAAAAATATTTTTCAAGAATTTATGTGCCTTTTTTAAATTTTAGTTACCTATTATAAACTACCTACGATTTCATACTGTGCCCCCAGAACTCGCGACGGATATCTAGCCAGAGCCGCGATATCGAAGTCAGTTGGGCCATAATCACTCACATGTCTCTCCATCTGCCCTAACACGACACGGAAATAGTTATGCCTAGCGTAAGTTCTATCTTTACAATAGCACTACCCTTGACCTTGATCCTAACCGTTAGTCACATGAAATGCAATCTGACGCCACCGGTGTTACGAGCCTTTCATATTACCATGTTCTGCCGCGAGACGTAGAGGTAAGCTCTACCGTCAGCAGTTTCCTAACCAAGATGACAGGCAACGCACTTTTAGGCTTACATAGATAGACGAAATTCTTAACAGTTGGCAGGCTGCTCTGAATCGCGAAGATTGGTTCCATGCCACGCTGACAGTTGAGACGCACCGCATTTTTAGAGTCGTCCACTAAATCCACCCACCCACCCCCCCCCCCACGACTCTCTTAAAGCAAATGCATCAACGCATCACCCCCATGCGGTGCATGGAGTTATGGCTACATGCCTGCCTGCTACTAAGCTGCCTTCCAGAGCAAACTGACGTAGCGAAATGCGCACACTAAACTGACAACGTCAAGCATCGCAAAAAAGTTGTAGTTTAACACAGGTTTTGACAGGGTGACTACCAACATGACTACTA
>JAYGXS010000005.1:11689512-11774894 GCA_036362985.1 Ligula intestinalis | reverse complement strand
ATTCCTAAGGAAATTTTTTAACCAAACACATTTCATTGTATCTGTCAGGAACTCAATATTTTACTCTGACTTGCTGTAACCTGCTTGTCTCAGTAAACTTGCACTATCTGGCCAATAGATCTTCTCTCCGCCTGACCCCTACGGGCTCTTTGATTTGGCTTCCGACTTAATTGGCAGTATCACACGCAGGTCGCAACACAAAAAAATCTTACATAACATGGAGACTTTAGATGCTACAAGTCAGTTAGCACGAAACGTTTCGCCTCCACCGGATCTCGAACCCGGGTCGCAAAATCTGGTTATTAGCGATGTTAGCACCTCAGGCAGCCCGGCCACTTTGACACGGGCCCTTGACAACCATGGTAAGATACGACCAGAAAGTAACTGCCGATATGGCCACTTAGATAATTTAATAAATTCTCCACCTCCCGCCAAACGGCCAAGATGTCTACTACGGTTACCGAAGTTAGACTGCGAAGACTTCATCCTCCGCCAGGAGTTTTCGGAGATGAAGCAGGAACTTTACCACGAGGTAAATAAACTGAAACAAGAGATAGCCTATCTAAAAACGCATATTTCTTATACAGCGGTTGAAACAGCCCTTGTCGGCCAAAAACCGGGGGTAAATAAAAGTACATATGCTCAGATAGCCTCGGCCGGTAAACCTGAAACTCGCATATCATCTGCCGAACCAAGTAGACCAGCGGGCGTCTCACTCAATCGCAAAGAATCTAAAATAAATCCGCAGTCTATGCCATGGTTACTCTGCTCAGGCAGCACTAACAATGATCTGCATTTGCGTCCTAGCGTCACATCGTTGCTTGATGCTGCACTAAAAAGCGATAATACAGAGGTCGATAAGATCATGAAGCCAAAAAAGCATAGGGCTTGAAAGGCTCGAAATTCTAAATGGGCCAGGAATGCGCAGTCAGCTAACCCGAAAACCGGCACATCCGGACCCATCAGACCTTTAGTACCGGATACAGATGGCCGCTTGGTCGGAACTCGTGAGCTCGCAACAGATGCACCAGTGAGTCACAAGCAGAATATAGTTGTAAAAGGGGCTACAGAGATAGCCTCAAAAATTACACAAGAACGAGTTGACACTGAAATGGACTTGGATTTGGACATGTCTGTCGACACGCCTGAAACCTGCATATCAGATCATGTGTCAAGCCCAAGGGCTATACCATCGTCACTCGGCTTAAGCAACACTAGCAATGATCGGGATTTGCATCCTAGCACCACATCGTTGCTCGACTCTGCATAAGAAAGTGATGACCAAGAGTTTGACAAGATCATAACTCAAAAGAGGCATAAGCCTAAGAAGGCCAAACGGTTCACGGGTTTGCATTCAGCTTACCCAATAGCCAGTGCATCAGAACCGCGTGTACCGGATACAATTGCTCCCTCGGCTGAAACACATGAGCTTGAAACATATGCCCCATTGAGTCCTAAGCAGAAAATAGTTGTAAAGGGGGCCTCAGAGTCAGAGTCGTCAATTGCACAAGAACGAATTGACCATGACTTGGGTCTTATGCGAGTCTACGCCAAACCGTTGCTAAAACCGGGCAAGTCTTTCCGCATTCTTAAGGTATTTCGAATAAGGAAGGCTCCAACAGCTCCAGAATCAATTTCTCGGCCACGACCTCTAAACGTTATTTTAGAAACTGAAGCATAGGCGAAACTCTTGCTAGAGCGCAAACCATCCTTACGGAGTCTGCATTCGCAAGTTTTTTTTCCAGCCGGATTACGAGTTAAAAGAGCGGAGAAAGATGAGACAGCTAATAATAGAGCTGGAAAAACGGAGAACCAATGGCAAGACAAACCTCAAAATAAGAGAGAAAAAAATAGTTCAGGTCAAAAGGACATCTCTCTTTTGTCGAAGCCGGTAACAGTGACGGCCAAGCTGTCCCGCCACCGAAACCTCAGACATGCCCTCTTAAATTGGTCATTTTAAATGCCAGATCACTAATTAATAAAATGCCTCTGCTCCAGACTCTGGTTTTTGTCAACCGCCCAGACATTGTTATGGTAACTGAGACATGGGCATCGGCCTCTGTAGCTGACTCAGAACTCTCTGTTCTAGGCTATTCATGCGTTCGGAACGATCGAAAAAATGGCCGTGGCGGAGGAAGCTGCATCTATATTAAGCAGCCACTTGAATTTCTCCCGTTGGACTATCCACAATTCACAGCGGTTGAGGAGAGCTGCTGGCTTCGAGTTGTTCTAAAAAACAAATACTACATTTTAAGATGTAGTGACCAAAGGTTATGCACGTAATGCTTGTTGGCTGTGTTTATCGCCCACCTAATGCCAATGCAGACTACGATCTTTGTCTCTCGCAGGCATTTCATGCCGCAGCTAACTTGAATCTTAAGTATTGCTTGATTGCAGGCGATTTTAACCTTCCTGACGTGCAATGGTTTCCACCATCCGGTCCTTTAAAGTTCGAAAACTTACTTGAGGCAATAGATATCGGCATGTGGGATCAGGTAGTCGATTTTCCCACTCGAGGAGCACCCATACTCGACCTAATTTTTTGTAGGGGATGCGAACCACTTTCCTTAGACGCACTTGGAAGTTCAGACCACCTTACAGTTGTTAGTGAACTAGAACTGGAGGCGGATAAAACATTTTCCCAAAAGTATAGTCTTTATCATGACTTCACGGCTGACCTAGTGGCACATCTAAACGCTCTCGACTGGTCTGAATTTTTCCAATGTTTGGATGTAAATGTTTGTACCGATGCACTGTACAAAGTGTTGGATCCACTCATCCTCCACTTTGTCCCCCGTAAGAAAGTAATACATGTCAAGGATGAAGTGTACCTTCCTCTGTCTTCCCGTCATAGTCTGCGTAAACTCTCTCGTCGTTTGCATCGGCAGAACGACACTTCCGTTCTGCCCTTGACCACACTGATCTTTGAGCAGGCTAAGAAGCTCTCCAAAGTAAAGCAGATAGCCGATGAGGCTCACTTCGCTGAAAATCCTTCCCTTTATGTCGCGAAACTCTTTTCGCGTACAGTAAACGCACAGAGGAAAACGCAACACCCCATACTTCAAGATGCTTTAGAAAACCCCATAGCTGACTCTAAGTTGACCGCCGATAGCCTCAATGCGTTCCTATCCAAAACGTTTAGTGAAAGCTCGTTCGCTGCACCTCCGGTTATCCAGGCTTGGACGGGTGCCATACTCGAAACCATAAGTTTTGCCATCTGGGATGTGACTGTAGCCATTCGTCGTTATCGTCAATCCTATAGTCCAGGACCAGATGGCGTCCCAGTTAGCCTTCTAAAAGCTGAAGCGAATGATATCTTTCCGTCTATTCTTTGTAAGGTATTTAATCTTGCGCTTGGGAGCGAAACCTTTCCTTCGTTGTGGAAGGAATCGCACATAATGCCTATTCGCAAGCATGGCCGATCGACATCATTCGACAACTTTAGGCCAATAAATACACTTCCCACAGCCTCGAAGATCTTGGAGACCTAAATCAAAGAAAAGATGATGCGCCACTTGACAGAGAACAACCTGCTCAATACAGCTCAACATGGTTTTCACGAGAAACGATCGTGTGACACCTGCCAGCTCTCTTTCTTTGATTATGTGCTGCAATCTAGAGACAGCGGTTTGGCCACTTATAGCGTCTATTTTGATTTTAATAAGGCCTTTGATCGGGTCGATCATAACCTCCTCCTTCTGAAACTGGCCTCCTTTGGCATAGGTAGCAAGCCTCTGAACTTCATATCTTCCTATTTGGATGCTCGCACACAACGAGTAAAAATTTCCAATGTTATCTCCAACCCCACGCTTGTGAGGAGTGGAGTTATGCAGGGTAGTGTACTGGGTCCGCTCCTATTTTGCCTGTTTGTCAACGACGTTTCAGATCGTTTTCAGCATGGCAGACTCTTCATGTACGCTGATGATTTAAAAGTCGCTTATCGATATAAACCGGCAGATCGAAACATCGTGCTCGAGCTGATAAAAAAAGGATCTTCAGGCCTTCGCCCAGTGGTGTTGCACATGGCGCCTCACCCTTTCATGGCACAAATGTTCCGTTATGGTTGTTAGCGACGATCATCAAACGGAATTAAGCATTGACGGCCACGAACTAAATGTCCCAGGAGTTATCAAGGATTTGGGCATATCCTACTCTAATAGTCTCAATTTGTCAGAGCACTGTGCCCTGATAGTCTCGAAAGCACGCCGAACCACCGGATTTATCCTTAGAAATTTTAAGACTATCAAGGTTAGAACTAGCCTTTATAATATGTACATGAGACCTAGTTTTGAATACTGCTCGCCCTTATTCAGTCTTCTGCGCACTAGTGAACGGAAGAAAATAGAATCGGTGCAGCACTTCTTCACTAGAAGAGTTTCCACTACAGAACACCGTAACTTAACCTACCAACAAAGGTGCGAACTTATAAAGCTGGATCCCCTATGGCTTCGTCGATTGCAGAAGGGTCTGTTTTTACTGTTTAAACTTTTGAATGGTCAAACCTTTAATCCTCTTAGCACAATAAGGCAGCTTGAGCACTCTCGACGCGCCAGTCATCGAGACGTATTTTTATTTCTTCCTATGGCACGTGCAGTTTAGTACTGGCAATTCTTTTCAGTAAATGCCATATCAATCCAGAATAAGCTGCCCAAAAGTATTAAAACCCAGCAAGGATGCCCTATGTTTCAAAGAGCTATCACTAGTTTTCTACATTCAGGACAACTTTCACGAATTTTGGGTGCTGACTCGGTGGAATCTCTCTTTCACTCTGATGGCGTTCGTGGACTTTGAACCCCGCCAGGCTTCATGCTGAAGATAATGCTGCTGAAGCAGCAGCCCGAAGTCTGCTCACCCCTCAGCCGATAGCGTGCAAATTTTGCCGAAAACCTGAAGGAAGACTGAGAACACTCTGTTCTTGTGCCAACCCTCTCCATCTGGAACTTATGTTTTTAAACGATATGAAACAGTTCTCCTGCTGATGAGTCAACTGAGCTTACAACTGTACATTTATTCCGTTTGTATCATACCTTTGAAGGCAGGTTTTTTTCACTTGAAACAAACTCCCTATCTCGCCCAGTATTGACAAAACAGAAACCTGAAACAAAACCAATACTGGCTGCAACATAGGGAGAATTTTTTAGGGTTTTTCCGGCCTTCGAGGTGTTGGAAGGCGCCCAAGAGGTGCATTACCAACTCTTTACAATTGCCTGTAAACTGGCATAATAAACATATTATTATTATTACTATCTCAAGTGTGTTTACTCCTTCTATAACTCTACGGCCACGAGATGCCTAGAACAAATTTATTCTGATCTGCACGCTCTTTCGGCGTGGAGATCAACATGGCAGATGGAGTTCTCACCTTCTAAGTGCCAATACATGTGCTTTGGGTCTAAAAAGGCTGCCACAACCTGTTATTTTTCAAGGTTACCCAATGACTGAATGTTCCAGTATCAAGTACCTAGGATTAACCTACACCAATAAATTAGACCTTTCTCCTCACGTCGATAGAATAACAGCCAAAGCCGCACAGATTTGCGGCTTTATTTCTCATAATTTCTATCGTCCTGAAATGAAATTAAGACTTTATCGTATGTTCGTGCTTCCCATTTTAGAATACTCTTGCCCCTTTTTCGGTCTCAAGAATGAAGTTAGCCGTTCAAAAATTGAAAAAATTCAAAAAATTCACACGAAAACTCCCGCATCCGACAGCTTCTAACATTTTTACCTCAAATAGATGTCGATTAACGAAACTTAGGTTCCTTTCGGTCAGAAGATTGAAAGCAGGTTTTGCCTCCCTTTTCGGCTTAATAATAGCACAAATTTACCCAGGACTTCTGTCATTACCCCCATCAGCCGTTCCTACAACCTAAGAAACTCGGCACTTGTTATAACCCCTCCTGCATCTTCCTCATGTAAACGCTATTTGTTTTTTGCTTCTAGATATAGCTTATTTTGGAATAACTTGCCAATCAAAATAGGGTCGTTTAGTAGACTGTCTGCTTTCAAACGAAAACTGCACATTTATCTTAACACTGATTCTATTAACCTTCTATTCTCCTCATCTTATCCGAGCAGCTTTCTCCATGACTCCGCAAAAGGACCATTGGGAATTTAGGGGATCCGCTTGAAACTATTCTCTCTGTCTCATGTCCCCGAGAACCTAGATGTTTCCATTAACCACCGCTGAATCAAACGAAGCCACGCGGAAGTACTCAGTCTAAACTGCTGCAGTTTCGTTGAATTCTCACCTTCATCAGACCACCCAATCCTATTTCTGCTCTACTACTACTTTCCTACTACTGTCTCTCTGAGCAAGTATTTTTCTCTTAAACACTTTTTGAACATGAGCGCCCATTGAACACTGTCTTTATTTTCACTGTAAGAGTTTTTTAACTGCCATAAGTTTTCGTTTATATTTCAAAATTACCTGCAAAACATTGCCAAATGTTGCCCCAAAAGGACAATTTCTGCTGATATTATTTCGAATTTCTACGCCTACTTGCACACATTATCAAATTCTTTTTTGAATTTTTATTTTTTCGAAATGAACTTTGTACAGATAGTGCCAAACCGGCGCTGAAAAATATAAATTTCAAATTCCAAAGTGCAAAAAGTTAGTTGTAGTATTGGTGGTGTCATTGAGCATGTTCACCTCGAAAACAGGACCAGAAGGCCTATTGTGCTTAATACGTGCTCATAGAAGTTACGTCTAGCATTGGTGGTGTCATTCATTTGGTTCACCTCTCAAACCCCAGCAGAAAGCCAAATTTGCTGACTATGAACTCTTAGAAGTCAGTTGTGGCATTGGTGTTGTCAATTTTGGTGAATACCCAGTCCCTGAACTTAGGATTAACATTGGTTCGCGCCATGCACAGATTCAACTCATAAACATGCACAGAGGGTCAGTTATATAGGTTTTCGACTATAATTTCCTCCTAAGAGTTCCAGATTTTGACTTTTCTTGCCATCTACTGAACACTTTCTCTGACTTTATTACAATCGATTAGTTTTATATTTTTTTTAAAATTTATATAGTCTAGTAACCTTGGGTTTGTGATTTTGGTTTGCTGGTTGTGTTTCGGGCATTTTTTTCTCACAAAGGCAGCAGTTTGTCCATATAGTACTTCAAAGGCTCGGGGTGTTGGCAGTCCACTAAAACGCTGCCTAGTGTAGGTCATCAAGCTTTAAAATTTATAGAAATATGAAACGTTCAGAACTTGAAATGCCTTCATGGAGGAATTTGCAAGGTGTTGGAAACTAAGGAAAGGCGACTAAAATGAAACAGTTTGGACAAATGTCAATAAATCTGCGCATTTGTTTGCTTCAAGAATTGACAGCAGTGTAATTTTTGTTGTTGCCACGTCTATAAAGTGTATAAATACTTATATCATAAAGAGAGTGAAAGAATTTCTCAAGATATTCTATTAGAGGTTACAAACCAAGCATATCAAGGAGGGACCCGTGGCATTGCTACAGCTAGAAATATTTAACAGTGGAGCTTAGGAATTT
This sequence comes from Ligula intestinalis, assembly GCA_036362985.1. Lineage (NCBI taxonomy): Eukaryota > Metazoa > Platyhelminthes > Cestoda > Diphyllobothriidea > Diphyllobothriidae > Ligula > Ligula intestinalis. Next base: position 11,767,382 of record JAYGXS010000005.1, on the reverse strand, counting down.
AGGGAAGTATGACAAAAATAGACACAGTAATGAAATTAAGCAAGCGAACACTGGAAATGTTTTGGCACCCATAATGAATTTCGAATCGATTTTGAAATCGCGTGACGCGGTGAATGATGGCATAATCTCGTCGAATTCAGGCGCAAGCAGGATATGGTAAGAACGCTAATGATTTCGCCTTATCGTACAAACAGCCACCATCTCGACGACAGCAGTCTATTTCCAATAATGAAATTCCAGGCTTTATCCTCTCCAAGGAACCAATCTACCGAATGAAACGCAGATTTCTGGGTAGAAGTCAGCTTGTGTATTTGATGTACATAAAATTATCTAACTGATGATCTGAATATAACGGGATAGTTAAACACACATTTGAGATTACTTATTTTTTGCTTAATTGAATTAAGATTAAAAACTGTTTCCGTAAGAACAGCATGTTTTAGGCTTGTTGATTGAAGAAAAACAAGACAGATATTTCCCAGGCTATTCAATAGTGCGGATCAAAACCTCTGTCGTTATCGCGTTGTGCTTTAACTTTAAATGAGTAAGACAAACTACTGTTGGTAGTTGATGCGAAATAGCTATGAGTAAAGCATATTCCTCCCATCTTTTTTGCAATTTGCACATACTTCAATAAGTTCTCGCACGACTCATTATATGAGCGATCATTTTGTTAACTTTTATTGACACGTCTACACACAGCCGAAAGTTACATGTGTAACAATCCAAAAGGGCGAGAATATTTTCGCGCTTGATTTCAGCAGATCATTGCAGCTTAGTAAGTTACAGTGCCTAGGCATAATATCTGCGCATCTATCATTAAGTAAAAGTGTACAATCTGTCTGTCGTTTAGACACAGTATGTAAAAGAATAAAAGACCGAACAGAACCTTCCTGCCTCAGTCCTACACCAAACCACATATTTATTTATAATTTTATGAAACCATCTTTTCTCTTTATGGGAAGGTGAAGCAAAGATGGCCTTTGCTGCCTGGTTTCCATTAACTCTATCCATAAAGTTTCACTTATTGATGCTGTTACCCCAAAAAATCGGTCATCGCGAAATTTCGACACCTCTGCTCCATGTCAAAACACTCGCTCTATTTGCATTAAAAGAGGACTTCCTTTGAGCTTTCCCCTCTGGTAACTCTAGGAAATCGCTGAAGATTTGGTATTTAAATGGAACTTATGTAAGCATCTGCTCCTGAAAATCAGACATTCATTATTGGTTGTTTCAATCGTCCGCACTGAACTCCTGCACTTTGAAAAAGCCCCACCTGGAATTTAAGGACAAATATTGCGTGCATCATTTGTTCACGTTCAAACGCGCATGTATGTTTTTTAAACTTCCGTTCGTAATCGGCTATTAAATTGGTTCAAGCTACTCGTTTCCCCGCCACAATAGCAATGATTGAGGCGTCATTTGAATCCATCTTCTATTGTCAATCAAACGATTTTCTGATAATCAAGGCAGATTCCCCTGTTTTCGACATCCGCTGGTAATTTGATCGGTCATTAACTAAGTTTCATGGTCACAGCTTCCTGTGGTTTAATGATGCTCACAGTCCCTACTGCCACCCTCGTTTGAAATTCAATCTAATTGTGGTCGATCGCCTTGGCTTCTTTCTTCCTCACTGCTTCGACGGTTGCTTCAATTTTATTCCCAAAAATATTATGCTCGCGCATGCAGCGAATAGCCCCGTTCGGTTAAGAAATTATTTTTTGACGAGGAACATTCCTAACGCGTCTTTTTTAACAACCAAGGAAACTGAAAGTGGTGGCACATTCGCGCATTGATCTAGGACAGAGATGGTGCAACTTTCATGTCGGTAATAGTAACTGGTGCTTCTCTCGGGAAATTCAACTCAACTCCCCACATTATGTCGGAACCACCACAACCCCCCATGCAACGTATCCTTAACGTTAGCGAATTTTCTTCCCCTTTAAAAACTACTGAAATCGCGGTCTTCGGTTCTCTTCCAAAAAACCTGAAATTCTTTGTTTTATTTCAGTGTTTAGCATCCATTTTTCTCATCTGAATGCTCAGTTTAAAAAAAACGAGCACTGTGCAGGAAGATCTTTCTCTTGAAAATTTGGCCGAAGATGTGCCGTTATTATTGTTTTTACCATGAAGCTACCTTTATGCATGCTTAATTAAAATAATGTATTGATCTACTTATCTTTGTCCTTGTCATAAGTTATCTTTACATTATTTTATGGCTCACGTACATTGCACCGAAGGGTGGTAATTATCGGCAATGGTTCGATCTGATCCTTGTACATAGGGCAGATATTTGCTATCTTGGTTTTGGATAGCAGTCTCAAACCATTCGAATGGTTTATCTAAAATTAGCTCTAGTGGTTTGGAGAATGGGCGTGCAATTTATTGTGAAACTACACCAGTGCACTGTCGGAGCTCAATTATCGCGTACTTTTGGCCTTTTACCAGACCCTTCTCACCCCACCTGCTAGGAAGTATGGAGACTTAAACACAACTCATGCGCCTGTAACATGAATCATCAACACCAGTCTGTTATCCATGAGGATATTGCGTAGCCGAAAGTTTTCATGACAAACCGAAGGCCGCAACGCCTACCGCAGTGGATATAACGAACTGGCCACATCTTATGTATACGGCATATTCCGTTATATCGTATTCGAAGCGGGAATATAGTGAAGACGAATCGGCATTTGACACAACACTGCGACTGCTCGGCGATATTGTCACCCGGGTACATCGCGAAACCACGTCAAGGTGTCCTGACCACTTCGGATGCAACAATAATTGCAAGGCCATTTATAGATCTTCCTGCGACGCGCAAGGTTTAGTTCAGTTCCTCCATTGAGCTGAATGCAACTGAATTTCGAATGACATATCCACATACACACATACGCTTATCGCAAATGTGTTAAGGCTACTACGGTTTAACCCTAATGGCTGCGATCTTCCAGGCCCAGTTCCTTAGGAGATGAAAAAAGTTTTGGAAAACCAGAATTGTAGGATGATTGTATTCTGTACGAAATAAATAGGAGAGTAGGTAGCAGACGGGTTGATTCCGCCTGGCGTGGTGTTCAACCGTGTGAACCATGTGACAGAGAAGCGGCGGCGCGTCTGCCCCGCGAGGGGGCAGAATGCCAAGTGAGTCTAGCGTCAGTAATCGGGAGCGGCAGCCGAATTCTCTCTGTCTCGCGGCCTTGATAGTGATTAGTTGGACCACAGGAAGTTAGACACTGGCGTGGGTGGTGAGTGTGTCATGCGCCAGTTTGCGTCCTGTCGGAGGCAGACCGAAAAGTACATTCGCGCGAGGGCCTGGTCTGAGTGTCCTTGTCTGTGACGTCAAGAATAAGGTGGGCCTCGGGTAGCAGCGACCACTACAGGCTGACCGATCTGTTTACGGAACACGCGACGAAGTCCAATCTAGGACCCTCACAAGCAGTCATATAGCAAACTGCATGACGATCTCTGGGAGAGAATGTTTATTCGTCACAATTTTGCATTCATGCTGGCACACATCCTCGGAGATAGACATTTGGATCAAAACATGAGTTAAAATATGGGTTTGCTGCTCGTTCCTGTTTGGTCTGTTATTTTCTCGTCTCATGCGCAAGTGCAACCTTGCGGCACCGTATGAACCGGGTAGATCTATACTGCGGTTGGTTGAGTTTGCATCCAATTTCCAGGCCTCGATTACTTACCTCACCAGTTTGCTGTCGGCTCAGCCAATCACTTGGGCATCATCAAAACTGAACAAATGACCGTTTTTTAATTGTGTATGGCGATGTGCGAAAGTAAATATTTTTTTCTTTACGGCTAACGTATGGTCATGCATGCGGGTTCTCAGTTGTTTATCCGCAGTTGGCCTGGCAGTCTAGATAGTTGACGCGGTAAACAAAACGTATGTACTAGTGCTAGTCGGCCTTTGGGTTGCATAATTAAGCGACGGATAGTTGCTTCTGGCCAGTGTCCCATGCCCACATAAAGTGGTCTGAGCGCGCGCTCAATGGCGTCAGAACGGACTTTCAGGAGGGGGTGGCGAGTCCAATGAGACAAGAGTATGACGGACCAACAGGAACAAACTAAAAACCCCTATTGAACTCGCGTCTTGACCCGAATTTAAATAAGTGTCTGCCGGCCCCGATCCAGCCAACTGCCTGCAACCTATTATTCACTACTCCTGTACAGAATATACTATCCAACCCACCTGGCGTCTCACTCCTTCTCTTCACACTCGAAATATGGCCTGATAGCTGCAGGAGCTACTATCTTCCCCAACAACTTAAGCCACTGCAATAGTTGTGTCACAATATAGTATCCCGTCTGCGCCTGTCGGGCATTATGGCAACCGGTATCGTTCTTGACAGGCTGGTGATGACAGCTCTCACATATTAGAGAGACGTATGCTTTGGTGGTCTCTAAGGCATTCTCATTCAGGTAAGAACTAAACTGCCCATCCCTTTGTTTGAAATCCCTGTGTGCTATGCAGCGTCCAGTTCGGGTGTGTGACACACAGACGAATTAGGTAGCATTGCCAGCCTTTGCACCTTCCCTCAGAATAAACTGGCAAACCGGTTCAGGCTGTCAGTGAATGCATGAGAGAGCGGTAGGAAAGAGTTGACTGTCATTACATACTCCTCAGTATAAACAATCTGACACACTTGAAAATAACGCGGTGCTCTAAAAGCCGCGCCTTGGAAGGGCGCTAAATGACGGGATAACTCGCCTGTCCCTATAAGGACAGAGAGTAAATGCTGCAGGGGCTCGTTCTTCATGAGGCCCTCATGGAAATCACACATGCAATCCGATCTGCACCCGCCTTTATGGGAAATCCTGCTACTGTGTTCTGAGGGCAAGGTCATGCGTGGGGCATGTGTAGACGGGATGTTTAGCACTGTCAGTCGCTGCACCTCTCCAAAGCACCAGCTGCTTGAGTAACAAGACAGTCAGCCAGTGCACACAGAAAAGCATAGAGAATGTGGTCAACTCTCAGCCCACATCTCCCAACACAAACAAACAGACGGGCATGGAACTATCATGGCGCGCTGAAAGCCATGGCTTTAAGGGCTGCCAATTCACAGAAAAACTCGAGCTCCTTACAAGGACAGATAGTCAGACTAGAATTTTCGCACTGATCTATTACTTGGTGCAATCCATTGTTCAAGCAGCAGACACAGAAGTCCGAAGAGCAACTGGTGAGCATACGTATACTTTCAATAAGTTCTCATCAGGCTGTTACAATTATATAGGAGGGGGAAAGGTGTCAGAGGTAAAATTACTATCAAGGTTAAAGGCGAATTAGTCTAGGGAATAGAGAAGGGGGTTGGGGGTAGTAACAAGCGGCTAATAAAGCGTCAATTAGGGGGAGGGAAACGAAGAGAGAGAGGAGACTCGGAAAAATGCCCGTAGCTAGGTGGCCGTTGGTCATGCTAAGTTTGGAGCTTGTGGCAGGTTCTTTTGCGCAAACCAGTTTCCTCAACCGGATATTGGTTGCTTCTGCTGTTGCTAGCAGGCGCTGACCCAGTGACTAAGGGTAGTTTGGTGAGACTTTTGAGATCACCCTGAAGGCTTCTTTGGGGTCCAACCGATGTTTGGAATCCCCCATGTGCAGTAGAATATAACTATTGATGGTCCTGGTCGTATTGACTTCACCTTTGCTTAGCCATTGCGGGAGGTGTTCCTTTATTCTTTTGGTTGAGCGTCGACTCTTGAATCCAATAAAACCTGCTCCACAGGAGCAATAAAAGGAGTAGATGCACATGTAGATGGTCTGAGTGGGTAACCAATCCTTATATTTCCCATGTAAGACCAGGTTGTTTGAGAGCAGTAAGCGAACTCTCGCTGCTGAGAAGGTTCGTGAGATGGCCTCGTCAAGGCGTCTTTTCAGGACTTCTCCTGCTGCGTCTCCTCGATATGAATCTATTCTTTTACCTGTGCAATCGAATTGGTAAGACGACGCCTGAGGACAGCAGTCATGAGTTCCTTCCCGGCGACAAACTTACGCATATTCTTTACTATTTCTCCCCTTCCACGACTGAGAAGTAAAGAGATATTACCGTTGCAAGTCACATCGATGTGCAGCTATTATTTCACCTGCTGCTGTGGATTGGGATATATTGGCCGAACAAGACGACGTCTGGATAAGAGAATACGCGAGCACATTCCAGCCTGGCTGAACAAAGGAGATAATAAATCGATCTCAAGCTCAACCTTCGTCCACCTAATGTATACGAACCACCAAGTAGACGTGAGAGAAGCCTTTCGGGTCATATACCACACGCCGACACATTACTCTTAAGGCCTCCGCAAACGGGTATTAGCCACAGCAGAGGCAGTGGCAATCCGGTTAGCAAAACCAAATTTATGCTGTCAAAAGGCACTGGTACAAGTTATCAGCCTCCCTTAGACAACTGCACGCGGAAATCTCACGTCTCCTGAAGCCACGTCATCCGAAAACACACAAAACAAAACCATGTAGGAAAGTCAAGCGGACGCTGCGTGGCTGACGTACAGACCTCAACTTACTGACTGTGAGATAATCCCCCTGCTTTCTCTGGGCATCGCAACCATCGTCCTACTTGCGCTGGCGCCCGCGTTCAGGAGACGAGGGAAAACACAGATGCCTAATTATACCCAACCACCAATCCCCTTCCTTTCCTCCCTTCTAACCTGACGATCATATAAACGATGCAATTAACTGACCATTTTTATTCTTCATGTTACTGTACAGTCCTGATGACGTATGACTGAAAACAGACGTTTGCCAATATAACTTTTCAATCGACATTTAAAAAGTATCGAACCAGTGTTTTTAGCATTTCTGATTGCATAGCTCCGACCTAAGTCATTTACTCTTGACACTCGTTGATGAACGTGCAATGCCCGCTAACGGAACTCTCTTGTCCCGCTCTGCGTTGGGCCTCATTCCTCTGGCCCTGACAGTAGCCATAGCAGCTAGTAGTCTTAGACAAAAAGTATTGCCGACAAAGACAAGGGAGAACGGTAAGTGAAAATTCATCACCGAGTGTCCATATCTGCCAACCTAAAGTGGCACCACAACGAGCTCATGGCTTTATGGTTACAGTCCTAAATTCTGATCGAATGGTCGCTAGTTCGAGCTTTGGGTGGTGCACCACTTCGGGCTGGGTATGACTCTAATTACGAGCAGGAAGAAGAGGCATGTATTTTCAACTGGGAAAGTCGTATTCACTCTTGTAAAGGCAGGCGCAGGAATGCACCAAGAGTATTCCATTTTCGTGTTAAGTGAATATAAATGCCACGGAAGTGCGCTGCTAACCATCGCATAATAATGTATTACCTGTAATAGATTAGATAGCGGCTGTTGCTTGGGCGCGTTGGATACGTTTTTTAGAGGAATCCTCAGATCCAAGCAACAGCCTTCGGCGCACCATGGCGGCTTAAAGCGCATCGGATTGCTTATTATGAGGACAAATAATCGGCAAGTTATCGACAGCACATTCGGTTTCCATTTCCTGGTCCAAGCCGGCTAGCGGACAGGTAAAGGGGGCGAGCGGAGTTGCTGATATATTTGATGAGCATGTACCAGGTGCAGGTCTTGACACAGCAAACGCAAGCACCACGATTTCACACAAAAGGCGTTAACCGACTCACAGCATACATGCATGCCTGGGCCAGAAGGATCAATTGCAGCCGTAATCTCATATCACCAGTCAGTCAGTCACTCCGCACAAACACACTCTACACTGACTGCGAAATTTCAGTGCAATTATCATCAAACAGCCTTGCGCTTAGCGCACCGTGGACCACACAGCGGTGGAGTAACAAAAGAGAAGGAGTCCAGAGTAATACGCTCCTCCCATGTGCTGGTTTCAAACACGCGACAGGGCGTGTTGGGTGTGATCAGTTATGACTTTGGTTCTGTTGAGGAGCGATGCAGCAGTATGGTAAAGGCAGCGGCTTTCTACCACAGGCCTTGATGGAGGCGAGTGTAGCCTTATAGGCCCGCATGTTGTTTGAAGATGCATTTAAGTATTGGCAGTGGAGGCGGCGATCTCTGCTGTGCGTTTCTGCTCCAGGCACGGGTTCACCAGTGTCTGTGCGATGGAGTCGCAAGTTACCAACCAGGCCGTTGTGTGAAGTGAATGAACGTTGGCAGTTACGGCAGAGCAGGCCAGAAGGTACTGAGCACGCAGACGCTGTGCTGCTGGTAATCGTGGTTGCGCTAGTGCACAGACAAATGTCACTGGTACAGATGCAAGGGAGGGCGGATCTGCATGTAACCGCCCAGACCGATGCGTAAAGTGCACACGCGATCGAAACCAGGCTAGGTTAATCGCAGTGTGCTAAGTTAATAGCAAAGAATCTCGCTGCTGCGATCCAGTTTTGTGCAGGAAGAGAAGAAGTGGGACATCAGGTGGAAGGAATAGTGTATTCTGTACAGAGCCAGTGGAGGATAGGTTGGAGGAAGTTGACAGTCAGGCGAGTGCACGACCACCTGCGAGAGAGCCGCATCAGAAGTAGAAGACGTATTCTACTTCTCAAGTGTTTTGTAATAAATGACCATGGTACTTTGTTTGTTTGTTTTAAAAACCAAGCAGGCAAATGTCCAGTAGCCCTGGTCGCCAATTGAATTGGCGTACGGCCAATGTACTTGCATCCGCAAGTGCAAGTGAATTCATAGACGCAGTTTGCGGTGGCGTGCAAAGGCAAGGCTTCCTTTGGTCGGTTGATTGGGAGGCCTTTAGTTAGAGTGAGGAAAAAAGGTCGGCCACATAGTACGCTCTTTGTATGGATCTACTTAGTCTTCGCTTAATTATATTTGAGATGTCTCTCTATGTAAGCAACTAGAACATGCAGTTCCTCTTCAATTGCCCCGGTAAATACATGCCACTTTTTCTTTTTGTTAATTTCCCTCCCTACTTTTCGTCCCAAATTTAAAGTTGAAATACCTATTGACCATTTGCCACGTTAGCATGACCTTGCTATTATAGATTTTGTGAAAATTCGAAGTGATGTTTTCTCTAATTGTCTCTTTATTCATGCACAGAGAGAACGCAATTGATAAACTCTCACGTAATTTTTTGCGCAAATAAATTCTGCTGTTTTGGCCTGCTTCAAATTTATACTTGGGAAAAATGCTTTCAATGAATCATTAATGTTCACCAGAGCACTGATTAAATTTATTTTATCAAAATACACTGCAGGTGATAAATTGCTCAGAAAAAGTTATTGTCCTTCGTTTCTGGTCGTCAGGACGACCCAGAATATCTTCGCTCTCCCCACAAACAGTTGCAATGTAAATTCACCGGTCTGTCGCAGTTGACCGAACAGTTCCTTTTTTACGACGGCAACAAATTGAGCCTCTATAAAAGCAATAAAGTTACTCCCTGAAGGCTCCATCCCAAGATTCATGTCATTTACTCGGGGTTGATGAGGCCAGTATGAAAGAAATCATTAGAGTGGAACATAACACGGGTTGAGCAGAGACGCAGATTTCTGAGTTTCCTAACTTCCGCGAGAGTCTATTGTCAGAACTAGTAACATGCACCCGTAATAAAGTCGATAATTTGAAATCAGACGTGGATTTTACTTCAAATAATGGCCCATCGGTTATCACATTTTCGAGAGGTTGGTCATGCGCACTAACCCGGATTGGACGTAAATTTAGCCTTACGAATCACCTACAACTATTCCAGCTAAGTGCTCTGAACCTCATAAGCCAAGCAGCCTACATGTTTTACAGTACAGTCGGTGCACCTCTCCCCCCAGAGCGACTTCAGCATATGCTCTCTATGTTTCTGGGTTGTTTGAGTTGGACTAACAGCGTAGATGTAAGGCTAATGAGGCAGACTACAGCAACCTGTCGCATGACCCGAACAGTGCTGAGGTGGGTGAAAAAAACAGGCTCTGAGGGCCTTTGTTGGCGCTGTCGCAGTGGCTTAGGTTAAAAGGGAACTCCCTTGCCGCTGCGATTTTCATGCCCGGTTCAGTTTCGGAAAAAGGAGTAGTGGGACGTCAGATGGAAGGAATAGTGTATTCGGTACAGAGCCAGTGGAGAGCAGATTGAAGGAAGTTGACAGTCGGACGAGTGCACGACTACGCTCAAGAGGACCGATGTCCGAAGTGTGAGAGCACGGTAGTCGTCATATTGAGGGCCCGTGTAAATCACCGATGCGTGAGGTGCACAAGCGATCGAAACCAGGCTAGGTTTATCGCAGTGCGTTAAGTTAACTGGGAAGAACCTCGCCGCTGTGATCCCGTTCCGTACAGGAAGCCACGAAGTGGGACATCAGATGGGAAGAATAGTGTACTCTGTACAGAGGTACAGAGGAGAATAGGTCAGAGGAAGTTGACAGTCAGATGAGTGCACGACCAGGCTCCAGGCGGCCAGTGTCCGAAGTTTGAGAGCATGATAGTCATCATAATTAGGTCCTGTGTGAGTCAGTCTTGACGGCACATGCGCACTTGCTAGCAGCCGTGAACGTTCACGCTGAGTGGGGTCACTAAAGTTTGGAAAGGAGTCTCAAGTGCTGAGGGAGTGGGAGATGGTGGTGTAGGTAGCAGGTGACGGGTGGTCGAAGGGGGCCGTAGCGGTGAGAAAATGATGTCGGTGGTAGTTTTTATTACGCTTGATAAATGAGTTTTGCCGGGGGCGAGATAATGGCACTGTGATCACCACCGTTGGGACTAGTCATGGTCGTTGATGTGGTGGGTTGTAAGGATTGGTTGGCACTAGCGTTTGCAAAACATAGCACGTTATTGTCATATAAAGTAGGTAACACGGTTAAGTAGAAACACATTGTGAACGCAAAAAGGAGAAGTTCCAGAATGGGATATGTGAAGAAGTTAAAATACACCATGTCTGAGCTTCAAAACCTCTAGTTAGGCCGCAGGCTCAAAAATATAAAGAGAAGGTAAATGCATTTTTTGTAGTCGTCGTGGAATCACTAATGCGACTTTAATGCAGCCAATCGTAAATGTTAAAGCTAATCTTTATCTTATCCTTAAACGTGGAGCAGCTGGGAAAAATAATTTTAAACAAAATTACTTCTTTCGAATAGCCACTCAAAACCTTTCGCCGGCTCTTCGTGTGATCACAATTTTGAAACATGTTTTTTGTCTTTTGTGACTCTAGGCACTTCTCTTCTTAACGACCATCCTTCTGTAGTTGTTAGTTGTTAGGACGGCCCAGCACGCGAGTCTTCACTCTGGTTGTCCTGAGGGAAAGAGAAAAAAGGAAGCGAGAGGCCTGCGGGCGAAGGCTGAAAGGGTCAAGACGCGCGACCTTCAAGGGCTTAAACGCGAGGACGCAAGGACAATCGCCGGCCGGGCTCTGAGGTCACCCATGTCAAGGGACCACGAAAGGACGCGTGCAGATGCGCGCGACATGTCATCCTGAGGACACCGCATGGTGGCTGTCTGCATAGGGGCCAATAGGGAACATAGGCCAACAAGAGGCGGCATTCTGCTGCTGGGAACACGCGATTCTGCTGATAGTGACACGAGACGCTGTTGACGGACATAAGACAAGCTGCTGGACACACAGAAAACAGAGTTGATGTACAAGCAGGAACTGTGACAGTGAAGTATTCTCTGATGTCTTGTCTGCCTTCCTTTCCTTTCATACGACTGTGGGATATAACCAGTGTCGAAGCAGGCACACCCAAGGTTAAAAGTTTATCTATTTCGGTCTAAGTGAAGTGCAGATATATAAGTGACACAGTGCTTAACTAGAAACTGTAGGAATTAGCAGTCTTCTTACGGATCATAAGCACCTAATTGGAAGCATGAGGTCTTAGTTGGGTCCTTATTTCGAGATGAGGGTCCTCGTTATAGCGCCGTCCTCCAAAGTCTCTCATTAGGTCCTCGTTAATTTTCGCTTATGATTAATGATGTTTCTTGGGCAGTTAAACACTCAGCCTTTATGTGAACGCTAAAACGCATATTCCTTCAAAAATCTAAGGTTAACTCTTGCTTAAATTGAATGCATACTGACTTAGTAGGCCTTGAGGCTACGCATCAACAAGGCACCTGGTGAGGATGACCTCCCGCCGGAGCTCTTCAAATGTGCACCCGAGGTTATTGGGCCCTGGCTACAACAAACATTTGCCAAGATATGGGACAGCGAAGTTGTGCCCTCTGAATGGAGAAAAGCAGTGATCCTCCCCCTGTTTAAAAAAGGCGACAGACGAGCGTGCAGCAATTACACAGGCATTAGCCTTATCGATGTCGCGGCGAAAACATTCACGTCTCTTCTTCTCAAACGTTTCCAAGCTGCGAGAGACCAGAGCACCCACCCAAACCAGAGTGGATTTCGACCAGGTCATGGCTGCACCAACCAAATCTTCAATCTCCACCGTGTGCTGGAACTGAGATTGGGTCACCAAAAACCCACTGTTCTATGCTTCATCGACTTTGCTGCCGCATTTGACTCTGCTGATAGCAGTTCGCTGTGGAACATAATGAGGACGGACGGCCTACCACCTAAGCTTCTCAATCTCATGCAGGCATACTATCGTGGCACTTCCACACGGGTGAGGACGCAGAACGGTGACACGGAAGCCTTTAGCGTCAGGACGGGCGTCCGCCAAGGCTGTGCACTTTCACCAACCCTGATCATGACCAAAGCACTGAATGACTTCCCGGGAGTGCAGTTTGATCGCTCAAAATGAGTGACGGACTTGGCGTATGCTGATGACGTCGTCCTCTTTGGCGACAACTGTATTGCAGTTCAGCAGGCGTTGGACAAGGTCAATGAGCGTGTCCGATCCATCGGATTACGCCTAAACGCCACTAAGACTCAAATAATGCTCTCCTTTGTGCCCCCTTCATCTGTCACTCCTATTGTTCTCGACGGTGCTCCTCTCGAAGTGGTCGACTCATTTAGATACGGGTCAAGGTGTCGACAAGGTTGTATCACGCGTCAACCGTGCCCGATCTGCCTTCTACTGTCTGTGCGCTCCTCTATGGAATAGAAAGGAAATATCACCACGCACAAAGTCCCGGGTTTACCAAGCAGTGGTTCGATCTATCCTGCTCTATGGCGGAGAGACATGGCCTATGCGTGTTGAGGACATGAGGCACCTTGAGGTGTTTGAAAATGACTGTCGACGCCGCATCCTTCGTCACGGTCGCGTCGACCAAATTTGCTGCTCCGATCTCCGCCGACGCTGTCACCTGGACGCTCTTCCTTCACTCCTGCTTCAGAGACGACTTCGGTGGTTCGGGCATGCGTCCCGGCGTGATGATGGTGAGCTGATTCGTGACCTGCTTGTGGCGATGCCTCCCCCCACCTGGCACAAACGTCGCGGCGGGCAGCTGAAAACTTGGACAGCAACGGTCAAGCAGGATCTGTCGTCCGTTTCCGGCCCATGCGTCTACGGCCTTCGCCGGGGGAACCGTGAATGGATGGCACTCTCAGGTGAACAGGTGCAAGATCGACGCGCCTGGACAGTTGTGATTCGTGATGCAGTCAACGCCAAAACTGATGCCGGCTCAACCAGCCCGAGGTGAATGCTGTTACAAGTACAAGTAAGTTACTAGGAGTCTATGCAAAGAGCTCAGCGTTGCTAATGAATTTTTTAGAGACCCATTGGACTACAAAATAATCCAGTTTCAACCATGGATATGCAGCTTCCAATAACACACATTTTTAAAAATTTCATATTTAGTGGCTTCCTCAGAAATATATGTAGAAAACATCTATTGATAGGAATAAGCAGTGCTGAATTCCTATGGAATGCCAGAAAATGCTGTCCGCAGTGCGGAAAGCATAAACTAAATCTGTTTATTCAGACAAATTCATAAAATCAGAAATGGAACGGCCTATAAAGGCAATTAAAGTGACTGACGGCTGGAAGAAGGCACAGGATTTCTCGGTGGCAAAGCAAGAGGTATAGAATTTCTTACAAATAAAGAAGAAAGTTGCGAAAATTCCCATAAAGAATTCAGACGAGTGTTTGGCGAGCATAGGTAGCTTTCGAAGATGTTAGTTGAGGCCTTTTTGGGAGCAAAGGAGGTGGACCATTGCTCATAGATGAATAAGGAGGTAGTTGAGGCCTATTTGGTGGGAAAGATCGGGACGCAGAAGAAGACGCAGAAGGAGACAACCGCCCCCTTTCCAAGTCTGCAATAATATTATCACAACTGGGACGACTGGCGGGTTCTCGTTTTAAGCACTTTTCGGCTACCGCCTTTATGTGTTCAGGAGTATTGTCAGGAAACTGAAGCGGACACCTGTTCCCATCGAGAGCTTTTTTCAAGGCTTCGCTCAGCTCGGTATTGGGTATATCAAAGAAGGGTACGTGCCCGAGACTGTATGCCTCCCAGAGGACAACACCATAGGACCAGATGTCGGATTTTGTGCTGTAATTTTCCTTTTTCTCCAACACCTCTGGCGCAGACCACTTTACAGGCACCTCTCCACAAGGATAGCAAGAACCCTCTCTTCGACAGAGTCCAAAGTCACCGATCTAAAAGCGTATTATAGGACTAGTGCGATAGAACATCGGGAATTGAAATCACTGTGAGAGAAATTATAGCCTTCAGAAGTTTCCTTCGAAACCAAAATAAATAAAATGAATTCTGGACCTAATGCTATATGTGCAAGCACAGATTTGGTAATGTAAATTTAATAAATTTGACATGTTGCGCCTAAGTGAACACACAGACTGATGAGTGGCAACAAAGATTGAAAATAGGTCTGCTTTGCAGAATTTTAAGTAAAAATTAACACCTATCAAAGTTCAGTTGTCCTTCCTACGCGGAATGAACCGGTAAGATACGGGAATAATAACTCGGGGTAATCGAGGTGGCCGCAGAAGGAGCAGTGTCATAACGAACGTAATAACCGTAAATATAACTCAGACAAGTTCCTGTGAGAGGCCAAATCAATCAGTTATTTCAAAGCCGAAGTCAACAAGGAGGATTTTGGGCGATTAGTTATAGAGTGCCCGATTAGTAAACCTGTAAGTTTCCGCCCACTAATTCATCTACGATAGAGGTTAGAATTTTGTTGAACATTACCACCAAGGAAAGTGGAGACTGGAATTGCAAATCCTAGGTCATTAGCCGTTATCAGCCAAACGTACCCAACCCTAGGTGATGTACCGCGCGAGGCTCGAACCAGCGAGCTGTTGATTAAATGTCCAATGCTCTAATCCGTTGCACCTTGTGCTCGTCCACCAACAATTTTTCATGAAAATACACAAACTCATGGGTGGTAAGAAAAAGAAGTGTGGCACTGAGGAAATTTCAAATAAACAAATTTAGTTTACTTGAATCGATTGAGAAAATGCAGCGCAAGCACAGTTTTTAAAGCTCGGTTGCTGTCATTGGGCAATATAAACAGGATCTCACGTTCCCTGGTATAACATCCAGTCTTGACCAAAATTCCAGGAGAAGAAAATATTACCGTGTCATAAAACTTACTCTAACATCAACCCAAACCAGACATTGACTTTCCCCCATCCCCGATAAACAATCGAGAGAGTTCCTGTTCATGTGCTTTGTCCTTTAAAAATATCCGGGTTAGCTTTAGCCAGCATACAAATGATTCAAATGTCTTATAAAACAACAAAAAGTCCAGTTTCAAGAACGAACTGCCAATTCGAAATTTTGAGAAACTAGTTCTTAATATAATGGTCAAGCTAAGTAGTCGTGTAGGCGCCGTAGTCGTTATTTAATCATATACCTGCTTGAAGTGTGCGTGCTAATGGAGTCTGCCCCAAAACACCTGGGATTCTTTGAATACATTTACGTGGTGAATTCGGTCCAGGATTCTCTGCGTTAAAGGTAGAAACGGTTTTGCGAGATAACATTAAAGTTCGCATTTCTATCCTGTTTATGAGAAAATACGGGCTTTCAGAACGCGTGGGATGCCAGTAAAACTAAGCCAGGTCAAACATGTCATTCGCTCAATCGCTTCGTAAACACCAAGCACATAGTTATGCTTGGTCAAAAATACCACAATGACAGACAATAAACTAAAATATGCGAGAAAAGAGTGACATAGAGGAACTGCAAAACTAACCTTAGGCGTCTTTGTGTCATCCAGGAAGATATTTCGCGCAGCCAGATCTCGATGAACTAACTTCCGCCTCTCCATGTATCGCAAACCTTGTGCAATGCCTTTTGCTATATTCTCCAGACCCAGATTCTCCAGATCCGCCTTCTTCGCTTTTTGAACATATGAAGATAGGGTTTCACCGTGTACTAGTTCAGTAATGATGTAGAGCGTTTTGTCTTGAAAATCCCAGCTGCACAGCCGAACGAGATTTTCGTGATTTAAGTCGAACATTACGGCCACCTCCATGAATCCAGTGACGAATATTTTGGATTTCTGGGGAACCTGTTTAACGGCGACCGCCTGCAATAAAAGACAACAGTTAGTCCGGTTTAGGGTATCGGTAGAGTATTGTTTGACAGATAAAGCCAACAAAGATCATTATATAAAATACCATGTCCTACAAAAGTTCAGTGCTCATCAAACCAAACAATAACTGCGAAGAAATAAATAAAGGACTTTGCCGAGGAAAAAGCCTTTTTAAAACTGGTTTGGCCAACACGACTAAACATGTCTTTTTACCCTTTTTTCCAACTCTGGGCTGTCAGAGGGACTCTAGCAAAAAAGTGTTTCGTCAGCAGGTAATCCGCGTGGGCTGTGAAGTCGGTAATATATTTCTTAGTGCCTAACAGATATCGAGAAGTGAAACAGGCGAGGGAGCAGAATGATTTAAATTGTTTTACTTATTCCCCTCTATCGAGCACGGGCACAATTATCAATGTTAGTGGGTACGTTTTCTGAGAAATGTTTCAAAATACTGAACCATAAGGCACTCCTGGAAGTGTACCGTAAGACCTTCTTCACATTTAACAGCCAATTTTATGAGAAAAGTAGGAAAGGCACAAATGGATTATATGGGTCTTGAGAGACTGCTGACCAAAATTCACGACCATAAGATGTCCGTCCTACGGTCTTTGTCGACCCGCTGCAGGACCGCACACAGCCCTCCTACAGTGGGGTCGCTAGCGCTCTATCCTTGACCCTACCCACTCGAGAGTTCGAAGCCAATCAGTTTGCACCTTTCTCTGATGTCGTGCGGGCAACAAAAATGCCAAGGCTTTCGCTCAAACAGTCCCGCGCACACAAACAACCACTGGCTTGACAATAGCTCTGTTCTCTGGAACCCTTTGTAAGCCCTTTCTCAGTCATTTGGTCATTTGTGACATCTGACTTGGGATAGATTGTATTCTCAATCATCACGCTTGCAACGGGTTACTTAGAACCTACATCTTGGTCCTGAGAACATTTGACGTGATGGTTTGACAGGTTAAAAGAGGTCATTGGCAGATGAGTGCACTAGGAACTTTTAGTGTATGAGGTTAGAAAATACAGTATATGCATTGACGAATGTGCAAATGGTCGAACCTTCGCTACAAAAGCCTAAACGCTTTAAGATAAAGTGACAATACCACACAGCTAGGCCGCAAGCGTTCAGCTCGAATATTGCAGCTGGCTCGGCCTAGCTTTTTGGATTCGTAGTCGATATCATCGTCAAAAAAAGTTGGATATGAGAGTTGTGCAAAATAAGAGCAACTTTATTGGGCACTGTCGACTTGTCCACACAGGTCTACTACGATTAACAGCATCAACCCCCATGTAAGTGGGATATCAAAGGTGCCAACAACATTCGAAACATTGTTGTCGATTCACTGAAACAAGTCGCCTATAATAAACTTCTCATACACTGTCACTATTCGAAGCCTTTGTAGTAATGTGCGGCAGGCAAATGGATTCAAGTGTGCAAAAATTTCCCTATTTTGACTTGGGTCCTTTCAGACGTCCACTACCTGGTTCGACCTGCATGAAATACTGGCAGTTTCTACAGATAACATAACTGCTTTCGACGTGTTCGTTCAGTCTTAGCCCGAGGATACACCGAACGGGGTTTTCTGCTACACACTAATAAACAACCTGTTGGACTATATAAAACAGGACATGTCTAATACGCTCTCTAGGTACTTCGAATAGACATTCACTTTTGTAAGCATTTCGGATAAACTGGACGATGTATAATGCGGGTAGGAATTATTTTTTTAAACTAGGCAATATTCCATTTGACCTTTATTGGGTACGGCTCGACGGCCTAGCCGGTATATAAAGCCATGGCTACAAAGTCAATGCTTGTGTTTAACCAATGTTCCGAAAATCTGACCTACGATGCCCAAACATGGGGCTTAGGGTTGTATGGCATTTGATTACAGTTAGAGGCCATGCCGACTCCCACAGGAAATAGAATTCACTTCCTGTGATACAAATAGTTGACAGCTGAAGCAAGGTTTCAAAACATATGCATTGATACATTTTCAGATGACTAAAATGCTCAATTAATAAGAATATGTTTTGTAATTTTGGATTCGTGCATGTGGAACAAATTAATTATTCAACTCTGCTAAAACACTTATTAAACAGGCAGAACTTTAAGAGATCTTTATCATATTTAGTATGCGATTGCGAGAGTTTAAAAGAATTGAGAAAGAAGCAAGTGAAAAGTGCGTTTACCCGAGAATCTTATATCTTGAAACGTACGTACCATAGGCCGGTAAATAAATATACTGGTTGACGTACGGGCAACCGACAAAAGATTTATCGGAAATTAATTGCAATTATGCCTTACAGTGGCAAAGCCAGTAGATAATTCTGGCAAAAATTAGAAATGCTTAACAAAAAGAACGTAATATACCTTGCCATTCAGTTCTCCGCGGCTAACGTTTCCGAAGTTGCCTTTTCCCAAGTCTTGCTCTAGATTAATTTCTTTAACGGATTTCCGCCATTTCGAGACTTGCACACAATGATCGATGTCCGTGAGCCGGATCATTGGATTTCCCTCTCTTCTGATTGGCGCTCCAATATCGATATCCGACTGATAACGAATAAAAACAGGTTTTATTTGCCAAGCCTCGATAACAGTTAAATGCAGTACCTAAAAGCCTAAAAGTAAGCTAGAATGGGAGTTTTTAATCCAACAAAATTCATAAACTGTCATCTGAGGAAGTTCATATGCACTCAAATTAAAAGAAAAAAATACAAACCTCTTTGAAATTAGACTTTAGCTCGGAAAGATATTTGAACGGATGCCTTCCGCCATCGTTGTCGCACAGCTCGTAGTGATCCGAGCATTCCTTCACACGGTATGATTTCTCAGGATCAGTGCCCTTGAAAACACGGATAAAGGGTTTCTTCCTATGGTCTCGTATTATATACTGCAGTCCTTTACATTGATTATCTGGATTTCTGTCGTTGGCCCACTCGCCGTCATAAGCCGGTTCCCATAAGAAGTCCCAGTCTGTTCCTTCAAACATGTTAATTTGGTGTTTAAGTTCAGAGTCGGAGAACAATCATGAATTTTATCAATAAAACTGACATCATACCGAATTCAATATATCAGTTTAGCTCTCGCAAACGAGGGTGTCCCCTGCGTGCAAAACGCAGCGACTGACTTGTGAATTGGTATAAAGCGTGACAGAATTAAACGGTTCCGTCTAAATTCCTTCCGGTTTCACGCAGTCGTATCTACTGACGAGATAGCAGCAGAAGGACAGGACACTAGTTAGGGCGTGTAGACTGAAGAAGTCAGACAACCCATATACGCGTACCACACACGAGCTGCTTCCCACAGCCTGCACCCGATTTTAATGTTTTGTACTCGGAATTATTTATTTATCCCGTGAACTGAACTGGCCTCACAGAAACAAAAATCGAATACCCAACCTTATATTTTGACCTCATCCTGTATGCACATTTTTCCTTATAAGGCAGGCCATACCCATGCCATTCGTCTGACCCGACATACACGTCACGGATGTCAATTGATGTAAACACGCCCCGACAGACACATGGCACCATCCGTGTTCAGACCGGCACATGTCATCACCACAAACCTCCGATGTTGAAAATCTCTACACGGTGTCACATCATTGAACCCGGGAATTAAATGCCAGGTCTGATAGGTGAAGCGGCAGATTATCTGGCGGATTCTACTACAAGAATGTCAAACTACTGCGTGGAGGGCTTGATAGAGCGCGTAAATAATATACTGTGAAAAAATTTAATTCCAGCTTAAAGATATTGAAGCAGTAAGATAATAATCGGTAGTTTCCAAGCCTTGGTCAAATACACCCTGGTAAAAAAGGAAGGAGTACTGTATAAAGTTGTCACAAATAGGTATTTAACTAACCTTCCATCTCCATGGAGTTGATTGAATCTAAAAGGGTAAAAAACCGAAACCTTTAGTCCAGAGGAGCTATAAAAAATATATAATAAGCCACGATAACTGTGTAATATAGGCACCTTTCAAGTCTTCATAACCTAACTATCATTTGTTCTGCCAACAAGGCACAGAGGTTTCCATTAAACACAGGTTCAATTGTCAAATTCACCTTGTTCTAGCATACCTTTGTCCCTTGGAAGTGATTGTATTACAAGCAGAAAAGGGTAGAAAAGATCCTTCCAAAAAAACATTTTTTGTTTGCATACCTTGTCCCAGACAAACTTATTCGCCATTACTTGTGATTGGGAACTTTACTTGTTCATTCGTCAGTATTGGTTCTAGAGGCCCCAAAAATCCCGTTGACTCATAATAAGAAACTACTGCTAAATGCCCGAATGTAATTGATTTTGTTAAATTTCACCAATGGGAGGATGAATTGCCATTTTCGTTAAAGCTCGCCTGCATAAGATCGAAATTGCCTCGATTGGCTTTCGTATCCTGCGCAACAAAAGTTTATTCTGATCAAATTTTGAGATATTTGCGTGCATTAAAACGAACAGAATGTTAGTTAATTTAATATTTTTGATCAACTCCGCCAAATAACATATTAATTTACGCTCACTAGGCAAGAATTAAATATTTGACCACAAAATATGTTAAGCAGCCGGGCGGGAGATAATCATCCAGAGGGGCCCAATACATTATTTTCGCCATTAATTCCCTTTTTGGAGTGAACATTTAAGCCCATTCGTCAAGCACGCATAAAATTTAACGGAGCATTTGATGAGGAAGTAAGTATTTCAAGAAATTTAAGCAACCCCTGGTGGTATCGGAGCATGACACACAAATGCAAAGGCTCCGAGTAAAGCCAATGCTGCAAAAACCCGGGAAAACTTTGCCCCGTATGACTCCTGCATTAAATATCCGGCTTTAATTCTGGATTTATTGCCTAGTAAAATCTGCTCATACAGACGCTGTTGAGTCCTCGAAAACCCATAACTATTACCAAAAAACGGAACAAAATAGTGAAAAACGTACAAAGCCCCGGAAAAATATGTGAGACAAATTAAAGGATAAAAGGAGAACGCAAAAAATAAAAAAATGAGTTCAAAAACATGAAAACGGTACACAAATAGAGGAAAACAGGACAACGGTAAAGGCAGGCCTGAGACATAGTCCAGCTTGACTGCTGCGATTGGAGGTACAAATACGTTTACACTGATCATAAGACGCCTCTTTTGCCAAAAAATCGACATTTTCCTAGTAAGTGTCGCAGATCTCACCTCTACTAAGGCGACACTGATTTGTGAATAGGAACATTTACTGGTAAGATCTGGTAGTATGCCGACGTTACATTCAAAAATTAAAACTGCCGGCTGGGAAATATCTGCCCGCTTATAAAAGAGAGAGAGAGCAACTCTGAGGTTAGTGGGCGACGTGTGCTACAATTGAAGCGATCAGGACAGAGCTGTCGACAGATACTCGATCAGCAGTGTACGTAGCAAACCATTAAGTTAAGTGCTGAGACTAGGAGGGTATGTCGGACGAAACGTACCGTTCGTTTGACGGCCATTTCGTGGAGGCGATGGCAGCCTTTGCAAGTCTGCAATAATGCTATCGCAACTGGGACGATCGGCGGGATCGCGTTTTAGGCACTTATGGGCTACCTCCTTGATGGCGTCAGGAGTATCATCAGGGAACTGAAGTGGACACCTGTTCTCATTGAAGGCTTTTTTCAAGGTTTTGCCTAAATGGGTATTGGAAATACCAAAGAAGGGTTCTTTGCCGAGCTTGTATGCCTCCCAGAGGACGATACCATAGGACCAGATGTCCGATTTCGAACTGTACTTTTCTTGTTTCTTCAAAACCTCTGGTGCCGACCACTTTGCATGTGACTCTCCACAAGGATAGCAAGAACCTTCCCTTCGGCATAGTCCAAAGCCACCGATCTGAAAATGTATTTTGTGAATGGTGAGATTGAATATTACCATGAGACGCATGGTAGACTTCAGGTGTTTCTTTGAAAGCCAAAATCAACAAAAGCACATATTTAGGAGGGACAATTTGGTAAACCTGACAGCTTTCACCTATAACCGTGAATAGGCAGACTCATGAGTAAACACAAAGGTAAAAGAGCCGGAATGCTGAGCAGGATTTTATATAAAAATCCACAGCTGTTAAACATCTGTGCGAGATTAATGGATCAGGCATGGGATTACGAATCCTTGGTAATAGAGGTGGCCTTATGACGCTAATAATAATTCTAAACCTAAATTGGACAAACTACT
This sequence comes from Ligula intestinalis, assembly GCA_036362985.1. Classification (NCBI taxonomy): domain Eukaryota; kingdom Metazoa; phylum Platyhelminthes; class Cestoda; order Diphyllobothriidea; family Diphyllobothriidae; genus Ligula; species Ligula intestinalis. The sequence continues at coordinate 11,744,848 of JAYGXS010000005.1, read as the reverse complement.
GTGAGACGAATCGATAACCTAAAAAGGTTCCACCGAAGCCGAACTCAACAAGGAGGGCGTTCTACGCCTACTTATAGCTTTACATATGTATTTAAAGTGTCCGATAAATAAACCCGCAATTTTGTGTCTGGTCATCCACTGCGGCGAAGTTAGCGTTCAGATGAACTAGAATTCCAAATTCTGTGTCACTAGCCGTTGTCAATCAACCATACCCCATTGGATGTGATGAAGAACCTGTTGATTAGGGGCCCAACGTTCATAAGATAATTTTCCATTCCAAAAGACGCAAAAACAGACACTGATTGGTAAGAAGAAAACAATTGCCTGATAAACATCAACTTAACGAACAAAGGGCAGACCCTCTTCCTGTATTTGTTTGCTTTAATAATATTTGTGTTAGCTACGGGTAGGATAAACATGAATCACTTGACTTTAAGACTGACATAGCTTTATAATAAAGGTCTTACTAGGAATTCGAAATGTTGAGAAACTGGATTTAAATATTATGTATAAGCTAAGACGTCGTGTTGCCTTCAACTTTCTTATTCAACCATATATCCGCTTGAAGTGTGCGTGATAATGGAGTCTGCCCCAACACACCTGGGATTCTTTGCGTTAATTTCCGCGGAGAATTCAGTTCCCGATTCTATACGTTTTTGGGGAAACGGTTTAGCGGCAGGACTTTAAAGTTCACATTCTGATCGTGTGCAGGTCATATTTTGATCGTGTGCATGTCATGTGCATGTATGTAAGTCAAACTAACGATGGTCAAATATCTCACTTTGTCAATGGTTTTCTAAACATAAAACGACAATTCAGTCTTGGCCGAGCATACCCCAATGACAGACAGTAAACTAAAATATGCAAGAACGGAGTGACAAAGAGGAACTGCAAAACTTACCTTAGGCGTCTTTTTGTCATCCAGGAAGATATTTCGCGCAGCCAGATCTCGATGGACTAACTTCCGCCTCTCCATGTATCGCAAACCTTGTGCAATGCCTTTTGCGATATTCTCCAGACCCAGATTCTCTAGATCCTTCCTCTTTGCCTTTTGAACATAAGAAGATAGGGTTTCACCGCGTACTAGTTCAGTAATGATGTAGAGCGTTTTATCTTGAAAATCCCAGCCACACAGCCGAAGGAGGTTTTCATGATTTAAGTCGAGCATTACGGCCACCTCCATGAATCCAATGAGGAATATTTCGGATTTCTGGGGTACCTGTTTGACGGCAACTTTCTGCAACAAAAGGCAGCACAGACAATTGGCCTTAGGAATTTCGGTATATTTTCTTTGACAAGCTGGGAGAAGAAAAAGAGATAGTATTTGCACCGAGACAACTGCGGTCCGATGCACACAAAGCGATGAAAGCGAAGAAAGCCGCCGAAAAACAAACGAGGGAGCCCATACTTACAGTGCACGCCCCCACAGTTGATCAATCAGCCACCGCTGAGACGAGTTTAAACAATCTCGCCGTAGATAACAAAAACACGATTGGTTCGCCCCGTAAAGTGCAGGCTGCCGCGGAGACAGATACCAGGGAGCCCATACTTACGGTTAAGGCCCCCACAGTAGACCAATCAGCCACCGCTGAGGCGAGTTTAAACAATCTCGCCATAAACAACAAAAACACGATTGGTTCGCCACGTAAAGTACAGGCTGCCGTCAGCAAAGACACGAAGGAAAACGCGAAAGCGTTGCACCAAGAAGTGACCGACGGCGTAGAGGGGACGCAGAAAGTCACCGATAGGGGCAAAAGTTTCGTAATACCAGGTCTACCGGAATCCACTGCCAGTACTGCTACTAACCAGAAAGTGGGTGACAGTGTCGCAGACCCGAGCCTGAAGCCCACAGTAGAAAACGAGGGCAGCACATCAACCATAGAGTCCGGTCGCACACAAGATGGTCACAATAGCAGCACGAGAGCTGTTAACGAGCAAGCAAGCGACAGTGTCGTAGGCACGAAAAATGGCACTAAGAGAGAAGCCAGCATCATCATACAGGGATTAACGGAATCAACCGCAGCCGCTCCCATGGACCGGCATTCCGCAGATGTCCAGCTCTTCCATGCCCTTTTGAACAAAATGCTGGGAACCAATGTACCATTAGAGTGCGAAAAGGCCTTCCGCCTTGGCAAACGGCCTGAGAGCCCAACTGGAACGGCACGTCCCAGACCTCTGAAAGTGGTCATGACAAGAAGCCAAGATGCCAAGCTCATTCTATCTAGGCGTTTTAAAATAAAAGACTCTGACCCGGGAGTTTTTTTTCAACAGGAGTTCTCAGCTGCAGAACGGAACAAACGTCGTCAACTTGTTTCCGAAAAGAGGGAGCGGGCCAGCAAGGGCGAACAAAACTTGGTTATTTACAACAACCAAGTGATTCAACGTCCATTGTTCTCACCTTGGATAGGTCCGTTCCGGATAACCACACAGTCGGCTCAGTAGAGGGAGGATTGAGCCCAATCGAAAAACATACAGAGGCAGAACGAAGGGGAAAAACATTTGGTTATTTACAACAACCAAGTGATCCAGCGTCCACTGTTCTCCTCCAGGAAAGGTCCTCCCACGATAACCGCACAGTCGACCCGGAAAGGGGCGGCGAGAGCCTGACTGTAACAAATTCTCGAGCAAACAGAAAGTGAACTTTCATGTACACAAATGCACAGAGTATGCTTTCAAAGCTTGACGAGCTGAAGATTCATGCCTTTGAGCTATCACCAGATATAGTTTCAATAACAGAAAATTGGCTGTCTGAACAGGTAGCCGACGGCGAGGTATCCATGCCTGGCTATCAACTGTTCAGAAAAGACAGAGAAGGTCGTCAAGGCGGTGGCGTAGCAACATACGTGAAAAATGGACTCACAGTTTTAGACAAAACAGATAAACTGGCGTGTACTTCCGAGGCCATCTGGCTGACCATTAAAGTACCAGGTGCACCCAACCTCGATGTACTGACACTCTACCGACCACCGAGAAGAGAGCCAGTAGTGGACGCCTCCTTGCTAGAAGAGCTGGAAAAGATTACTGCACGATCGGACATCCTGATTGTGGGGGACTTAAACGCGCCTCACATCGACTGGGGTGCGGCCTGCGCACATAGCTCCGATCTAACCTTTGACAGCTGCCTTCTGAGCATGACTCTGAAGTTATTTCTCACGCAACACGTCACTTTTCCGACAAGGATGCGCGATGGCCAACAGTCCAACTGTCTGGACCTCGTTCTCACGAAATCGCAGGACAGCATCAACGAAGTGTCATGTCTCCCACCACTAGGTAAAAACGACCATGTTGTACTGCTATGGGAGTACTCGTTATTCTCAATACCGAAGAGACCCTAAACAGCCAGACGAAATATTTGGCGAGGCAATTTCGATCGAATGAAGACCGAACTCACGCGCGCCGATTGGGAAACTCTATTTTCTGGAAACATAACTGCGGACTGGGAAGCGTTCCGGACCACACTGCACAGACTCATCGACAACCACTGTCCAATTTCGCGCAAAAAGGTGAACACTAGACCGCGATGGCTTACGCAGGCCTTAAAAAAAGAAGTGAACAAAAAGCGGAAGCTGTGGAAAAAATGCTAGCAGACAGGACTCCTGCATCTGTCAGTGCCTACAAAACTCAGAGAAACCGGGTCAAGGGTCTTTTTCTCAAAACAAGACGGGCTTTCGAAGCAGACTTGCTAAACCGGGCCACAGTGAACCCCAAACTGTTTTACAGTTATCTCAGGCAGAGTACCAAAAACAAGGATCCGATACCCCTGCTAAGGACCGCTGAGGGAAGAGACTTGATAGATGACGAAGCGAAGGCTGATCATATGTCGAAATTTTTCCGATCAGTCTTCACAAAGGAAACGGCATACGATCACCCCACCGACGACACCGAAGCGGATACAGTAGTTGAGACTGTCCAATTCCCCGAGGCTGCTGTTCTTAAGGAACTCTTAAGTTTAAAAGAATCTAAGTCACCAGGTCCCGACAACGAACCAGCCAAGATTTTGAAGGAGCTCGCCAATGAGTTGGCCAAACCACTATCTATGCTCTTCCAAACCTCCTTCGAAACCGGATGTCTACCAGTAGATTGGAAATCCGCGAGGATTACACCGCGTTACAAGGGGGGACGCCGGGTCTCAGCGAATAACTACCGACCAGTCAGCCTTACTGCAATCTGTTGCAAAATCATGGAAAAAATTATCAAGCAACAACTTATGCAGTTCCTGGAACAAAACCATCTGCTATCGGATGCTCAGCATGGTTTTCGTAGAGGTAGGTCCTGCGTTACAAACTTGCTCTACTGTTTAGAACGGTGGACTGAGGCAGTCGATAGTGGAAACTCAGTGCATGCTGTCTATATTGACTTCAAAAAGGCTTTCGATAGCGTGCCGCACCACCGCCTCCTTTATAAAGTCAGCCGCATAGGAGTAAGGGGTAGGCTCCTTACGTGGATAAAAAGCTTCCTAATCGGTCGCTCGCAAACTGTCCACATCAGCGACAAACAGTCAGCCAAGGTTGAGGTTGAGAGTGGTGTTCCCCAAGGCTCCGTTCTTGGCCCTATCTTGTTTGTTATCTACATCAACGACTGTGTCCGCGAACTGGATTGTGGCATCGCCCTGTTTGCCGATGATATAAAACTTTGGAGCGAAATTCGAACTGTGGCTGACGAAGTGCACTTACAGGAAAATTTAAATAGACTTCAAAAATGGTCGGCGGACTGGCTCTTACCGTTCAATGAGAGCAAGTGCACCACCATTCGAGTTGGCAAATCTGGTTCTTCAAACGGCACGGCTTACCAACTGAATGACATACCATTGAAGGAAGTGAACGCCCAGAAAGACTTGGGAGTCTGGATCACACCCTCGATTAAACCCTCCCTGCATTGCACAAAGGTAGCCAAGTCCGCGATGTCGATCCTATACCTCGTCAAACGAGCTTTTTCTACCTTCAATGAAGAGTGCTTCACAAAAGTCTTCGGAACCTTCGTACGACCGCACCAAGAATCCGCTATCCAAGCTTGGAGACCCTGGGCCAGGAAAGACATCAACATCCTGGAAAAGGTACAACGGCGCGCAACCAAACGTGTTATGGGGCAGGGCTCGCAGCCTTATGAAACACGGCTGTCGAATCTCAACCTCTTCCCTTTGCGCTACAGGCAGCTTCGGGGGGACCTGATACTAGCATTCCGCGTATTACGTCTTCAAGACTGCTGTCTTATAACAGGGGATTTTTTCGAATTAGCAACGACCACGAATCTGAGGGGTCATCCCCTCAAATTAAAGGTGACAGGGGCCAGGCTGGACGCTCGGAAACACTTCTTTTCAAAAAGGGTGGTCGGAGCGTGGAATGCGCTTCCTCAGGACGTTGTTATGTCGGAATCGCTAGAGGGTTTTAAGCAAAAACTGGATCGATATAGCAGTGCACGTTGGACCGGAACTGACAATTTGCAATAACAATAATGCTACTTCCAATTTTTCAGTAGTATTAGTTTTTATATCCATTCACGTTTGCTATTTATAACGCCCTCCCACACATAGCCTCATGCGAAGGTCTCCGCGGTCTACCCTACTTGGCTATCTGCGTACCGTGATTACCCGCTGGCGATCTTATCAGCCAGACCTGCCGGTATAAACAGTCACCCTTGGTGCGACCCAAAGCGGACTGTCGACGATCTGGACGGATGCCTCTGTTTTTCCATTTCCGTTGGCGGAGTCTGCCATCAGCACGGAAAAATCAGGACGTGGCTTCCACACGGTGATGATCCTGGGAACCTTTGCAATGCCCCCCCAGTGGGAACCCCCTTTTTTCTCCTAAACCCCACGCATTACCCCCACAAGGGCGACAGTTTTTCTCCTAAAAATCCCTGAGGAGTTTTTACACTGTCTGCTCCTATTTTCATCCTATGACTCAGGACAACTGGCCTCGCCAACAGTCTAAGCAACAAATTTTTTGCTACCACTGCACATATGTACAAATTGGGCACTCAAAGGAATTTTTCCTACATACCCTCAATATACTGATACTGATACTGAATGAAGCCAGCGAGGTTGGCTACAGGGAACAACGACATCATACTAACGTTCAGTGCTCATCAAAACAATCAGCAACAGAGAATAAATAAATATAGGACGGGTTTTGTCAAAACGACTAAAATTGTCTTTTTACCCGGTTCCAGAACTTTTGGACTGCCAAATGGATTATACTAAGCCAAGTGCTTTTTGAGCAAGTAATCCGACTGGGAAATAAAATCAGAAATAGGCAAAAGTAGCTTATTAAGCCCCACTCATATACCCCTAGAACCAGCAATTTGTCTTGCAAAAACGGTGGTGATAGAGTTTTGTGGGGTGGGGAAATAGGATAGGCAAAGAAGGAAATTTGTAGAAGTAGGTGTAAAGTGAAAAAATTTAGTCGAGGTTGCTTCCCGCGGCCCCTGGAAACAGGTTAATCTGCATGTAAATTGAAGGTGTGCAAGCGCTTCGCGCCGTGGACTTTAAAAATCTAACCCCAGAACGGTAAGATGGACCACAGGTAAGTTGAAGCAGACGACCTTCTAACCACCATTTCAATTTTTCGGGAAATTCAAGAAACCTGCAGTTTTAGAATCTGGTTTTCCCGCAATACGTTTAATGATTCAAAAGATAAGCCAATCTACAGATTTAAATGAAATTACTTCTAAATACAGTAAAATAAAAATTAATTGAGCATTTATTAAAGTATATTTCACTGCGTGTCCTAATTTTACACCCATAAAACCCGATAAATAACGTTTTCGTAGGAAAACATATAGGTTGTAGGGATGAATGCGTGGGGCTACATCTGCTACTGGTGCCCAGAAATAGCCTAACAGATATCGATAATTGAAACAGACGAGGTAACAGTATGCTTTTAGTTGTTTTATTTACTCACCTCTGTCGCACACGGGCGCAGTTATCGATTTTATTGATAACGTTCTCCCATTACTGTTTTATTAATTTTACCTACGTAACAAAGCATGCGCCGGCGATTTCTGAGGCTTTTGCCACTCCGGAATTGACGCCCTAGCAGCCGGTCTGCGATCATCCGAGAGTCAACACTATTTCCATCTCTTCTCCTATCCTTCTGCAGAATAAACTATTCATAACAATTTGGATTTCCCACCGTCTTCTCTCTTCACCTAAAGGAACCATGGGACTGGAAGATCGTAGTTGTTAGGGTTAAACCTTCTTAGCCTTAGAACCTGTCGATACCTACGCATGCCTACTATGATTAACAGCATCAAAGTTCGCCTAAAGCAGACGTGAAAGTTGCCAAAAACATTCGACACTTTGTTGTCGATTTACTGACGCATGTCGCCCAAAAACCAACTTCTCATACACTGTCATTATTCCAAGGCCTTGCAGTTATGTGCGGCAGACAAATGCATTAAAGCGTGCAAAGATTTCTCTTGTTTGACTTTAGCCCCTTTTTAACGTCTATTACGTGGCTCGACCTGCATGACACATTGTCAGTTTCTTAAGAAGCCATAACCGCTTTAGACGCGTGCGTCCAGAGTTAGGATATACCACATGGAGTTTTCTGCTGCACCATAAAAAGCAACATATTGGACGGCATAAAAGAGGACATGTCTAATAGCCTCTCCAGATACTTCGAATTTTGGTTTACTTTTGCAAGCGATTCGGACAATTAATTTCGCATAAACTGGAAGATACATAATGCGGGAAATAATTAATTTAAATAAAGTAATATCGCACTTGACCTTGATTGCCTACAACACGGTGGCCTGGGTGTTATATGAAGGCACGGCAACAAAGCCAATGTTTGTGAGTAACCAACGGTTCGACCACCTGACCGACCATGCCCAAAAATTGGGCTTTGGCCTATATCATATTTGCAGATAGTTAGAGGCCCAGCAGTCCCTCATAGTACATAGCATTCACTATCTGTGATACAAATAGTTGGTAGTTTAAGATTTCAGAAGCTATCCATTTATAAATGTGCAGATGGTTTATAAGTCATTTATTCACTGTAAATTTTTACATGTCGAACAAATTAATTATTCAACTCTGCTAAAGCAAATTTTTAATAGGTAGAACTTTACGTCATCTTGATGATATTTACACAGAGATCGCAACGGCTAAAAAGACATGAGGGAGAAGCAAGTGTAAAGTAAGTTAATCGGAAAACTTTAAGTGTTTGTAAGTACGTATTCTGCGCCTGTAACTATATATTCTCGTTGAACTATTGGCAAACGACCACAAATTCGCCCGTAAATGCTTGCAATAATAAAATGCAGTGGAAAGGCCAGTAGGTAATTCTGGCAAAAATTAGAAATGCTTAACAAAAAGAACGTAATATACCTTGCCGTCAAGTTCGCCGAGGCTAACGTTTCCGAAGTTGCCTTTTCCTAATTCTTGCTCTAGATTAATTTCTTTAACGGTTTTCCGCCATTTCGAGACTTGTTCACAATGATCGATGTCCGTGAGCCGGATTATTGGATCTCCCTCTCTTCTGATTGGCTCTCCAATATCGATATCCGACTGACAACGAATAAAAAAAGGTTTTATTTGCAAAGCCTCGATAAGAGTTAAAAGCAGTACCTAAAAGCCTAAAAGTAAACTAGAATGGGAGTTTTTAATCCAACAAAAATTTATAAACTGTCATCTGAGGACGTTCATCTGCACTCAAATTAAAAGAAAAAAAATACAAACCTCTTTGAAATAAGACTTTAGCTCGGAAAGATATTTGAACGGATGCCTTCCGCCATCGTTGTCGTACAGCTCGTAGTGATCCGAGCATTCCTTCACACGGTATGCTTTCTCAGTATCAGTGCCCTTGAAAACACGGATAAAGGGTTTCTTCCTATGGTCTCGTATTATATACTGCAGTCCTTTACATTGATTATCTGGATTTCTGTCGTTGGCCCACTCGCCGTCATAAGCCGGTTCCCATAAGAAGTCCCAGTCTGTTCCTTCAAACATGTTAATTTGGTGTTTAAGTTCAGAGTCGGAGAACAATCATGAATTTTATCAATAAAACTGACATCATACCGAATTCAATATATCAGTTTAGCTTTCGCAAACGAGGGTGTCCCCTGCGTGCAAAACGCAGCGACTTACTTGCGAATTTGTATAAAGCACGACAGAATTAAACGGTCCCTTCTAAATTCCTTCCGGCTTCATGCAGTCTTATCTACTGACGAGGTAGCAGCAGAAAGACAGGACACTAGTTAGGGCGTGTAGACTGAAGAAGTCAGACAACCCATATACGCGTACCACACACGAGCTGCTTCCCACAGCCTGCACCCGATTTTAATGTTTTGTACTCGGAATTATTTATTTATCCCGTGAACTGAACTGGCCTCACAGAAACAAAAATCGAATACCCAACCTTATATTTTGACCTCATCCTGTATGCACATTTTTCCTTATAAGGCAGGCCGTACCCATGTCATTCGTCTGACCCGACATACACGTCACGGATGTTAATTGATGTTAACACGCTCCGACAGACACATGGCACCATCCGTGTTCAGACCGGCACATGTCGTCACCGCAAACCTCCGAAGTTGAAAATCTCTACACGGTGTCACATCATTGAACCCGGGAATTAAATTCCAAGTCTGATAGGTGAAGCGGCAGATTATCTGGCGGATTCTACTACAAGAAAGTCAAACTATCTGCTTAGAGGGCACCGGAGAGCGGGAAAACAATGCACTCTGCATATATTCTATTACAGCAAAAAGACATTGAGTCAGTGGGATAATGATCGATTGTTGCCATGCCTTGGCGACAAACACCCTGGCAAAAGAATGGTAGGCGCACTCTATGCAGTTGACAAAAATGGATATTTAACTAACCTCTTATCTCCTTGGAGTTGCCCGAGTCTAAAAGGATAAAAAGACTAAAGCTTTAAAAAAATAGGGCTCTACTCAAAAAGAAAAATTATTTTCAGGTTTTTTCTATTATTAAAGCAAGAAGAACTGTTAAAAATTATAATTAATCACAATATCTGTCGAGCATATGCATGAGTCTTCATAGTATTCATTACTAAACCATCATTTATTCTGTGAAAAAATCCGAAAATATCTGGATGAAACACCGGTTTAGTTGTCAAATTCGAATTGTTCTTACCCATATTTGTCAAGTGGTATTGATTGTGTTGAAAGCAGAACCGTATAGAAATCTACCCTTGAAATGAGCACAGTTTTTATGGTTTATAAACATGTCCCGCACCAGCATATTACCCATTACTTGGGATTGGGATCGTTAATTGTCAATGCCCCTTTTGGAGTGCCCATTTAAGTCCAGTCGTCTTGCATGCATTACAATCCAACGGAGTATTGGACGAGAAAGGAAGTATTTTAGGAAAAATAAGCAATCCCCGATGGTATTCGACACATCAACGTGAAGGCTTTGAGGAAAGCGAATGTTGTAAATACCTGAAAAACGTTGCCCGCATCTGGCAGTATGACGATGTTGTTCAATTCAAAAAATTAGAGTAGACGTCTGCGAAGTACCTGCGCGCTTACGATACAGAGAGAAACATGCAATTTGGCGGGCAGCTTGTTCTACAACTGAAGCGATCAGAACAGAGATCTCGTCGAAATGCCGGCCAGCAATGCATGCAGTCTAGATTTGATTCCAGCAAAAAAGCCATGCAGTCAGCAGATTATCGGCCACAGGACTAACTCGATGATTCCCTAGCCTTGGTAACATACACCCTGGTAAAAGATAACAAAATAAATGCTCGTATTTGTTCGAATATAAAAGGTTTAAAAGTGAAAACTATGAACACAGGCCCATACCTATTATTTTACGTTCATGTAATGACAGATCTTAAAAATAATTGAGCTTGCCGGCTGTGACGGGATGCAGGCTTCAATTTTGAAGGATTCACAACCGACGTATTATGATCAGAAATTTAAAATAACCTAGGAACACGGCTCAGCGTTCGCCCCTTATATGACGGATTTGAGTTGTAAGTCAGAATCTTCTTAGGTTAGGGCTGCTGGGCTGGCGTGGGCGTGTGAAAGAGTGTGCGGGCTAGATTAAAATAAGTCTCCCATTACATTGTCTCATATTTTATGCATTGAAATGTTGCAATTTTATTAACAAATCGCAGACACTTTAGGACACCTACATACAATAGTCAATAGCGGTCTCCGACTTCCTTTTTCAATGGCCACTGCCTTCCCTTCGACATAGTTCAAAGCCACCGATCTGAAAACGTATTTTATGAATGGTGAGGTTGAATATCGCAATGGGAGGCAGTATACACTTCAGATGTTTATTCGGAGGCCAAAATCAATAAAAACAACTATTTAGGAGTGAACATTTGGTAAACCTGAGAGATTTCGCGTTTTACTGTCAATAAGCAAACTCATGAGTAAAAACAAATGTAAAAGGGCAAGTCTGCTCTGTGGGATTATGTATGAAATGCCACAGCTGTAAAAAATATGCGAGATAAATGGGTCAGGCATTGGAATACGAATCCCGGGTAATAGAGTAGGCCCCATAACGCCGACAATAACGCTAAACCTAAATCGGACAAACTGCTCTGAAACGAATCGCCGGCGTTATGTGGCCTACTCTATTACCCGGTATTCGTATTCCAATGCCTGACACATTTATCTCGCATATTTTTTACAGCTGTGGCATTTCATACATAATCCCACAGAGCAGACTTGCCCTTTTACATTTGTTTTTACTCACGAGTTTGCTTATTGACAGTAAAACGCGAAATCTGTCAGGTTTACCAAATGTTCACTCCTAAATAGGTGTTTTTATTGATTTTGGCCTCTGAATAAACATCTGAAGTGTATATTGCCTCTCATTGCGATATTCAACCTCACCATTCATAAAATACGTTTTCAGATCGGTGGCTTTGAACTATGTCGAAGGGAAGGTTCTAGCTATCCCTGCGGAGAGTCACATGCAAAGTAGTCGGCACCAGAGGTTTTGAAGAAACAAGAAAAGTACAGTACGAAATCGGACATCTGGTCCTATGTTATCGTCCTCTGGGAGGCATACAATCTCGGCAAAGAACCCGTCTTTGGTATACGCAAAAGAGACCTGCGCGAGACGTTGCAGAAAGCCTTCGATAAGAACGGATTTCCGCTTCAGTTCCCTGTCGATACTCCTGAAGTCATCAAGGAGATAGCCGTAAAGTGCCTAAAAAAGGAACCCGCCAATCGTCCAAGTAGCGACGATGTTATTATAGATTTCGAGAGGAGGCCGTCGCCTCCTTTGGCCCTTCCAATAAAGGGTTTTGAATCAAACGGGATGTTTCTTCCGATATATCTACATCCTCCCTACTGATTTATACAAACAAAGTAGCCTTCTACCAAGGTCTCCTCATCTGACGTGCCCACACAGTATCATTGGTTAATACTGTTGCATCTGCCTGTGCCCAGAGCACAGCATTAACCAGGCAAAATCCCAAGATATACATATCTAAAAGGCATGAGAATGGGGAATTTATTGTGCACAGAATCCCACGTTGCAGGCAGCACTGACCATTGGCGAAGCTGAGGCGAGTATTGAGTGCGTCTATTTTTGCCTGGGACAAACGTGGCAGGTGAAAAAATCCGAATATGTCCTATCAGAAAATACAAGACAATAAAATGGGAGATCTTTCGTAATGTAGCGCGCAAAATCTTTCCCACAAGCCCGCCCTCCTAGCAGCCCTAACCTGAGATGATTCTAACTTATGACTCAACTGCCTCGTACTAGGGGCGAACGCTGCGCCGTGTTCCTAGGAATTGCTTTCATTAAATGTGAATTCTGAGTCCTTTAATAGTGATGTCTGTCTCGCATCGCAGCCAGCAAGCTGGGCCATTTTAAAATCTGTCACCACACGCATGTAAAACGATAGTTATGGGCCTGCGTTCATAATTTTCGTTTTTTTAATCTTAGATATTCGAACAAAGACGAATAGTTGACCCATTTCACTTTACCAGGGTGTATGTTACCAAGGCATGGTAATAATCGATTGCATCACCTGGCAGATCCTACGCTAGCATTGTTGACCGGGTTCCCGACGAGATCTCTGTTCTGATCGCTTCATTTGTAGTACAAGCTGCCCACTAAACCGCGCGTTGCTCTCACTCTATATCCTATGCGAACAGGTATTTCGCAGCCAGCACCCCTACTTTTTAATCAAACAACGTTGCCATACCACCAGATCTGACCTATAAATGTCATTTTTCACGACGGACTGATGCCCTAGTGGAGGTGATTTCTGCGTCAGTTACTAGGAAAGTTTCCATTTTTTGGCAAAAGAGGCGTCTTATGAGCATTTTAAACGTATTTCATATCTTCAGTCGCAACAGTAAAGCTGGACTATGTTGTGGTCCTGCCAACACCAGCTGTAACCTTTTTGACTCTATTTGCGTACCGATTTCAACATTTTTAAAAAATATTTTTGCATCGTTTCGCATTTTTCCCTTATTCGATAAGAGTTCTTACATATTTTTCGGGGGGCTTTTACGTCTTCATCTACTTTGTACCGCTTTCCACTTGTAGTTATGAGTTTGCGAGGAATCAACAACGTCTGCCCGTGCAGATTTTACTAGGCAATTAATCCATAATTCAAGCCGTTAACTTATTTTAAGACTCACGCGGGACAACATTTTTCAGGTGTCAACAACCTTAGCTTTGCTCAAAGACATCACCTTATCAGACGTGCTAACACTGTTGCGCTCTGGCAACGGCTGTGACCAGAGCACAGCATTCATCTGGCAAAGTTGTATCTAAGAGGCATGAGAATGGGAAATGTATTGTGCACAGAATCCCACGGTGCAGTCTCAGGCAGCGGTGACCAATGGCGGAGCCAGGGTGAGTATTGACTGCGGCCAGTTATGTCTGGGCTAGACTGAGACAGTCGTGGCTAATAGTATAATATGACTGGCAAGCAACTTCAAGTGGAGTCTTATTGATATGTTGATGTTTCCGAGGGTGTCGAATAAAGAGGCCAACGTTGCATCGGTCGAAGGGCAGCATGCGCAAATGGCCCTGAGGCAACCGCGACTATGTGGACGTAAGTTTTTTGCGCCAGAGGCCGTTTTTCCATGGCCTACAGATCAGAAAGTCAGAAAGCGCTCCCTGCAAACTTCCACGACCTTGAGGCAGTGGCCATTGAACAAGGAAGTTGGAGACCGCTATTGACTATTGTATTTAGGTGTCCTAAAGTGTCTGCGATTTGTTAATAAAATTGCAACATTTCACTGCATAAAATATGAGACAATGTAATGGGAGACCTATTTTAATCGAGCCCGCACACTCTTTCACACGCCCACGCCAGCCCAGCAGCCCTAACCTAAGAAGATTCTGACTTATAACTCAAATCCGTCATATAAGGGGCGAACGCTGAGCCGTGTTCCTAGGTTATTTTAAATTTCTTATCATAATACGTGAGTTGTGAATCCTTCAAAAGTGAAGCCTGCATCCCGTCACAGCCAGCAAGCTCAATTATTTTTAAGATCTGTCAATACATGAACGTAAAATAATAGGTATGGGCCTGTGTTCATAGTTTTCACTTTTTAACCTTTTATATTCGAAAAAAATACGAGCATTTGAGTTGTTACCTTTCACCAGGGTGTATGTTACCAAGGCTAGTCCTAATGCCGATAACCTGCTGACTCCATGGCTTTTTTGCTGGAATCAAATCTAGACTGCATGCATTGCTGGCCGGCATTTCGACGAGATCTCTGTTCTGATCGCTTCAGTTGTAGAACAAGCTGCCCGCCTAATTGCGTGATTCTCTCTTTATCGTATGCGCGCAGGTACTTCGCAGACGGCTACTCTATTTTTTTGAATTTAACAACATCGTCATACTGCCAGATACGGGTAACGTTTTTCAGGTATTTACAACATTCGCTTTCCTTAAATCCTTCACGTTGATGTGTCGAACACCATCGGGGATTGCCTATTTTTCCTAAAATACTTCATTTCTCGTCCAATACTCCGTTGGATTGTGATGCATGCAAGACGAGTGGACTTAAATGGGCACTCCAAAAGGGGCATTGACAATTAACGATCCCAATCCCAAGTAATGGGTAATATGCTGTTGCGGGACATGTTTTAAAAACCATAAAAACTGTGCTCGTTTGAAAGGTAGATTTCTACTCGGTTCTGCTTGCAACACAATCACTATCACGTGTCAAATATGGGTAAGAACAAGTCGAATAGGGTATTCCGTTTAATTCTGTCATACACGAATTCGCTGCGTAGTGCATACATTCGACACCGCCGTTTGCGAGTACTAAACTGGTATACTGAGTTAAATATGCTGTGAGTTAACTGGATAAAATTCGTTATTTTTCTCCGATTGTGAACTTCAACACTAAATTCACGTCTTTGAAGCAACAGACTGGGACTTCCTATGGGAACTGGCTTATGACAGCGAGCGGCCCAAAGACTGGAACCCCGATAATCAATATCAAGGAGTGCGCTACATAATACGAGATCATAAGGGGAAGCCCTATGTCCGTGTTTTCATGGACAGCGATCATGTGAATTCATACAGGGTGGATGAAGAAGAGGATCATTACGTGCTGGACGACAACGGTGGCAGAAAGCGCCCGTTCAAATATCTTTCCGAAATGAAGTCTGTTTTTAAAAAAGGTTTGTTTTCCTTCTTTTAGAGTTCAGTGCATATGAACGCACTCAGATGACAATATCTAAATTATGATTGGATTTAATCATAGCCATTCTAGGTGATTTATGGTTTTTGATGTACTGCATTTAAATCGTACGAAGAATTGAAAAGAAAACACTTCTTTCGTTATCAGCCGGAAACCGATATTGGAAAGCCAATGAAAAGGGAGGGGGTCCCATGATGCGGCTCACGGACATCGTGCATTGTGAACAATCTCAAAATGGCAGAAATCCCTTCAAGAAATTAATCTGCAGCAAGACTTGGAAAAAGGCAACTTCGGAAATGTTAAAATTGGAAAACTCAACGGCAAAGTATATTACTTTCATTTTGTCAAGCATTTCTTACCAGAATTACCGACTTGCTTTGCCACTGCAGTTTAGCATTGCAGACGTATTCCGGTGAATCTGTGGTCAGTTGCCTATATGTCAGCGGATATATTTAGTAAACGGCCCAGGGTAGGTTCTTTGTGCGCGCGTAGCCAATTAATGTGCCGTACTCACCCAACTAATCTACAACTTTGGGAAGATCGCGGTCATTCGGTATGTGTGCGCGGACGAACAAGCGATCTTTACATCCACTGCGCCACAAAGCAATGGATGCGGATGATGTTAATCATAGTATGCATGTGTGAGCAAAGCATCTGGTGTTGTCTGATGATGGTATCGAATGCAAATCCAAAGTATTGGGTTCATAGTGATGGAACTTCATCCATCGCTGAGACGGCAGCAATAGTCCAGCAGAAAACTTACGGCCTAACTGTTTGCTATTGTCATGATATTGCAGAGTATCCAAACGTTCGTGATAAAGGTCATATTATGTGTACATGCGTGATTGCGTGAAATATATTACCTGACCTCAATAGGCGTTTCAAAGCATTTAAAGGTCCTTGTTTTGTGTTATACCGCATTCAAATGACATTGATCATGTTTATCCTGTCGAAACAACACAAAATCTTGTCAACACTGCGACGTGGGCTCTGTGTTATCTGTCACCAGTGTAATAGTCGACAACACAACGTTCCCGTTAGTCAGAATGCGGGGAAAACTGAAATGCTGGACAGTGTTTACTGTGAGAAAGAGCTTACAACGGGCTCTATAAAACTGCTTTCCTCAGAGCGTGTGCTATAGGGATGAATAATTAAAATAAATCAGGCTATACCATCACCTCGCCTGTTTTACTCCTCGATATCTGTCAGTCACTAAGACATTATTTACCGACTTCACTGTCCACTCACATTCTTCGCTGAGAAAACACTTCCTTGGTATAGTCCCCCTGACATCCAAAATGTTCAGGAACCGGGTAAGGAGACAAGTTTAGTCGTGTTGGCCAAACCAGTATTTAAGTACTTATTCCTCGTCAAATTCCTTTGTTCACTTTTTCTCAGTGGCTGTTTGTTTTGCTGAGTACTGAAATTAATATGATATCGTTGTTTAATGTAGCCAACCTCGTTGATTTCAGCTCGTAAACGAAATTCTATCGAGATTCTAAGCCTGCGCTGCCGTTTCTTGTAGAAAGTTACCGTCAAAGAAGTACCCCAGAAATCCGAAATATTCCTCATTGGATTCATGAAGGTGGCCGTGATGCTCGACTTAAATCACGAAAATCTCCTTCGGCTTTGTGGCTGGGATTTCCAAAACAGAGTGCTCTATATTAATACTGAACTCATGCACGGCGGAACCCTATCTTCTTATGTTCTAAAGGCAAACAAGATGGATATAGGGAAAAAATAGCGCTGGGCATTACCGTAGTTTGAAATACCTGGAAGAGTGGAGGTTTGTTTATCGAGATCTGGCTGCGCGAAATATCTTCCCGGATGACAATAAGACACCTTCGGTACGTTTTGTAGTTCCCCTATATCACTCGATTCTCACATATTTTAGTTTTTTGTCTGTCATTGTGGCATGCTTGACCAAAACTTAATTTTCGTGTGGTGTTTAGCAAACCAATTTTGAGAGTGAGGTCTTTGAGCATCGTTAGTTTGACTTACAAACTGCAAGGGCAGCACACGATAGAAATTAAGGTATAGAATCGTGAACTAAATCCACCACACAAATGTATTCAAAGAATCCCATGTTTTTTAGGCAGACTTCATTAACACGGACACTCCAAGCATTTATATAGAAATAAAAGAACGTCGAAGCCTACGCGATATCTTAGCTTATAAAGTATATTTCAAATTCTTTGTGAGGTCTTTATAATATACATTTTATCAGTTTTAAAGGCATTTGAATACTACCCAAAGCTAACATGGATATTATTAAAGCAAACAAACCCAGGGACAGGATCCCCTTTATTTCGTTAAGTTGATGTTTATCAGGCAATTATTGTTTCGTACCAATGAGCTTGTGTATCTGCGTTTTTTTCATGGAAATTTGGCTAATGAGCACTTAATGCAACGAATTGGAATGCTGGGCTCCTAAATAATGGTTTGCGGAGCTGAACCTCGGGTGCACTATCACATTGTGCTGGATATTGGTGGTGTACAACGGCTAGTGACCCAGAATTTGCAATTCTAGTTCATCTGAATTCTAATTTCGCCACGATGGATGAATGACCAGGCGAAAACTTGGGAGTTTACTAATCAGACACTTTAAATACATATTTAAATTCTCGGAGTACAGCTATGTACTAATCTATGTCCCGATCGACAACTAGCAAGACGTCGACCCAGTGGCTCAGTGGATAGGACGGTAGTCTCTAGCTCACTGCCTCCGGGTTCAAAACTCGAGTGTAGCAGCATTTTCTGCGGCTAAACTGGAGTCAGGTGTCCGCGACTGACGAAGGGAAATTACCCAGAAATACGCGTATCTCGCGGTCCTAACGTTTGCCAGAAATACATTGGTTACTTAAATTTAGCGAGTAACATAATTGTTTCGCCCTTGAGAATAAAGCTATAGTGTCAGCGACTGGCCAGATGAAACAACCAGGGTATGTGAATCCTGGACCAGATCTGACTACAGCTATGTACTAAGGTTTGAAACCTTCCTCGAAACGGCTACGAGGGAATTGAATCGTCAGTGAAGACGCTTACAGCTCAGGCCTGACAGTGTGGCGATGTTTTTTTAATTCAGAAGAAAAGAGTTGGCGGATGTACAATATCTGTCGGGTTATGATAGAGAAATGCGCAGGTAAGTGGGCAACATTCACGGCAAAAGAAAAGATCAGAGTGAAGACGATATCGTGAACCCGGTCAGCAGTGCACACAGCCTAGATTCGATTCCAGCAAAGGACTTGGACTCAGTGGGTCATCGGTCAGATAACATGATTGATAATGCACAAGCCTTGGCTACATACGCCCTGGTAAAGTATAGAGGTAACGTTATTATTTTTGTTGAAGTATAAATGGGTAATAAGGGAAATCTATTAACATGGGCCCATAACCACAGTTTTGCATGCATTTTCTGGGAGGCTTTAAAATATACCAGCTTGCCTGCTGCGATAGGAGGGAAATACGACATTTAAAGGTTTTAATCATTAACATTTATGAAAAAAAATTAAAATTAACGCACACACAGGCAAGCGCTCATGCCTGCTACGACGGCGTAAAGTCATCAATTAGGACCCCCAAAGGCTAGACCTGCTAGCAGGGCGGAGCTGTGAGAAAAAAATGTGCAGCCTAGACTAAAGTAGATCTCGGATTATATTGCTTTATATTTTGTGCTTAAGCATGATGTGACGTTTCTTCACAGAGCTCAGGTGCTGCAGCACCTTTTAAGCACAACAGTATCGTGTTGCGCTGCCACTTTTTTACTTCCAGGTTATACTGACGATCCTATCAACACTTGCCTATCCTAACTCAACGACAGTATTGTGGGGGACAGAAAACATCTAAGTCCGACTTCTTGCTCAGTGCCCATTTCCTCAAGGACATGCAACGTTGCGGGGAGAGATTTCCGACACTTTGGCTTACAGACCCTAGACCGGCCTTCACTTGCACAAAAATCGAATCCGGATAGTCACGCCTGCTTAAAGGCTGCTCGAAAACGTCAGCTTTTGGCCAGCGCATCACGGACCTCCACACTGGACACCGGGCAATGCAGCATATTTTTGGACACCAGTTGAACTTGCTCCGCATTTATTGAACCCACATGGTTGGGTCAGGCCATTCTATGGACTCCACGGAAAAATTAAAGGTGATTTATAAGGTCCCACCAAACTAGTTAGGATCAGGGTTTGCGAGCAACTGCAAGAACAACCATTATCAGGCTGAGGAAGCCGGGATTATGCGCACAAAGGAACCTGCTGTAAGCGCTGAGCTTGACATGGATTACGGTCAAATAAGTGCCTGCATTTTTCTACGCTTTCTTTCTTTCTTTTGCCTTTGGTCCGGCTTCAAATAATACTAATTTCCGTGTAATCAACCGCCTATTATCAACACGCAAACTCCCGCTCCTATCCCCATGACGTATCTGCCCGCATCTTAACCTTTTACATCCTTTCCATATAAATGTGATGGCTGAATAAAAATTTATAGAAAGCTTACGTATGCTCGCCATCTACTCCTCGGAATTCCGAGGTTTCAAATCATACAAGATGGAGAAAGTGGAGGATTTCTACGTTAAGAGAGACAGTGACGGCCAAAAGCAGTTGTTTGAATAAGCTTTTGAGTTTGTAGATAATTTCGAAAAAGGACATGTTTTTCTTTTCCTTAGGCTATGCAAACGACCTGAGATGATATCCTTAGAGTTGCGCCGTAGTAAATGACATAAATTACGACATATTTAGTCTTTTTAAGGAACTGCATTCAAATCTTACAAACAAGAGGTAATAAAACTGGTTTTTGTTTCAATAAAAGCCACACATCGACATAGAAGAACAAATTTAAGGTCGAAGAACCCAATGGCGACATACCGTGTGTTGCGCCTGTCTAATGTTTAGTAGCGCTTTCCGGCGGTCTTTCTTCAGTAGTTTATCAATCAACCAATACCTATCCCTGGCGACACAAAAGTACCTTCCATTTTTTTGTTCGGGCACTAATAACCCAGACCTTGCGTTTAATTCAAGAAGTCTATATTAGGCGGGCGAAAACTGACATATGCGAGAAGCTGGACCACGGGGTTAAGATCAGATTTCTCGAATCATCCCCAGGCCTAAGCTGTCACCGTTTTTGTTAACAGGCACTCAATTTCTTTCTTATTTTACGGCTTTGAATGCATATTTTGAATTCTCATTGGCTGTACAACGAAAGTGCCGTACCAATCATGTGTTGATTCACTGAGAAAATATCATTTACTGTGTTCTTCCTATGTGTTATTTTTGTTATGCAGCAAACCACTGCAGTTGGCAAGCCATCACCAAATAAACTGGCTTCCTTAAACTGGTTTTCACAAATTCTAATTTTCACATCTGTTTTGAAGTGATATCGGGAAACTTTCTTCGAATCTCTGTTTGCTTGGAGATGCAATTTTGCGGAAGATTAACGCTGGGAGATTAACGCTTTTACTGTCCACTATTTGGTGTGCTGCAAAGTGCAAATATAATCAAGAAATTCGGCAAGACGGGTATTTGAAAATTAACAAGTAGTGTAGAGTAATTGCATTGCAGTTGGAAAGCTCGAATTGAATAGTCATCTTCCTTGGCAGTAGAAAAACTAAGCACCGCTATAATTCATGTTAAGTTTAAACATTAAACATTTAGCCTACAAATGCGCTTTTTTCTAGAAAATCCTTTAATAGAAGGCTAAGTTAGCCTCTTATAACACCTACAAACTCAACAGATAGAATAAGCCTTACTATTTAGTCGGGTTGGTGCCTTTGGCTGTAAACGTGAAATACGTTTAACAAACGCATGAATATATTATCGCAACGCTGACCGAATAAAAGCTTAGGCAGGCTTATTTACTATAGAGTTGCACTTACAGGTTAAAGAGTTAATCTTGCGTAGTTTTCTAATCGACATAGTTAACTTTTCTCTTCACAAGTTGTGAATCTCTCCAGATAGCGCGCTGATCGGTTTTGAAAGCGAACGACCCTACCAAGTACCACTTGAACAGTGCCAGTAAACAAATGCCTTTCTGACATCAGTAAATGTCATAAGTTGGCATTCAGTGAAAGAACCTAATCACGGTCGTCTAATAATAAAATTATATTAATGGGCGTTCTAATATCTCTTGCCTCACATCCACAGGAAACTTGCTGCTGCGTTTAAACACGAAAACTGATACCTTCACGTAAGCTTTTCGCAATGTAAGTTATGGCCAACGTGTGCTTTGCCGTCACCCAGTGTGAGCAGTGAACCTCTTGTATGCTCTTTGTTAGCGAAATGCCTCAGTATCATTTATATGCATTTTGTATGCTGATACGAACTGTGGCATGTTTTGAATAACAGCACAGTCGCAATAGAGGTTTCAAGGAATTCTCTGAGCAGACATTATCTGGCAAGGGTAGAGCTCACAGGAACGTGAAGGTTTCATTACCTCACTTCTGATCTTTTAATTATATATAGAGTAAATCAGACATATAGAACTATCTTAACCGTTAAAGAATCTCTTTGAGCAAGGTATGAATACACCTCAAGCAGATATTCTGAAGTGTCAAAGTAGCAGTGAGATTTAAAGTGACCGAAGCAACTTCGTGTGCACTGCCTACTGTATTATGTTTGAAACTGAGATTCCGAATTGAGATGGGTGAGAAGTTAACAAATTTAGTAGAAATTCGAACCAAATCTCCCGTCTGATCTATAAATTCGGTTTGAAAGTCCACACAGATATAAACTCTAAAAGGGGACGGACGGCAGATTGCCCATCGACAAATATATGCAGATGTAAATAATTCATTCCACCCAATTGGGAATACCTCAGTTTATTAAGCGCCGTTCAAGCCTTTGATAATGAAAGGCTTCTGTACACCTCAACTCTCATAGTACAAAACTACTTTCCCGTCTGCTAGGGCGACAATCATCTCCTCTACAACCCAACATCCGTGTGCCAGGAAGCAATTGAGAAGAAGAAGAAGACTCGATCGCTGGGACAATATGTTTATTTGCCTGACGTTTCAATATCCGTTGGGATTCGTCATCAGAGACATGAGGAGCATGAGTAGACATGCTACTCATGTCTCTGATGACAAATCCATAACGGATATCGAAACGTCAGTCGAATAAACATATTGTTTTAGCGATCGAGTCTTCGTCTTCTTCTTCTTCTTCTTCTTCTTCTTCTTCTTCTTCTCAATCATCTCCTCTATTTTCCACTGCTATATCTGCCCATGTTTCAGACTGCTCTTCGATAACCTATGATTAAGGATTCCCGAGGGAATCCGAAACGTCAGGAGAATAAAGTCCATGTTCCAGTGATCGCATCTTCTTCTTCTGAACTGCTATATCTGACTGCAGTGGCTATCGAAAAAGGACATTCCAACAAGGGACTCTGATGTGCTTCGTCTGAATGCATGAACATACGACTAATTTCAGTCTAATATGCTCTACTCTGACGTCACTGCAGAGGTTTCAGCTATCGCGGGCGCTTTCTCGCTGTTAGAAGCCTGTTTGCAAACTGCTTGTACTCATGAGCAGTGCTCAGAGCATAAGCGTGAACCTTTTATGAGTGCTGCATTTGTGACCGACTACAATAGTAGGAACTACGAATCACGTATCCCTTCACTTATTTGCATATAAGAAGAGACGTCACTTCACATCAGAACAAGGGATAGAAAGACGATAATGTTGAGGTATTCAAAAATTAACTGCGCACTTACCTTTGGACTGTGGGTCAGATTTGTCTCCCGCGCCTTTTTTCGATTTCTTCTGATCCTTAGCGCCTTTATGCATAAAATAGATAGAAGATAGCTGTATGGGCTATGGGAGCCAAGCATAAGCATCGTAATCATTTAGGAATTTATGGAGCTCATATTTCGCAATATCGATCAGCTGGCTGTTATGCAAATGCGGTTATGCAAGGTTCATATTAGACTTTATAATAAATTATGCATAATTAGACAGCGCCGTGCAACAGAGCTTCCTATACTTTCTCTTTCTGACATTGTATCTAAGAAGTCGTACAAAGTTCATGAATAATTTTGACTTGTGAGTTTAGAATAAATTGCGTCATGTTATTTTGGTCAAATGAATAAATTTAATCTAGAAAAAGTCTCTTCCTATGTAAAAATGCTTTTCTAAGTGGGGAGTAGGCTAATATTACAGAAATATCGCATGCTTTTGAGTATGACAAAACCAAACATAACTTTTTATGCATTATGCTATGGCAGAGCTCATCGAAAATCTACGTAGGCTCGAAAACTACTCCTCAGAATTCCGAGTGTTTTAAAAAAATTAATCTATTTGACCTAGTTTAAATCGTACAGGGAAAATGGCATATTTCTGTTATGTAAACTCAGGAAAAACCGATACATTCGCGCAAACTTTTAATCAAGGAATTTATGGTCAACACGTACTATGCGTTGCCCACTGTGAGCTGCGAGCGTGCTGTTCGTTTTTGTTTAACAAGTGCCTCACATTTTTAGCATGCCCACTTCATTATTATTTTTATGCATTTTTAATACTCATGCGAACTGTGACACTTCTTTTTACTAAAAAAACCGTTTCAATGGAGTTACTAAAGACTTTTGCGAGCAGAACTTTCCTTCAAATGATAAAGCTCGCTGGTACGTCAAGGATTAATTGCATCACTTCTGATCTTTTAATTATATAAAGAGTTAAATTAACATGTATAACTACCTAAACCAAGAGTCTTTTTGAACAAAGTGCGTAAAAATCTCCAGCAGATATTCTGAGGGGTCAAAGGCGCAGTTAAATTTAAGGTGACCGAAACATTTTTGTGTGAAATTCCTCCTTTTTTATGCTTGGAATAGAGTTTCCAAGCGGACTTGACTGCGACGTAAATGAAGTAACAATTGAAACCAAGTATCTCGTCTGATATAGAAATTCGGTATAAAATTCCACACACATGCTAACTGCCTATGGGGACAGGCGGCAAATCCCACATCGACAGATACATGCAGATTTAAATCATTCATTTAACTCATTTGTCAAAACCTCAATTCATTAAGATGGTTCAAACCTTTGGGAAAATAAGGCTTCGGAACACCGAAGGCTCTATTCTGCTCAACTATTATTACAACCACTAAGTGAATGCTAATTGAGGAAATTTCTTTTTAAATAACTTTTCACAGTTCATGCACTCCTGAATCCAGGGTATAATACGGATTGTATACTGTTATACAACACGTATGTTTAAAAGTGTTAGGCACCCGATAAGCCTGAGGTCTGCCGTCCCACTTCTAAGCTTTCCATCCACCAAATCAATTAATTGAAACCGTAATCCTACACTACATCTTACAGTAGACGCCAAAGATCATGCAAAATTTTGACATATGCGAAAGTCTGATATTCTTTCGCTAATCGGCATTGACTCAAGTTGCGATACTGTAGTCTATTCTGAAATCATTTCAGTCAAGATAGGAAGCGGGCCTTTTAACAAGCTTTGTTCTGACCACTGACAAAACCTATCTATTGTAACAACTGGCTACTTAAGCTGTATGCCTATTTATAATTCATTTTGACTGCCTTTATAAGTTCAAATATATTTTATGAAAAACATGCACAAAAACATTATTTCTTGAGCACGTTTGACAGCAAATTACATCTTCTTAAAATTTTATACTCAAACAAAAAGAAGCTTTCAGTTTAAAAAAAGTTGCTAATAATGAGTTTTTTTACAATTGTGGGGCCTTCATCATACACCGTATCCGTCAATTTATAAGTGCTGCCTACACTGCATAAAATACATTCCAAATCTATTTCAAGATTTTATGACTATCGTGTGACTTCTTCCTCAAACAGTAGACGAAAATGTACATTCCCTTAAACCGAATGCACACAGTGGGCAGTTTTTAAACCTTGAATTGTATATAGCAGTCAGTAGTTTAGAAAATCATTCGGCAATTGAGCAACTTTATTAAACCCGAAAGCTACCGTTTGTTTGAGAAAAAAATTAAAGAAGGTGTAATATGCTATCAACAAGAACAAGAAATAATTTTTCGTGAATGTTTTCCATAAAACATATTTGAATTTTTAAAGGCAGTCAAAATCAATGATAAAAAGGCATACTGCTAAAGAAGCCAGTATTAACAACAGATACGTTTTGCTGTTGGGCAAAACAAAGCTCATTAAAAAGCCCGCATCCTCTACTGACTGAAATGACCTCAGAACAGACTACAGGATTATCAGTATCACAACTTGAGTCAATGCATATGTCGAAATGTTGCATGATCTTTGGTGTTTACTTACTTCTCGCTGTGCTCACTAATTCCACGGAATGAACTATGTTACTCACTCGCTGGGAGGCAGTCACTTTCTCTATTTTCGACTTCTACATGTGCATGTAGCGCCTATCGAAAAGAACATTCTTACAGAGATTTCTGGTGTCGTCTGACGGTATGCACGATCATCCTAATGACTTGCCATCCTTAACCCATCCCGTTGAGTTCTATTGCTATCGAATCTGATATCAACGCAGCGATTTCAGCTGTTTCCGGCGACTTCTCGCTGTAAGAACTGTTTCGCCCTGGAGCCCATTCCTTTACTGCTTGTCCTCATGAGGAGTGTTCAGTTCATAAGTGTGGATCTTGCATGAGCAATGCATTTGTGACCGACCATAGTTGTAGAAACTACGAATCGTGTATCCATTCATTTATCGATATCTAAGAAGAGGCATCCTTTCACATCAGAAAAAATATAAGAAAGACGGCACAATTTCAGTGTAAACTGCGCACTTACCTTTGGACTGTGCGTCAGAGTGTTCTCCCTCGACTTTTATCGATTTTTGGTTATCTCTTGCCCCTTAATGTATAATTAGAAAGAAGAAAACTGTTTAGGAATTTTTAAACTGCCTATTAACTTCAGAATCATTATAAGCAAAGTGTGAACAACTCTCAAAGAGACATTCTGAAAGGTCAAATGTGCAGTGATATGCAAAGTGACCGAAAAATTTTCCTGTGAAATTCCTACTTCATTACGTTTGGAACTGAGATTCCAAACTGAGTTGAGTGAGACGTCAAAGAATTAAGCGGCAATTTGGACCACACATCTCGTCTGGTATATAAATTTGGTTTGAAATTCCACACAGGTATTAAATGCATGAATAAACAGACGAAATATTGCCCATCGACAGCATTATGCAGGTGTAATTAATTCATTCAATCCATTTGAGAAAAGTTCGCTTTATTTACCACGTTTTAAGCCTTTGACAAGGAAGTGCCTTGATACACCTCAACTATCATAGTACAGAAATATTTTCCCACCTGCTAGGGCGACAATCATCTTCTCCATTTTGCAATGCAATATCTGACTGCAGCGGCTCTCGGAAAGGACATTCCTACATGGGACTTTGATATCCTATGTCGGGATGTATGAAGATCCGACTGACTTGCCCTCCTTAGCTAGCGCATATGAGTCTAATGTGCTGTACTCTGATGCCAGTGCAGAGGTTTCAGCTATCATCAGCGCTTTCTCGCTGTAAGAACTATCTCGTCCAGTCGCCTGTTCGTTTACTGCTTGTCCTCTTGAGTAGTGCTTAGTTCGTTAGTGTGAAAGTTGGATGGGCCATGAATTTGTGACTGACTATAGTAGTAGAAACTACGAATAACGTATCCTTTTACGTATCGGCATATAAGAAGAGGCGTCCTTTCACATCAGAACAAGAATCAGAAAGACAAAGTTGAGGTATTCAAAAGTAAACTACACACTAACCTTTGTATTTTGGTTCAAATTGTTCTCCCTCACCTTTTTTCGATTTCGTATGACTTATAGCGCCTCAATGCATAAAAGAAAAAGCAAATCTGTACGGGACTTTTGAACCTGGATATATAACTTCAGAATCGTTAAGGAATTTATGGAGCTTATATTTCTCCATGTCAATCAGCTGCCTACTATGCAAATGCGGTTCTTCAAGGTACATATTAGACTTCATTATAAAGGATGCAAGATTAGATGGCCCTTGCAACAGAGTTTTATAGACGTTCTCTATCTAAAATAGTATCTATGACGTCGTACAAAGTTCATGACGAATGTTGACTGGGTAGTAAAGCATATGTTATGTCACGTCATTATGATCCAAGGCATAAGTGTAACCCAGATAAATATTTTTACTAGAGAAACCTGCCTTTTTAAATGGGGAGTTCGCTGATAGTAGAGAAAGATCCTATGCTATTAAATTAGAGATAGCGAAGCATTTTATTAGTACGCATTAAGCTATAAGAAAATCCCAGAGGAAGTTTGAACATTTTATATCGTGGTCTCTCCTGAAACGGATCATGATTTTCGAAACCTTTCAAATGCAAATGCAGCTATGTTTAATAAATCACATTAATTGACAGTACCAACGAACAATTTGAATTTTGAGCATGATTTTTGTATAATGAGTGAAATATTTTGCCAAGAAACGCAGAAATGAAAACCTTTTGTTGGTAGTTTGTTTTTCTGGCATCAAGTATTTGGGACGTTACTAATACTATGTGTATATTATCACGAATATGAAGGTAAAACCAAGTCTTTTTTAATTAAACATCACGTAAAAATATACGCTGTTATGCACTTCGGTTTCCCCTTATGTGCAAAAGAGAAACGGAACGGACAGAAAAATATAAATTATATCGAAATCTTAGCATATAGTTTTCTCTCTTTTTGCATTTTCATGCTTTTAGCTGAGCCTGGAAAGTACTCCAGTATAAAGAGAAGGCTGAGTTCTTATATGTTAAGCCTAACTTTGGTTGTTATCCTCAAGTAAATTTTGAAAGAATATTTGACAAAAACTTCCATTTAACTTTTGACATTCCGATGAAAAAAATGTAACATGCACAGATATTCGTCAATGTATAAATATTGTGCTGCTTAGAGAAGTTAGGAATTAGGAAAATATTTTTTCTTAATTAAGCTTAGAGATACCAATATCAGAATTAGATTGCAGATACTCGTTTCGATTCATATTCTTTTTGCTGTTTGGAGGAATTTCTAAATATGGCCCACATGGCTATATTCATAAAAATTAATATCTTACACCTCATCTTTTTCAGTGGGTGCTTTTAGTTTACATCTTATTTAAAATTTTTGAATGTCAAAATCCAACATAATATACTTTCATGAAATAAAGCTTGGAAACATATTAAAACTGTCAAAAATCTCTCGGACATTAAACGTCAATCTGTACGTTATTGTAGTCAGATAGAGGCATCACGCTTTAAGCACTTCCAGTGAGGAAAACGTATTTTTACATGAAGAAAACGGTAAGGTTATGCATTCAAATTAAGAAATTATTTGTTTGAACCTTGCATGAGCGATGCGTTTATTATGATGTAAAGTAGTAGGAAATGGGAAAAAGGTATCTTTTCAGTCATCTAGATATAAGAAAAAGTTCAAAATGCAGAGAGAATGCAGAGAGAATTCAAGATAAAATAAAACAGCCCACTTACCTTTGGGCAGTGGGTCAGAATTTTCTCCCTTGCCTTTTTTTGGTTTCTTCTGATCCTTAGTGTCTAAGCACATTGAGTTAAACGTAGGAAGCTAGACTAGAACTGCTAGACTTCATGATAAAGGACACAGGGTTAGACAGCGCCTTGCAATATAACTACATGCGGTGGCTACAAGGACCTTCCTCTTGGGATGGAAGGACACAACACAAGCCATGAGCTTGACAAAAGACACTATGAACTGACAAAACGTCGTGGCGGTTTTACTAAGGCCACGAGGCCTAATCTGTCCCGAGCAATTTAATGGTGTTCATAATCGTTCTCTTCCCGACCTCTACATAGTTTATTTGTCAAGCATCCTTTATAATCTGCCTTAAGGACTATGTACACGATAGAACTCTAAGATGATTGCAATTTATTATCCTGTCAAGTTTGGTAAGCGCCGATTTATTCAAGGACACATCTTGGTGCTAAGTGAGGGTTGCAGTGTACTATTTTTAAACCCAGCTGAGATGCGGTGCACGTTGCCAGCACATCAACTCTTACCGAATGACCTTCGGTTGGTAAAAAGAAGAAACATTTTAATCAGTTACAGCGATCAGTGCTTTGACAATGAAAGCCAATAAAACACGCTAAGGTGGCGAGACATGTGAATAACTAAACTGGCGTTTTAGGCAAGTGGCACCGTAAGAAGCAGCCTGGAGTTTATTGCATGGCAACTGCCTTAGTGGTAAGGGATATTCCTCATTGGTAAATCCTCTGGCAGTCCGATCGCAACAGCCAATTGACCGATTTAGAAGTGGTAGCAAGCCGCGGGTGACTTTAAAAATTCGCTGTTTGGCCAATACTAGCAAAAGGGCTAAACAAAACTCTTTCGGGCAACTTTGCCCGATGCGTGCCCAATTAGCAGGATAACAATAAGCATTTCAAGTCATAGTTCGTATTTGTCAGTTTGGTGATGGCTTGCTTAGATTACAAAGAACAGAAAACAGATTTTTTACAGTCATTCACGGTGAGGACAGGATAGTCGAGGGCGCAGATCAGAAGGCAGGTCTTATTTGATTTTAGTCAATCTGTGCGCAACTGAAAGCATCTGAATGCTGGCTACTCAGTTAATGGTAGTTTCAGGTTTAAAAACTGATTTCGGTGAATATACCGAGCAAGAATACTAGAGTTCTCTCGGCATAACCTTCCTTGCAAAGGTAATCAGTCCAAACCAAACCGTTTGTCACTCTATGTTAATGCATTTTGCTATTGATTCATTTATCTCATGGTAGGCAGTTCTCCGAAAAGGTTATCAAAATAGCATAATAAAATATCGCTACCATGCATTAGGTGGATTATAAGCTTGCATTAACTGCATCCGACTAAGTTTGTTGGCTTTACCTTTAATGTACGTCCGAAACAAGGACTCTTAACCCGCTAGCAACGCCTCCTCATCATTTATGAAAACGAACCTTCTTGTGATCTGCACACAAATCTGGTTCAAAAAATATGCGCTTAAGATGTAGGCATTTGGTGCTGAGTGCTGAGCGTAGATTCAGGAGTGCAGCGTAAAGCTCTAATCAATGGAATCTGCAATCGTGTGTGCAATCGCAGGCAACTTAATCGATTGTGGTAAAACTTGTGGCATAATAAAGCCTAGCGGATATTGGTTTTCATACTGCTTCAAACGGCGAACCAACTAACTTCCGCCAGACGCGAATCCCAGACAGCGAATGCCACGTATCTGACAGATTTATCTTACTATAAAGCTAGTGTAAAATCACCTGAAATATAAGTTTCCCAAAAACAGGAAAATTTCGCAATAACAAGGAAAATAAAGACACTTGTATTTGCTTCGCTGCAGCAGAAATATGAGCAAAAAGGCGGAGGAAGCGTTTAAATGCCAGAAATAGACCCTGCGGACTAAGATGACTCTTAGAGAAACTCCTATTTGTTAATAAAGGAAGCTGATCGACCAATGAAATTATCTTGGCAAATCCTCTCACCATTTGAAGACCTCAGCAAACGCCGTACCGATATTTTACTGTGCTAAATTATCTACTGATAATATAACTCCCTGAATTCCGCGTAAATACCATAAAATATCTGCATTGTATTTATTTTTGAAGTATTTTCTAAATGCCTTAAATCTCATGACGAGACAACCTTACAGACGCGCAATATAAGGGTACAGATAAATATTTTGCCGGATTAATGAGAAAGCTTCTCCAAACAATAAAGAATAGGAATTCTTGGATTGTTTAAGTTCAGCGATGATACCCATGTAAGCATTGAGGACGTCAAGTTAAGCGAACGAACGTTTTCGATTAATTCATCATCAGGCAATACAGTAATATAAGGGAGGGTAGAGTTAACGAAAGTTTTAGGCAAACCAATCAGTAGTAACAAGGGGGAGAGAGGGGGGAGAGGTGTAAAAGGATCAAGGGGGATCAAGGGGATCAGATTCTAGTCTTAATTGGGGACAGAGAAATGGGGTGGGGGGAGAGGGGAAGGGGAAGGTGTCAGACAATTAGTTCATGTCATCCAGTGGTCCTCGTCTCGGTTTTTTTTTGGGTTGTGTGAGGACGCAAGGTGTCAACGTCTTGAGACTGTTACTGTGATCAAGCTAGCAACGTATCGAAAGACGCCACAATAGGATGCTCCTAGGAAGAATTACAAGCCACAAGTGGCAGAAAAGTAACTCATAGTGTCCACTTGTTACATTACTGGGCGACTGTTTTGGGTGCGAGTCACTGAGTCGTTCACGCAATTCTTCGTAAAATTAATCGAGATTGACATGTCTCTTAATATTGGTCGCGATCGAGTGCAAAGATTCGGAGATTCCTTCGCTTGGTTCTTGTTGGTCATAGCGATCATCTGGGTGCCGTCCCAATTAAAGAGATAATCACACTCAAGCCAGTGCGCAAATACGAGTGATAAAGGGTCCAGTGGGCGCTTGGTCGTTAACATCTATCTGATGGCAGGCCGTCGTTACCTGATTAAAAATTTATGAGTAAGACTCGATTTCCAAAAGACCTGATATCTTTTCAGCATATCACCTCGGCATGCGAACTGGTTCACTTCTACAGATATGTTTAAACAACTACTATATACTTAGCTAAAGTAACTTAAGTAGGGTAAACAATTCTAAATAAAATAAAACCTTACGTTAAATTAATCAAATAAAATCTAACTTAACCTACTACCACCGGTCCTGTAAGAGAGTATCCTGGGACAAGAGATACCATGGTGGACGGCTAAAGTAATATTTTTACCAAAAATGCATATTCAAAGTGACCGAAAAACGTTTTGCTTTCTTCCTGCATGTTACGGACTTTCTGCCAATCGGCTAGTCATTTTGTACCTTCCTGTGCGTCTCAAAAATCGAAAGGTTTCACAAGCTGTGACTCTACTGTATGCGGGTGTGTACAGCCTCGCTAATCTCTTAGCAAAGAAGGGTGGAGTGGTGGGCTCCGTAACAGAGGGCTTGCGCTCACACACCTCAGGGATCCGTCTTGTGTCTGTAGTACATACGATGGCATAGTTGACCAAGTTAAGTGGCAGCTCCTGTTGAAACTTTTCACGCTACCGATCGCACTGCTATTGATCGCGCAGGTTTGGCGAGGGCTACCACATATTGTTTATCATTTTACACCACAGCCACAATATCTTACTGCTACCTGAATTACTCTTGGCCAATAAGGCCACATAAAACGTGCACTTGCATTACTTTACTCGTCTTAACCATATACATGGTGAATCAATGCGCTCACGAGAACGTCATCTTACTACAAAAGACGAAATAATGACTTTACTATAATGGATCGGTATACTCAAGCTAAGCATTAGCATTTGAATTACGGTAAGAGTCTATGGTACATGCACTTCAAACACTCATCACTAAAGTCCGTTTGTAAATGTATGTACTTGGTACAGAAACCTATTACTCCTGGTCTTTTACTGTAAAGACGTTACGATCTAGTAGGAAGTTTAACCAGAAATTATGGACGACAAAGAATATCACAGTTCAGATATTCCTGTTTCGGCTGCTTTCTGTGATCTCAGCCTCCAGGGAGACCTTTGCCTGTGAGCAAGATATATCCTTGATATTTCCTCACCAAGTTTGTTAAAAATAATCAAGGTAAACACAAAGTTTAATACGATTTTAAGTATCTCTACGATTGTTGCCCACCGAATGTCGCAAGTGCGCGTAATTTTAAGGACCAGTTTCCTGCAGGGCTGGTAGACTAAGATTGCAATAAATCAGAACAATGCCTGCAACCATAGACATGCTCATTTGAAATTGTAATTTTATCTAATCTAGAAGCCGCGAAAAAGGTCTTATCTGACATGTGATCATCACTGGAACTTGGTGAGTCAGATGAACTGGTTTTTTTACTATCTTAACAGATAATAACCAATTTATTTAAGTGCAATAGCAGCAGACGCTTACAAAAGTGTCTCAGATAATATACTAGGGGCAAGTTTGCCGGATGCGTGCCAAATTAGCAAGAAGAAAATGGAGATAAAATGCATAGTTTTGTCAGTCCGGTGATGAGTTATGTGGCATACACAGTGCAGAAATCAAAAATGGTGTCAGTCATTCATCTTAATTAGACAACGGTCGGGGTGACATCAGGGACGGATCAATTAAGACTTCCGGCCAATTTGCACACAAAACAAGTAAAGCGCTCAAAATCAAAGCATCGAGATGCTGGCTACTCAGCTAATGACTGTTTAAGTACCAAAAACTGAATGTAGTAAATACACAGAGCAAGAACACTGGCGTTCGTCTGGCTGTGGCCTCCTTGTAGATGTAAGCTTTCTGAACCTCGCCGTTTGCCACTGTATTATGTTAATGTAGGTTGCCATTGATTTATTTATATAATGGCTGTCAGCTCTCTGAATGGGTATTATAAGTACTAAAGTTAAGAGTCGCTAACACACATGCGGAAGATTATAAGCTCAGATAATCTAGATTAAACTGCATTTTTCTGGCTTAAGGTGTAAATTGCATATGACATTGCACATCATTTACGCAAACCTCGCTTCTTGTAATCCATTTCGGAGTCTGCAATGCTTTTGAAAAATTGACGTTTTCGCCGTAAGTATTCGGTGTGTAATTTGAAACTGGATGTCCAATTGCATCAACCTAGTCAACCACTGAGACAACCTTGGACATGCATATTCGCTTCTATTCATTAATAAACTACCGTAAAATATGTGGTTCAGCAAAACCACACTGATATTACTGCCTTAATACGCTTGACTGCGGCTTAATCAGCTCCAGTCAATTACCAAATGCCACATAGCTGGCGAGTTGAATTAACTGTACAAGTAGCCACAGGGTGGGGAGTGTACTTGCAGTTGTTAGAGCGCTTAAACATGCACCGACCACTAAACTCCCTAAAGCTGGCCTTTTTAGCACCATATTTTTGTGTCGTAATTGTTTAGAAAAATGTCGGTAGAGGCCACATCAGCATAAAAACTCAACTTTACTAAGGATTATCACAGATATTTCACCGGATAGGTGAGGAATTGTGCTACTGTAATGGACATTCAAATTACCGTCAACAGTTAATGTAAAATGCTCTAAGGTAGAATTACCTGAAATAAGTGCTACAAGATGCAGGTCGGAGACATCGAATGTATTTGATACGACTTAAATAAGCCTCATGTAAAGGAGTTAAAAACAATGGTTTGTTCAATCAAATCTTCGACCTCTTCACCTTCCTATTAGAACAAGAGTAAAGACTCATTTTTCTCCATATCAAAATTATAATTTACAACCCGCTTAGACGGTAGTGGGTATTATAAAATGAAAGTTTGATCAAAAGAATACGAACGATCCTTATGATACTCTGCAACAAATTAAGCATAAATAAAGCCAAAACGAATCGAGAAAAGTTACGTCAATAAATGTGTGGAGGTAGAATGTGGAGATGATGAAGAATCAAGTGGCAGCGGCCTCTTCGGCGAAGAGGAGAGTTATACCGACTATATGTACACTTAAAGTATAATGCATATGCTTGAAATTAATTTCTGCTCATATTTAAAGTGACTTGCATATCCTTTTTTACGATAGGCAAGACACTTACAATGCTCCCTTGCCGAACTAAGACTACTCGGTTATTAGGATAAGCGCCCAGTCCTTAGCCTTTAGTGCAGCAAAGAGTAAAGATTCAACTTTGACGCGAAGTAAATCTTCACCGATTTTATAACAGTAATCCGGCATAGACATTTGGCATATCGTGAGATAGCTATTTCGGGCTATTGGCCCTCATCAGTCACGGGCAGCCTACTCTAGTGTAGAAGCTGAAATTGCCACCGCACCCGAGTTTCCAACTCGCTCCTCGCCGGTCAGGGGCAGACGTCGTAACCATTAAGCCATCGAGCTCAATGTCTAGCCGGTTGTAGATCGGGGGTATATATTGTTTGTTTGTTCACCGATCTGTTCCTCACCGTTTTGTTTTGTGTTCAAAAAAGCGCCAGGAAAGTGTTCTACCAAATGCCCTCACAGATCCAAAATACACTTTATTTAGATTTTGGCAGACATAGACTGATTGGGAAAACCTTCTCTTTTTAATACGTTTTATTTGTTTCAGGGACTTTCTGTTGGTCAGTTCAGTCCGATGTAACTCTTGTAAGAGTTAAAAAGCTGCCAACCGTTTGAAAACGGCATTGTATTTTATGTTTGCTTTGGATTTTTGGCATGTGAAGCAACGAAAACTGTACCAATGGGCTCCATAACATATTGCTGGTGCCAAAACATATTGATGCTCCTTATACCCTCGACAGTACGTATGATGACATACTTTGTGAGGTTATATACTATGTGGAAGCTCGAATTGAAATGATCATGCCTCGATCATGTGCTGCGACTGTTTGGATACATTCGGCGGGGTGCACCACGTGCTTCGTTCATTTCAGCCTACAGCCACACTATCCGCCTGCACGCGACGCTGGATCAGAAAACGCCTCCTTTACCTTCTGAATGGACGCCAGGCATAGCAGTGTACAACTGAGCATATATATATATACCCTGTCACATCAAAAAGGAATTTTTCAGGTTATTAAGGGAGTGAAATTCTACTTAGAGACCAATACGGCTGTGGGGTGATGGAGGGGCCTACTTAACTCTTCGTCAATGTTCGCACAATACAAAAATGGCTTTTAAAATCAAAGCCTTAAGCGTCTGGATATTCATTTTCTGGCAATTTCAGTACAAAAAGCTCAATACGGTTTAGGCAGCCGATAAGAAAACTGTTGTTTTCGCAATATAAACCTCCTTATAGAGGTTGGTATTCGAAATCACGCCCTTTGTCACTGTGGGATATTGATGAGTGCTTCTATGGATTTTTCATGGTAGGTAAAGCTCTTATAATAGAATATAAGTAGATTCACAAGGTGTTGCTGATGCACATTCGCTAAGTTATAAGTTTGAATAAGTTGCATTAATCTGTACGCATTTACATCGTGAAAGATCAACTTGATACCTATATGCCTCAGGCTGCGTCGGGACTGCTCGGAAAACTTCCGTGCGTACGCCACACGCCTCCTTCATTGCAGGTCTGTGCGATATCTGTACCGAGTTTACCAGCGCAGACATCGTAAAAATGGAAAAAATATTACTTGAACCAAATAAAACTCCCCGTAGATGACCTACTGCCACGCTATCACAGACGCGCTTGTCAGGACTTCGAAATAATTTATATTTCCTGAACTTTTTACGCTTAAAAGGGCTACTACCAAAAGACTGATTGATGGCTGTGTCCGATCTGCAAAAAGTGACCAATTTCGACGGCTGACAAGTGTGAATTAGGTGAAGAGGACCGTAGCATGGAGGTAAAAGGATGCTTTTCAACTAAGTCTGTGCAAATAGGATTCTATCAGTATAGTTTCCCCTCTCCGTTGCCCACGATATCCCCTTTTTTACAGTTCCAAATTATACAAGATCTTGCTGGCGAAGGGTTTCCTAAAAATCAACCTAATATTTCAAAAGGGTTTGCTGCACCAAATGCTGTTAAACATTTTGTAGCATTATATTCGGGCGCCATTGCGGATGTTTCAGCCACGGCCGGCACTTTCCCACTGCAACAACTGTGTCATCGATTCCTCACGAGGAATACTTATTACGGCAATTTGAAACCTAAATGAGGAAATCGATTGCTATTATGTAAACTAATAGAAACCACAAAATGGTATCCATTTATTGAGATATAGAGAGTCGACGAATATTTCCCCATAAGTTAACGGGTAAAGAAGCAGAGAGCAGTGAGTTATTTTTTTTAAACAGTGCACTTACCATCGGACTGTCGCTTGCCTTTGTTGGAGTTCTTCCTATGCGTACTCTCTAAAAAAATTAAATTTTTAATGAATTAAATAAATTAAAATGAAAATGAGAATTTTTGAATTGACTATCAGTTTAGGCATTAGCTCGTCATCTACGTACGGGGAAGCCTCGGGTGACGAGCAGCCCAACTTAAGAGCATTATAGGTAGCGAGCAAGCTACTAGCAGAATAAACATTTCGCTTGGCGAGCTTCCGCGCAGTTGACGAGCTGTCAGTGAGTGTATACTTGTGTCCCAGTCCGTGTGTCCTCGGTCCCTGCAAGCAATCTATGAACTGATGCAGTCTGTTTAGCTACGTTTCGCGATAGGAATGTTACACATGACAAGCTCAGTGACGGAAGGGATTAAAGATCTTAAGCAAGCTTTCACTGTACTTGAAGATCCTACCCTTCTGAGTTTCCATCGGCCGGCAATTATTTAAAGACCAGCAATATAAGCTACAAGTTATTTGCATGATACACAACGCAAGAATTGTCCGGGCCTCGCAAATAGGCAACAAAACACGATTTTATTTGCAAGGCCTTATTGCAGGCATCAGCCGGGATCTGTTTGCTGGTGGTCATACTCGATCTCTTTCCGACCTCTGCGTAGTTGATTTGTCAAGCCCCCTTCAGAATTGCATTTTTTCCTGCCATCTTATTTGTTTTGTGCGTTAGAAAGCCTCAAAATGGTTCGCCATATAGATAAACATGAAATACGTTTTCAAACAGATATTCAGCAAGCTTTCGCCTTCCGAGTGCTGCATATAATCATAAGATGGTCTCTGCACTCATGTATACGAACCCATACAAATAAATGCAACCCATAATTAAATTTTGCACACCTAAGTGTATGCTTTATCAAATAAAGCTCTTCTTCCAAAAGTAAAATGCTTCTGATGTATGAAAATATCCCTTCTTAAAAGTAATGATATTTTTGGCAATTTATGTACTCAGTCGTGCGCATGTAAGAGCCTATCGTAATTCTAACAATTCAGTTTACTCACTCCATACGCATATTATCTTCTTCGTTGTCTTCGCTTTTGTTTAAAACTATTATTTCTAACCAAGTCGATAGGTCTTTGAAGAACATTTGTGATAAATAAAAGGGAGATAAGGACGACTATCCTTGGGTGAACTGCCGTTTTCCATTTATTTTTTGAGATATAAGAAGAAGAAACATTTTTTTAAGCGCGGACGGATCAGAAGTGAAGATAATCGAATATTTAATGTGCACCAACCCACTTGACTTCGGACTTTGTGTCTGACTCTTCTCAGTCATATTTTTCGGTTTCTTTTTTTCCTTAGAAGCTAATGGCATAAAATAAAGGAAGAATACCATTTGTGTCATTTAGAAAATGGTTGTTGATTTCAGAGTTTGCTAGTCAGGTAAGTATTTGAAATTTGTGCATTTCTCACTTTAGATATGCTGGCGATTATGCAAAATCCACTCCGTAAGCTACACACTGGTCGACCTTTTAAGCGACGCAAAAATAGTCAGCACCTTGCAACGGCGTTTCATGCGGTGGCAAAAATGAAACAAAGGTTTAAATCTATGTCCTCAATACTCCAACGGAGATTTTAACCCATCCATCACCCTTCAAAAAATGTTTGCCCAGCGGAACACTTCCTTTTCTCTTTCCTTAGCCTTCAAAATGATTTTTTCAAAGGGCAAGGTTATTTCAAATTTATTGATGAAAATGAAGATTTCGATTTCAAGCAAAATTCGTCATCCCCGTATTCCCCTGTCGCACGTGCTGAGAGGAGCCCTGTTATAAGTGAGAGAAACAGTAGTTCAAAAAAGGCAGAAGAACCACCAGTTGACAGTGAAATGGTACAAGGTTTCATATAAAATACTGACTCAACTAGCATTAATTATGTTCAATTGATATAATTAGGAACATACACTTGCGGCCTTCCATCCTAATGTTCGCAAAAGTGCGAATGTTTCAAAAACTCGGCAATTAACAGAGAAAAAAAAACAAATTAACCAGGTATAGGAATTTGAATTGATTTTATAGCAACACTTATGCTGGACTGTTAAACAGCGTGCACCTTTGATAGAAAAAGGCCGCTATCCACTCAAATTTAATAGTCGGTCTGGAGGAAGATATATATTCGGAACGTTCGGGGGATTGAACACTATGATCAGTCAGGTGACCGTCTCGAAAACAAAAGGATTAACATAAGCTAACACATAAAATTTCCAGCATTTTGTTTCGCCAAGACCAAATAAACAAAAAGGCAGTTGAAACATCAATCTACTAGTTTATTATCTGTGCACCTCAGGATAGCAGAGATTTTTGAATTAACGTACAAAATTCGCCTTGCACGTGAAAAGCGGAGGCAATCTTGCGCAATCAGCGTGTTAAACTCTGCCAAATCTGTCACCCAACTGTTTCTTCGCCAGTCTCCTTCTAAACGAGGTCATGAAATTTCTACTACTGAATGAAGTTAAAAACGTTGTTTTCGATGAGTATGACAGGGCCGAATTATTGAATGCATTCTTAGCAAAGCATCAAAAGACGGAATCTGAACCGATCCCGTCGTTTCAGCCAGCCTTTTTTGAATATTATTAGTGCCATTGATATTTCCATAGAATGAATTCGTAAGCACATTGTTCGGCTAAATCACTTGCACTGTTCGGGAACTGACGGTATTCCGTACTCAATTATTAAGAGTGTGGAACCTCCCGGATTCATAAGTCATCCAGTCTCAGCCTATCTCTCAAACGGTTTCTTTCCTGACTCGAAGAGGACATTTATTATTCTTCCAGTCTTCAAGTCAGGATCCCGTTCAGATGTGAATAATTATCGAGGTGTTCAGAAAGCAAACCTTCTTGAAAATTTTAAAAAATCAAATTCTTGACTTTTGCGTAGAAAAAAGCTACTAAGCTCCCCACAGCACGGTCTTCCACCTGGAGGATTATGCGAAACCTATCACTTGGCTTTTCTTTAGCTGGTCACTTCACGGCGCTATGAGCATCAATCAGAGGTTGTGATCTACTTTGACCTCGGCAAAGCATTTAAAAAAAGGTGCCATACTGAAATTGGGAGCCATTGGCATCCAGCCTCCCCTCCTCGAGTTCACTGGTTCCTAACTATCTAAGAGCAGTCAGAAAGTCCTAGTAGGTAACAGCTACCCGATGCCTCGTTCGATCACCAGCAGCGTTCTTCCAGGTACGGTATTAGGTCCCCTCTTTTTCATTGTCCCCATTAATAAATGTTAACAGTTCTTAATACCTAAGAATTTTTTTTATTTAATACGATGGCATTAAGTGCATTTACTCATTTTCTATGGACAGGGCCATAAGTTGCGTTAGAAGAATCAACGCACACTTGTGTAGGCTCTCATGTTGGAGCGCTACCTGGCAGATGGAATTTTCTCCATCCAAATGCAGTCTCATGTGTCGTGGTCCTGCGAAACTTCCTGGACCTTTGATATTCCAAACTAACAGTCTACGATAAAGGATTTATTTCTAACTCACACAAATAAGCTTGCATTATCGCCTCATGAGGATCGAATTTCTGCAAAGGCAGCACGAACATGCGGTTTTGTCACATGTTTTTTCCTTCCGGAAATAAACTCAAAACTGTACCGCATGTTTGTTCTCCCTATCCTGGAGTACTGTTGTCCTCTTTTTGGTCTTATGAATACGTCTGACCGCAGTAATAAATGAATCAATTTTATATTTTACGCCCGGAGGAGCCTCGTCAATGAAAATATTCAGAGAGGTTCCACTCATAAACAGTTTTCTCGTTCCGGATCTAGTTTTTCTGATACTGATAGATGACAGTTAGTGAACATAAAATTTATATGGGTACTAAGAATCGAAACTGCTAGATGCTTCCTGTTTCCCGTTAACAATATGCTAATCTCCCGCAAATTAACGCTCTTCATCCAATAAACCGACCTTGCTTCACACGTAACTCCACCATGATAATTGCATCACCACTATGCTCCATAGGTAACCTTTCTCGTATTTGGTCTTCAAATATCCTTTTATTTAGAACAATCCTCATTCAAACTTATGTTGTAGTTTGCATGACTGGTTTTCAACGGCAAATTACGTAAACATTTAAATATAAATAAATAAATACATTTAATATTTTAGGCCCGGAGGTCCTCGTCATGGAGGAAATAAAGTGCCAAACATGCAACTTTTAGACTCCGAAAAGGGTCTTTCTAATAATTGAGGCGCTTTTTCCAAGATAGTAAAATGGTCTCTAATTTTTTATTTTCCTCTGCAAAGTCCAGCGTTATTTCTTAATGTCGAAAAAGCGTCTCCATTTTGCTGCCATGTCGGTGGTCTTCGCGGTCGCTGTCGATGACCATCGTGAGACGTTACGTTATTGTTAACTTGTCAGTGGACTCTACAGTCTGATAGGAGGCATTTCGGTGATGCTGCCATAACTTCTAGTGTGCCCTCCGCGTGCCGACTTCCTTGTCCCCAAAGAGTTGTTCTTGTGTCATCGCCGTGATGCGATATGATTTTTCGCAAGACAAGGAGCGTTTGGGACCCCAATAGGCACCAGTGACCGCGAAGTCTACCACCAGTCATGTAAAACGGGGAACGGCATGAACCTGACCGTTCCAAGCTCGCCTTTTGCTAACATTTCGAACGACTTCACGTCCTTTGTTAAACCATTTCAGTTCAGTAAACAGGTTCAGCGTACAGTCCGGCATCATATTGTGACAACTGTACTACTTATTCAAGCTCTCTTGCTCCGACTTAAGGCAGAAAAGTTTCGGATCGCGATGGATAAATATGAGCTATTGTTGAATTTGGCGATTATCCGAAATTCGTCTAGTCCATGGGCCTGTCTCCTGCAAATTTTCCCCTCAAATCATGTAATGATTGGAAAAAATGTGGCGAATATTGCGCTGTGAACAGAGCCACGGCTCCGGACAGGTATTCAATACCCGATGTTCATGAGGTTTCGCATGTGCTGTCGGGGAAGAACAATTTTTCCATAATCGACCTCCTCGGAGCTTAGCTCTGGCCGCAAAGGAGGATGTACTTAACACTGCTGTCACGATACAGTCACCATGTCTTTTGTCACCATTTTGGCCAGCGTAGAATAGTAACACCTCAGGGAAAGTGCAAAGCTCGCTCTCTTTCCTGGCTCCTCAAACGCTTACTCAACGCCACCGTTTATTCGGTTTAATACATTTCTACCATCGCTTCATGCCAAACCT
This sequence comes from Ligula intestinalis, assembly GCA_036362985.1. Taxonomy (NCBI): domain Eukaryota; kingdom Metazoa; phylum Platyhelminthes; class Cestoda; order Diphyllobothriidea; family Diphyllobothriidae; genus Ligula; species Ligula intestinalis. Next base: position 11,702,285 of record JAYGXS010000005.1, on the reverse strand, counting down.
GACCTGACGGATATTTTGAAGTCAACATTTTAGTTGCTTTAACTGTAAACCACCGCTCTTGAAGCATTTGAGGCATTCAAAAAAGCACTCGTGGATGCACAGACGCTTCCAACATTGCTGGCGGTGCAAACCTACATTAACATGTGAACAACCAGTAGTAGCCAGAAACTAAAACCAGTGCAGACTGACTATTTTACTTGATCTTACGAACTTCTTGTTTCCTACTTGATTATACGACATCTTCACCACCTTCCGGAGGACAGAAACTTGCAGGTCCACACAGGTCACAGACCTCTCACTTATGCCCTCGCGGCCAACGCAGATGGTTATCCACCTAGAGAAGGGTGCCACCTTGGCTCTATAAATCACAAATTACCTCAGGCATAGAATATGTTCGCGGTAGCGACAATGGTGTTTTCGATGCTCCATCCCAACCTGACGTCAACACTCTTACCACCGAGTGCGACCTGGCGAAGCTAGCAGAAGTTAAAACGGATAATGAGTCCATTATTGAGATGCATCCCTCATCTTCTTCTTTTACACCTTCATACTGCTACACTTCCGGCATAACCAAGAACGGTTTTATGCGACTAGTTCACAAGTAAACTTTCTAGTGTCGTCCTACAATCGTTTGTTAAGGCCGTGTTTGATCATTTTCATTGCGGCGTTTGCGCCGGTTAAAATTCTGTCGCGGCGCGTTTCGTCTGGCCTAAGATGAACGCCAACATTGCGCTTTGGGTGACGCAGTGCTTAGCCTGTCAAAAGAACTATGTTCAATGGCAGATATTATCTACGCTCAGCCACTTTGCGGTTTCTGACGTGTGTTTTGTCCACATAGAGTAAGTCTGACCACTGCCTCCACCAGGCGGTAACACTGACATTTTGACAGCCATGGATCGCTTCGCACGATCTTCTGTCGCAGTTCCTATTTCGGATACTTCGGCGGACATATTGCTATAGTTTTCCTCAGCCACCGAATACCAAATTTTGGTTTTCCAGGTACTCTTGTGGCCAAACGTGGAAATCAGTTTCACTTCAACCTGCTCCGTGAGTTCACCAAACTGTTTGGATGAGCACACATCAAAACCACTGCATACGCCCCTGCTTACAACGGCTTCGTGGAGCGTCTTCATCGTCAACTTAAGTCCGTTCTGATGTCTCATTCTGAACTAACGTCTTAGAGGGACAATTCGTACAAACTTAGGTATTCACTACGCTGTCAAAGAAGGCAAACTGCGGCCGAAATTCTTTAAGACACACATATTTGCCTCCCCAATGAACTCATGCAGTCTTCCTGTATCAACAACGAAACTAGCAACTGAAATGCTTTTACTTTAAGTGACACTTTGGGCGCGTTTATACACACCAACCACCGCTTGCTGCTCGTCTAACTTATTCAGTATAGGTCCTCGGAATGCCAATGGATATTGCAGTCAGGTATTTTTATATATGTGCCGGTTGCTGTTTGATTTATCACGTCAGCCTGTGTGCTATTTATGAGGTGACCGCATGGGTTACTTGCAATCCGTTTTGTAATTTACCTTTACTCTTATTCCTTTTGCCAATTTTCCTCACGCAATACTGTTGACTTCTCACTTTATCTACCAACACGCACACATGCATTAAATGCAAGGGCAAGAAAGGCCCGCCCGTAGGAAAAGTTCGAAAGGATGATCAATTTCTTTGCAGGTTAGCTCTAACGTTTCACCTGCTTGGTTCTGCGTTACATAGGTTATACTTCCTTTATGGATGTGTCCATAAATTTAGGTCTGCTATTGTAAGAAAGGATGCAATTCGCGGGGGGGGAGCAATTCTTCCTCTGCTCTTCTCAAACTCACAAATTTGTTTGGTCTTTTACTTTGGTACTTGATACCGGCCATGGCCATTTTATATGTCGAAATTTTCGTCTGATGACTGATCACCTAGTTGCTTGATATAAATTTTATGTGTCTGTTCATCTCGGATGGGAACAGGCAATTCGCTACATCTGCCACTGCCAATCTGCTTAACTATAGGTTTTTATATAACCCAGAAGAGGTTACTTATCACACAGCCATTGTCTTCGGGTAGTTGGAAACTAAGGCTGAACAAAAGGAACTTGTCACCTTGTCCTGCTGACATTGCAACATAACGCACAAGTCATCACAGGGAGACAAATGAAGCACAAACACACCCATCGCACCCCTGCATCCACGGTTCACAATATCCTCGCGCAAAAAGTCACGGCACAGGCCTATTCAGCTACATGCGCATTCATGAAAGGTTGCAGCAAAGTATCGTCCAGTTAATCCCATCATGAGCCCGTTCCCCATACTCCACCCTGACCACGGAATCGTACAAGTATCAGTCATACTCTTTGGTTCCTCCATGCAACCTCTATAGAACTCGAATGTACATGAACTCCAAGTAGCTCACATCCGCTGTCTAAAATCCTGATATGTTTTGTGGGAAACCAGACCGTGTGATACGGGCTGTTAAAATCTATCAGCAACTGTGCCCCATTTAAACGGTCAATGGTGGATAGGCCCTGGTGCATGGAGAATGGAAGAGGGAGTGAGCCCGACACCCCCTGGCACATATTACTTACTAACTAATTCAAAGTACTTGAAGAAATCACAGAACACTAAAAGCCCTTGCTTGGAAAACCTTCAACTGACGACTTAGTTTAAACCCGTCACTTAGTTTCCTGTGGCTGTAGAGAACTGCAGAGTGGTACACTAGGATTCCGGCTGCAGTCGCTCCTTAGGTGATCGCTATGGTCTGCCTTTGCCAATGGGATCTCCTTGATTCTTCCTTATCAAATTTATAAAAAGTGTAGTGGGTCGTGCATGGCCGACTAGGTCGCGTCGAAGTGCACTTTCCCAAAGGCTCACTGACGCGGTTCTCGACCTCTCGATCAACCAATCAAGGCTCCCGCATCTGCGCGATTTGAGCAAAGCGAAGAAAGTCAGGCTTGCACGCGTTCCCGACGCAAGCTGCTTCGTTGCCCAAAATCTCCAGGCCGACCTAGCCAATAGACGCGCTCTCTGTATCTTTTGTCTGGCCTGATTCCTTCTAAGACCTCACTTGGGATCCGGTCGATCTCCTGAGCGTACGGGCTCTCCCGAGTCAACCTACTCTCATCTATTCTCCTCTCCTTTGTGTACACAATACATTCTCCCTACTACTCTGGCCTTAAATGACATCTCTTCTGCACTAAGTAATCATGGTCTAAAGATCGCAGCTGCACGGTTTAACTGTCTTAACTCCTGCGATAAAATTAGTCAATAACTAATATGTATGGATCGAGACGTCAGGCGAATAAAAGTATTGCCCCGGCGATCGAGTCGTCTTCTTCACATCTATTATATATCGCTTGGTTCATTGCCCTCTGACTTTTGTTCGAGAGTAAACTTTCCAATACAAGTTAGAAGTCATACTTCGGGCCGCTAGGTAACTTTAGCCATAATTCAGTCGAACTCGTTGCAAATAGAATTTAATTTTTATCCAAAAGCCGAAAAAAGGTCTTACTCTGATTTTTCTGCTGCTCGGGATTTGATTTATCTGATGAGTCGATTGAATCTGTGTCTGAAAGGATAATTAAAAATGCGGTGTAAGGCCAGTACCTGCAAAGGGCTAAACAAAATTTTTTCTGGCAAATTTGCCCCATATGGGCCCAATTAGGGGGATAGCAATAAACATTTAAAGGCCTACTCCGGATTTTTCAGTTCAGTAGTTAGCTGGTAAGATTAAAATGGACAATTATTTACAGGCATTCATCTTGTGGAAACGACGTTCGTGGGTGAAGATCAAAGGGTGGGCCTATTTGAATCTGCGTCAATCTGTGCACAACTCAATGCATTAGGATGCGGACTACTCAGTTAATGTCAGTTTTAGTACCAAATCATGCGTGTGGTTCATACCCCCAGCAAGAACACCGGCGTTCTATCGGGATAAACCTGCTAACAGAGCTAAGCTTTTTGAACCATGCCCTGCGTCTCTGTGTTATGCTAATGCGTGTTGCCATTGATTCATTTACCTCATCGTAAGCAAGTCCCTGGAAAGATAACATGAGAAGTGGGATAAAATGTCGCTGACGCACATGCGATGGATTAAAAGCTTGCATTAATTGCATCCACCTGCGTTTGGCGGGCTTTACCTTAACAGTTTTTGCTGAACTTTTCTGGGTATTCCCTTCAAACATTAAAGCATTCCCTCTCTCTAAGGTACATCCAAAACAGGGATTATTAATCAGCTAGCAACGTCTCCACACATGCTATGTCAGCATCCCTTTTTTGATCCCTAATCGAGTTTGGCACTTTTAAGGATTAAATTATAGCTGTTTCAGACGTTAGCATTTGATGCTAACGCTGAGTACAGCTTCACCAACCTGACATAAAGCTCGAGTTGAGGGAACCTGAAATTGCGAGTGCATTTGCAATCAACTAAATCTATTGTGGTAACACTTTTGGCGAAACAACCACCCCAGCCAGACGTGACTCCCAGGCATCGAATGTCAACATTTTACGAATATTACTTACTTGAAGGGTAGCGACAACATACAGCGCGACTTTTAGATTTTGCTGTAGGTAATTTCGTGAGGTCGCCTGAAATAAAAGTCCTCCCTACCATAGATTCACAATAATATGAAAATTAAGACACTTATATTTGTTTCACTTGAGCAGAAATGTGGGTGAAAGGCTGAGAAAGCATTTAAACGCCAAACGTAAAGCCTGCAGACTAAGATAATTCCTAAAACAACTCTAATTGGTTAATAATTGCAGCCTACAGACCAATAAATCCATTCAAACAAATCATTTTTACATTAGAAGGCGGTACAAAAACCCTACCGATACATCTGTGCGTCAAATTATCAACCGGCCACTAAACCCACACGCATCCACGTAACTACCATTACATTTTTGTGTTGTACTTATTATTGAAACGGTTTCTTAATGCCTTCACTCCCACGTCGGGCCAAACTTACACAAGCACGATCTAAGGATAATCACGGATTATTTGACTAAACTATGTGTCCGGATTAATGAGGAAACTTTTGAAAAGGATAGGAATTTTGTTATTGTGATGGACGCAGCAATGTATCATAATGAGCTACTATAAGATGCTCCTAAGAGGAATTACAAGAAATAAGTGGCAATAAAGTTAATCATATTGTCCACTAGTTACACGTTTCTAACAGTGGCATTTGAAGTGTCACCGTTGAATTTTGCCCTGTTTATATCCCCAACGAGTTATATAATAGAAGGTGCATAAAACTGGAAGTGACCTGACGGAGGATTTATTATGTCAAAACCCGCAGTTGCTGTTTCGGGTGGCAGTTTTAAGATGCGGCAGTGGCTTAAAAGTGATTGTCAAGCTCGTTCGCTTGTAGCATGGTTAGGCACGTTAAAATAAGGTCCCCAGGCGTGGCGAACCTACGTGGCCCGCAAGGAATTGAGCACGGGCGTAGATTCGCGTGCGTCAGTCCCCTGCCAAGAGGCCTTAGGTCTTCGTGAGGGCATAACCATCAGCGAAGACATATGACCTTGGAGGCGGTCCGCGTTGACAAAGGAATCATTAATCGCAGTCGGCTGCAGGCGCGACGACTCAGGATAGCCTGCAAGGTTGCTGGCAATTCGTTAGACTAGACTTCTAATATACGGTATAGCGAGTTCTGCAAGCAACGTTCCGCAATTTGAAAAAAAACTGGTAAGCGATCGCAAAACAACACTGCGTAGGGTTGCAATACTGGTTATCATGTAGTCCAATTTCAATTTCTTTCAGTCACTATAGGATGTCTACTGTGTGATGAGCGTCTTTCTGACCGCTGCAAAAAAATAATTCTGTAAAAAACGGCTGCTTTAATAGTTCTCACTTTTATCATTCAGTTTGACTACCTTTATAAATTCAAATCTATTTTATATAAAACATGCACGACAAACACCTCTCTTGTACATATTTGATAGCAAATTACGCATTGTTTTAATTTACTTCTTCAAGGAAGTGTTTCTTTCGGTTTTTTTCAAAAAATATTTCAAAATTTACAAATTATTTTGAAACTAACCAACTGCTAGATCTAAATTCAAACTTTAAAAACTGGATGCTGTGTTCATCCAGTTTAAAAAAGTAGGTTTTTGGCTACAGTTTTTGAGAGTGGCTGCACAGTTTTTATAAAATTTTGCAATAGACATGAATCATGACTTATGTATCAGTGGCAGCATAAATAAATCGACGGATGCGATTTATTATGAATATACACCACAGTCGTAAAAAAAACTCAAGATTAGAATATTTTAAACCGAAGCAAACACTTTCTTAAAGCATTGAATTTAAAGAAGACGTTATTTGCTATTTAAAAAAATTCAAGGGAGGATTTGTTTCTGCACGATTTCTATAAAATATATTAGAATTTATAAAGACAGTCAACATGAGTGATAAAAATGCATACTTTTAAGGCAGCCATTTTTACAGAATCAACTTTTTGCAGCGGTCTGAAAGAAGCTTATCACAGAGTCAGCATTCTAGCGTTGCTGAAAATAATTGAAATTGAACTGCATGATAAACAGCATTGCCCCCCTACGCAGAGTTGTTTTTGCGATTGCTTAGCGGTCTTTTTTAAATTGCGGAACGTTAATTGCAGCACTCGCCATACTGTGTGTTAGAATTCGAGCCTACGTGGGGACTGTTATGGGTATGAGACGGTGAGGCCTTTGCACAAGTCTCCGTGTTGTTAAGCTAGATCGACATGCCCGTAAATAAAAATTATGATTGAGTGTCGGGCTTCGGATTATTCCCCCGCTTGGCTCGTGTTTGCCAAGGCAATCACCTCGTAGCCGTCCCAACTGAAGCGGTGGCCACACTTATGGCAGAGCACAAACACGATCACAGTTTATGGTACATGCACTGTTGAAATGGCTACCAATGCTAGATTTATGCCGCCTCAGGCATAGTTAAACCACGCAGATATTGGTTTTCATACTGCGTCAAACAGCGAACCAAGAAGCTGCAACCTGACGTGAATCACAGACACCGAATATCACGTAGCATACGAATTTCACTAATTTTAGAGGTAGCGAATACATGCAGGGCGCTTTTGAATTTTTTCGGCAGGCCTTTTTGTAAGGCCACGTGAAATATAAGTCTTCCCACAAACAGGTAAAATTCGCAATAATAAGGAAATTAAAGACACTTTTTTTGTTTCACTGAACCAAAAATGTGAGCCAAAAGTCTAAGGAATTGTTTAGAGGCCGAAAATAAATCCTGCATAGTGAGTCAACTGTTAGATCAACACTTATGTGTTAATGAAGAAAGTCGATTTACCAGCGAAGTTCTCACAGCAAATTTTTTCACCAGTAGAAGACCTTACAAAAGCCGCACCGATTTCGAACTGTGTTAATGATCAACCGATCACTTAACCCTCTGTCTTCCGCGTACCTACCATTACATCTCTGTATTGTATTATTTTTTGAAGTTTTTCCCAAGTGCCCCCAATCCCATGATAAAAGCAACCTTACAGAAGTGCAGTTTAAGGATAATCACGGAATATTTGATTATAAATATTTTGCCAGATTAATGAGGAAGCTTCCGCAAACTTTGAAGGATAGGAATTCTGTTACTGTGACGGACATTGCATTTACTTTTCTCTATGTCTGAAGACGAAGCGGGGTCTCCAGCTTCAAAAATACACGAAATAAAAATTATATTTCCCGAAGACCGTATTCAACCTCAAATTATTTTACTTGGGATGCCCACATTTCAACACATACAGATCAAAAGGCGCCTACAATGACATGCCCCTGGGAGAAATTGCAAAAAAGTGACAGAAGAGCAATTTATAGTGTCCACTATTTACATTCCCTGGCGACGTTTGTGGGAGCGAGTCAGCGAGCCGTGCACGCAAGTCTTCGTTAAGTTAATCGAGTTCGACATGTCTGTTAATATTGGTCGGGATCGAGTGCAGAGCTTCCGAAAATTCTTAAGTTTGGCTCGTGTAAGCCATGGCGATCACCTCGATGTCATCGAAAATGAAGCAGTAGTCACACTTAAAGCAGTGCTAAGGGTCCTATGGGCACTTGGCCGTAAACGACTATTTCCTTCCATCCCCCTAATAAATCCTACTACAATTCCACTACTCACTTTATTTCTTGTGACGGCAGGCCGGCGTTAGCTGATTGAAAATTTGCGAGTAAAATTTGATTTCCAGCAGACCTTCTGACTTTTCAGTTTACCATCTCCGAATGCAAACTTGTTCATTTATCCAGATATAATTAAGTAAATACTATACACTAAGCTAAGGTAGCGAAACTATGCTAAACAATACTTACTTAAATTGATCAACTAAAATCTAACTTAACCTAATACCACCCGTCCCGTAAGAGAGTATCCTGGGATACGAGATATCTATGGTGGACGACCAACTTAATATTTTTACCGAAATTGCATATCTAAAGTGTTCGAAAAGCGTTTTGCTTTCTTCCTGCATGTTGCGGACTTTCTGCCAATCGGCTAGTCATTTTGTACCGTCCTGTGCGTCCCAATAATCAAAAGGTTTCACAAGCTGTGACTCTTTGGAATGTACGTGTGCACAGCCTCGCGAATCTCTTAGCAACAAGGGAGGAACGGTAGTCCGTAGTAGCGGGCTTGCGCTCACACACCTCGGGGCTCCTTCTAGTGTCTGTAGTACGTACGGTGACATAGTTGACGAAGTTCTGTACTCAGTGGCACCTCGAGTTGCTATTACCAGGTTACGGATCACGCTGCGATTGATCGCGCAGGTTCCGGAGCGGGTACCAGGTAATTTATTCATTTCACACCACAACCACAATATTTGACTGCTACCTGTGCGACTTTTAGCTAATAAGGCCATGTAAAAAGTTCACGTGCATTACCTAACTTGTCTTAACCACTTATATATGAATTAAATTGATTTTGTCTTACAAAGATTGAAGCAAAATATGGATATAAGGAAGTCGTCTTACTACCAGGTACTTAATAACGACTAACTCCAGTGGATCAGTTCACGCAAGCTAAGCATTGGTGTTTTAATTTCGGGTGTAACCCATTCAACGGTAGAAGTCCATGACACATGTTCTTCAAGCGGTTCTTACTAAAGTCCGTTTTTAAATGAATGTAGTTGGTACAGAGTACTATTCTAGCTAGTTTTTTACTGTAAAGAAGTTGCGATCCAGCAGGAGGTTTAATCAGAAATTATGTATGACAAGAAATACCACAGTCCAGACACTCCTTTCTCGGCTGATTTCTGTGACCACAGCCTCTAGTGATATTTGTGAAACAAAGTCGAGATGAAGTATCCTTGATAATTCCTCACCAAGTTTGTTAAAATTAATGAAGTTAAATACGGAGTTTAATATAGATGTTATTTATATCTGCGATAACTGCCCACTGAATGTCGCCCAAATGTGTAGTTTCCAAAACAAGTTGCCCATAGGGCCGGCAGACCAAGATCGTAATGATTAAGAACAATGCCTGCAACTATAGACCCGCTCGTTTGAAATAGAATTTTAATTTAATCTAGCGGCCGCCAAAAGGTCTTACCTGGCGTCTGATCACCATTGTAACTTGAGTAGACAGATAAGCTGGTTGTTTCATCGTCTAAACCGATAACAAATATCGTATTTTAGTGGGATAACAGCACGTTAATCATAATATTCGCTCGTTACACTGTTATAAGGGTGGCATCTCGGGTTCCACTGTCAAGTAACGCCCTGTTTAACTCCTCAACGAGTTAAATAATAGAAAAATGCATAAAACTAGAAACCACCCGGTGGAGGATTTATAATGTACAAAACCCGGATTTGATGTTTCGGGTGGCAGTTGTGAGATGTGGCATTCGCTTGTAGCATTACTAGGCACGCTGCAATAACGTCACCAGCCGTGGCGAACCTAAGTGGCCGTCGAGAAATTGCGACTGGTTGAGCTTACGCATGGATTTGCGTGCGTCCGTCCGCTGTAAAAAGGTTTAAGGTCCTCGCGTGGGCACAGTCATCAGCGAAGGCATATGACCTTGGAGGCAGTCTGCGTTTGCAAAGGAATTATTGTTCACAGTCGGCTGCAGGCGCGACGCCCCAGGATAGCCTGCAAGGTTGCTGGCATTCGGTTAGGCTAGACTCCTAACGTACACTACACGGAAGCTCTTGGGGAAGCGAAACAGTGGGCCCTTTATGCAAGTCTTCGAAATTTTAATCGAGATCGATAAACTCGTCAATATTAGTTGGGATCGAGTGCCAAGCTTTGGGTTATTCTTCTGCTTTGCTCGTGTTTGCCAAGGCGATCACCCCGGTTCCGTCCCAACTGAAGCGTTGGTCACACTGATGACAGAGCGCAAATACGATCACAGTGTGTGGTACATGCACTGTTGCAATGGCTACCAATGCTGGATTTGTGCCGCATCAGACTCTGTATTTTAATCCAACAATTAGAAAAACGAACAAGCTTGCAAGGACAGGAAGTCGTTTATTCTGTCCCTTGAACGGGCCTTCAGGTAAGGAAGGTCACAAATTGGACCAATCAGATTGTGTCCTCATGCAACTGGCGACTTGATTGGCCATCTGATTCACCCCTGTTTTGGCCGCCTCCTGTGACCTCTGCTCCTTCAAAGTGCGCACCTCCGCGTGCAGCTATTGTGCGAGGGTGGGCTGATAACCTCACCCGAGATCTGGCCAAGAAAGTGGGTTAGGAAGACTCCTAACATGCACCACCAACAGTCTTTGCTAAAGTGCGTTTGCAAATGTATGTATTTTATCCAGAAACCTACTTCTGCTGTTTATTTACTGAAAAAAAGTTGCAATCCAGCAGAAAGCAAGGAATGCCACAGTTCAGATATTCTCTCCTCGACTGCTTTCTTAAAAACAGACTCCAATATGACTTTTAAAACAGCGATCAAAACGACTGGCTATTATATATCAATGTGATTATTGCCCACAGACTGCCATTCGAGAGTATACTTTTCAAGAACAGTTGTCTGCACGGCCGGCAGACCAAAACGATGATAATTTAGAACGATGCCTCCAGATATATACACGCCCGCTTGAAATGGAATTTTAATTTTTAACTAAAAGCCGTAAAAACATCTTACCTGATGTCACGTCATCACTGGAATTTGATGAGTCAGATGTGCTGGTTGATACATAATCTAAACGGACGATTACAAATCTTGTATTAGTATGGTAACAGCGAAGGCTTTACAATAAGTGCTTTCCACAATATGCTAGGGGCAATTTTGCTTGATATGTGCTAATTCAGCAAGATGGAAATGAGCATTAAAGTGTATAGTTTTGTCTGTCCGGCAATGGGTTGTTGAGCATGCGGTAAATACACACAGAAATAATAATAATAACGCTCTCTTGGCATTATCTTCCTTATAGAGGTAAGCATTCTGAACATTACCGTTTCCCACTGCATGATGTTAATGCATTTAACCATTGATTTATTTATCTAATGGAAGTCAGCTGTCCGAATAGTTAATCTAATTAATATAATAAAGTGTGCGAAAAAATTTGAGGTCCCGATAAAATATTCCTATCATCCTCCCCGGAAGAGGAAGAAGAAAAGACCATTTCTGGGACCAAGGTGTGTTTTGGCTGACGTTTCGAAAACGTGCTCGCTTCCATCGTCAGAACGTGATATCTGCACTCCTGCTTAATGCCCCGGTGTCAATCGATTGCACTGATCGATTTCTGTGGCTGTTTGAATTGCCGCAAGCAAAGAGGGTGGAAACGCTCATGAGAAACAAAAAAATCTTGACACAGCTCCTGAAGACACCAGTGAGGGCACGAGCAATTCAAACGGCCACATAAATCGATCAGTGCGATCGATTGACACATTGGCATTAAGCAAGGCCAATGGCCGGACATATTCATCTGCCGCGAACAGGAGTACAGACACCACGCTCTGACAATGGAAGCGAGCACGCTTTTGAAACTTAAGCCAAAATACACCTTGGTCCGAGAAATCGCCTATTCCTCTTCTTCGTCTTCCAGGGATGATTAAAGGATTATAATAAAGTGTCGCTGAAGCACATGCAGTGAATTATAAGCCCCTATAAACTGCATTCAACTGAATATTTTTGCTTCACATTTAATTTTCTTCCGAAACAAGGACCTGTTGCCAGCTAGCAGTGCCTCCAGATCATTTATGTCAGCATTCATGCTTGTGATCCGGTCTTGAGTCTGCCGCTTTTATGATTGAAACAGTTTGCCGTTGGGACGTAGGCATGCGGTGCTGAGAGCTGGGTGTGGATTCGGCAGTTCGAAGTAAAGCTCTAATTCGTGGAAATTGAAGATGCATCTGGAATTGCAGTCATCTCAATGGACAACAGAAGAAATTGTAAATTAGCAAAACCACGCAGATTGTGCCTTTGTTCTGCGTCAGATGACGAAGCAACTGGCCCCATCTGGACCTGACATCGAATGCCACGTAGCTTTTGGGTTTAACTTACTTTATAGCTAGCGACAGCGTGGAGCCTGGTTTTATATATTGTTCAGTAATTCTTTCTTTTGAGGATGCCCAAAACATATGTCCATTCGGCCTCCTTTTTATAACAGGATTTGGGGTACAGGGGGGAATTAAATGGATAGGGTATAGTAGGGCCCTTCAGTACGGGAGAAATGGGTTAAAATAAAGAAATTAAATATGCTTGTACTTGTTACACCTAACTGGAAATTCAAGATGAAGGGCATAATGGCCGAAAATGAAACCTAAAGACCAAAATACATATAATAGCAACTGCAAGTGGTTAATAAATGGAGGCTGTGGACCATTTAACCTACCAGAGC
>JAYGXS010000005.1:11609230-11668399 GCA_036362985.1 Ligula intestinalis | reverse complement strand
ATGATGATGATGATGATGATGATGATGATGATGATGATGATGATGATGATGATGATGATGATGATGATGATGATGATGATGATGATGACAAAGAGCCATTTCCTACTACTGCACAGATGAGAGCAGCACTCTGCATTGTAAACACGGTCAACAGGCATCAGATTTTAAAAAATTCGATGATTTTTGGTGCCTGAAGAAGGACATCAAAAAGCACTTGCGAGTGAAATCTCCTCCAAAACAATTAACACTAGACCGTTTTTTAAACGTGTCACAAATCATTTTTTTCTGTTTGTTATAACGTAAAATACAGAAAAACAGCATTTTTCTTGTGCATAACCCAGCTCTATCCATAATTTAGTACGTATATAATGCACAGTGCCTATCCTGCGTTCACTTATCAGGAACAAAGACTCTCCCGTTCGTACGTCCGCCGCTTCTTAATCCCGATTTGGTCAGGGTCCAAGGTGGGCTTAAAAATTGACGACTACTGTAGTCTGTAAAAAGGTAAAAACCGCTGTCTCTAGATTGTAGCATATAATCAAAGAAAAAGAACTAAGAGGTGTCACAAGGTGTTTTTCTCGAGGTTTTTCTCTTTCAGTTGACGCATCATATTTTCTTTGATCAAGGTCTCTAAGATTTTCAAGGCTGCGGGAAGTCAATTTATTGGCATAAAGTCGTCAAAAGACGTCCATCTGCCGTGCTTGAGAATAAGCACTATGTTCGATGCCTTTCACAACGAAGAAACGGTTCCGCTACAATCACGTCTCAGAGGGTAAAACGTATGATTTCGAGGACGTACCCGTCCAAGCCGGGATAGTCAGAATTGCAGCCACCGAGTTTTCACTAAACCTTCTGGATAGAAGGATTTGAATCTATCAGCGCGCAAATTATCGCCAACTATGTGTTTCCTGAGGCCTCTTGAAATATGGAGTGTCGCGCTTTTCGCTGTGCTTTGACGGTACACGAAAAGACTCTCGCAACGTCTATTGAAGAGTTTTTAGCCAAATTGGCCTCATTAAATCATTATGATTATTATTATAAAGATCTGCTTTTATTCGGTGAGATTGTTAGCCTGCTCAAAGATCAGTTTGATCAAAAGCAGAAGTGAAGTGCCCTTCTGCTGATGCAAACGACGTGAGAGTCTACGCAGCCTACTGCGGAAAGACAGAGGAAGGTACACATCATTCTTCAAATGTATTATTTTTTACGAGGAAAAAATGAAGGATGTGTGGATCCAGCACATTTTACAGTGTGTCGGTACAAACATTAACATCCAAATATTGAATGAAGTCAGACAATACGAGTGAATTTAGATATGTCAGTAATTCCGTCCTTTTTGCTGGCCAGAAGTCATGCAAAAAACAATATTTTTGGGGAAAATGTAATGTAGTAATATTAATATTTTTCTTGGGGTAAATTGATATCACGTGGATATTTTTCGGTCATAAGAGGCCCAGTTAGTTGGTAAGCTTAGATACAAACTATGGAAACCAAGACGGTGCAGCAGGTTTACGGCTGAAAAAGTTAAGGCAGACATAAACAGAGCCCACCGGTTCGCGGCAACTGACTGTGCGGCTTTGATCAGCTACTGAATCGCAACGGACTGCCGATCGCAGCAAAGCGGAGTTTCTGCATCACGTTGAGTGGTAAGGAGGAGGCACTGCCCGTGAACTTGCTGAGCAGTGGCAACTTGCGGCTGACAAGGCCCGACAGTTAAAGTTCTCAACACGCTTTCAAAATAGCCGCTAATTGGGAAGCAAAATATGTTAATACAGCTGCCGGCCATGTTGAGAAGTCTGCGGGGGAGTTGAATTTCGCGACTGGTTGGTATTAATTTAGATGTGCGTAATGAATGGCAGTATGTGGGTTTGGTATTAATAATACAATTACCGGAGGTTATTATTACCCACTGCACTTTGACGAGCCACGTCGGAAAACAAACTTCTGTGAGGGATGAGAAAATAGCAGACAGACGACGCAAACATCTTTACGCAGGGAAGGGAGGGTATGTTTCTCGTGCTAGCCGCACAAGCGTGCAAAGCATCGGAAATGAGGGCGAGAGGTGTGTATGGGTAAGGTGATCAGCAAATGGATCAAAATTGATTGAAGCTGGGAGCAGCCTTGCCCAGGAGTATTTGTGAGAATGATATGCAGGTTGATTGAAATCTGAAGGAAATATTGGGTCATTGTTATTTATTTGGTTTTAGTTCAGTTCAGGTAATTTGGTTGAGAAAAAGTCAGCTATGTACCTTTGAGTTCGTCATTTAATACGCGCAGCGAATGTTTGCCAAAATTTTGAAAAAATGACAGCATCGAAAATCACAAAGAAAAACCAGGAGCTTTATGGATAAACCAACTACTTCATGAATCCATGCGCATGCTTATGAGCAATTAATTGTATTCTCTGGACACGCGTATGCTACAGACGATCTATAATAAAATATGGCCTGTAAGCTCTGTGCTTAATGTTTTCAGTCATGGGCGCCCATGTTCAAATGAGAGCACATTCTAATATGAGGCGTTGATTCTTAGGTAAACGGTAATGTTATAGCAGTATTCAATTCCGAACCTTAGGAATCACAATAAATGGCGGTCGGATGGCATTGTGCTGCATGCGGAATTACTGATCCGGTTTCCCACTAAAAGCTTCCATATATGTACATAAAACAGTGTTCCTTGAGAAGAAATTTCGAGTGTGAACATCTTTACTGAATGAGGAGAGGAGAAGAAGGATGAGCAGAAGGAGCCAAAAAAGATGGAGGAATATCTTTGCGCGCCCTTCAAATTTGGTTGGGAATTTTTGGATTCCGATTTCGGGAATTTCGTACTTTTGGATACTCTCGTGGATTCTATTCGATTATCTTGGCATCGTGAATATTTTATTGAGTCGAAATTTATCAGAAGATTGAATTGAAGTGGAATTTTTCTGACATATCATAGAACTGACTACGCAGCGTATAAGCAAAAAATCTTAAAAAACCAACAGCAGCAAGGACATCCCAGATTCGTGAAGATCAGCAATTATTCAGGACTTTGAAGATCTACAAACGGCTGAGTCGTTCTTGAATATCCTAAATACTGTTTATTGCATATTTAAAAGTGCTTTTAAGCAATTAGGCGTAGTGTTTTTTCAGTCTGATGCAAATTTTAGCAATATATCGGAAGATTTTGGTTATTTTGATTATCAGTCAAAATACTACGTCACAGTCGCAAAGACGAATAAACCATTTTGAATTTAGTCGTTTCGCTTACAACCTAAAATTGAAGTACACAATATTGCCTTTGATAATTGCTGAAAACTGCCCACAGAGCCGGGAATCAAGCCACTGACGCCTTGGGTGGAAGTCGAACGGCTAACCAATCGGGCTATAGAGGCAAGCATCAGCGATTATCAAATTAGGCTGTCAACTAGATATTCCGCTCAAACCCCCCACGCTAAAAGAAGAAAATTCTTGTACGTCTAAGAAATGTCCATCAGGATGAGGAAGCTTGCATATAATACTCTACACTTCTTCATAAATTTTTGAATCTCAAGAAAAAGATGAATGATCTGAAATTGGAAATGGCGCAGATAATGGTAATGGGCCAAACAGCCTTCCATGTCCCAAAACCATGTCGGAAACTTAAGAAAACGGTCTGTCAACAGTATTAAAGGGAGCAGGCGCCAGAAGAAAATTGCGTCCCTCGCCCTCACCCTTGCTCTACAGGCCCAAACGTGTTGAAGATGGTCAGTATGAAGGCAGTACAGCCCAAATAAATATAGGTTTCACAATTCCTTTTCCTGAAGAAAGCTATCCATATAGCACTAACAAGCCTCCTATTAGCAACATTATCGAGGAAACAAACCACAATTGCATAGATCGGGAATTAAAATATTCGCCCATAAACTGAAAACGCAATATCGTGATAAAGGGTGTCCTCGAGTCAACAGGAGACACTCTAAAGGAAAAGTGGACACATGATATGAGTCGTATAAATGATTACATTGACAGCGTTCTAACGGATGGGGAGATCGTTAGAGTACAGAAGACTTCCCCACTAGATAAAACAGAACCAACACATGGTTTGAACCTATCCCCAAGACCCCTTAAAGTAGTCTTGAAGAACGAAGCTCAGGCAGCTCTCCTAGTAGAACGTTCCTACTAGAATGTCCTGAGGAACTCACACAAAATAGTATTTTTTCAACCGGACTACGATCCAACTGAAAGAATGAAAATGCAGTAACTGAGAAGGGACACGAAGGAGAGGATGGACAGGATGAGACTAGAATGAGAATCAAGGGTGGAATCATAATTCAGATGCAAAAGACATATTTGTGGGGAACACCCGTCACAATGATAGCTAAGCCCCGCTATCACGACCAGCAATAAAGGTGACCGAGGGAGATTGAGAGAAGCCAAGAACAGAATTGAGAGAAAGAACCAGAGGCGAGGAAAAAGGCCTGAAAATAAAAGATGGCCAAAGAATACAAGTCAATGAGCCCTTCCTCTGACCAAAACCTATCACGATTAGGGTTGGGCCTCATGGAGAAAACTGTCACTTAAGATCCTGACCGCAAATGCCCAAAGCTTGTTTCACAAGCTGGACGAACTAAAGAACGTATTTGATGAGGTGAAATCATTTTATTTCTTCCTATGGCACGCACAGTTGACTACCGGCAATTCTTTTCAGCAAATGCCATATCAATCTGGAATAAGCTGCCCAAAAGTATTAAAACCCAGCAAAACTACCCTATGTTTAAGAGAGCTAAAACTAGTTTTCTACATTCAGGACAACTTTCACGAATTTTGGGTGCTGACTCGGTGGAATTTCTCTTTCACTCTGATGGCGTTCGTGGACTTTGAACCCCGCCAGGCTTCACTGCTGAAGATAATGCGGCTGAAGCAGCAGCCCGCAGTCTGCTAACCTTTCAGCCGATAGCGCGCAACTTTTGCCGATAACCATTGAAAGAAGACTGAGAACACTGTGTTCTTGTGCCAACCCTCTCCGTTTGGAACTAATGTTTTTAAACGATATGAAACAGTTCTCCTGCTGATGAGTCAACTCAGCTTACAACTGTACATTTATTCCGTTTGTATCATACCTTTGAAGGCAGGTTTTTTTCACTTGAAACAAACTCCCTATCTCGCCCAGTATTGACAAAACAAAAAACCTGAAACAAAACCAATACTGGCTGCAACATAGGGAGTTTGTTTTAGGTTTTTTCAGGTCTTCGAGGTGTTGGAAGGCGCCCAAGAGGTGCATTACCAACTCTTTACAATTGCCTGTAAACTGGCATAATAAACATATTATAATTATAATAAATTGTCCACCATCCTCCACCATGGCTTTCATTGAAACCTGGTTTTCAGCAGATAATGCTGATTCTGAATTATCGCTTAGAAGAAACCAGCTTTCAAGGAAAGAGAGCAAAACTAGGGGAGGAGGACTTATAGTCCATGTCACTTGCAAGCTGAGAGCCATGGCTGAAATACTGGCCTTAACACGAGATATGCAAATGCTAAGCATTACCATATCCTCTAAATATGTCAGACCACTGAAGCTTTCGGTGATAGATCGCCCACCAAATCAGATTTCTGACCAAGACAATACCCTCATAACAGTATTGTATAAGGTCAGTGAGAAAAAAAGACATCCTAATCGTTGGGGACTTCAATGCTCCTGGTATTGATTGGCAGACATGGACTGCACAGGGTCTTCCAGACAACTTCAATTATAAACTAATACAATGGACCACAAACAAACTGTTTTGCCAGATCATCACGTTTTGAACACGGGCTAGGGAAAGACAACCGTCGAACTGACTTGACCTTATCTTTAACCGAGAGGAGGAAACTGTGATGGACCTGCTGGATCGACTCCCATATAGGTCAAGTGACCATATTATGCTATATTTTAAGTTCTCGCTGTTATCCAAACCTTATTTCTTCGAAACACTAGAAAGTAACATTTGGAAGGGCGACTAATCACTGATGAGGAGAGACAAATCACAGTCGATATTTTCCCACGATCCTCCTAGGAAAATTCTACATCGATATCCCCCATCAATTACGATCGAGGATATTGTGGCTGCAATCGCTCCTATACAAGTTTTTCTGCGCCTCTGGAATTATTTTTCTTGCGTGGATGATCTTTTGAAGTCGAAATTTAAGAAGATATTGTTTGCCAACCAATTCTACCGAGACGCAACCTCTTTAAACCGAACGCAACCTCTTCAAACCAACAAATTCGCGGCCTAGTAAAAGAAATCATCAAGATCAGAATATTCCTTAGACCTTCAAAGGCTGAGTCATTTCCCAATATTGAATACACTTTTTCCAATAAATTTAAAGTGCATATTAAAAAAATAGCTACAGTATTTGTTACGTTCCCTCTGATTATTTGTCGTAAGTCATTAGCTGAAAATCATATCAACTGTTTTTTTTTCTGAACGTAATAACTAATACAGTTTGTTAAACAATTTTAAGAGATTTTAACAACCAGCTGCGGTAAAATCATAAAGGCTGAATTTTTCTAAATCGTCTCACATTTAAAGCAGATTTTCATCAAAATTATGAGAACGAAAATTATAGCTCATCGTAAGATATCTGCTCCCAGACCCAAGCGGTGCCTGACCACACCTATTAGTCAATGCCTTGATATCAACATGCAGCCCATTATCAAGGCTAAGCAAATTGATTTATCTGCATTACAGAACTTTACTGACTTCATGATGAAGTTAGGTTCTGTTTTATCAATACTAGGCAATCTGTTTGTTGGTAAGCTATCAGATGTGCCCTCACAAGGTTGTAAAATTTAGACTCCCTCGTCCATCTTATAACCACGGAAGCTTTTGATAGACAAAAGCGAAACTTTAACTTTATACTAAAAATGCCTCCATATAAAGTCACCCTTTGGATGTTGAAAAAGATTTTCTATGTTCGGGTGGTTTCAACTACAAAATTGCAGAAGCCAAACGCCTCCAATCCAGTATAAAAATCCCGCCCATCCCAGTTAAATTGTTTTCACCGATCGAGGTGGACTCAATCTTTGCTCAACAAGGTCGCATTTCCCAATATTGAGAACTGACTAAAAGTTTCCGCTGTCGCGATCTTACACTAATGGAGCGAAGAAATGCGGCTGTCCAGTCCAATAGACCAATGAATACTCAGCATACTATTCCTAAATCTGTTCGTAGTCCCGATAGGGTAAATGCACTCGCTAATCCTCCCCCCTGCATACCTGGCCATCCACCCACTAACGTCAGTGCACCAGTTATCCCTGCCTTCCAGATGTCTATTAGTAGTCCCATAACCATCAGTACACCTGCTATCCCTACCTCCCGAATGTCTAGTCATAGGTCCATAAACATCAGTGCACCAGTTAGCCCATCCTCTTGATGCCGGGACCGTCAAGGCCCGCCACTCTGTCATCTACTACGATTAATCCTAGTCTAAATACATTCTCTGTCCAACTATCGATAAATTTCGCTGCCTCTAACTCGGCAACAAGTTCATCAAGAATGTCGCCAACACCGTCGAAAGCGTTTAGGCCGAGCGCTTCCCCACCACAACCTAGCTCCTCTTTTGACCGTGCGTGTCATATTATTCCCCCGTATAATGCACTATTGAACACGCCGGGGCCGAACCAAGAAAAAATTAATTTGCACGGCAGTAACCCAAACTGCTATAGTTTTAAATCTAATCGGAGTTGCCATGCAGGACCTTCACTGATTAAGACCACTAGTCCTTACGCGAGCGGCTTCAACACTAATTTTATGTCACCGTTCCCTTATCAGTTCCTTTACCCATCCTCTACCACCCAAACCTGCTACCTTCTACATGACTTCTCGCCTCCCCCATTCCTCCCAAACGCCCAAGAAGCTTATTTTGGTTTACCCTCTCCTCATTTTTCCCTGCCAGAAAGCGAGGCCCCTAAATATCTCAGGCCTTATCAGCCATCCATTATTGGCTACCCATTTGCTAACAACTCCATACTCATCAGTACTTATTCCACAAATAATAACGGCCTACAGTTTGCCTACCCAACCTCAAATTCATTTTTATGAATCACGATAGCCATAGTCCCGTCACTCGTAACACACTAGATGTCATAGTGCTCAATGCCAGGTGCGTTATAAATAAAAGGCTCAACATCGAGCTATCGCTTTCGAGATGATGCCCGATGTTATATGCATAACATAATCTTTGACCCATCCAATCATTTCTGACTCCTCCTTCATCATAGATGAGTATGATTTCGATCAGTAGGATCACATTAAAAAGCGTGGTAATGGTTGTCTTCTCGATATTAGAACGTCATTTAGGCACTTTCCGTTTGATCTAAATAGTAAGTCCTTCTCTGGAAATTACTGTTTCGCTTCTATTATCCTGTCGCCCCGGCAAAAGGCGACTATCGGATGTGTGTATGATCCTCCTAACTCTTCATCTGAAGAAGATGCAAATTTGTTTGAAATATTCAAGTTTATTGCATAATCCACGTTTGAATTTAAAATTATTGCTGGAGATTTGAATTTTACTGGAATCGACTGCCTTTCAAACTATTGTCCACCTAGATTTAAGCCTTTCCTAGATAGCATTAATTTTTCTAACTGGTCTCAACTGATTAGTTCCCCAACAAGACAGAATCATATCCTAGATCTGATTTTCAAAAATGGTATAGCCCCTCTCTTTGTTGACTTTAAGCAGGACATCTTTCAATGTGATCACACATTAATTCACTGTTGCCTTCCGCTTTCTTCTACGGTAAAGGCTAGTGCTAGTCGTACCTATCATGCGCATGACCTCGCAGATATTAGCTCAATGGACAATTTTCTTGAGTCATTAGATTGGCAGAGCCTCTAGTCCATTAACGACGCTGCATATCTTTCTGAACTAATGTCGGTCATTTCTAATAAAATGCTGGAATTTGTGCCCACTAAAATCGCGAAAGCCTACACATCAGAATCGAAAGTCCCTCATTTTCTTTTGCCCAGACAATTGCAAATTGTGGTTTAAATTTCTCGTCCTTCGTGGGAAATATTATTTTCGGGATTTTGGTTCCCCTAGCCCTCTGGCGGACTTTCGTTGTTAGCTATTGGATTCACTTTCGCAATAACTCCAGCCTCAGAAGACACGACAGGACATTAGTCAGAACGAGCATCATCTCCGTTACTGCCTTCTGTTAACGATTCTCCCGGATTCCAGCTCTCTACAAACGGCTGAGTCGTTTCAATAACCTTTTTCATACAGTTGAACGCTTTATACATATTGCATAGAGCTTTGATATCGTTTATCGTCGGTCTGATCTATTATGGGAAACAAAAATAAACGTGTAGATCAGCTTGTAAAAGTCGCGGCGCAAGAGGGAATCGAACCCAAAACCTGTAGTTCGTCGGTATCAGTCGTTCCCAACACACCATTGGTGTCAAATGCAGTCTCTAATTTAATTTTGATTAAAAGCCCTAGTCTTAATTTCGAGGGCAGAAGTCGCAAGGTTGATGCGACGAAATCACCTTTCCGCTAAAAAGGGCTAAAAGTCTCTCGAGTTCAGTAGACTCAATTTACGAACACCAAGTTGAGCGTCTAATCAACTCCACCACGAAGACATAGGATGACAGCAGTCAAAATTGGTTCTAAACAGTCAAAAGTAATCCACTTTACAATTTGATTCATTAACGGTCTGTAGTGAAAAAATTGAAACTATGTGCGATACAGCTTTGGAAGACGGGAAGGAATGTTCACCAGTGCCTGCACTCGAAATCCCGACATCATCGCAACAAGGAAAAAAGTCATGCCACCGCACGGATTCGAACCCTAGAACTCCCGCGTAGAAGCCGAACGCCTACCTCTCTTCGCCATCACGGCATGCTGCGATAGATTCCAAATTTCCCTACTACCTACGTAAACTCGATCTAGAAGTTCTTTGAAATCTCCTCCTGCCGAGCGAACTAAAAGTCGTAAAAGTTTAAGAGATGAAACTCATGAAGATGAAGCCTGCGTATCATATTTTACCCTTTTGAACAAATTGACAAACCTTGAGAAGGTAGTTAATAGTCTTAGAGTGGAGATGGAGGAGCTGAAAATGTTTTCCCTATTTCTCCTTCGTGAAGAAAAACCGGCGATGCGTGAATTTGAGTGAGGAAACCTAACGTACGGAGAAGCAAAATCCCTCGCCGAAGTGTCGTCGTAAAAAAATGATCCGGCAGCCAGAGTGCTTGACGGAGTTGGTAGGCTGCCATGGACAGGGGAAACGGTCAACCCACTGGCTTCCCAGAGAACGAAGAAGCGCTCTCGGGCTCCCAAAAAAGGCCAACCAAGCCCAAGTGCTAATATAAGTTGGCCGAGCTTGAGCACGAGCCAAACAAAAACGGCACCTTCGCAGGCCAAATCGAACAGGAGCGCTGAACCTCGAAGCGAATCTGTTCTAACAAACCCTAGAGAAGCAGCAGGGGATGACAGTCGGAAGGTGACTACCACTCGTATAAACTGCATAGTCATAAAAGGCATGACAGAATGTACTTCCGATACCCCAAAATCAAGATTAGAAGAAGACAGAAAGTTATTGAAAGAATATCTGAAATTCCTCCTAAAGGGTGAGGAGAAAGTCGAAGTTCTAAAGGCATTCCGAATGAGCCGTATAACAGACTCAAAAGATGAACAACGCCAACCAAGACCATTGAAGGTTGTTCTGAAGAGTGAGGCTGAGGTCCAGCTGTTGTTAAGCAGGAAACCAATACTTAGATACTCACACACGACGGTTTTTAGCGGGATTTTTCCCCCGCGGAGCGGGTGAAATGGAGATTGCTAAAAGTAGAACTCCACAGGAGATACGCACTCGGCGAGAGCAATGTCCGAATTCTGAACGGGGAGATCATCCATCTCCCGAGGTCACTCCTCTGGAGAAAGCCGATAGCACTAACAGCCTAGTCGGGATGGACAACAGTCCGTCTCCATCAGCACCGACAGCTCCCTGCATGCAATCTCACGCAAGAGGCAACCGCGTGCACAAAGTGATGACTAAGTCTAAATTGAGCTTTCTTTACACTAATGCCCAAAATCTTCCCTCAAAAATTGATGAACTCAAGGCAGTACTTTCGGAGTGGAAACCTGATGTAGTTGCCAAAACGGAAACATAGCTGAAAACAGAAATCGCAGATTCGGAGATTTCGATTCCAGCATACCAGCTTTTCCGCAAAGACCACCAAAACCGACAAGGAGGGGGGGGGTTGTCGTGTATGTCAGAACTGAAATCACTGTTGTAGAAAGAGAACAAACTGTAGCCCTGGAGTATGAGTTGGTCTGGTTAAAAATCAAGAAGGCGAATTCACAGAACCTTGAATTCCTGGCCGTTTAACGGCCACCAAACATTGTGAGTGGAGCCGACGATTCGCTCCTTGGTGTTGTGAAAGAAGCTGCTAGCCACCAGGAAGTTCTCATCGTTGGTGACTTCAAAGCCCCTGCAATTGAATGGAACAACCTGACAGTTGAGGCGGCGTCAAGTTCCTTTAGTTCCAAATTAATGGATCTCACGCTTGACCTATCTCTAGTTCAGAACGTTAAGGGCATAACCAGATTTCGAGAAAACCAGCGAGCTACTTGTTTGGATCTCATTTTCACGAAGGATTCATCCTACATAGATTAAGTGCATTTAAGTGCCCCGCTCGGTAAGAGTGACCATACGACGCTAATGTGGGATTACTCACTCCATACTCAACGGCTGAGGAAAACGGAGGACCAGCCAGACTTATGGAAGGCAGATCTAAATTCAATGAAGAATGCACTATTGTCCGTGAATTGGGACTGCCTACTCAAAGGGGATCCGGAGGAGGATTGGAGACCAATCAAGAGTGTTGCATTAGATCCGCTTAAGCGCTTTTGTCCGGTGAAGGTATACAAGATGACTAGTCGTCCTGCCTGGTTGACGTAACAGCTTAACAAGCAACTAAAGAAAAAGAATAGGAAATAGAAGTTATTCAGGAAAACTGGGTCGCCAGTACACCTCAAGGAATTCCGACGCCAAGAAATGCAGTAAAATAATAAATCCGCCAGGCCAGAAAAAACTGTGAATCGTCAAACGAGCTTTTTCTACCTTCAATGAAGAGTGCTTCACAAAAGTCTTCGGAACCTTCGTACGACCGCACCTAGAATCCGCTATCCAAGCTTGGAGACCCTGGGCCAGGAAAGACATCAACATCCTGGAAAAGGTACAACGGCGCGCAACCAAACTTGTTATGGGGCAGGGCTCGCAGCCTTATGAAACACGGCTGTCGAATCTCAACCTCTTCCCTTTGCGCTACAGGCAGCTTCGGGGGGACCTGATACTAGCATTCCGCGTATTACGTCTTCAAGACTGCTGTCTTATATCAGGGGATTTTTTCGAATTAGCAACGACCACGAATCTGACGGGTCATTCCCTCAAATTAAAGGTGACAGGGGCCAGGCTGGACGCTCGGAAACACTTCTTTTCAAAAAGGGTGGTCGGAGCGTGGAATGCGCTTCCTCAGGACGTTGTTATGTCGGAATCGCTAGAGGGTTTTAAGTGAAAACTGGATCGATATAGCAGTGCACGATGGATCGGAACTGACAATTTGCAATAACAATAATACTACTTCCAATTTTTCAGGTAGTATTGGTTTTTATATCCATTCACGTTTGCTATTTATTACGCCCTCCCACTCATAGCCTCATGCGAAGGTCTCCGCGGTCTACCCTACTTGGCTATCTGCGTACCGTGATAACCCTCTGGCGATCTTATCAGCAAGACCTGCCGGTCTAAACGGTCACCCTTGGTTCGACCCAAAGCGGACTGTCGACGATCTGGACGGTGGCCTCTGTTTTTCCAGTTCCGTGGCGGACTCTGCAATCAGCACGGAAGAATCAGGACGTAGCTTCTACACGGTGATGATCCTGGAAACCTTTGCAATGCCCCCCCCAGTGGGAACTCCCTTTTTTCCTAAATCCCACGCATTCCCCCCACAAGGGCGACAGTTTTTCTCCTAAAAATCCCTGAGGAGTTTTGTCACTGTCTGCTCCTATTTTCATCCTATGACTCAGGAAAACTGGCCTCGCCAACAGTCTAAGCAACAAATTTTTTGCTACCACTGCACATATGTACAAATAGGGCACTCAAAGGAATTTTTCCTGCATACCCTCAATATACTGATACTGACTGATACTGATACTGAAGAATCCTCCAACAGGCCAAAGAAAAGCCCAAAATCCTATTCCACTATGTTAACAGTAGATTAAAAAACAAGGATCCTGTCACAGTGCTTAAGAATGATGATGGCGGAGAAGTCGATGAGAATGACGAGAAAGCCGAGTACTATGGCCGGTTCTTTGCCTCAGTATTCACTAGGGAAACCGTGCTTCATTTTGATAATGCCAACAGTGCTGCTGTAAACGCCGGTCCAGCACTTCATTCTCTACCATTTCCAACATCTGTAGTGGAGAGGGAGCTGCAGAACCTCAAAAAAGCAGTCATCCGGTCCAGAAAATATACCAGCCAAGTGCTTGAAAGAATTGGCAAGCGAACTCTCAGAGCCCCTAGCACATATCTTTCGTTCTTCATTTGAACTAGGAAAACTGCCATCTGAATGGAAAATGGCAAATAATTACTCGATATACAAGGGCGGAGCCCGAACCAAGGTCAATAATTACCGGCCCGTCAGCCTAACTTGCATTTGCTGTAAGGTGATGGAAACGATAATTAGGAAGACGACAATGGTGTGCTTTGAGGAGAACAACCTACTGTCAGGGCTCCAACACGGCTTCAGAAAGAACCATTCTTGCCTTTCCAGCCTTCTTCTCTCCACTGAGCAGTGGACTCGCGCACTAGATGAAGATGGTAAGGTTGACGTCATCTATATGGACTTGAAAAAGGCATTCGACAGCGTCCCACATAAGCGTATAATGTATAAGTTGTCAGAAATTGGCATAAGAGGAAACCTGCTGGCATGGATCACAGATTTTCTCACAGGGCGATCGCAAAATGTGTGCATGGGTGACTCAAAGTCAAGCCCTACATCTGTTTTGAGTGGCGTCCCCCAAGGCCTTGCCTTAGGGCCACTGCTCTTCCTTATCTATATCAACGACTGTGTCATCGACCTGGGTTGCAGCGCTATCATGTTTGCCGACGACGTCAAACTCTGGAGAGCCATTGGGTCTGATGCTGATAGGAAAGCGCTTCAAGAGAGTCTCAATTGAATTAGCTGCTGGTCTACCCGTTGGCTTTTAAACTTCAACATAAGTAAGTGCGTGGTTTTAAGTCTCCGTACTGGAAAGACTGATGAGGAGAACGATTCCTTCCAATTCTTCCTCCATGGGCCCCCGCTTTCAAATGTGAATGAACAAAAGGAGATCGCTGTTCTAATAAATTCCTCACTAAAACCATCTACTCAGCGTGTAAAGGCAGCTAAACGCGCGACACAGGTGCTGTTTGCGATTAGGCTGGGATTCGTCAACATTGACAAGGAGCTCTTCAGAAAAACCTACGGAGCGTTTGTTCGGTCCCACTTGGAGTATGCTGTCCAGGCCTGGCATCCGTGGTTCAAGAAGGATTACCTGCACCTGGAACGAGTGCAGGCGAGGGCTACGAAGATGGTCAAGAATCTTGGTCATCTGCCTTATGAAGACAGACTGACCGAACTTCATCTTTTCCCTCTCAATTATAGGCAACTCCGCGGGGACCTCAAACAAACCAACCGTTTTGTTAGGGGCCAAGACTGCGCCCTAGAATTTGATGATTTCTTCGAATGGACTCGGACTGACCATCTGCGAGGTCATCCTTTTAAACTACAGAGGAAAAGGCTCGTATTGACGTTCGACGAAACGCGTTCTCTCAGAGAGTCATTGGAGCGTGGAACGGACTCCCGGATGATGTGGTCCTCTTAGATACTGTTGACATATTTAAACACAAACTTGATCCTCATTTGCTGAGAAACTGTGGCAGATATAATGAACAAAGTGACAGTAGCAGAACCTTGCAACTGGCTCACACTTATCGCTGATGTTAAGCCTACATTTGTACATTTGTATTATGTACTATTGTTACGGTGGACCTATTATGCGATTTTGGTTATGAATAGGTAGCTCAAGGGCGAAAGCCTTCTTCCCTTAATAAAGTGACTTAAAGTGACTTAACCAAACGTCACCCCGATCTATGAGATAGGCACGCGAGTTTATGGGGCAAATTACCTTTCTGATACTCTTACTTGCATCGCGTGCAAAATGATGGAGTTCATTAACAAGAAGGATTTAATGTAAGTCCTGGAAAGCAACAAAAATTTTGTGATGGACAGCACGGCTTTTGCCCAGGACGCTCTTGCCTCATGAGTGCTCTTTACCTACAGGAAAAGTGAACAAAAGCCGCAGATAATAGATAGTGCCGTACCGGCGCTGAAAAATATAAATTCCAAATAAGGGCTATCCAGTTAATGAAATATTTTTTGACTTCAAAAAGGCCTTCGATAGTATACCATACAGGCTTCTTCGACAGTCGATTTGGGACGTCGAAATTTAAGTAAAAATTTATAAATGAATCAACAGTTTCTTGTCTTTCAGATAACATATGGTCGTTATTGGAAACTCAACTTTGGAATCGACAAAGTTCGAGAGTGGTGTACCAAAAAGCTCAGTTTTGGACCCGTTACTCTTTCTGATCTATGTAAAAGACTGCTACAATTACCTTGATTGCGCAGCTCTCATGTTTGCGGATGACATAAAACTACTGGCTGAAGTTAGCTGCACCGATGACGCAGAGACGTAGCAGTCGAACATCGATAAACTAGATGCCTGGTCGTCCACATGGAGTCTTAACTTTAATGTATCCAAGTGTCTAGTTCAACACATAAGCCCGGGTCGAAAGGTGTCACAGAAATACGGTTATTGTATCAATGGAACCGCATTAAGGGAGGTTGATACGCACAATGAGCTAAGTATATGGGCACTGTAAAAGGCCGTCCGGAATGCAACTCCATCCCAGCACAGGATCAGACGGGCGTTTAAAATCTTCCCATCTACACTCCCTCGGGAACGTATTCAGCACCATTGTGAGGCCATGTCTTGAATGCGGAATGCTAGTATGGACACCGTGGTAGAAGAAAAATATGGGCCGTCGTGAACAATTGCAACGCAGGCTTACAAAGATGCTCAATTTTCTCAGGGAATTTCCATATCAAGAGAGATTGATCAAGCTTGAACTTCCTCCTTTGTCTCACAGGAACGTGCTCTGGGCATTTCGGATAATCCGGGGCCACAGTTTATCCCCAGAATTGAAAGATTTCTTCGAATTAGCCAACACAACTCGCCTGCGTGTCCACCTTTACAGGGTCACAAACGCATGCACTCGATTGGACGCCCCAAAATATTTATTTAGCCAATGCGTGGTCTGACCTCGGAACTTGCTACCAAGCAAGACGGTTGCCGCTGATGCAATTGCGGGGTTTACAAGAAGCCTCGAGGTCATTTTATTTGAAAAAAGGCGACATTTACAACACGATTTTCTATTGCCAGCGTTTTTAACTATTTTTCTGGCTCTTGACTTTTTACACATTCACCCGAGACCATTCATTCGAAAGTTTGTCGTGACATCATACGCCTTCCTACAACTTCATATTAACTGTGAGAATGATATTGTTTGCTTTACATTTATAGGATCCTCAAACGCATTCCTAGCCTGTCACTCTTCAAATGTATATGTTTCTACGTAATAGGAGAAGGAGAAAAAAATCTCTCTGGTGCGGCCTGGCACCAGTCACACCTCGTTTGCGTGAAGGATCTCACAGGTTAACTGTGAGTGTTTGATTCTGAGCACCACATTCTTCAGCTTTATACCATTGAGGCAGTAAATTTTACTCTTTGGAAATGTGGTTCTGGCGAATAATAGAGATTCTTTTTTAATTAAATAGAAAAAGCTAATTATTCACCGCTGCATGTCTGGTAGTGTATTGATAGACATAAACAGAGCCCACTGTTTTAGGGCGAATGAGCGTGCGGATATGATCAGCCTCTGAGCCGCAAGAGACCACCGATCATGCCAAACCGGTGCACTAACAGTAAGCTGAGTGGTCAAATGGTGGGTATACATGCGAACTGGTTGGGTAGCAGAGCTAAGCGGATGATAGAGCCGCACGGTTATGATCATCAAAACCCTACGAAGGGCCACAGAAATAGCCGTTAATGAAGAAACAAAATATTGAAATATTGTTGCCAGTCGGTTGGTTATGGTTACCATCAGAAATCTGGGATTGAGTGAAATTTTTTTAACAGTATTAATGGGGATGAGAAAAGCGGCGATTTCGTAGGCGGAAGGTGGGACAGGTAGAAATAAAAGCAATTACCAGAGGTTAAGGTGATAGTGTTGACGGAGTGCAGAGGAAAAGGGAAGTAATAAAGGTAACCAGTACGCATGTATGGATGAACTTTTTAAAGTATACGTACGCGGGTGATGGGAACGTGCGGGGCAGTGCATGGCGAAAACATGGACGTAGAGAATGGTGGCGATATATTTCTTAATAGCTAGAAACCCGTACGATGAGAGCAAAAAAGCCGCATGTTTGAGATGGAGGAAATTTTTCCGAACTTCAAAAATCTTGCAGATCAGGATAAACTTGATTCAAATTAATAATGTTTGCCAATTTGTTTTTATTTTTTAATCACCATACTTTTGAAACCTTGACACCTATATGAATATTAAGATGCGAACTGGTAGGTGTAGGTCAGGTCATGTATAATTGAGGGAAATGTATGTAAATGCATTTGAACTTCCACATTTCCTATTTATATCAGTTAAAAAAAAAACCTATGGTTCTTGAACCAGTAGATTTTTTTAACTGCCCGATGATAATATTGTCAACTTTTTACAGTATTATTTCTAGTAATAATACTCCCGTAAGCACAAGGCCCCTAGCATAAGTGGGGCCCCAGACTAGGCAAGGCGGGGCAATCCGAGGCTAAAGGTTAACTGAATGCATTGTAAAAATTTCTCGAAATCTATTTTTGTCAAAAAAAGTATCAATAACTATTAGTTATAACTTCTTGTTTGATTTAACAATGAAATCCTTATAACAAAACGTTTGCGCCGTCACTCTACTCTGCGTGCACGTGATAAGCCACCCACTTGCTCTCTTCACATGGTCTCAAGCTTTTGTCTGCCTAGACTCGTAGTCGTCTGAAATTGTGAGTAGCCGTCTGAAATTGTGAGTAGTCGCCTGAAATTGTGTCAACGACTTCTTTGGAATGTTTGGCTATGCCGATGACTTTCTGAAATCCTATGTATCCAGAGGGAGTTCAAAGGCGTTGGCCTATATTTCCTTTGATAAATTTGACTTGACTTGACTTGACAACTTGGCCCAGATTTCGTCCGCGGGATGCCTGCGCCAGCTAGAGAGGGGGTTGAATTCCCCGTCGATGAGCTACTGAAGGGGATTCCAACCCGTCGCTCGCCAGCCGGAAAAGCGTTCACGCAGGGAGACGCCACCTTTATAACATTCTTAAGCCTCCAAATAGATAAATATGTTAAAAAATAAAGGTATTAATAATTTATTGATAAAAAAGTAGATTTCGAAGAATGCGTTATATTCATTTAATCAAAAATTTTCATCCCCTTTTACGCCCACATATCCCCGTTTACCACTGTTTTTCCCCGTCACCTGTGCTGGCAGGGTATGAGATTGCCCAAACTGGCAGGCTACTTTCCCCTCTTTATTAGTTTTCAAACTGTATTATATATATATTCACTCAGAAATGTGCGAACACTGATCGAATAGGCTTCCGAACTAAATAAAGTTCATGTAGTGGTCAAAGGTCCCCAACGGGTGACCGCCTGCCTGGCCGATTCCGGCCAAGTCATGATAGCAGTAAAAGAGGTATGATAGCATTTGGGGGTAACTTGATACAGAACTGCTTCGGGCTTATTAGCCCTCAACAGCCAAGCATAACCCTGAACACCAGCTGGTCATCTGATAGACACCAGTTGTGGACCAACTGCGCCGTCTGTGAGTGCGTTTGTTTGTGTTGGCCGACCAGCTGGTGTTCAAGGTTATGCTTGGCTGATAAAGGCTAATTAGCCCGAAACACTTCTGTATCAATTTAATTCCAAATACTGTATTGAACCCCCAACTGATATGCATATATATGTATATGTGTGTGTGTGTCTACTCGTAATTTCTTGTTCGACTTCTTGAGCGGATGGTGAAATCAATATGCCTACGACCATAAATATTCATATAGATATACATATCGATATCCATAGAACGGGAGTTGACAGTTAAGGAATACATGTGGGGACCCTGCGCGTTTGCGCATTCTCACATCTTTATCAAATGTTTTATAAACGTTAAGTCGTATAAAACCTCACCTAATCGACGTTTCCTTCAAACATAAAATACTATTTTTTAATCAATGATCACTTTTCTCCCCATTGGGAAACTTGAACCTAGAAAATAAATATCTCTTAAGAGTACCCAATAGCAAAAGATTTATTCTTTAGGCCTCAATAAAAAAAAGCAATGCAGACTTTGCAGAAAAGCATTACAGTTTATAAATAAAATCACTTTCTTGATGTTTGCACGTGCAATGCTCCGTGCGGCGCTTTTAACTGCATAGTGTCTTTAATTATAGATTTTGTATGGGGCATTGCTTCAAGGCACTGACATATCTTGTGCAGGGTATAATGCAAACTCCCATACGGCTGTTTCATGATCGCCAGCCGATATAAACTGAAAAGTGAAAGCTCCATTAATACTTAGATGAATATATTATTCCAAAGCTAACCGCCCCTTCAAAGGTCTCAAAAAATATTTTTCATCTTTTTTCATGCGCTTAGGTACAAATGAAACAAGGAAAACGAAAGTTCATAGGCGAGGACCGTCTGGCACATATTCCATAGGTACGTGTGTTTATTTACTTGAAGTGACTCAATCCTATATATTTCTTTGCAGTGGGCTGATTTGAAAATATGCCTCTGCTTATAAATGTCGGTTTATAAAAGGAAAGCTCATAAAGTTCTTCCTAGAAGACATCATTGCAAACGATTTTTACGTTCAGCTTTCAGTCAGTCTTCAGCTGGTAGGCCCGCCTTGGGACTGAAAGTCAGGAAGTATAAATTTTTTCAAAGTGTTGAAAAGTGCGTCTGTGATAAGTGGCAGTAAGACATCCACGGATAAATAAGACGTTTTTTTCGTTTCCAACCTTCGAAGTAAAGGTCGCCTGCATGCTTACTGTCCTAATGAACATTTAATCCCGTCCAAATAGTAATTTAACCTGCCTTCCGTGTTAGTTGCTACAGATGCCGTGTTTGACAAAATCTGCTTAAGATACTAAAAAACAAACAAGAGAATAATCTCGAGGCGTTGCCAAGTGCGTTTGCCATTCCAGTGACGACACGCACTTAGAACCAAAATTGCACTGTCTGCACAAATAACAATTTTTACAGTTTAACTATGCTTGCGCTTGTAAACTCTACGCAGATACCACTCAAAGCTGCAATGCAGACACGCGACGTACCTTCTAAAACCCCCAAAAACATTCGCGACCTGATGCATGTAGGTACACACATAAACTTTGTCGAGGCAAATGGTATTGCCACCGTTTTCAGCCAGTCATATCTAGCTGACGCAAACTGGCGACCTTTTTAATTGGAGTATAACACCCTTACCATTCATCCACGAGCTCATTGTTTTGCCTGTTTAGGTCAGAAGATATTGACACCCATAAATAAACGTTCACCGACGGCTACTGGTAAGAAGACAATGACTAAGTAGCCAGAAATGGCCATTTCAGTCTGCTTTGTGTTCGGTGACAGATACGATAACTGTCTTCCAAGTTGCACACAGCCCTTAGATTAACTTGATCTAATAGCCTCATCTCTGGGACCAAAAGTCGAAAAATATAAGTAAAACCAACTGAATGCAGACAACTACAATAAAACCTGACAAACAACCCACTGAATGTGCCTCAGCAAGACTTTCTGATACTCTTTATATTGTACTATAAAAGCTATACCTACCATGAGATTAATAAGTGCATGGCACCGTAAATTGACACCACTCTGTAAAATATAGATGATTCTTAATGCTTATCTGCATGAGGAGGTTAATATAAAGAGAATGGTAGAGTCCCTTTCGAGTGCCTTAACCAAATCCGGCCTTTAGTACTAAATATAACATTAACAGATTTACCATATTTTTGTTTATCTCTTTCGTAAACTCAGCAATTCACTGTTTATCTGATAGAGTGTTTATTTACTTGTTTGTACACCTCTTTACCTATAAATATCCGTATCAATTTTGGTCGATTGTCACGCAGCATATAGCATTTTATTCAGATTAATTATTCAAAATATCTATTAAATTAGTTCCACAGTTGTTGTTTTATCAAGTCTTTTATTATCCTCTTATGTACTGAAACAGAGGATCCGTTTGGAATACCAGATGGCAAACAAGTTGTTGGCGAGATGATGGAATTGCACCAGGAATCAGGTAAAATGCGTTTGGGTTTTAGATGAAATCAAAGTTAAATTCCAAAAAATTGTTGCATTTGCATAATATCGGTGATTTAACAAGTGTATAAATTAGGTAATTAACTTCCTGGTATGGCTTGGCCTTATTTGGAATGTTCTGCTTAGGGAACAGAAATTTATATATAAATGTGGTAGACCAGAACGGGTATGCACTCCGAGCAATATAATGAAAAAATGGAAAGGTTCTTCGGAAAAAGTAACAAGTACTTGTAAATATTCGAGCTCATTGCACGTGGTCTTCATCAGACGAAATAAAGGGAAGTGAAGGAAAAGGATTAAAGTAGACAGTTTTAACATTTTCCCTCACTCCACTTTATTTCATCTGATGAAGAGCACGTGTAACGAGTTCAAAAATTTGCAAGTACATCTTGATTTTTCCGAAGATTCTCTTCTTTTCTTCATATAAATATATATTTTGGCTGAGAACTGAACTAAAATAATGAGGTAGTGTTGCTTGCCGAACCTGCCCAATCAACCACGGCGTGAGCTGAGGCATGCCAATGCTAATTCCAGCTGCCACTGAGTATATACCTGCGTCAAGTTTGTCACTGCATATTTTATAGGCACTAGAAGGAACCACGAGTTTTTTCAGGCAAACCTTCTGTAATGAGGTCCACGGCTCCGCCCTTCGATGCTTGCAAATGCGTGACGCTGCACACACTGGAACTCGGGGCAACATAGCATCTAATGCAGTACCGAAACAGGTGGCAGTATGTTAACGCGTATAATGCTTCAGAATCAACAGGCCTAGTCGACCTGCAGAACGTCAGTGACATTTACGAAACAAAACCAGCCGAGACTAATTTTCAGTCAGAGGTGTTTTGGATTTGGGAAGGGATCTGCTGTAACATTTCCCTGGGAGCATTATGGAAAAAACTGTAGACGGTGCAGACTAACGTAGTCTCAAAGCTGACTCTTTACTCCGGGCTTTGCTGAAAGATAAGGTTTGGGGTACTAAATCAGTAATTATCAAATACTCGTACTAAGACAAGTAAGCATTGAAAGTGACCTGATAAAGAAATCAATTCCGCAACTTCGACGTCCTTCTTCTAGCACTAATTTCTTGTAATTCTGGCAAGGAGCCTCTTCTGGCAACTACATATGATACGTTGTACTGTACATCGCAATAAAACCATTCGACATATTTGTATGCGTCAAAAATTACAGCAAATCCTCATCAATCCGAAGAAAATATCTGTGGTCAAACATTCTGTGATAATCCATAGACTGATTTTCTGTAAGTTTGACTTATTATGGGGATGAAGACATTTTCCAAAAATCCCAAAAATAAATACAGCACAATCATATGATAGTATTTACGCTGAATGCAGAAGGCTTATGTGGCCGGTAGATAATTAATCACATACAAAATCGGTAGGCTTTTCTTGTGATACCAACTTATGCTAAAAAGGGTTGCTCTGCCGGTTGTTTTGGGCTGAAAGCGTCCCTTACTGACCAATGGAAGTTGCCCTGATCGTTTTATTGGTTTGCAGGCTGTCGTTTTCGCCACGATGCACATTCTCAATCTTTCCACCTAAGGTTCAGTTGAGTAAAACAAAGCAGCCTCCTAATTTTCCTATGATTGCACATTTTTTCTGTGGGTGTGGAGGCTTCTATTTCAGACAGTCCCGCAAAAATGACTACCAAAATTTCCAAAAAGACACCTTTATTGTCGCTACCTATAAAGTTATTTTAGCTTGTAAGCTACGTGACACACGGCAACTGGCATTCACGCATGACTGGGGTGGGTTGGTTCGCCGTCGGATGCAGTATGAAACCAATATCTGTGTGGTAATTCTAAGACACAAGTGTTATTACCATCTATTGATTTGCCTGCAATTGAGCACACGATCCCAGATTCCATTAATTAGAGCTTTACGTCGCACAACCAAATCCGCATTTAGAGCCAAAAACCCACTGCCAACTGCATAATCGAATATTTTGTAAACAGAGTAACTGCAAACTCGAGAACAGATCACAAGAAATGAGGTTTGCTGAAATGATGGGGAAGAGTCGCTTGCTCGTAAATAATCTTTGCTTCAAATGCAAACTTTATGCAAAGCCAATTAAACGCAGTTAATCCGAGATTATAGTCCCCCAAATACCTGTTAGCGAGATTTTCTGGTACTAAATATATTAGGTTAAAGAATTCAGCTTACTATGAGATAAATAAATCGATGGCAATGCATATTAACATCATGCATTGATTAATAGTGTAGTTTTAAATACTTACTTCCATTAGGATGTTAACGTCGAGACAAGGCCAGTCTTCTCCTTGCGTGTGTGAGCTGTACTACGGTTTTGGAACTGCGTAGCCAGCATCTCCACGCTCTGAGTTGGTATGCATTTATTGAGTTGCGCGCAGATGGACCTAGATCTAAGTACGCCTCTCCCTTTAAATCCCTCCTTGTCATCGTCTACCCAAGATGCTTGAATGAAACTTACTAACATTTTTGCCCTTTGTAATTTATAAAGCCCATAACTGAACTGAAAAAAGAGGAACTAGGCATTTAAATGCTCAATTTCATGTTGCTAGTTTACCACGAATCAGGCAAAATGCCCCCGAGGATATTATCTGGAAGACTTATTTTTAAGCAGTTTCTGATATCACCCAAAAATAAGATTTTTATCATCTGTTTAGATAAGGAAACAGTCACCACACCTGCGACACCAAGCCCCGGTATTAACCGGATGTCAGGTAAGACCATTTTAGACGTAAGGATCAAATTAAAATTCTATTTCAAACGTGGGTGACGACGCTTGTACCATACTAAATTATGATAATATGCATCTTCCGACCCTACAGACAAGGGGCATAACTTACAAAATTGTCTTGGAAAGTTTACACTGTAACTAAACTCTGTGGGAGATTACCGAAGAGGTTTATAATAGCCATATAAAGCTACTTTGTTAAGTTGATCATGGTTGCCAAAATTTTTAAGGAGAAATAAAGGGGCTCCTTGGTCGGAGGCTGTTATTTAGATATGTGTTTCACGAATCCGAATGAAGGCTGTGCTCTGGAGTCCTCGCCGACATACTCCCAACTAACAGGTCTGTTACGGAGAGAATACAGGTATAGACAAGGACGCAATTTAGAAGGAGAAAATGACGTTGAGTTCTAACGCGCACGATTAGCATTTGAGGCAAATTAATAATGCATACCGGTAAGATGATCTTAAGAACGCTAGGATTTATTTTTTATTAGGTGAATGCATACTTGACAGAAGGCGGCCTTAAAAAGGAAGGTCGTAGCTGAAGCACTCCATGCCTCCCATAATTTCTGATAAAACAACTTGCTGGATCATAATTTCCTATGAGTTATAATTAGCAGCAATAACTTTCTGCACCTAGGTATTTAATAGTATATATGCGCATAACCCCTGTAAATAAACAGCGCATGATGGTCATCTGGTGGATTCTAGATTATATGTTGATGAAATCCAATTTGTTAAGTCAGTTTTCCATATCGATTTGATGGCTTCTTACGTTGCAGTGGACTAGGCTGTCAATTCACCGAAATGTGGGAAAACGTACGTACGAGTGAGTTTCAAACTCTAAGCTTCCCTTTACCGTTTTATATATGAAATAGTGGCAGGTACGTCTAAACCGACCTTTTAAAGGACACAGTACTCCGTCCATGGTGCCATTGGAGCTCACACTTCAGCTTACACCGCAAGGCGGATAATGACATAGGCAGAAGGACATTACCGACAAATACAAGGGAGACACCAATGGCCATTTCTGGCTTAGTAGCCGTCGCCAGCTAGACATTCCCATAAGCAGGTGATGCCACACTCGCGAAGTCGTGACTAGCTGATGATGGCTAATAAGGCAGAAACGGCCATCCTTATCTCCATTTTGTTTGTGACTAACGTCCTTCCGTCTTTATCATTAGCCACCTTGTGGTGTACGCTCGAGTGTGATCTGCAGTGGCACCTTGGACGAACGAGACTGTCCCCTTACAGATCGGCGTACTTGTATCTGACACTATTCATCCCCGATCAAATACCGGCAAGCCAGCGAGCTCGTAGCTGATTGGTTAGGGCGTTTGACTCTGATCGTGAGTTCGAGGCCTGGGTGTGACACAACTTGGGTCTGGTTATGACTAGGTGAAGATGGCTAATTTGCCAGAAATGGCCATCCTAGTCTCCCTTGTTTTTGTCACAAATGTCCTTCTGCCAGTATATACAGTAGATTGCATATCTGATGCAAGGTTGGGGATTGGAGAATTTAACGCACACTTGCGGTTGTTGAGTTAGTTCATTGGGTTGAATTGGGTCGCAAGATGTTGTTTACTAGAATTTTAATTGCGTTCAGATCAGAATACTGGGAGTAAAGAGGCGAAAATGGGTAAAATCCAGCGTTTGTTGATATCCGAGGAATTTCCTATGCTATTAAACGCTGCAGAAAAGAAGTTATTGCGTATCAATTTCGCACTATAAAAAACATTCATGAAGAGCAGAAACTTTTTAATTATATCTGTTCACAAAACGAAAAATTTTGTTTTGCATCCATAAAATTGAGGTGAGTGTAATGAGGAGACAACGCATTAATTTTGAGAAGAGAAGAAGGAAATAAGTTTGAAAATTTATATTTTGCAAATTTGCTAAGTTTCGTGCCATAGGATTGAGTAAAAAAAACGTTTGAATTTTTTTCTTCGCATTGCTCCATGTTAAATTTATAGTTTACATTTGAGGGGTTACAGGCAAGAAATGCGTTTGAGAACCTAATAAGTATATGGCTACCAAATTAATTGTACAATCGATATGAAGTTGGAGACAGTTAACACTACAAATATTTGAGAGTTGGTACGGGACATTGAAAACAGTTTTTTTCAAAAATCGTATTGTCTAACTTTGTCTAAAAGTAACAAAATATGCCGAAAACTGTTCCATTTTTAGATAAAACAAGAAGCTCTTTCTTTTAGAACAGAAGAGATATCCCTAAGTGTTAGGGAAATCAATCCACTGGCCAAAATTTTCAATTCTGATCTTGATTTGGTCATCAAACAAATTAAAGTATGTTGACATCGGGCGCCAAAATATATAAAGAAGGCTTTTTTTCAAGCGTGAACTTTTTGTAAAATTTTTCGAAATCAATCTGGGACATATTCATTCGCTACTTTTGTAGTGGACGTTAATTTTTCTCGGCAATGAGTTCACATGCTTGAGTGGTTCTGAAACTATGACACACAAAGACAACTGCATAAGAAAAATGTTTGAAATCTGGTTATTTATGTAAAAGCTTTCAAGATATATCTTATATTGAAACTTTGCAAGCACATAGAATATAATCATTATTAATGGTCACTTGACTAAAGCCTGTGAAAATCGTAAAGTCTTTATTATAATTTCATGGAAGATCTGAACCACTTCATAATAAAAATATCAAAATAATTACAAAAATATGGTCAGGAAGGCAATAACTCTTAGTGTACGAAAAATGGTACGTTTACAATTTTTTGCGACAATTCTATTTAAATTAATAAGTCACTGAATGGCATGTCCGCAAGTGAGCTTGAGCAATATATTACTCTTGTGGTCTCCCAATGGGGCATATCAAGCGAAAACGTGGTTGACTTAGTCCAACTTTATTGCTGTAAGACTTTGGGGGCCACAGCTTGGGCTGCTTTTGAGTAAGAGGGAGTTACTTGTAAAAATCGTAGGATTGCATGAGTTTGGCCACCTATATTTTGAGGATAATTTAATAGATGCAAAGTTTGCCGTTTTGTAGTTTAGCTAACATTTTTTTGCTATTTTTGTCTATTGTTTAGGTTTGATGTTAAGAAAGCCTTTTGCTAACGAAAACGGTCGCCTTTGTTCAGTTTATCTATTTGTGATCAAATAATCCGTACTCTCATATGAGATCACTTAAATTAAGAGCTTTCTTAATTATCTGTCCGTATATATGCATATTTAACCTTTATGCTATAACTTTTAGGCATATTTCTCTGTTATCCACATGAGGTTCTCAAAAATCACTCTAAATTAAATTATATACAAATTTGAAAAGCCCAGCCGAGTGATCTCATATGAGATCACCGAGAGGTAATGGGTTAAGTTTGGTGGCCGCCACGACCTTACGGTCTAGACGGATTGAGGTCACGACTGGAAGGCCAGGCATCGAACAGGCAACGACCAATTCATGCTTGTAAATAATAATTATCACACGCACGCGGATGACCACTATGAATTATCAATACCGTACAACCTCTGCATGTTTCAACCGTATCTGCGCATGCCCATGACTATACTACCATCACCTATAATTAAGGCTTCCCGACGGAATTCGAAACGTCAGGAAAATAGAACGCTTTTTTCAGTGATCACGACCTCTTCTTCTGAACTTAGATTGTTTTTCTTTGGACACTAAACAGCTTTTAAATGGACTGACAAAATCCAATGCTGCTGGGTTAGCACGCGCAGGCAAAGTGCCTTCAAGGGTATTACTTTGAAGACTTATCTTTAAACACTTGCTAGTATCGCCCTAAAATACGATTTTTAATCATCCCTTTAGATAATACACCAGCCAGCAGAGCTAACGCACCACGTTCTGGTGATGAGCAGAAATCAGGTAAGACATTTATCGGCTTACACGTGAAATGGAAG
This sequence comes from Ligula intestinalis, assembly GCA_036362985.1. Lineage (NCBI taxonomy): Eukaryota > Metazoa > Platyhelminthes > Cestoda > Diphyllobothriidea > Diphyllobothriidae > Ligula > Ligula intestinalis. Next base: position 11,640,290 of record JAYGXS010000005.1, on the reverse strand, counting down.
TACTATTTCAAACGAGGTTGTCTATGTTTGCTTGCAACGTACTAAATTATCCTAATATTTATCTCCTGGCCCTACAGACAACGTAGTACGACCGAAAGTTGTCTTGGGAAATGTCCACTCGACCAATACTTTGAGGGCGATAATCCAAGGGATATATTTTAGGTATTGTTTCGTCTCTTGCCTCCCCCGACTGTATCCAGCAACCTTGCGTACGCCGAAACCAGTGATAGCAACTATCAAGGTGGTACGGTACTATTTAGCAAAGACAGAAAAGGATAAATTGTGTAAAAACCCCAACCATGGACACACCAAGTCAAGAGCGAAGGAAGTCTGTACAGGGGAACGACACAAGTTCAAGAATAACGCCACGCAGGATGAAACTAGTCTTGAGAAACCTTGTGTGTGTAAGTGGGAGAGGGGGTAGCTGCGCTTTCATATGATTCACGTAGCATCGGGATTGATGTGAAACACCAGCGCGAACGGGGAGGTTCATGAATAGAGGCCATATGAAAGCGTCAGCGACGGGGGGTGGCTGGAAGATTTGTTCTCGGGGTAGCCGCGGCATCTGGGTCAAAAAGGGGGAACGGACAGCTGACATGTCACACCGCGGCGATCTCCATGGGAAAGGTGACAAAGTGAAATTTGCAAGTGTTGAATGTGCAAAAGGGGCGAGTTATCACTTGTGTGCAGTCAGTCAGTCATGGGCGACCAGCATTCCAGGGGGGAATGGTGCAGCCTTCAAAAGAGGTAAACAATCATTTTGCTGTTCGGACGGGAGTTTTTTTGGAGTATAGATGTGGAGAATTGCGAATTCGTTTAGCCGGAGATAACAACTATATAAAACTTTGCAATTTAATTGATTATATAAACCAAATTTGATACGGAAAAATCAAAACGTTTTCGTGGTCGGGGGCAGCCTGTGTTTCTTCAATCCGATTGGTAACTGCTATCTGGTGCCCTCGTGCACAGAATCCTAGCAAACAACTGCATTAGATAAGGAAATCTTCATATGTTTGAAAGCTGCCGCTAGAAGGCTATTGTTGCATGTCCACTTGGACTATTTACTAACTGTCGTCCACATTATTCGTTCGTTACACGACGAGTTAGAGGCCCTAGGGCTAGTTTGTTGACTTGATGCCTAACTGTACGATGGTTTTTAGTAATTCGGTGGCATAGGCCCATTCCACAATATTTAACATATGGATGAAGGTCATGGTAAGTGACCTAACTCGAGAGTTATGACTAACCTAACGTAACACACCCAACCCATAGGAAAGAAATCCAAATACATCCCAAAAATCAAAATCAATAATTTACTCTCCTCGAAAAAATAGTGTCATGATTACGCTAATAAGAATAATAACTGGCGGTTACTATAGAGAGAATGACCGTTTTCATGGTGTTTACCTAACCCGTATTTAGTGGATGGTAAAGAAACTGTGAAGTTGAACTCGTGACCCGTCTCGTAGGTGTGGGCTGCCACTTGCGGTAATACATCACCCTGTCGAATAATAACACCATGATTCCGGTGATCAACACGGCTTATTCTTTTCAATCTATACACATACCTGAGATGCGAACACTTGCCTCAATACATCATTCTGTCCAAATGGGTACCATTTTTATTTCGATGTCTCCTGATTTCTGGCCTTACTAATGCCACTTTATCGTACGTTTTCTTCTCCTCAATGCTTCGAGAAGTTTCTCAAATAATCCTCTCCTACGCGTAATGAAGCGATAAGGGGTCCGTGTATTGAGTCAGATTGCAAAGAGACTATGCAAGTTAAGTAGAAGTGTGAGCATGAGAAAGTTACTAGTTTTCTCTCCTATGTTTTCCCTTAAGGTATATAACTAACTGCCATGCTGGACGTGCGCTAACTCCGATTTGATTCTTGACCCTGCTACTGATAATATAGAGGAACTGTGTCCAATTTCTCACACATCTCATAAAGATGTGGAGCGTCATCACCAGAATGTCGCCATCATGGCCCAGATCATCTGAGTTTAGCACCCAGGTTCAAAACTTTAGAACACCTTACTTACAAAACAATCGAATTTGTTCACCATCTATTACCCAATCAGTAAATTATTCACTGAAAACATTCAGAATACACATACCGAACAGTATTATGCTGGCGAAAACCTGGAAGTACTTTAACTTTTTAGCAGGGTTTGCTTAATATCAACTTGTTAATCCTCTCTTTAGGTACAAAGGCAGCAACAGATAATAGTTTGTTTTTTCGATCTTCGTAAGCTTTGCAATTCCTTACTGCTCAGACAGCAACTTAAAATATTTTTAATGCTCAGCTATGCCTTTATATGCACAGAGAAATCTTTCTCGTCTGCATGCAACGTGTAATATTAATTGAAATACAGAACTCTAACTTTAGACTTTTCCCGGGATGGGCATATCGGTGGTCGATTCCTTGCCAACTGCAGGAAAACTAGGTAGGAAAAGTAATGGTTTTGAAATGGATCGTATTCGTGTGTCAAACCATGTACAGTGAACACCTTACGTATGATGAATAAACTTTCAAATACCAACTGCCGGGCAAACAATCCGTAATCCAGTGGTAGAATATTGGTCTAAATGCTCAGTTACCGAAAAGTTTTTGATCAAATCCGGGTTAGTCCAAATCTGGGAATGTGCAGTGATGGATGGTGGGTGTTGACGCTGCATTACTGACCACTCGAACCATCGTCTATGCTTTTGTTTACTCTTTACTGTGTAATTAGTGGTGGCTATGAGGCTGCATCTGAGGGTGTGGCAGGCTGAATTCGGTAGTGCTGCGCGTATTTACCTCCTTCTCATCCTCCAAAACCTTTGTCTGTCCATGAGCGCAGCGCTGACTCATCCTTTTACTTCTGTGCGCTCTTGTACTTTTGCACCAACCGTTGTCGACACGCCTTCGTCCGCATTTAACCGATTCCTCGCGAGCTCTGATGCCAATACTTGCACCCTTTCCTGATTTGCTGGTGACTGGACAAGGCTTCACTAGACCCGCACGCAGAGAAACTTTTTAACCGACTCGAGTGGTTTCTGTACGCGGTAATTGCAGCTACTGTAAAGCCTCTTGAGCATTAAATTTGTCCGAATTCATTCAGTCTTCCCAGACTTGTGATTTGGGGATCCATCTGGTGTCAAAAGGGCAACTAGCCCTCGACAAGGGCACCTTGAGGCGAACATGCCCTGAACTGAGCCAGATGAACGTCCTTAGTCGATTATAAACGTAGATCATGATGGCCTTGATTGTAGCTATGGAGATTATTCCGCTGGCATGAGGTATGCGTGTATCCTGTCATATAAATATATTAAGATGACTGAAGATACGAGGTGTAGATAAATTATCCCGTTCCCCATCCCCCAGAGAAGATGAAGAAAATAAGGCGCTTTCATGGATCATACTGTATTGGTGCTGCTGTTTCGAAAACACGCTTTTTTCCATCATCAGAGTGGTTGGGTTGTCGTTCCTGCTTGCGGTGATTTGTTCTGTCTCTTTCGAAAACGCCAAAGTCATCGGCCAATCCAATGACAAGATGACCAGATTAGTGCTTGAAAGTTGGGCATCCATGGGCACAATCAATAGAAATATTGATTTAAATCCAGCCTATCAGGCCCTCCAGACAAAACTTCAACCAGCCTCGACGAGGCAGCCGGCGCTAGCGAACGACTTGCAACTTCATCAGCAGTGGTCACGGCCGCGGCAGGGGAGAAGAACTAATCGCGACTCAAACGGCCGACATGAGTCATCAACGCACCGTCATGATTCATCAACGCACCGACGGGCCCACACATGTGAACGGGCTCGTGATGGGCAGTGACGGGAGAGCCACCAACCAGACTGTGAGGGAAGGCCAGATAGTAGCCACCCTACCGCACACGATGGACAACCACAAGCAGGGGCGACTACAACAACCATACGGGTGACGGGGGCCACAAGACGTTGTCAGGAGTCCGGAAGCAGTGTTTTCGCGAGCGCGCATGATTGGCACGCAGGCCTCGGAGCGACTACGACATCCATGTCGGCGACAGGGTCCAGCCGGGGTCATCTGCAGTCACCCACGGAAAGCCAGGGCCCAATTTCCGACCAACAGAAAGACCAGGGGCCTAACGGTAAGCCAGAGCCAATTTGCGCCCAGCAGGACAGGCAGGATGTGCGCGTAACCCACGCGTATAATACGAGACAATCGGGGAGACAGAACAAATCACCGCAAGCAGGAAGTACCAACCAACCAATCTGATGATGGAAACAAGCATGTTAGCGAAACGTCAGCACCAATACAGTGTGGTCCATGAAAGCGCCTTGTTTTCTTCATCTTCTTTGAGGGATGTGTTGTCCGACCAGCTGGTGTTCAGGGTTATGCTTGGCTGATGAAGGCTAATAAGCCCGAAGCAGTTCTGTTTCAATTTACCCCCAGATGCTGTCATACCCCAATTACTGCAAATATGACTTGGCCGGCATCGGCCCGGCAGGCGGTCACCCGTTGTGGACCTCTGACCACCACATGAACTATGTTTAGTTCGGAAGCCTATTCGATCGGTGTTCGCACATTTCTGAGTGAATATATATATATTTTTCTTTTTGCTGACGTTTCGAAAACAAATTCCTTCTCATCGTCAGAGCGTGGTGCTTACTCTTGCGCCGGCCTCGTATCAACGCGCCTCGCCACTAGCCTCGTTTTGTAGCCGCGTCCGATGCACGTGCGTTCTTTGGCCCGTTGGCCATTGGTTGGCTCCATCCTTTCCACAGCATCAGCGTTGTGTTGGCGTGCTCATCAGTCTTCCCTCTTCCGTCAGTACAACTGCCATTTGGTTCTAGTACTTACTTCTATTCTTCTTCCTCTTCTGGGGTGATGAACGCGACATGATATCTGTTCCGCGAATATTTGCGCATATTAATATTTATCTTTATATAGGCTAAATAACATTACTGACCAAGGCATGGGACACTATGAAGACATTTTTTCTTATTTGCCATCGTCAGCTAGTGATACCCAACTTCAGTGTTGCCGCTGAAATTGCTGCCACACTCTAGTTTTGTACTCGCGATTGCTCCGGTCAGGGCGAATGTCCTAACCATTGAGCTACGAGCTCACGACCTATCCGGTATAAGAGCTCTACTGGCCTCATTGTACTTTAACAGAGCAGTGTACGCGTTCATCATCTCCCAAATAAAAAGAGGAAGAAGAGGTGGCTGGCTCATGGACCAACTTATATTTTAACTGACGTTTCGGAACATTCTCGCTTCCAGCGTCAGTGTATTGTAGTCGCTGCGCCTGGTGGTCTTGAGTTAGTCAGCCTTGCCGTCTGCCTCGTATTATATCCGGGCTGGACGCGCAAGCATTGACCTGCCCAATCGTTGGCGACTACGCTTGGTCTCCCAGAAGTTGGCTGCTGACGAGCTTGCGTGACCTTTATCCCCTCTGCGGTCAGCGTAGTTGTAGGCGAGTCAATATACTTGCTGGCCTCCCCAACTTCAATCGGCGATCAAAAACATCAATTTGCATGCAATCGCAAGGACAAGCTGTATTTTGTCTATGGTCACATGCACCAGCTTAACTACGGGTTCGCTTTTGACAAAGCGAGGGTGATCCGTAGGGCCGATGAGAAGATGGCCAGATTAGTACTGGAAAGTTATTGCTCTACTGACACAATCAATAGAACTATAAACTTGAATTTTGCCAGGCGCTTCACACAAGGCTCAGATCAAATCGGCCATGGCCAGTAGGGCAACTAAGCACGCAGAAGCGAGAGCTTTCGCTCAAGGAAAATAGGGCTGGTGGTAGGAGATCAACCGGCCAGTACAAACACTGTCAAATCGCCGCACCTGCGAAACGAACAAAATTTCAAGTGACCAGCAACGAGTGATCAGTGCGCCGCTTGACATAGGGAAGACAGTAAAAGAGTTAAGGCTATCGCGGTTAACCCTAACACCTACAATCTTTGAGACCCTGGTTCCTTAGGAGATAGGAGAGTAGACGGCGGAAAGGCGAGAGTAGACGGAACATTATGTTGTTTACAGAGTTAGGGGAGTCACCAATTGGTCTTGCAAGGCATCCGACCGTGAGGCCGGCGTCGTCATGACCGCCAAGCGCGAGGCGCAGTTCCAAGTGAGGGCTGAGAACAGTCGGGCCAGAAGACAGAGAGAGGGAGAGCTTTCATTGGCTAGGTCGGCCTGGAGATTTTGGGCAAAGAAGCAACTTGTGTCGGGCACGCGTGCAAGCTCCCCATTCGTCGTCTCATAGATGCAAGAACTATGATTGGCTGACCGAGACCTCGAGAAACCGCATCAGTAAGCTTTTGAGGAAGTGCACTTCGACGCGAGGTAGTCAGCCAGGCACGACCCGCTACAACAGCAAGCATATTGACTCGCCTTCAACAACGCTGACCGCAGAGGGGACGAAGGTTACGTAAGCCCACCAGCAGCCAACTTCCGGGAGACCAAGTGTAAACACCAACGACCGAGCAGGTCAACGCTTGCGCGTCCAGCACGGATAAAATACGAGGCGGACGGCAAGGCTGGCTAAATTACGAGCACCAGGCACAGCGACTACAATAATCTGATGATGGACGCGAGAGGAGTTCCGAAACATCCGTTTACATATAATTTGATCCACGAACCTACCTCCCTTCTTCTCCGTCTGAACTAGCGATACAATACCTGGACGCCGAATCTTTAGGCAGGTACATATATGGAACAAAGGTGCTCATCCGATCTATCTGGTAAGGGCACAAACTTGTCCCGGAGGTGCCTTGAGGCTCGTACTTGAGCGATATCAGGCTTGTCGCTTAGCGACCTCAGAATATGATGGAGTGCATCCGACAAAGACAAGGGAGACCGGAATGGCCATTTCTGGCTTGTTAGCCGTCATCAGCCAGTCATACCCAATCTCAGGGGTCAGAATCCCCGAGATTCGAACCCAGGACCTTTGGTCAGTGGGTTTACGACCCTACCTCGGCACCACGGGCTCGTTGCTTTGTCGGTTGTGATCGGAGCTCGAATCTCAGGGGTTCCGACCCCTGAGATTGGGTAGGACTGGCTGATGACGGCTAACAAGCCAGAAATGGCCATCCCAGTCTCCCTTTGTCTTTGTCGGATCCACTTCATATATATATATATATATATATATATATATATATATATATGAAGAAAAGAAGGGTTTTTTCGGAGGGATCAAGATGTACTTGTGAAGTTTCGAGCTCCAGACACGTACTTTTTCTCAGTCGAAATAAAAGTAAGTGAGGAAGGTTTACAATCTCCTAAGTCACATCCGACCACACAAAGGAGACAGCGAAAAAGCTTCAAACGTGAGCAGCTGCTGCACCAATAAGCTAATTTCGCACTTTGAACCCTTCTGGATCGTTTAGTGGTTTTTGTCGCAAATCTTTTATTAAAGATTTTTTCAGTTATTTTTACAGTTAGCTACGGCAAATTGTGAAAACTCGTATGCCCGCACTATTAAAAATACCCGCAGAACTTGAGAAGGCGGCTGCCTCCCTGCGACCTGCTTATCTGCTTCTCAACTGAACCAAACTCACGCGATCTATCAGCAACAACCCATTTCTGCAAATGAGAAGTTGGTCTTTTGACTCCAGCGCAATTTTAGCTCGAACCTAGGGCTGCCAAATCGCCTTGGAATCAGAGGACAGGGGCTGGCATGCCCGTTTATGGAAGCGTGACGATAGGGCACCCATAGCCGAATCAGACATCTCTGATTCGAGTTAAAATTCCAGGCAAAGCTGTTTCCGGATACATGATGCTCACATGTGCACCCTCTCATCTTAAAAAGACTTTCAATTTACTCCAAAAGATTTTCCACCAGGACGCTGTACTTTACATTGTAATTTTTATATTCAGTTGGCCGCAGAATCATGTCAAAGGTCTTACCTCAAAACATAAGCAAGTGTAGAAGTATATTACCACTTTTTCTTATAAATTTTTGCCATTTATATGGTGATGGAGTGGCTGAGATTCCGTGCTGTACAGATAAGGCATCCTTTCGGAGGCATATAAATTCTTACCGGGCAAAATGAGCCCTTCATAACAATGCACACGTTCGTTCAAATTATGAATTTCAAAGAGAAGTTAAGTATTAGAATTCCACTTTTTGCTTGGCCTTACCTGCTAATCTCTACACACGTAGCATGTAGATATTGTGGCTGTGGATTGCAATGAATAAATCACGTGGTGTACCTCGCTGAACATATCCAATCATATGCAGCGCGACTGATTCATCTACTATCTCCATCATCTACGCTGTAACATATAGTGCAACCATTAGAAGAAATCTCAAGTTGTTTTGGCTCAAGCCCTCTGTCACGAAGCCCATCGATCACCCCTTTGGTGCTAGCAGATTTGCGACGCTGAACACACTCGAATTCTGAAGCAAACGCAAACTCTGATGCAATACCAAGACATGTGGCAGCGTATTTGACTGGAGCTGAACATTCCCCCTTCAGAAAATCTGCTAAGACGGTGATTTGGAATTTCAGAAGATTTCTTGTTGCAGCCTATGTTAAGTAACATTTTTTCAGACAAAACTTTTTGAAGACTTCAGAGAGCAACCGTTTTTTGTCGCATGGTCAACAAAAAGGAGGCACAAGTTCCTACCTACCTAGTAACCATATCCATTTTCTTAACTAGTGACCAGTACAAATTAATTGTTTGTCACACCTAAGGGTATCTTTGTCCATACCACCTTTTAAAAAATTGCACATGGTGGTTATCTGGTGGACCTTAGATTGGATGCTTAGGAAAGCCTACTTGTGAAGTCAACTTCCTATGCCACATTTTAATGTATTCCAAACACTGCAGTATACCAGGACGGTAAACTAAATCAAATGCAATTAAAACACAGATCCTGGTGGAAACTCGACGCTTAGGTGGGTGGGGACCTGGTTTTACTTAAGTCAACGGATTGGGTTCAAACCATACCAAGTTCACTGAGGGTCTCACAAGTGGGCCAAATGAATTATCCAACTTCGCGGAAATGTCCCGATTAAAATTGGGTACTCTAGGTACAGGTTTTGCAAACCGGAATAAGCACCTCGCTTTGGATGGTAGAGGTGCTATCTGAGGCGTTACGAAGCCAAAATATCTATGATTTTCTAAACGGACTACTATGTGAGACGACAGTTTATGAATCGACTTATTGCTATCTTCGTTGAGGTCATTTTTAACCCCACTACACATGTTAAACTTTCCAACATCTGATTTACCGGTGTTTTTGACTTTTTCAGAAGAACTGTTTGCGGATTTGAACAGTTCCGAATTTCGTTCTTAACTCTGTACAAATTCAACAAGATATAATAAGGAGTAGTGCGTTGTAGATGTGCCTTTTAACCTAACGAGGGAGGAGTGCAATTTACTTCTTTGTCGCATCAAAGGGTAGTTCTAATTGAAGGTCGTTAGCCCCCTTAAGCATTAGACCTTCGTTTACTGGGCTTCAAAACTCGCTCGGGCTGGTTAATTCGCTGCCTGGCGCAGTAAGAATCCAATATCTGCAAGGTTTTACTACCTGACATACTGTATATAACTTCATTAGATGGTAACAAGTTTTAATACATTCGACGCAGTGAGCTACAGCTGGAAATTGGTTTATCCTATCGGTCCATGCAGTTACCAGAGTGCAGCCGTTAGTTGGGATTTAGTTTCGGGGAGACAAAAACGGTAGTTGGAGGACGTAAGGCGTATTCACAACCTGCACGAGGCAAATACTGCGATTCACCTTCACGCACGTCCGTTGGACAGTCGGTTCCGACAAGGTAGCTTGTGTGTCTCACAAAAACATGGTTCAGAGACGATATCTTGCGTATGAAAGTAGTAATAGTACAATTGCGTGCCTCCTAACGCACATTTAACCTATTCTGGTATCCTTTCCGCTCGTCCCTTAATATACCTTTAAATATCCGGAAAATACAGGTCATAAAGGTAATTTCCTTTGCCTTTCTAAGTCGCGGGGATTGTCTGAACATCCGTTCAACGATCTAATTGGGTCGGCTTCCGATCAAGATGTGTTCTCTTTACCCAAACATACATGAGTAATTCTTCAATAATGGCCACGAAAGAAAAAATATTTCGAGGTCGAGATTGTCTCAACTACACAAAGAAGGAAAAGCTATCTGTGGTCTATAACCACATACAGCAGAATGACCACAATTTCGCCTTTGATAAAGCAAGTGTGATAGGCCGAGTCAATGCCAAGGTGGCCAGACTGCTGCTGAAAAGTTGGTCTTCAACTGGAATACTTAGGAGAGCAATAGACCATCATCCCTCCTTCTAGGCGCTACACACAAGGCTCGAGCCAGTTAACAAGACGAACAAGGACGGCAAAGCAAACTCGCGTATGGACTACAGGAGAATAGGAGAGGAGCCGTCCAGGAACTGCGTGACCAGTGTGGAACGCTACGCTACCACCGCGCCCACGAGACTGGCTTCAACTCACACGGGCAAGAACAAATAATCAGTTTTCTCGGTTGGTGAGGAGCAGGCCCGTAAGCATGCTTACCTGTCAAGAATCATGGCAGCCGAAAATGGGACACAAGTAATGCGAGCCGATCAGCGGTCAAACTCACAGTTAATCAGTAGCGAACAGGCAAGTCAAATTTAGTTTTTCGAGCATGGCATGTAGCAAGTCTGAAACAGTCATGACAAACAGGAAAAAACCTCCGCTTTACTCTGATGAAAACTTTCTGAAAAGTCAGTCTAAGTAAATTTTGGTCCATGTGCTCGCCCTTTCTTTTTCCTCTGATTTGTGGGATGATGAAAACGATATGCGTATATATACACACATAGCCTACGAGCGGTTAAGTGTCAGACTGGGGAAGATGGTTTACTCATATGATGTTTCGGACTTGTAATTGAGTGCATCCTCAGAGATAGAAAATATGGCGAATACATAATTAAATATGTTCTTTCTGGTTCACTGCTCTTAGATCCATTATTGGGTATATCCATTGGCGCTGCTTGCTTGTCCATGCCGTTGATGGGGCCTCGCCGATCGCTTACAAGACTCTATCATTCACTTGTGCATTTGGGCCTCACTTCTGAGTCCCACCAAAAGCTGCAAAGCTTTCAGTAATGCAGACAAAATGGCACTGCCGAAAAATATATGGCGGGACTGAAATTGATGTTGGGAATCGGGAAACGCGAAAGAGACCACATAGAGTAGTTAGAAGAGTGGGAAGGCCATTTATACATTATTAGTCGTCGTCAGCCGGACAATTCCAAAATTTTGTCTGGATTCTCCTGGATCGAAACCCGGATTCTGTTGACTATTGTGTACCGAAAGCAATACTGCACTATTGTACCACCGGTCTTTTGTCATATCAACTTAAATCGGAATTACATTTGTCGGTCAAGAACTGGTCTGTCAGCAGTGTCCACATTGCTCGATGGTTGAGTCTGCCACAAAGTCCATTTTTGCAATTTTTTATAGGACCATCAGCCTGACTTTAAAGTAGCTAGACTCCATTTGTGCGATTAAGTATCCATTTTCACTTTTTTGCAATTTGTTACACTTTTGCGGTCACTGCTTCAGAAAGGTGCACAAAACTTTCTGAAATTTCTCCAGATTATTAGTAGGTAGGTCCCTTGAGTAAGCAAGCCGTCTTTAGGCAATAATGTTCATTAAAGAGTCGAAAATTCGTTCGCTTTCTAATGCTTGTCGCTAGATTATCCGATGCCTTTTTTTCTCATGGCGAATCGATCCTTGAGAGTCCTTTTTGCTTTTTTATAACCAAAGCAAAAGCAATCTAAGGGATTTCGTACATGCTACCGATGGAATTTCTGTATTTCTTTGTGAATCATGCAAACAAAAGTGGCTGTCACAAGCTTTGTGCGTTATAAGAGCAGCTAGCTACTAACGTGTTGCTAAGTGGATTAACATCTTGACAATTTCAATGTTATGCACTTTAAACTTTTTTACACTCAAACCTTGCTAAAAGTCTCGAGGACTGTGAAAATATCATTGGGGTCCACGTCACAGAGCCTAACACATCTCTGCAAGATACGTGTAACAGAGAATTCGCATATGCTTGAATTTGTCAATCAGCTGCTCACACACTGATTTAACATCTTTTTTGCACTTGCAGGAAGGCTGTGGATTTTGGTTATTTTAGGTTGCCTTAGCAGAATCTGTCGACTAACCTGAATGTCTCCTTCTTACTCTTCTTGTCTAATGCGCCTGAAAATTCATTTAACGAACTGTTATCGGAGGTTTTAGTGGTTTTTAGGTTATAATACAATTCGCTCTCTCCCTGGAACGGCTGTCGGACTGTAGCCAACAGCCCTTTAACCGCTGTTCGTGTTATGCGGCTGCGGGGACCAATTCATTGCCAGTGCATTTTACTCTACTTTGTAATTCACAAATAGATTGACCTCAATCCAGCACACACAGACTTTCAACTAATTGATTATCATAAAGGTGATTTGCAAACACGTTTAAAGGAATGGCTGCCTCCAATTGCAGGTGGCATACCGATGGATCATAAACTCGATACGTTAATATATTTATTTTTTAGACTTTCAGATTCAAACAAAGACAAAAAGATTTCCCCTAATGTTTTATCAGGCTGTATCCCGCCAAGCTTTGTGGATTATCGATTTTATCCTCTGACCGTTGATTTTTCACGCCTTTGGGTGAAATCAAATCTAAGCAGCGCCTACATTGCTGACCGGATCTCCGATATAATCTCTACCCTGATCGTTACAAATCTAGAAGAAGCTGCGCACTAACTTGCGTACTTAGCGAAAATATATTTCCTACCCGGCGACTTTAATTTGTCAAAGTAAACAACCCAAACATTTTAGCACTTCTACCCTTCAATCCTAAATGATTACCTACCTCTGTCGTACTAGAGGAGAGGGGTCTGCGTCAGTTCCTATGAACGTTTCAATTCTTTGGCAAAAAAGTCGTCTTATGAGCATTTTAATTTTGTTGCCTCTCTCCCATCCCCTCCTTTCGCGACTAGCAAGCTGGTCTCCCTCCAGACTCTGCCCTCAACTCCATCTACAAAAATATTAAAGGGTTTGCGAGGACTTTACAACGTATATTCAAACAGTTTCTGTCAGACAATAAATCCGGAATTCAAGCGGGTCGTTTTTCAGCTGGTTACAATGTTGACTTAACGCATAACTTTACATTTATTTTGGGTGTTCGGATATCATTGGGAATTACTTACTTGATTTGAAATACCACATAACTTGCCCAACTCTCTGTTGCCGTTCATGCGTGCAAGCTGACTGCATTTGGTTGTACATGCCAGCAAAGCAAATTAACCGACAATTTCGCGATCCCATGGACAATTAATAGTGAATGCGCGCATTCGGGAAACTTTTAACAAACGATAAAGTCATGTGAGCGTTGTAATGGCCTTTTTCTGTCCTGCTCTGCTTGCAGGACAATCACTAACTGGTGACAGATGTAGGTTAGAGCACGGCGAATTGAAGAACTTAAACGACCTTGACCCTGGACCACCGTCGTTCGTTTTCAGTATACTTGATGTTTAGTTATGAACACCTGCAGGTGATCCATATTTGACAGTTCTCATGACTAGCAATACATGTCTGAATAGTTCCGTCAGATTATAAGTCCGAAAAAACATACACGAACAAGATAAAAAATTTTAGAGTGCGCACTTGATTCGTTAAGAGCTTTCCCCTTTTAATTTTTTTAGATTCGAAAAATGCCAAGAAAACTGAAGGTTAGTTAAATACCCATTTTTTTCCTACTTCATACTGTACCCCTACCTTTATTACAAGGTATATATAGCCAAGGCTTATGAATTATCGAATTTTATCATTGCGCTGATGACCCACTGCTTCAATGACTTGAAATCGAATGCACACTGAGTACACTGTGGGCCTTGTCTCCGTTGCCCTATACACAGATAGTTTGAGTTCGTTGTAGTAAAATCTTTCCAATAAGCTGCTTATTTATCTGTACATAATAAGCGGGCAGACATTTCCGACCATGCAACTCCAATATATTGGATATATTTTTGTGATTTAAATTTTCATGGTATAAGTAGCAAGGTTATTTACAAAGTTGTCACAATAACATTGTTTCTGCTCTACAGAGCGAAGCAAATTTTGTTTGAACATAAAAAAGCTTTCCTATATGCGGGTATTTAAGCACAGGTCCCCTAAATGATCAAGGACAGAGCGAAATAAGTGTGTGCACCTGTTATTTATAGTTATGAACAAAGATACGGTCCGATCTAACATCGCTTACTTAACGGTGAAAAGTGGTATCCGTCAAGTTTACATAAACTCTATTTGATTTAAATGCCGCTATGTTGTCATGTGGTAGAAAATCTTTGAGTCGTATGTTACACAGCGTGGACATTTCGTTGCGAAAGTAGGTAGCCTCTTACTATTAAAATGAAGTAATTTATGCAATGAACGAGAAGCGATTAGCTTCTGTGTTCTCTAACCTAGTTAAACGATTCCACGTGACCTATGGATAGGAGGCGGTAAGTGTCTCGTACACCCTGAATTTAATCATTTTCAACCTGGCGGGAGAATGGTGAAGAACCCTTTTGCCTCCAGTGGAATCGGTTAATGTTTGTTAGATTTTTGAGCGGCCATATCACAATTTGTGTACCTGTAGTGACTCACCCCGCGTGGACGCTCACGTGATTGCAGTCATTAGCATCCCTTTGGGGCCAGGCGAAAACTCACACACGAGCACTCACTGCGGGCAAACGTGCGCGCCGGGTCTCCTCGGTCTGGTCAATCACCCTCAAGACTGATTGAAGCAACAACAGCTCTGACTACATCGACGACTGCAAGGCTAAATCACTTCAGACACGGCTCGCTGAACTGTGTCTGCGCGTTTGTCTGAAAATCACATTTCTCCTACCTATTCTCCTCTTCTTCTGCAAAGCATCAACTATTCCTACCACTAGGCCTGACATTTTCTTTTGCTGCAAGGAGCTTGGCCTGAAGATCGCTGCTGGTAAGGTTTTCTCTATCAACTTAACCCCCTGCTGTAATGGTGACTTCTCGACGTGATCTGAACACTTAAATTCGTATATGACCGAGATCGCTTTTCACCAATCCTCCCTCGACTTCAAATAAATGTTCCTGTCTTGATATGTGACCACGATAGGGAGAATTCCATTACCCACATGCTATCGTGGAGCGATATGGAGATAGGCAATCACTTTTAGCCGATCGAGTCCAGGCCATAGTTCCTACCGAGCCCAAAGGAACAGTCTCTATATGAGAACCAGCAGCTAGGTCTCCTTCCCAATACCTGATCCGATTTCTGCTGCTAACAGTATCTCTCAACTCAATCCATACAGACACGGCATGCCAACTTGCCTTGAATGCATAACTCAACCATCGGCTTTCTCCAAATGCCACTTCAACGTGGCTCATTCATATCAGACACAGCCTTTCATGCTGTTCCCAAACCTAACGCTGGAACGTAGCTAATTAGATAAATCTAACTATTCCTTCTCTGTTTGGATTATTTCATCACCCGAACTGCGGTCTGGGAAGGGAGCACTTGTAGTGACTCCTCCGCATGGACTCGTGCGTGATTGCAATTCTCTGCATGCCTCTGGAACAAGGCGCAAACTCACGCGCAAATTCTGAATGCTGCTAACGCGTGTGAAGGCAATTGCCACCTATGACAATCTAGTTTGGCCAATCACCGGACTTTGGCTGACTCAACCAGGACATCGGTCAGCGACTGCCGATCAGGCACTTCCGAGGCGGCCAGTTTTACTGAAGCTGCGCGCTATTTTGTCAGTCATTCTTCCTACCTATTCCCCACTCCTTCTGTACGAAATAAATAATTCGTTCCCTTTGGTGTCTCGCGTTTTCTGTTGCCACAAGGAAGCGAACCCGAAGATTGCAACTGCTAGGGTTTTCTCTATTAACTTAACCTTCTGCGATATACCAACTCCTGAGATCGCTTTGTCAGTTGGCATTTCCATAACTAGTAAGAAGATGAAGTTATTCTCGAGCTGCATCCCTGACCAGGAGAAGGCACCCCTGGGGATTAAGGATTATCAACTTGAAGAAGTAGATAGCTTTAATTACCTCGGGGCGAGGCTGCTACCGAATGGGCAGAGCAAGGATGACATTGTCTACCGTATCGATGCTGCTCTCTGGGTTTTCTCGATCCTTCGAAAGCGCCTATGGATCCGACGCGACATCTATATCGCCAGGAGTATTCGCGTATATCGTGCAACCATCCGGTCAGTCCTCCTATATGGATGTGAATGCAGGTCTGTGCGCGCTGAAGATGAGCGAAGACTGGAGGTCTTTGATCACTGGGGCCTGAGGACGATCCTGCGAGTTAAGTATGGTGACTTCATCTCAAATGAGACAGTCAGCACCCGCTGCGATCGTATTACGAGGATATCCCAGGCCATTCAAGAAAGGTGACTAAGGTGGTTTGGACACGCTCTCCGTCATCCGCCTCACGAGCTTTGCTATGCTGCCCTCGACCCGGCGCCGCAGCCCACCTGGAGACGTTGAAGAGGTGGGTAACTAAAGGCTTGGCTTGAGACCTTCCAGCAAGACATAGAAGCAGTTCTTGGACCTTCCATCTTTGATCTCCCTCGCTAGAGAAGAGACTGGGTGGAGATTTCCAGCTCCGCTGCCGCCAATTGCCACGCATGGAGAGGTATCATTCGTGACATTATTGAGGCCGGCTTGATCAGGCATAATCACAGCCGTAACAAGTACAAGTACCTACTCCTGAATGTATTCTCAACGCCCAGTTACCTCTAACGCTACTTCAAACCCTTTAACATATCTGGACAATACCGCCAAATTGTAATAGATGTGGGGACCAGCTTTGAAGACAGGGCACATCAAAGTGGTTCGGCTGTCAGCTAACCGATCGTTCAGTCGTCCAAATGGGGTTTCATCAGTATGGTTTCAACCGCTAACGAAACTCATCGGTCCCACTTTGTCTTGAGTCTCGACAGAGGCCCTTACAACCGTAGCAAATGGTAGTGTAGGCAAATGGTATTGCCGAAATGAAATGGCCATTACATTCTTTTCCGGCAATGCTATCGGCCTCCTGCAGTTGCCTGGTATCTCTACCAATCTCAGGCTGAATGCGCTCATAGTTAGCCACTTTAATGTCCCCGATACAGGCTGCATATCGCACCTGACTGACACTCGGATGATAAGGAACTCGTACATCCTCCATCTGATGTCTGGAAATAAAAGCAGGCGTCTCCGCAATGCATGGCGCCACAGGTGTCTCAACATGTCATCATCAGTTGGCCTCCGGACGTGTGCGTCAGGACTGACATAGCCCATTTTCTGCGCGAAGGACATGTGTCTTAAATGCAGGATTGTGTAGCCGAGTTCAGTATCTGAGTCGTCGTTTCCAGTCACTATCAGCAAAGTCTAGCGTATGTGGTGGGAACCAACCCGTGTGTGGTACATGTAGAGAGGTTATCTGACATTATCAGTCGCTATGCCCTAGCTAGTGACCTGTACCTGCTGATATCTTGCCCGTGGAGCCTACTGGGTGAAATTGGCATGAGTCTAGAAGATACTGTTTAATTCTGCCCGCTGTATACCAATTCAAAAGCAGATCACCAGTGCTGCGACCGCTGCGAAGGGCACGCGGTAGACACCATCGTTCACCAGATCTAAACTTTCATACTGAGTTACCTCTGCTGTGACTGTTCTTGATCAAGTTCGTGATTTTTTCTCTGATTCTGAATTTAAACATTAATTAACATTTCTGAAGCAATGAAAGGAGCAATGTACGATCCCAATGACGAGAAATAGCAATAACGCTTGTCCGGCACATGTTTTACAAGCGATGAAAAAAATGTGTTCGTTATAATTGTAGTTTGCTGTCCTGTTCTGCTTGCAACAAAATCATCAACTGATAGATAAGAACAAGGCAAATTTGACTAATTGAATTGTGGTTAATCCAGAAATCTGCCGTTATTGAACAAAATAAGCGATGGTCAGGTTATAAACACTAGCAAGATGCCTAAAATCGATAGTTGTAATGGCTTACAATAATTTTGTTGTAACTCCACCAGATTATATTTGAAAAAAAAACATGAAAATAATTAACCCTATCGAGTGGAGCCATGGTACAGTAGATTATATCTCTGATGAAAAATTTGGAGATTAGAGGCTTTAACGCACATTTGAGGTTGTTTGTTTAGTTCATTGGGTTAAAGTGAGGCGCAAAATGTTGTTTACTAGAATTTAATTCCGTTCAGATCAGAATACTGGGAAAAAATTGGGTCGGAAATGGGCGAAATCTAGCGTTTTTTGATATCTGAGGAATTTCTTACGCCATTGAATGCTGCGGAAAAGAACTTCTTGCCTGTGCATATTGCACTGTAAAAGAATATTCATGAAGAGCAGAAACTTTTGAATTGTATCTGTTCACAAAACGACAAAAATTGTTTTGCGTCCATGAATTTGAGGTTAATGTAATGTGGAGATGGCGCGTTAATTTTGGAAAACGAAGAGCGAAATAAGTTTAAAAAATTATCCTTTGTAAATCAGCTAATTTTTATGCCATAACATTGAGTAATACACTTTTAAGGTTTTTTTTACTCCATATTAAATTTATATTTTATATATGGGGGTTACAGGCAATTAAAGTACGCAGACATCAGACGCAAAAAAATATATAAGTAAAGCATTTTTTCAAGCGTTAACTTTTTTGAATGTTTCTAAATAAATCTTAAGCATATTCATTCGCGCCATTTGTAGTGGACGTTCCTTTTTCTCGGCAATGGGTTCACATGATTTGGTGGTTCTTAAAATATGACAAACAGCTGCCTAAAGAAAAAAACGTTTACAAGATGGTTATTTACGTAAAAGCTTTAAAAATACATATTGTGTTGAAGGTTTTGGTAAGCGCATAGAACATAATCATTATTTATTGTCGATTAACTGAAGCCAGTGGAAATTGTAAAGTCACGATTAAAATGTCACGGAAAATCTGAACCTCTTCGTAATCGAAATCCCAAAATTATTACAACAATATTTGGCGGATGGCAATTACTCTGAGTGTACAAAAAATGGTACTTTCATAATCGCAAATGACAGTTTAATTTTAATTTATTATTCACTGATCGGCATGTCTGCACGCGAGCTTACGCAATATCTTACTCAGGTGATCTCACAATGGGCCAAGTCAAGCGTAATTGTGATTCCTTTAGTCGAACGCAAATCAGGTAATGCATAAACAAAAGAAAAAAAATAGAAATTATCATGAAAGCGTATTGGAATATATACTTGAAATTTGGGCTGTTCGGCAACATCCATAGATTATATTCCATGTAATATGGGACGACATACATATGAAAACTACAAAATGATTATTTTCCAACGTAATTTTACTTTTCGTGCTATATTTACTCGGTGATTTTGTATAAACAGGCATTATCTACAAATAGAATTGAAGTTAATATTGTCCGCTCGATTTCCACTGCTTCCACTTTGCTTAAAAAACTTGTATTTCTATTAAACGTTTTATTCCTTCATAAATTACAACATACCCTATTGAGAAGAACGACCATTAGTTTATTGATTTAAAACATTTGGGGCCGCAGCTTCGTTTTTGTTTTTAGTAACAGGGAGTTACTTGTGAACATCCTGGGATTTAATGAGTTAGTGCACCTTCTGTCCATTTAAATGTTTCTTCTTTTTATCCTTTAAGAGTCAAAAAACTTCAAGGATACGGGTGGTTAGTCAAATACCCATTTTCGTTAACTTCATAATGTACCTTTCCTTTTTTTATTAGGGTCTATGTAACCTTAGAAAGTGAAGTATAATGTATAGGAATCATGTTCAATAAAATATTACTTCTTGTACTCACTTGGTAGTAAATTACGCCTTCCTCACATTTTATACTTCAACATGCATTTTATGAGTATTGAGTAAGGAGCTCGTACAGAAGCTGGCATACTGATGTGACAAAAATATTTTTGGATTATGCTGCAGGGTAATCAGGATCACAATCCTACTGAAATAATTTGTTGGAATTGAAAACACTTTTTAGAATTTTGGGCAAAGGTAGTCTAAACAGTGCAAAGTATATTCCACTGCCTATCCTAATTCCCACCCATAAGCTCCCTGTAACCACCCTTTACCTACGACACAATTATAGGACAAGGGGTATATGGGGGCACTACTCAACCTACTTCGGCCAAATTTCAATTGAAATTTCATGTGAGAGGGAGATTACTGTATATGCACTACATACAGCATAAAACAGTTCACAAGCAAGTCCACTGCGTAGGACAAACGATGGACTCCGTTGCCGAAGAAAGGGAAACTGTTATAAGAAATGTTATAGGCTGCGATTGTTCATGCTCAATTTCGTGAATCATCTCGGGTTCCGAAATCAAACACTAATCAATATACCCGATGTTTTCTGCACGACAGCCTTAGACTTCTTATGGGAGCCGGCCTACCATGGGGAGTTAAGTGAAGGCTGGCAGCCGAAGACTCACAGTCAGGAACTGCAATATATCATACGGGAAATTGCAGGCCAAACCCAAGTCCAAGTCTTCCAGGGCAGTGATTGTCTGAAATCATACAAGGTGGAAGAAAACACAGGTGTTTACGTGCCAGAGGTCAAGGAGAGTGAAAGGCACACGTTCAGATATCTCTCCCAGTTGGAGTCTGCTTTCAAAGAGGTTTGTGCTTTTCTTGCCTTCCTTGCCTATGAACGCATTTAGGTGTTTGTTTTCACATTTGCGATGGATTTACTAACACCACTTACGGTTAATTTGTAGTCTTTGAAGTTATGCTTTTAACTATTACCAAGGATTTCTAATAAAGCCTGTTTTTTTTCATAAAAAGGCAGACGTCGATATTGGAAAGCCAATCAGAAAAGAGGAGGATCCAGTTATCAAGCTCACTGACATCGAACATTGTGAACAAGTCTTAAACTGGCGGAAATCCGTCCGGAAATTTAAGCTGGATGACAAACTGGGAGAAGGCTACTTTGGAAAAGTTCGCGTTGGGGAATTCAATAGCAAGGTATCGTGCGTTCTGCTTGTTGGATATTTTTTTAAGTTTTGACCAGGCTAGCCATCTTGTTTTTCCACTTCAATTTCTCATTCAAAAAATTTTGTGTTGATCGGTGATTTTGATGGGTTTCATCTTCGTCAGGGGGTATATTGAGCAAACCGACCATTGTATGCGCTTCATCAAGCATTTCCTCCTCTGCTTAGCGTTTCTTTTGGCTTGCATCCCGCTTATCTCCTTCCAAATGCCGCTATCTTGAACATTGTTTGCTAAAAGTTTCGTAACTTATCATCGCGGTCAAAGTAAATATCATTTATTTAAAAATAAGCTCACATCTGTAAAATTTGTCCTTCAGGGTATAAAACACTTATTTTCAGATTTACCTTTAAAGCCGACGCCATATTGTAACCAACTAAATGGCATGCTGAAAATGTTGATGCAGTCCAAAAGGCTTATCTTCTAATGCAGTAGTAAACGCCATTCAGCACATTATCAGTTGCTAGAAATTGGTACTTTCGCATTCAGGGTGAGCCAAGTACTGCACATCCAAAAGAAATCAGCCCTGTGGAATGAAGGCCGTCACACTCTAATGCATGTGCCTGCCGCATGTAACCTCAAAAGGCTGCCAGCGTGTGTGAATTTGAATCAGGGCGACGTGTTTGCCACAAAGTCTGGAATTTTATTGGAAGCCTTAAAATTTGCGTTGGGTGAGGGTTGATAATGGTGGTGAAACAGGACAACACACATTTGTGATGAATTCTTGGCGAATTACTAAGTATTTTTCACGTCCAAAATCGACAAAGGGGGGAAAAAAACCACGTGTAAGAGTGCGTGCGCAGACTAGCAAGCAATAATCGGTTCAACTGAGGCCCATGGCTATGAAAGCTGATGCCCTTATTACAGTAGACAAGTTAATACATGAAAAGTGTGTCATATAAATGGAGAAATATTTGTGTACCATTCAGCCTTACCTGTGACGTTCTGCGATGGTGGTATCGAATACAAATCTAAAACGCTACGTGAAAGATAATTCTGTTCCAGCGATAGCTGTGTTTGCAGAAACATTCTATAATAAAACTAAGGGCCGAGCTCTTTGCTATTGCTAGTTTATTTCAACGTTGCCAAACGAGTGTAGGGAAATTGGGATCGATTGCGCAGGTGTGTTTGTGTGATTTGACTTTGTCATCCGTCCCTGTTTCATACTTCCGGACATTAAGACACCCTAGTTTTACGTTCTATTTCACTTACATCCCATTGACTCCGTTTACCTAACCAAACCTTGCACCAATTGTGTTGAGGTCCAAGATGAAGGTTCCAGGAACCAAGCAACATTTACCAGCGAATAAAAATCAATTATATGGATCACCGCGGATGGCGAGATCCTTAGAATTCTTCAATACGGGATCGGCGGTATAAGGGGTTATCAGGATGGAACACCACAGGGCCGCTGCATAGAAAACAGAAAACATCGGTAAACAAAAACAGGAAATTGTAGATGAACGCTTTATGATAAGCTAATATATGCAACGATCAAAGGTGCACAATTATAAAAAAATACGAAAAAAGCAATTTGGCACAATGCGTACAATCGAATGGACAACGAGGTTCAAAAATTCGAACGCGAAAACAATCGACAGTTAGTCATTTTTTAAACCCAAACCGCATCCGAAAACTCTTATCTTCTTTTTGCTGAAAAAAACCTTTACAAGCCCTCGTAGTCAAGTCAAGACTGCTTGTTGTATTTGTATTATATTATGAATACAAAATGCAATAACAGTCTCACTGTAAATATATAGAATAATATGTGGACTATGCCGGACGTTTTCGTTAAGTGACACCGCAGAAATATAACGATTTATAACTTATTACTTATTAAGAACCAGATAGGCCGCTACGGAACGTAAACAAGGGCGTAATGACCTATTGCTACCTACCATGGTCGTAGAAAATGCCATTCTGTACCTCCTACGTTCTTCATATTCTGACTCCTGATTATAGAGGCAGCAGCAAATTCGTTGGTGTCCATCATTTTCTCACATAACTGGCAGTCAAATAAGAAAACAAATTTAGGCGCAGTTCCAGGAACTCCTTCACCTGCATGTACCTGAGAAGAGAAGGTACCCAAAAATCCATAATAACGCCGTGTGGTACAAGTTAAAAAGCAAAGCAAGTTACATCATACCATCACCTTTTAGGTTGCACATGTCAATATCTCTTAGGCAATAAGACATTACTCACCAACTTTAGTGCCCAATCGCATTTCTCGCTGAGGAAATACTTTCCTTTATGCAGTCCCTTTTTACAGCCCAAAAGTTTGGGAACCGGGTAAGAAAACAAATTCGGTTGTGTTGGCCAAACTTTTTCTAAAATATATATTCCTTGCCAAAGTCCTTTATTCATTTCTTCGCAGTTACTGTTTGGTTTGATGAGCACTGCACTTTTGTAGGTTGTAACTATTTTATGTAGCCAGCTTTATTGCCTCAGCTGGCGAACAAACCTCTTCCGATATCATAAGCCCAAATGTCTGTGCTGCATTTTAATGCATTTTATTGCAGAAGGTTGCTGTAAAAGAGGTGACTCAGAACTCCGAAATTTCCATCACTGGATTTATGGAGGTGAGCATAATGCTCGACTTAAATCACGAAAACCTCGTTCGGCTGTGTGGCTGGGATTTTCAAGATCGAAAGCTCTTTATCATTACTGAACTTGTACACGGTGAAACCCTATACTCCTATGTTCAAAAAGCAAAGATGAAGGATTTAGAGAATCTGGGTCTGGAAAACATAGTGCTGGGCATTGCCCGCGGTTTGAACTACCTGCAGGCTCGGAAGTTGGTTCATCGAGATCTGGCTGCGCGAAATATCTTCCTGGATGATGGCAAGACACCAAAGGTTAGTGTTGCATCTCTTTTATGTCACTATATTCGCATATTTTAGAGCTTGTACTAAGCAAATAATAAACACGATGAACTATCTTCAGTAGTTAGTTTGAAGAGGAGACACCCAACCCCCCCCCCCCGTCTCCTCACCCAGGGTCTCAAAAAAGTCTCTGCTCGTAAATGGGATTGTATTGAGCACCCCTACTCCATTCCATGCATCCTGTTTTCCCTTAGCAACCAGAAATTACGAACTGCATTCAACGCACAACTTCACCACCAGAATTAAGTCTAATTGCAAATACATTAGCCCAAAATACTATTTTAAATGTCTTCCTGTTAAATCTTTAAAAACTACAATGTTTGTTTCTTTGTTTTTAATTCGTGGTGTTTAATCATGCTACAACTGAATTTCGTTTTCAGATCGGTGACTTTGGACTATGTCGAAGGGAGGGCTCTTGCTATCCTTGTGGAGAGGTGCCTGTAAAGTGGTCGGCACCAGAGGTTTTAAAGAACAAAGAAAACTACAGCACGAAATCCGACATCTGGTCCTATGGTATTGTCCTCTGGGAGGCATACAGTCTCGGGCACGTACCCTTCTTTGATATACCCAATACCGAGCTGAGCGATGAATTGCAGAAGGCCTTCAAGACGAAAACGTGTCCACTTTACTTCCCCGACAACACTCCTAAAGCGGTCAAGGCGGTAGCTCATAGTTGTCTACAAGAGGACCGTGAACGTCGTCCCACTTGCAATGTTATAATTGAAGAATTGCAAAGGAATATTTCGACGCCGAAAAATGCTATTTCTCCTATAACTCCGCCTCCGGTAGATCCTCCATCTTTGCCTTCAAGAGATCATTTATCTCCCCCATCTTTGCCTATAAGAGAGCCTCTGCCTCCTCCATCTTTGCCTCCAAGAGAGCCTCTACCTCCTCCATCTTTGCCTCCAAGAGAGCCTCTACCTCCTTCACCTTCGCTTACGAAAGATCCTCGAACTCCTTCATCTTTGCCTACGAAAGCTCCCTTAACTCCTTCATCTTTGCCAACGAGAGATCCTCTAACTCTTTCACCTTTGCCTACGAGAGATCCTCTAACTCCTTCATCTTTGTGTACGAGAGATCACCTACCTCCTTCATCTTCGCCTACAAAAGATTCTCTAACTCCTCCATCTTTGTCCTCGAGTAATCGCTTACATCCTCCACGTCTGCCGTGTTGGCATCTTAACGCAGAGTCAAGTAAAACGGCATTCTAGGCCGTCATAATCCCATTTTTATCAATTTTTTCTGAATAACTAGATCAAGATCGTGTTTTTCGCACTGTGACCTCAACCAGTTTGCTGTCATTTACTGTGCGTGTTTCCGTACCTCTTCTTCTTCCTCCTCTGTCTATAAGTTATTCTATACATCCTCCTAACTGTTACGTAGAGCGTTTTAATGAAGCAATATTTGTCCATTCTCATTTGGTCGCGTGAAGTAAACAGGACTCCAATTTGCGTTTTCTGCTGCAAGCGTCTCCAAACTGCGAATTTAAGTATTCTCCAGAAACCAAAACGTATGATGATTTTATCAAATGATTTCCTCTTCGTCGAATTTGTGGACATGTTAATATATTTTACAAAGTGTGCCTCGTTTTATATAAGTATGTATCACGAAAAATTACACATTTTGCGAAGACATCCTGCACCACATTTGATCAACAATGTATTTGGCGAACTTTTAATTCTTTTCGGTGCAAGCCACTTCATTTAAAACCTTTCATCAAACACGCTGCTTACCATGATACCCCATCCGGGCTACTCTCCTCTATCCATATCATTTTTGAAGCTGGCTGGTAAAAAAGAGGAAAGACGGAGTTGTTGACCGCGAGGGGTGCATTGGGCATGTACGGTCTTTAATGACGAATGGTACTCTTTTACTATTTGACGAATAAAATCATCATCTTGCTTCGTTTCAGTTGGTTTTTGCCCAATAATTTTATGTCTGGGCACTGTCCTATAATTAATACTTTTCGAGATTGTGGCCTTACTAATATCAAACATATTAGCGAACGACTTAAGCCGCAGCATTTCGGCTGCGCATTTTCGTACGCACACGAAGTTTGCGTCAGAGAAGACATGCTTTGACATCTGAGCACCACGGCAGGACACAGAAAATTGAAAAGCAAGTCGCAGGTTCCGCTAATATATAAAGTGTGCCTAATTAACCTGGTCTCCGATGCCCTCTACGCAGAATGTTTGAATTTCTTTTCGTGAAATCCGTCCAATAACTTATCTGTTTATCTGGCAGACCTGGCATTTAATTCACTGGTTCACTGATCTGATACCATGCAGACGTAATTAAATTGTCAGACGTCCAGAAATGACACCAGCCAGTCTGGCTACGAATAGTGCCGCGTGTGTGACGGAGCATACCTAAATCAACTGGCATCCCTCACGAGTATGTCAGGTCACACAAGCAAGACACGAGTAAGGCCTGCCTTATACGGCAGTAAGTGCAAAACCTGAGCTTAAAATATATGGTGAGGTATTCGATTTTCTTTCTGTGAGGTCAGTTCAGGTCAGGTGATAAGTAACTCCTTGCGAGCAGCAATCATTGAAATCCGATGCATGCTATGGGAAGCAGCTGATGTAAGGTACGCGAAGACGTGTTGTCTGACTTCCTCATTCTTCACGACCAAGCTAGTCTTCTGTTTTTCTGCTGATCTCTTGCCAGTGGAGACTACTAGATGAAGGGGACGTAATGTAGAGTATCCCATTTAATTCTGTCATACACGAATTTGCTGCGTAATGCATACATTTGACACCGAACTTTGATAGGTGTTAATTTTAACTTGAAATTCTGCAAAGCAGACCTTTTTTCAATCTTCGTTGCCACTCATTAGTCTGTGTGTTCACTCAGGCGCAAACTGTCAACTTTATTAAATTTACGTTTCCAAATCTGCGCTTGCACATATAGCATTAGGTCCAGAATTCATTTTGTTTATTTTGGTTTCGAAAGAAACTTCTGAAGGCTATTATTTCTCTCACAGTGATTTCACTTCTCGATGTTCTATCACACTAGTCCTATAATACGCTTTTAGATCGGTGACTTTGGACTCTGTCGAAGGGAGAGTTCTTGCTATCCTTGCGGAGAGGTGCCTGTAAAGTGGTCTGCGCCAGAGGTGTTGGAGAAAAAAGAAAATTACAGCACGAAATCCGACATCTGGTCCTACGGTGTTGTCCTCTGGGAGGCATACACTCTCGGGCACGTACTCTTCTTTAATACACCCAATACCGAGCTGAGCGAAGCCTTGAAAAAAGCTCTCGATGGGAAAAGGTGTCCGCTTCAGTTTCCTGACAATACTCCTGAACACATAAAGGCAGTAGCCGATAAGTGCTTCAAATGATCGCCCGCCAGTCGTCCCAGTTTTTATAACATTATTGCAGACTTGGAGAGGGGGCAGTTGCCTCATTCCGCGTCTTCTTCTGTGTCCCGATATTTGCCACCAAATAGGCCTCAACCTCCTCTTTACTCATGTATGAGAAATGGTCAACCTTCTTTGCTCCCAAAAAGGCCTCAAATAACATCTTCTATATTTGTAAGAAATTCTGTACCTCTAGGTTTGCCACCGAGAAATCCTGCGCCTTCTTTCAACCGTCAGCCACTTCCACTGCCTTTATAGGCCGTTCGCCTTCTGGTTTTCTCAATTTTTCTCAATGAACAGTTTCAGGTTGTGCTTTCCACCCTGCGGATGTCATTTCAGTGCTGCTTCATGTATGCCATACGAATCTGGAACTGCTAACTTCTATCAATAAAGTTTTTTTCTACATAGACTTCCGAGAAGGCGACCTACCATAAATATGGCATAATTTTCATTTATGCTTTTGGAAGTTGCATATGCATGGTTGCAATTGGATTTTTTTTAATCCGATGAGTCAACTTGAATCATAACATTTACACCTGGAGTGGCAAGGTGCTCTCCTACACTTTCATTCCCGCCAGTTCTCAATAAAGGGAGGGATGTTAATCGGGACTGCGCTGGTCACATTAGGTCGCTCCATTTGTCTTCTGTTGGTGGCGAATGCTCTTGTTTCGGTCCAAAACTGACACCTGACCCTCACCTGTGACTCCTCAAAACTAATCTGTGTCTAGGGGCCACAGCCCGGCAACCACCTCGCCCGCCCGGCTAAACCATTTGTGAGGGTCTCCGGTGTTGTGTGTATGGCCCCATACCGGGTATGTCTACTTCCTCTCCGCTACCCGTAGGCAGCATAGGCAAATTTGGTTCGTCCTGCTACTCATAACCAATTCATAACCCCTAAGGTCATTCAATTGTCATCAAGGATGTCCAGGCAACCCTATTAAGGGGCAACACTTCCTGTCCTTGCGTTGTGGAAGAGGCTAGAAAAGGGGCTAAAACAACTGCTGGTTATCACTTCTTCTACAACTGGTCGCGGCTCTCAAATCATAAACTATGCGCTAGAAACAAAAACAGGCAAATAAAATCAATTCCTCTTCCTTGTATATGTATATTTTAAGGGTAACAGGCAAGAAATGCCCTAGAGGACCCTATTAATGTAACGCAAACAGGTTATTCTTACAGTTAATGTGCAGTCGGGGGGAGCACATATGATATCATAACAGAATTTCGAGTGAATTTTTACGGAAAAGAATGATAACGGTCTAAAGCCAGAAAAATTGTTCACAGTGCTGGCAGTAGGCAATCGTGTTGTAAAAGTCGCCTTTTGTCAAATAAAATCACATCAAGTCTTCTTTTAAATTCCGCAATTGTGTCAGCGGAAACCGTCTCGCTTGGTAGCAAGTTCCAAGGCCGGACCACGCGTAGACTGAAGAAATATTTTCGGAGGTCTAATCGGGTGCGTTCATTTGTGACCTTGTAAGGATGGCCACGCAGGTGAGTAGTGGTGGCTAATTGGAAGAAATCCTCCAATTTTAGGAAGGAAATGTGGCCCCGGATTATCCGGAATGTCCAGAGCAGGCTGCACTGAACGTTCCTGTAAGACAAAGGAAAAAGTTCAAGTTTTATCAATCTCTCCTGATATGGTAAATCCCTGAGACCGTCGACCATCTTTGCCGCCCTGCGTTGCACTTGTTCAAGAAGCTCCACATCTATCTTCGACCACGGTGTCCAAACTGGCATTCCGTATTCAAGATGTGGTCTCGCAAAGGTGCCAAATATTTTTCCGAAGAGTTCAGGTGGAAAGATTTTGAACGCTCGTCTGATCCAATGCAGGGTACTAGTTGCTTTCTGGACGGACGTTTTACAGTGCTCTGTTTGCATCAAGTTCGCGGTTGTCCATATACCCAGATCTTTGTGTGTCTCAACCTCGTTTAATGCGGTACTTTTGATAAAATAACTGTGTTTCGGTGGCACTTTTCGCCCCGGGCTTATGTGTAGAACAAGACACTTGGATACATTAAAGTTAAGAAGCCACGTGGACGACCAGATAACCAGTTTATCGATGTTCGACTGTAGTCTCTTTGCGTCGTCGGTGCACCTAATTTCAGCCCATATTTTTATGTCATCCGCAAACATGACAGCTGTGCAATCAAGCTCATTGAGACAGTCGTTTACGTAAATCAGGAATAGCAGCGGACCCAAAACTGAGCCTTGTGGTACACCACTCTCGACCATTGTCCATTCTGAGGTTGAGTTTCCGACAAAGACCCTCTGTTCTCTGCGGGACAAGAAACTACTGATCCATTTATACATTTTTCCTTGGATTCTCACGTCCCAAATCTTCTGCAGAAGAAGCCTGTGTGGTACACTATCGAAGGCCTTTTTGAAGTCGAAGAATATAACATCAATTGGATAGCCTTTATCAGCGGCCTTTGTCCACTTCTCCTGTGAGTAAAGAGCACTCGTTAGGCAAGAGCATCCTTGGCAAAAGCCGTGCTGTCCATCATATAGTATTTTGTTGCTTTCGAGGAAATACATTAAATGCTACTTAATAATGCGCTCTATTACTTTGCTCGCGATGCAAGTTAGACTGACAGGACGGTAATTTGCGCAATCATGTCGCGAACCTCCCTTATAGATCGGGGTGATGTTTGCCCACATCCATTCTTCTGGGAGTTCGCCTTCGTCAATAGATTTCTGGAAGATGGCAGCCAGGGGTTTGCATAGTTCGTTAGCTAATTCATTTAGTGCTAGTGCAGGAATTGTGTCCAGCCCAGGTGATTTGGCAGGCTTAAGTTGGAGTAATTCGGCCCTGACAGTGTTGTGTGAAAACTCTAGGTCCTCTATTTTGGGCAATAAGGAGGAGGGTAAGGGTGCAGTTATCGGTCGATGAGCGGACGGACCATCAGCAAAAGTTGTAGCTTCTCGGGTGTAGACGGATTCAAAGAAATCGGAGAGGAGGGAGGCTTTCATCTGGTCTTCGGTCACCAGTTGTCCATCGGCTGATCTAAGGGCAGGGATCAGTTCCTGAGATCTCTTCATGCTTCGTATGTAACCGTACAAGATCTTGGGGTGTTCCAGCGACTTGTGTAATATTTTCAACTCGTATTTCTTGTGCAGTTTAGTAGCTTCTCTTTTAAAAATGTTACGTTGTTGCTTATACTCCCGTAAGTGTTTACCGGAGCCGGTTAATCTGTAGCGTCTCCAGAAGCGGTTTCTTTTTTTGAAAGCGGCCTGCAAGTTAAAGTTTATCCACTTCGGGCGATTCGAACTTGTCTTTCTTCTGAAGGGACAGTTGAGACAGAGAGTCCTTTTCAACGTCGAGCTAAAGGTCATCCACTGTTCATTTGCCCCACCTTGGAGATCTGTTTCCCATTGTACCTCTGACATTTCTCTTCTCATAAGTGGGTAGTCGCCCTTCCAAATGTTACTTTCCCATGGGTTGGAGGAGTAGGGTTTGGAGAACAGCGAATACTCGAAATACAGCATAATATGGTCGGTTGACTCTAATGGTGGTCGATCCTGCAGGTCAATCACAGTTTCCTCCTCTCGTGTAAAGATAAGGTCAAGACAGTTCGAATGTTGTCCTTCCCTAGCCCGCGTTCCAAACGCGACGGTTTGGCAGAGCAGTTTGGCTGTGGCCCATTGTAGTAATTTGTGATTGAAGTTGTCTTGAAGACCATGTGCAGTCCATGTCAGCCAATCAACACCAGGAGCGTTAAAGTCCCCAACGATTAGGATGTCTTTTTTCTCACTAACCCTATACAATTCTGCTATGAGGATAGTGTCTTGGT
>JAYGXS010000005.1:11568710-11608830 GCA_036362985.1 Ligula intestinalis | reverse complement strand
TTGTATGATAATGTTGTTTTTCCGATTTATGGACGACTTCTGTAATACCTTACCTGTAGTTCCGTTTGACTCGTCTTGAACAACCATGCAGTTTTGTTGGTCAAGGGAAACCCGTGATATATTTCCAGTCTTACTGCTATCGGAAGAGTCCGAGATGTTGGTAGGAATAGTTTTTGACTTTGCGTTTCCACTACCATCACCAGAGATAGGCGTCTTTTGGAGTCTGGGATGGCACCGATCAGGTCTGGCTTCCTGCTGCCCCCCTTCTACATTTGTGGTTTCCTTCTGTGATTTTTATGCAGCCTTAGCATACCCACTAGGAGTGGTTGATGTGCTGGGTACCTTTTGCACTTTCGGTCCGGAAAATGAGCCTATAATTAGCGGGGGTTTTGATTCGGAAAGTTCCTCATGTGCTGAGACTGGGCGCAGAGTATTAGTCCCGCAGATCGTTAGAGATGTTTCTGTAGAATCTTGATCAAGGTGCTCCTCGTCGAGGACAACTTGGCCATTTATGTTACTTGCCTGATCATTTTTGTGCGTAGACGCTTCGGCAAGAGATGCTGCTGCTGCGTACGTTAGGTCCCCTCCCTTAAGTTCATGCATCGCCAGTGTTTCCTCGTGAGGGAGAAATCGAGAAAATTTCTTCAGCTCTTCCAGCTCCACTCTAAGACTATTAACCACTTCCTCAAGTTTCGTAAATTTGTTAAGAAGGGTAAAATACGATAGGCAGGCTTCATCTTTATGAGTTGCCTCCCTTAAACATTTAAGACTTTTAGTTCGCTTGGCAGGAGGACTTTTCAATAAGCTTCGTGACCGATATTTTGTATTTAATGACTGAATTTGATCCTTACGGCCATACGTTTCTATAGCTCCATCGGTTAGCCATTCGACTTCCACCCGAGGTATCCCCGGTTCGATTCCCAGCCCCGCTGGAAGTTTTGTAGAATTATCGAGAGCAATAGTTTCTTCGTACATTTTAGTTGTAAACGAAACGATTAAATTCAAAATGTTAAATTTGCCTTTGTGACTGTGACGTAGTGTGTTGACTGATATTCAAAATAAGGAAAATCTTCCGACGGTGTGTAGAGTATTGCAAATATTTGAAGAAGACTGAGAAAACAATACGCCTAATTGCTTAGAAGCACTTTCAAATATGTATAAACAATATGCAGGATATTCAGGAACGACTCAGCCGTTTGTAGATCTTCGAGGTCCTGAATAACTGCTAATCTTCGAGAAAGCTTGAGATCCTAGCACCTTGGTCTTCTTAGGCTGTTTTAGCTTGTTTGTTTGTAGGTTGCGAGATCAGTTCAACGACTTGAGAAACAAATTCCACTTTGATTCCGTCTTCTGATGAATTTCGACACAATAAAAATTCCACGATGATGAGATTGTTGAATAGTATCCAATGCTTAATATCTGGAGTCCGCGAGAGTGACCAGAAGTGCGAAATCCCGCAACGAATAAATCCCTGGGAGTCCGAAAAAGTCAAACCAATTTCGAAGGACGCGCCATTTGAAACCGCTCAGAAACCGCTGCACTGCTAAGGTGTGACAGCTCATATTGGCAGCGGTGGGAATGCTAGTCGCCCGAGAACTGGTGCGCTACAAGGTGCACCAACGAGATGCAACAGGCAGGGACTGTGCGCGGGGGCGAAATGAGCTCTGACGACACGGCAGTGGACGTAGCCATACCAGAAGCAGGGCTGCGGGAACAACAGTGGCAGTGAGTTGCGTATCATATGCAGCGAGTATTGGCAGACTATGCATGCGTAATCAGTACAGCATATAATGAGAAATTTGAACCGGAATTTTCAGTCACTGCAGATGGGCGAATGATAAATAGCACAAAAAGATGTGGAGCATGAAATAACCCTCTTCTAGTGAATGCTCTTGCTTCTTCTGACATCACTTCATACACCTACACTGTCAAGGCGTTCTCTAGACCTTTATCTTTATCGTTTACTGGTGAAGTTGGGGATGTTCAGCTAAAGTACCTGAAGATCTGCACCTGTTCATCCAGGACCAAGTATGGTGAAACTCATAGCTTTCGATGAGGACCTGGTAGCTCAATTGGCTTGAACGTTGGCTGAACGTAAGCCTGCCATTGGATGGCAAGTTTTCGAATCACGCGGAGTTCGTTGACTTTTTACAAGTGGGTCAAATGAATCAAATATTTTTCGACTTACCTCACAATGTCGATAGCAATTTTCCATGCCCATCGTTAAAAATGACCCCTGCAAACAAAGGTGGATTACAGGACCCCATCTCGACTGATACTGCTTATTAAATCAACACAACCAATCTTTTTCTCCTTGTGAACTGTACTCTTCTTAGCTAAAAAGACATTGCCTTTTTATACCATACTGCGGAGGATCGGTTGTATAAGTATCAGAGACCGAGTACACGAATCGTCCAGTGGTCATTTTTTCCACAGAACGATCGTTCGCATGGAATTTGAATGGTTCATAATTTAGGAATTTGGGTATAATGAAGATTTCAACGCCTCTCTAGAGCCAGCTCATCCGCACCAACATCTTCTCGAAACTCTCGCGGTTAAGTGAGATTTATTCTGATCATCTACTTTCTAAAGCGCAATTTGCTACTTGTCTGCGTGATCAAGTTAAGTTTGACGTTGAGATAATAGTAGAGGTCACTATCCAGTGAAGGTTAATATGGAGGCAATAAGCAAAATACGGATGATGTAGACAATTCTACTGCGTCTGAATGAAGAGATTGTGTGTATAATTTAGAAGTTGCAATGAATACAATTGACAAATTTTATCTGCTTTATCTGATTTGCCCTACTGCATTCCGTGATTCTAACAATACTATCACCAAATTCCAAAACAAAAATAGAGGACGAAGCAGTACGAACAAATTCTGCTGGTTGGTGTTCAGGGTATATCAACATTTATAAAAAGCTTCAGAACAAAATGATACCTTTCAGTCAGTCAGTAACAATCGGTGTATTTGAATTTAAGGTTGATTTTTTAGGATAATAGGCAATGTCCTTGAATACCGGATTAAGTACATGTCGCTGCGTGATATACATCTGTACACGCGCGCGTAAATTCTTTCAATACTCAATAGTATTTACAAAGAGTGAGTAGAATTATTTTTACAAATAACTCTCGTCTGGAGTTTGTGTGGCGTTGATCTGAATTCATACTGTCAATGGGAAACAGGGGACACATATAATAATGAATGCGTTGTTTGAAAAACTGTGGAGACTTGACCTCCACGACTGTTTGCGAGAAATTATTTCACTGTTGTGTGGCCCGTTACGTGAAGAATGCAGAGCGAAGATTAACCTTGGACATCTTCCTGCACTGCTTCATATTGTGTCTCAGGAGACGAGGTGAGAGGTGCCACTTAAGCATGCCCTCGAACACAATCCTCTCTCAAGACCGTATATTATCTTGTAAATTAAGATAAAATCCCCTGTCAAATTAAGGTATTTCGGTCACGTCAGGTCAGGTTTATCAAGGGAAATATGTAAATGCCTCCAAACTCCATGCTGGTACAGAGCAGCTGCGAAATGCATTGGTCTAGCAGAACACTTCAAACGAATGGCGATGCCAGTAATGGAACTGGGGAAAGAGAACAACTAGGGAAAATTTTCCTCGGACATAGTTTGAAAATTCTACAGTAAGGCTTAAAATTGGTGTAACTTGCCGACATATGCGAAACATGTATACTCTTTCGCTAATCGGCACTGAATAAAGTTTTACTACTAATTATCGTGTAGTCTATTCTGAAGTTGTTTCAGTCACTATAGGATTCCGGCTTTTAACGAGCTTTGTTATGACAGCTAACAAAACGTATGTACTATGAAAAGGGGCTTAATAAGTAGAATGCAATTTTTATCATTGATTGTGACTGCCTTTATACATTCAAATATATTTTATGGAAAACATAAAGAAAAATATTATTTCACGTATTCGTTTGGTAGAAAATTAAGCCTTCGTTAAATTTTATACTTATGGAAATGGTATCTTTCGGTTTAAAAAAATTTTAAAGTGCGAATTAATTTGGAAACCAACTGACTGCTACACTTGAATTTAAGCTTTACAAACAGCGTGCTGTGTGCATTCAGTTTAATGTAAATAACGTTTTCGTCTTCGTTTTGAGGAAGAAGTCACATAGATCTCATTAAATATTGTAACAGATGCGGACCATGATGTATATATTATAGGCAGCATTAATAAATTGACAGATGTGATGTATAATGAATGACAACTCCATAATCGTTAAAAAGCTCACAAGTAGAAAAAAAACTGTTAAACCGAAAGATATTATTTTCTTAGGTATAAAATGCAAAGTAGGCGTAATTTTCTACCAAACGATTACAAAAAATAATATTTTCATTTATTTTTTCAACAAAATATCAGTAAAGATATCGAGACAGTCAAAATCAATGATAGAATGCACGCTACATAAATAGCCACTTTTACAGTACACACGTTTTGTTAGCGGTTAAGAAGGCAGATCTTAATTTAATGAAGAATGCACTGTCGTCCGTGAATTGGGACTGCCTGCTCAAAGGGGATCCGAAGGAAGATTTGAGCTCACTCAAGAAGATTGCATTGGATCTGACTAAGCGATTTTGTCCGGTGAAGGTACGCAAGACGATTAGTCGCCCTGCCTGGTTGACGAGGGACCTAAACAGGCAATTCAAGAAGAAAAATAGGAAATGGAAGTTATTCAGGGAGACTGAGTCAACAGTACACCTCAAGAAATTCTGACGCCAATTAAATGTGGTCAAAAAATCTATTCGCCAGGCCAGGAAGAATCTATGCATCAAGAATCCTCCAACATGCCGAAGAAAAGCCTAAAATTCTATTCCACTGTATTAACAGTAGAGTAAAATCAAGGATCCAGTTGCAGTACTTAAGGACGATAATGGCGGGGTAGTCGTTGAGAATGACGAGAAAGCCGAGTATTGTAGCCGGTTCTTTGCTTCGGTGTTCTATAGGGAAACCGAGCTTCGTTTTGATAGTGCCAACAGTGCTGTTGTAAACGCCGGTCCGGCACTTCATTCTCTACTATTTCCAACATCTGTAGTTACGGGGGAGCTGCAGAGCCTCAAAGAAGCAAAGTCATCCGGTCCAGACAGTATACAAGCCAAGTTCTTGAAAGAATTGGCAAGCGATCTCTCATAGCCCCTAGCACACATCTTTCGTCCTTCATTTGAATTAGGAAAACTGGCATCCGAATGGAAAATGGCGAATATTTACCCGGTATACAACGGCGGAGCCCGAAATAAGATCAACAATTACCGGCTGGTCAACCTAACTTGCATTTGCTGTAAGGTGAGTGGAACGATAATTAAAAAGACGACAATGAAGTTCTTGGAGGAGAACAAATTACTGTCAGGGCTACAACACGGCTTCAGAAACATTCTTGTCTTTCCAGCCTTCTACTCTCCACTGAGCAGTGGACTCGCGCACTGGACGAAGATGGTAATGTTGACGTCATCTATACGGACTTTCAGAAGGCATTCGCCAGCGTCCCACATAAACGTCTAATATATAAATTATTGGAAATTGGCATAAGAGGAAACCCGCTGGCATGGATCACAGATTTTCTCACAGGGCGATCGCAAACTGTGTGCATAGGGGACTCGGAGTCGACCCCTAAATCTGTTCTGAGTGACTTCCCTCAAAGCTCTGTCTTAGGGCTACTGCTCTTCCTTATATATATCAACGACTGTGTCAACGACCTGGGTTGCAGCGCCATCATGTTTGCCGATGATGTTAAGTTCTGGAAAGCCATCAGGCCTGACGGCGATAGGAAAGCACTTCAAGAGAGTTTCAATCGACTAAGCCGCTGGTCTGTTCGTTAGCTCTTAAACTTCAACGTTAGTTAGTGTGCGGTCTTCAGACTCCGTACTAGAAGGACTAATGAGGAGGACGATTCCTTCCAATACCTCCTCGATGGGCACCACCCGCTTTCAAATGTGGACCAACAAAAGGACCTTGGGGTTCTAATAAACTCCTTGCTTAAACTGTCTTTACAGTGTCTAAAGGCAGCTAAACACGCGACACTGGTGCTGTTTGCGATTAGGTGGGGATTCGTCAACATCGACAAGGAGCTCTTCAGGAAAGCCTTCGGAGCGTTTGTTCGGACCCACTTAAGTATGCCGTCCAGGCCTGGCGTCTGTGGTTCAAGAAGCATTACCTGCACCTGGAACGAGTGCAGACGAGGGCTACAAAGATGGTCAAGAATCTTGGCCATCTGCCTTATGAAGACAGACTGACCGAGCTTGATTAGTTCCTCTTAGCTATAGGCAACTCTGTGGTGACCTTATACAAACTTACCCTATTGTTAGAGGCCGTGAGTGCGCCCTAGAATTTGAAGACTTCTTCAAATTGGCTCGGACTGATCATCTGCGGGGTCATCCCTTTAAACTGCGGAGAAAACCGGCCCATGTCGACGTTCGACGGAACGCCTTCTCTCAGAGGGTCATTGGAGCGTGGAACGGACTCCCTGACGTGGTGGTCCTCTCAGATACTGTTGACATTTTTAAGCACAAAATTGATTCTCATTTGCTAAGAAACTGTGGTAGATATAATAAACGTAGTGTAAGTAGCAGCACTTTGCAACTGGCTCACACTAATCCCTGATGTTAAGCCTACATTTCCCGAACAGCTTTCTCCATGACTCCGAGAAATTACTATCGGGAATTTAGGAGATCCTCTTGAAACTATTCTCTCTGCCTCGTGTCCCCTGAGAACCTAGATGTTTCCATTAACCACCGCTGAATCAAACGAAGCCACGTGGAAGTACTCAGTCTAAAATGTTGCGGTTTCGTTAACTACTAACCATCATTAGACCACCCACACCTATTTCTGCTCTACTACTATGTTCTTACTACTACCTTCCCTAGCGATTTTTTTTCTCTTACACAATATTTGAACATGGAGGCCCGTTGAACTCTGCCTCGATTTTCACTGTAAGAGTTGTTTAACGGCCATAAGCTTAAGTTTTAAGTTCACAATTACCTGCAAAAAATTGCTAAATGTTGCCCCAAAAGGACAATTTCTGCTGACATTATTACGAATTTCTACGTCTATTTGCACATATAGTCAAATTTTTTTGAATTTTTATTTTTTCGAAATTAACATTGTACAAATAGTGGCGTACCAGTGCTTAAAAAATGTAAATTCCAAATTCCAAATTTGTATTATGTACTATTGTCACGGTGGACATATTTTTCGATTTTTGGTTATGAATAGGTAGCTCAAGGGCGAAAGCCTTCTTCCCTTAATAAAGTGACTTAAAGTGACTTAAAGGAAGCTCGTTAAGAAGCCTGCGGCCTATCGTGACTGAAATTTCTTCGAAATAGACTACACGACAATCAGGATTACAAACTTACTCAATACGATTGGCGAAATATTATTAATATTTCGCATGTGTCGGTATGTTACACTAATTCTAGGCCGTACGGTACAATTTTGGATGCTATTTGAGTGATTTTACGGAATAAAACTGTCAGTCGTGGGGGCAATGTATATGCAAAATGGGAAGGTCTGCTGCTGAGAGTGTTTTAAGCATGTCAGGAGGAGCCAATCTCGGTTTTTATCAGTCTCCTAAGGTTTTTAGGAGGAGATCGCTGAGGTGACGAGAACAGCAACGAAGTTTTGAATATGCGCCAGCATACGCTCTTGATGGTTGCCAAGTCTGCCAACCAGCTGACAAAAACAGAAGGGCCTGCCATGATCCCCAGTGGTCCATTATGAGCCGCGTACCTTAGGAACACAAAGTTCGGTGGAGATTATGCTTAAGCGATCGCATAGAGGCAAACGCTAATATACAAGCAAATGATTCTAAGCAAATTCTACTTAAGTGGGTATTATGGGGTATAATATTTGTGGAAGCTAAGACCTACAAAACGTATGAGAAGATTATGCAACTCAAAACTTCCAAACGTAGTACTAAATAGTATTCACTAAACTACTACACTGCGATGACAGAAAAGGGGTAAAAATTGATAAACCGCGAAGTTAATGATAACGATACGACCCCGAGGAACCTAATCCCATCTGGATGTCCGCGGCCAGTCGTCTTCACAGTGTGTTCTCGGTGCTCGGAACGGAATGCCCTGGAAGGTCATAATGGTGACTCAGCAGAAACCTTTAAACGCAATCTCGATGTATATTCACTTAACAGCTACCGTCCATAGGGGGGAGGGGGTGTTAACGTTTAGCTTGTGGGCCACGTGTCAGCAGGGATGCACAATCACTAAAGTTCTGCTTGGCCGAGCACGGGTAGCTTGTTGTTGTTTCAGGTAGCCTCCGTGTTAGTAGCAGTACCATAACTAACCCCCCGCGGCGGTGTACGATCGCCACCCAATCATAAGTGACTCTAAGCACCCGATAAGGGACACGAGTATTGTCTTTCCACTGCAAGTCATTGATGACAGTCTTATCTGCCTCGCGGACGTGCATTTTCGCCGAATGTCTTACAAATCAGCCCGGATGAAAGCGTGGGACGCGTGTAAGCTCATTTAGTTTTAATTCTTTGATTATAGCCTAGTGCTCCTAACAAAAGCATTAAAATTTCTTTATTAGCCACACATAATTCCAATCTACCTTACCTTAAACTCTAAGTGACTGCAACTTCACTACCCAGTTTTTACACTAATGTACCCCTTAATTCATGCAGCCGAGTCCCATAGTTTAGATTTGCTTGGCTTTTATAGTGCAGTCGAGTCCTCAAAGCTCAATTCAAGCTTTTTTAGCCTATTGCAGTCTCATCAAAATTGTTGTCGTCTATTACCGGTACTTGTAACCCACCTATTTAGAGAGATTATGGTCTGACCTCCGAAATATGGTGGCGTCAGAGTTAGCACAAGTTCTACTACACTTATTACTGACATGTAGATATATGAGCCCAGACTTGATTTTAATCACTACTCTACAAACGCTTTATTATTGCCCAAATGCCAATCACTATTACGTCTCACAGATAGGGGAGTGTATACTGGGTGCGTCTACTTAACCGAGGATACAGAGGCAGTACTTAAAGTATACTGTCTACTAGCCTCAGTAAGCATGTTTGCTAGAATTAGCACATCTATCATAAGCACACACTTATAGCAGCAGCATCAGTCCGTACAGCTCGAGGGATCAACTTGAGAGTGCGGAAGCCAAGGCAAGCACAGGTTTGCTCAGGCCCCCAAGCATGTACTTACCCGAAAGAGTTGAACCCAGATTCACCTTCCTTGTTCAGATCAATGGTATATAATCCCTAGAAAAGGCTTAGTCAGCGACAACGCTGACAAATGGTGGCATCAGTGCTAGCACCAGTAGTAATACAC
The DNA here is from genome assembly GCA_036362985.1 of Ligula intestinalis. Lineage (NCBI taxonomy): Eukaryota > Metazoa > Platyhelminthes > Cestoda > Diphyllobothriidea > Diphyllobothriidae > Ligula > Ligula intestinalis. The sequence continues at coordinate 11,599,506 of JAYGXS010000005.1, read as the reverse complement.
ATGTTGTTGAGATTTAGGGGATATGAACCTTGTGCTGATTTTAGCCAGCGCCAATTCTGATTAACAATATAGACTGAAATAGAACCAGCGAACATATCACTCAGCTGCACCCTATGCTAGCTGCTATTTCTAGTGGCTTTTAAGCAGAACGAGCCCTTGTCCCTTAGAGTCGGGCTAGACACCTACTATAGGTGGGTGTGGGTAGACAGTGCAGTAATACCGGCGCCAAGTCTACTGTCACTCTATACTAAGTGTAGGCGGTATTTACGGCTGCGGCCACGTTCCCTCCCTGCGCGGTCATCTCGACTCGTCTTGTCCCCATTTAAACGCAGTGGATAGGGTTTAGAATGGAGTAGTCAGCGGCGCGTCTACTATCACTATAATGGGCTCCAGTCACCGTCCCTGCTCTCGAGCATATGGTTGACATCACCGATTACGGTGGTCGAACTCACACCGTCCATATGCATAGGTAAGCACCGTTAGAACATACCAACGCTTCGCTTACACATACAGATTAAATACCTATCTGCTATTTGGCCAGTTTTTTGGACGACTCTCAGAGCAATTATACGTAAATTTCACTGCTAAAAATGGGTGCATGTGTACATGCCACTCGCTATTTTATAATACCATATTCATTTTATGCATTTATGTTGGCTAAACAGGGTGTCCCAAAAATGTATATACATTTTGAACAATTGTAACTTTGAGGTTTATTATAATTTTACTATTTCAAAAATGCAAAAGTCTTAAAAAGTATCAATTTATTGTTAATCCACTGAACTTTTACTATATTTTAGATAATTGAGAAAGGGAGAAGCCATTGAAAATGAATGCGCCTAAATACAAATGCAATTGCTTTATGGTGTGTGCGATTCCATTGCTTCACATTGTCAGCAGTGTCTGGATTGAATGAATGTCAGTTTGAGATCGTGCAGTTAGAAAACAATTAAACGATGCTTGTTAAGAGTTTAACACTTTTAACCAATGAAATTATACTAAATACCAAGTTCACTATTATTTAAAATGTGCATAAATTTTTGGGACACCCTGTATTTGCATATTGTTTTCGATAGAGTCTTCAAAGACGTTACCTAAATATACTGAACTACACTGAAGTATAGCTCAAAATGGCTTGTATGTATACGACAGGTATGTTGTTCCCCATGCCTTATAGAAATCATTGTAGGTATTGTTACAGAATGACACTTCGTTCGCTTTAATTATGACCTAACTCCATAGATTTCTGAATGTTTGCATCTCGCCGTGTGACTTGCGAGCTTCTTTCTCCGCTTCGATTTTCCTACGCATCTGCGCAGATGAATGTAAAATTCATTCATGATAATTCATAGTCATCAGCTAGAGCTTTTAGTGGTCGCCTAATGAAACTCGGTCCTAGCTGGTGGTCTTCGAAGAACCTCCGTAGCATAATTTCGAACCACAGACAGATGTGTAAAAAGGCTAATTTTTGGGACGCAGCTCCCTATCGACAGAAAAAATTACCAAGGCCGTGCTCGACGAAGTGCTTCGCGCCCGAAGTTATAATGGATATAGGCGAGTATGCTTACTCCAGTCATTGAGATGCAAAAAGAAGTTAAGGCGATCTCTGGGAAAGATGTTTCAATTAACAGCTTTACTTTCACAATCGTCCGTAAACGCATTGTCGGAGATAGGGGTATGTCGGAGAGATGAGGAAGTGGTTATGAGGCTGGCGGAAACAGTTAACTTGTGCGCGACAAATTCTAGAAGTATCTAAAGTGGTTACCATACAAATGCAGACATGAAACATTTGATCTTTTCCCTCTTGACTACGGGCATGAAACACTGCAAGAAAATTATGGAATTACAATTAGGTGCGAAAATTCGCAGGTGCGACAACGCATAATCCAGACTAATTTGATCATCTCTTATCATCTAGCCGCATTGGCGTTCAGCAGAAACAGAGGGCAGCCGATATTAAATAACTACATTTCCATTAAAAAATATGACATATATGAATATTTGCCTGCCGTGAAGACAATCAGCAGAAAATACCACGAGTTACTTATGTGTATATTCGCGTAAGTATTCCGCGCGACACGACGTTATTGTGTCTATACGTCGTCTATAATTTAAACTCTAAATCGTGCAATCATGTTCTATGGCTAATTTTAAGGAATGCATTAAGCGCTTTGGTTTATCTCCATACACAGTGTTGATTGCATTTTCTCCAATGTGCAAATATTAACATACAACTTACCGGGGACGTAGGGAAAGGGGAATCGCAATATTCAGAAGAGATGACATCGACTACGTCCCAGATATTTCGTAATCATGCAGAAACACTTCCTGCGAAATAATTGGCTGTAACCGGAGAGTAGCAAACCAATTGGACCTACATATTGCTCCAGTACACAGACATTTTAGACATTATGGACTTAGATGATCCAATCATCAATGTGGTAAAGCAAAAGTGTCTTAATACCCGGAGATTTAAACTCTCCAGACATTGATTGGGAATTGACGCACAGCTCGCGATCAGAAAACTCATTCGAACAGAAGCTACTTCCAATAGAGGAGAATCTACGAGATCAAGGCTTCAGTTCCGAAAAAGAAGATGCAATCACTGGAACAAGGACTTTATTTTCCTGACGTTTCGGATTCCGTAGGGAATCCTTAGTCATAGGAATCGTTAACAGGTCTGAGACATGCGCAGATAAGGGGTGATACATTAACAGATCACACGGTATTTATATTTTACAGCAGTCACCCGCATGCGTAATATAATTGTCCGTTCCTGTAGCCACCACTGGAGGTCTTAATTGGTCCAGTGATTGCTCATTAATTGCAACAGCGTTCTTGTCCACGTCGGATGCAGGTTTGATAATTGCTCGACAATTAGGCCCGCTGTCGTCAGAGTTGCGCCCAGTCCTTCCCAGGTGACTGATTTTCTTGCTCAGGAAATTTCTCCGTACACCGTATGGGAACGCCAAATCGTTGCGCTTGTTGATGGACTGGGGGCCTGAGAACCATGACTCGAGCAGCTTGCGGCTCACGCGGTTGTCCCCTCTTGTGAGGATTTCGGTCTCGTCAAACTTTAAAATATGGCTGGGTCCGGTTGAGTGAGCTGTAACCTGGGAGTTGACGTCTTTCTTCCTCACCGCCGCTGCATACTCGGCCATTCGCGTCTGGAGTAGTCTCCCGGTTTCTCCGACTTAGTTGCTTTGTCCACAACTACAGTAGATCCGGTAAACGACTCCAGCCGTTTCCTGCCGTGGCAGTAGGTTTTTCGGTCTCATGACCCGGCGTCTGATGGTTGCTTCCGGCCTGTGTGCAACTCCAACTCCAAGTGGGGTGAGTAGATGGCTGACCGCTTCCGATACATTTTTCACGTACGGAAGAGCTCGCCAAGCGTTTAATCCAGCTGGACGTGGCTTCGTCTCTGGTTTGCGAATGCACTGGTTGACAAAATTGTGCGGGTATCCATGTGCTCTCAGTACCCATCGAACGTATTTTAATTCAGCCATTTTGTCTTCCACTTCGCTGTAATGCGTTTTGACGCGCCGGAATAGCGCTCTTACGCAGCTGCGTTTGTGACCGATGGGATGGTTGCTGTTGCAGTTCAGGACTTGCATAGTGTTGGTTTCTTTCCTGAGCACTTTAGTTTTAAGGCTACCATCGTCTTTGCGGCAAACGAGGACATCCAGGAAGGCCAGCTGGTTGTTTTCTTCTTCCTCCATCGTAAATTTAATGTCCGGGAAGACGGCGTTTAGACGTTTATTGAATGTCAGCATCTTATCCCGGTCAATAACGACGAAGGTTTCATCCACATACCGAGCCCAGAGTTTCGGTCTGTGGTGTCGGAAAGCCAGCGACTCCAGCCGTTGCAGGACCGCCTCTGCTATGAGTCCAGAAATAGTCGAACCCATAGGCGTGCCCTTCACCTGCTCGTAGATAGTTCCGTTTAAGGTTAAGTACGTCTTCAGGCAGAACTTCAGGAGCTGGAGGATTTGAGCATGCCCGAGGCGATTCTCCGTTTCATCGTATTTCTCTCGAAGGAGTAGTTGGATAGTTTCGACGGCCAGGTCCTGTGGAATAGAAGTAAAAAGGGACGTGACATCAAAGGAAACCATGATATCATTTGGCTGAAGACTTACCCCTTTAAGGTTCTCCAAGAATTGTGTTGACGACCTGACTGTTGTGTCTGAATCAGCGGTCAAGAATTTGAGCCGTTGGAACAGCCACTTTGCCAGTCCGTAGGTTGGAGTTCCTTCGACGACAGCGGGCCTAATTGTCGGGCAATTATCAAACATGCATCCGACGCGGACAAGAGTACTTTACCTTCAACGGAACTATCGACGAGCAAGTGAAGGGCACGCCTATGGGTTCGACTATTTCCGGACTCATAGCAGAGGTGGTCCTGCAACGGCTGGAGTCGCTGGCTTTCCGACACCACAAACCGAAACTCTGGGCTCGGTATGTGGATGACACCTTCGTCGTTATTGACCGGGATAAGATGCCGTACACTCTGCCAAAGAAGTCTTCAGCGTAGGCTAGAAACGCCCCTTTGATAGCGTGCAGCACTCCTGTGGCTTTATTTGCAGCTTTGACAGATTGTAATGAGGGTTTCAGATTACTCTGTATCCGAATTCCGAGGGCTTTTTGTTTAGACACTACGGGAATTTTGATGTTTTTCAGGTGCTAGGTCCTGCTGCTCTGAAAAATTGGGTAGTTTGTTGGACGCAGGTGATAACGGCACACTTTTGCACATTGAAATCCAGCAGCCATCTCTTGGACCACGTCTGCAGTTTGTAAAGATTATTTTGCAGAGCATCTCGGTCGCTTGGGCGCTTAATGACCTGCCAGAGCTTAACGTCATCGGCAAACATGATTTTACCGCAGTCCAGGTCTTAAAGGCTGTCATTTACATAAAGAATGAAGAGTAAAGGACCGAGAACGGAGCCTTCAGGAACCTTACTAACTACGTCAATCCAGTCCAATTTATACTCCCCGATGCAAACGCGTTGATTTCTACCGACTAAAAATGACCTGATCCAGTCCGAAATTTTCCCCTTGATGCCAGAAACGCTCAGTTTATGTAAAAGGCGTTGATGAGGCACGCTGTCAAAGGCTTTGCGGAAATCAATGTACACTTCGTCCACTTCGAAGCCCTCTTCTAAAGCACTTGTCCAGGCCTCAATTGAAGTCAGTAAATTTGAAAGGCAGGAGCGCCCTCGCCGAAAGCCATGTTGGAAATTTTGCATGACGTCCATTTCATCGCAAAATCTTAGTATGGCCTGCTTGACAAGGACTTCCATCATTTTGCAGGAAAGGCAAGTCAAGCTTATAGGCCGAAAGCTGTTTGCAGACATTTTGCTACCACCCTTATATAACGGTACGATGTTGGCCGTCTTCCACTGCAAAGGCAAGTCTCCTGTTTTCATGAAAAGTTTGAACAGAGATGAAAGAGGCACCGCTAGCTTGGTCGACAGGTCTTCAAGTATCAGTCCAGGGATCCCATCCGGTCAAGGAGACTTGTCTGGTTTTATGTGGCAGAGAACATGTCTCACGTCTGCGACAGAAAAGGTAACAGTTTCAATAACGGCTGTACCTTCGCCTATTTCTACGCCCGGATTGTCATCGGGAGATTCCATCGCAAACGCCGATCTGAAAAACTCTGACAGTAACTCTACTTTCTGCGGTCCTTCCGCTACTACGTTTCCGAGGTTATCCCTCAGGGTTGCAATGTCGTTCTGGTGCTTCCTTTGACTGCGGATGTACCTATAAAACTTCTTTGGACATATTGTGGCTTGTGTTGTAAGTTGACGCTCAAAGGCATTTCTAGAATTTCGTATTTCCTAACGGCATATATTTCGTTGCGCTTTATATTCCGCAAGTGATTTTGAATCTTGAAGATGCTCGTACTTGTTCCACAGTCCTTGTTTCTTCTTTGTAGCCCGTTTTATCGGCTGGTTGACATAAGGAGGTCTGGCACATGGTCTTATCACTTTCATTGGGAAATGGACTTCAATTTAGCGCTCTACAGTCCGTTGGATATGCTGCCATAATTCATTTGTAACGTTCGTATTGGGTAACCAGTTTTCTGCGGAAGCGGTACGCCTCATTTCTTCATAATCAGCTTTCCAAATATTTCTGTGTCTCTTTATTTGCCATTTTGGAGAAAGTAAGTAACACACGCAGGTAAAAGCAACGTGGTCGCTTAACCCAAGTGGCGATTGTGAGTTCACTCCCCTTATGATCCCCTCTTCGTTACTAAAAACGAGATCTAGACAGTTTGATCGCTGACTTTCTTGCAGTTGTAAAGTCTGTGTTGAATGAGGTTTTCGTCCAAAGAAAACTGAAGTAGTTTATAATTGAAAGGTGCTGCTGCGGCCTTTATTCCAGGGCTTATCCAATCGATGCCAGGAGCATTGAAATCACCCAGGAGTACTAGGTTTTCCTGTTTACAGATAACTGTCAGTGAACTTAGCAGTTGTACGTCCTCACTTTTGCGGGAGCTGTGAGGCCGACAAACAGCGCATATATTGAGTGTCGGATGTTGTCTCACCTTAATTTTGCACGAAATTATTTCACATCGTCTTAGGGGTATGTCAGCCATTTCCTTCTGACAACAGGAAATTTCATTTGCTACATAAATTGCCACTCCTCCGCCCCTACGTTGAGATCTGCCGTTGAGATCTGATAGCCTTCAGTGCTGACTTCGCTGATCCCTATTGTTTTGGTCATACAAGTCTCTGTTAATGCAATTATATTCAGTTTCTGCTCAGATACTATTGTTTTGAGTTTGTCACGTTTATTGAAGAGACTTTGACAATTGGTATTATGGATCTCGAGGCAGCGGCCACTATTGCTTGAGGTATCTTCTTGAACCGGCCGGTATACCTTGGTTAATTTTTCCTCCTGACTACTTCCGGCCAAAGAAAATTTCGCTTGATGTGGACAATTTCTCCTCCTATTATTTGTAGGTCAGTTTCGCCTTTGTTCTTTCAATAATTTGCATCGTTTTTCAAAAGTCGCATTTTCCTGCGTTCCTTTGGTTCATAATCCGGCCGAAAGAAAACTCCAGCATTCATGGTCCACAGAGATGACTTTCTTTCTAGCAGAAGTTGTACCTGCGCTTCGGTGTCCCAAATGACTTTGAATGGTCGTGGCCGAGAGCGTGAACCAGTCGGCGGCTGAGCCTTGCCTATTTTATGTTTTTATAATTTTTATAGACGCAGTGCCCCTTAGCAGTGATTTAGTGTACTGCCGAAAGAGACCTCGATCGTGCTCCACTTTATCCCCAGCAACGGTAGCCGCTGATTCTGCTGCACCCTGTATCACTATATGCTGCTTACGGTTGGCTCGAGTTTGGGCCGTGGTCGCATCGCACTGAAGCAGAGTAGCAGCAGGGGTTTCGAAGTCCAGACCTGTTAAAGATTCTACGGAAATTTTGCGGCTAGCATTTTCTTCTAAGTTACCGTTTACCCTTTGGTCTAATTCAACTTCCTTTTCTTCAGAAGTCTCCTATTGAAGTGGTTGTCTTGCTTTTCGTTCACATGGCTTGTTCCAAGTTCTGTCTTGCGATTAAAATGAGGGCTTTGGTTGGTCTTTGGCAGGCTGCTCTTCGTCCACCTTCTGCTGGCGTTTTCACCTGCGTTTGGCCCTGCTGGACTCGTGGTTTCCTGGTTTAGCAACCACTGACCTGTCCTCTGCATGTGCCGCATCCTCTTGGAGTTGTTGTCTTGCTTTTTGTTCAAATGGCGTGCTCCAAGTTCTGTCTTGCGATAAAACTGAAGGCTTTGGTTGGTCTTTAGCAGGTCGCTCTTCAGCCGCATTCTGCTGACGCATGCCTTTGCGTTTGGCCCTGCCGGACTCGTGGTTTTCTGGTTTAGCACCCCACTGACCTGTCCTCTACATGCGCCGCATCCTCTTGGAGAAGTTGTCAGAGTTTATCTTAGCAAATTGGCCTGCAGAGTGTGAGCTGGTGGTGAAGTCGGAAGAGCGTCCGACATTATGTTAAGAGATCCGGGGTTCAAATCCAGCAGTCGACGAACATATTTTTTCATCTCATATGTTTATCTTTATTATGCCAGTTTACAGGCAATTGTAGAGAGTTGGTAATGCACCTCTTGGGCGCCTTCCAACACATCGAAGACCAGAAAAACCTAAAACAAACTCCCTATGTTCCAGCCAGTGTTGGTTTTGTTTCAGGTTTTGTGTTTTGTCAATACTGGGCGAGATACGGATTTTGTTTCAAGTGAAAAAAACCTGCCTTCAAAGGTATGATACAAACGGAATAAAAGTACAGTTGTAAGCTGAGTTGACTCATCAGCAGGAAAAATGTTGCATATCCTTTAAAAACATTAGCTCCAGACGGAGAGGGTTGGCACAAGAACACAGTGTTCTCAGACTTCCTTCAATGGTTGTCGGCAAAAGTTGCGCGCTATCGGCTGAAAGTTTAGCAAACTGCCGGCTGCTGCTTCAGCAGCATTATCTTCAGCATGAAGCCTGGCGGGGTTCAAAGTCCACGAACGCCATCAGAGTGAAAGAGAGATTCCACCGAGTCAGCACCCAAAATTCGTGAAAGTTGTCCTGAATGTAGAAAGCTAGTTATAGCTCTCTTAAACATAGCGTAGTTTTGCTGGGTTTTTATACTTTTGGGCAGCTTATTCCAGATTGATATGGCATTTACTGAAAAGAAGTGCCGGTGCTTAACTGTACGTGCCATAGGAAAAAATAAAAAAATGTCTCGATGACTGGCGCGTCGAGAGTGCTCAAGCTGCCTTAGTGTACTAAGAGGATTAAAGGTTTGACCATTCAAAAGTTTAAACAGTAAAAATAGACCCTTCTGCAATCGAAGAAGCCATAGGGGATCCAGCTTTATAAGTTCGCACCTTTGTTGGTAGGTTAAAATACGGTGTTCTGTAGTGAAAACTCTTCTAGTGAAGAAGTGCTGCACAGATTCTATTTTTTTTTCGTTCACTAGTGCGCAGAAGACTGAATAGGGGCGAGCAGTATTCAAGACTAGGTCTCACGTACACATAATAAAGGCTAGTTCTAACCTTCATAGTCTTAAAATTTCTAAGGATAATTTCGGTGGTTCGGCGTGCTTTCGAGACTATCAGGGCACAGCGCTCTGACAAATTGAGACTATTAGAGTAGGATATGCCCAAATCCTTGATAACTCCTGGGACATTTAGTTCGTTGCCGCCAATGCTTAATTCCGGTTGATGATCGTCGCCAACAACCATAACGGAACATTTGTGCCATGAAAGGGTGAGGCGCCATGTGCAACACCACTGGGCGAAGGCCTGGAGATCCTTTTTATCAGCTCGAGCACGATGTTGCGATCCGCCGGTTTATATCGATAAGCGACTTTTAAATCATCAGCGTACATGAAGGGTCTGCCATACTGAAAACAATCTGAAACGTCGTTGACAAACAGGCAAAATAGGAGCGGACCCAGTTCACTACCCTGTATAACTCCGCACCTCACATGCGTGGGATTGGAGATAACATTGGAAATTTTAACTCATTATGTGTGAGCATCCAAATAGGAAGATATGAAGTTCAGAGACTTTCTACCTATGCCGAAGGAGGCCAGTTTCAGAAGGAGGTTATGATCGACCCGATCGAAGGTCTTAGTAAAATCAAAATCGACGCTATAAATGGCAAAACCGCTGTCTCTAGATTGCAGCACATAATCAAAGAAAGAGAGCTGACAGGTGTCACAAGATCGTTTCTCAAGAAAGCCATTTTGAGCTGTATTGAGCAGGTTGTTCTCTGTCAAGTGACGCATCATATTTTCTTTGATTAAGGTCTCGAAGATCTTCGAGGCTGCGGGGAGTGTATTTTTTGGCCTAACGTTGTCGAATAAGGTCGATCGGCCATGCTTGCGAATGGGCATTATGTGCGATTCCTTCCACAACGAAGGAATGGTTTCGCAGTCAAGAGCAAGATTAAATAACTTACACAGAAAAGACGGAAAGATATCATTCGCTTCAGCTTTTAGAAGGCTAACTGGGACGCCATCTGTTCCTGGTCTATAAGATTGACGATAACGACGAATGGCTACAGTCACATCCCAGAGATGGATCGTGCACGTTAGCTTTACCCATGCTATTGGAAACCTTATAAGAGTGCAATAATTCAAAGTCTGCAATCAACCAGCCGTGCAAATATAGATAGTGAAAAGGTTTACTTGTGCGATTAATTTCAACAGCCAGAATTTTAATGTGAACGACTCAGCCTTTGTTGTGAGGAGTTCCTTGGACTGTAGCAATCAGAGTCTGAAGCAGCGATGTTGTTTTTAGGAGCAAATGAACTTTCAGACTTATGCTGACCGTAGGGATAACTTCCAGAGCGTGGAATAATCCGAGGTCTAGTTAGATTTTGAAAGCGAAGGAGTCGACTCACTCAGAAAGGATATTTTCAAAGGGTAGATAATACGCAGTCCAGTTAGATTGCGAAAGAGAAGGATTTGTCTCACTCAGAAGGAATATTTCCAAAGGGCAGGTAACACCCAGTTCCTTTTTCAGTTTTTTTCAGCCAGTTGTTTCTTCTACACTAAGGTAAAGACTAAAAACCTCGTAAGCGCAAAGAGCTTAAATTCGAAACCAATTTCGAAATTCCCGCTGTTCATGACCTTCGTCAGTTATTTCGCACAATATTGACCTAGCAAAAGACCAAAACAAATACAATAGTCACTGCGAATGAAGGGGTTTGGGTTAGTTTTCTTCCTGCCTTCCGGGTTTTTTGACGGCGCCAAAGATGTGCTTTACAAATAAACCTTATTATTATTATTCTAGCTGAAAGCGTTGACGCATCTAAAAGAAGGCTCAATAATACTTTATTTGTTGGTCATACATTTAATAGATAAAAAGTGTTTATTAAATGTATGGCTTTGAAACATAAGCATGCTTTGATTGAATCTATCTATAAATACAGTCTCCAAAGGGCTCTGCCTGTTTCAGTTATATATACTCGATAAACTGAATAACTTTATGCGGTGGGTTTTGCACGGAAAAGTTAACTTGTCGTTTTATCACCAACATATCTTTTGAGGATACCCACCTTTTCCTATTCCTATTTACCATAGCAATTTTATCTAAATGTCCCTCACCCCTTATCCGAAATGTACAGATCATTCAAAGTTACCGTTCATATGTTCTTGATTGTAGAGAACACATAGAAAAGCATGCAATTCACTATTCGAAGTCAAAAGTAAGACCGTGCAGTTATAAAGAACATTCAGTTAATTGGTTCAAACCAATTATGCAGTCAACCTTGAAATTCGTTTAAATTTATCAAGTGGTTGTATCAGCAGTTACGCCGAAATTCGAATGCTAAATAATGCCGGAGAAAGTATTCGCTCGACGAGGTGCAATAAGGCAGAAAAATATCGTAGACGTTAAGGGACATGCCTTTAATGCAAGATACTTCAAGCAGCCGACCTGGTGCGGACACTGTAAAGAGTTTATTTGGTAAAAGTGTTATTGAAATACTTAAATTCTAAGGGGTGTTCTTGGAAAACAGGGTTACCAATGCAAAGTGTGTCTGTTTACGATTCACAAGCGGTGCACTGAGTTTGTGACTTTTAGTTGCCCTGGTTTCGACAAGGGTCCGGATTCTGACGTGAGCAATACTAGGTTTTATAATGGCTGTTTATAGTTCCAAAATTATCACCGATTTGTTCTCCATACCTACGGCAGTCCAACGGTTTGTGACCATTGTGGTTCTCTCCTTCATGGCTTGGTTCATCAAGGGATGAAATGCGAAAGTAAAGTTTATTTTCCTTGTGCATTTTGTCGTTTCTAGTAGGCCCTTTGTTGTTTATTTCTTTGAGATACAAACAAACCTTAAAATGGGTTCTTAATATTGTATTTTTACTGTTTTACCTTTGGATGGCCTTAAACAGCTCTGGGTAAAACCTCAGTTCATTAATTCGTTAGTTCTGCATTTGTCGTGTATGTGTGGATCAACTCTTTGTGATGCCGGAGATGCATTTAACATCATTTTTTCAAAATATTTAATGGCTGAATTATTGTGACTGTCAAATCTAAAATAATCGCATTATATTCTACCTGGTATAGTTGCAACAGATTGCTACAAAAAAAGCAGACCGACAGATTTTGAATTTATAGTGAACGTGTGTGAACATATTAGCTAAGTTACTAAATCTAAGCAAAATACAATAAAATATATGAGAAATCTCCAATACGGACGACTGACAGTGCGCCATCAACAATGCAGAGCGTGACTACTTACCCTGATATAAACTTATGTGAATAAAAGAGAATAATGGTCCAAAAATTGCCAAGCAACGGCCAATCTGACTACTAAGTAGTCGGCATAACCATCCGGAAAATTGAGAAGGAACTGAAATCCAAACTGAAAAACAATTGAATACTCAAAGATAAACTGTGTAAAATGCAGGCCATTATGTTAAGCTTTGTCGTAAGGACCACGTTGGTATTTATTAAATCTTAGGACGTGAACAACGATGTCGTGTGGTCGTTGTGGTCGTGTTCAAGCGCAGGTATATGCATATAATACGATCCGACCACTTACAGTAAATCTAAACTACTTACTTCTAGTTGAATATTCTAGACGGTGACTATCATACGAACGCATGCGTTCTATTTTAAATTTGGACGTTTTCCGCCTATTAACAGGCCATTTTCAATATACGAGTAAAAATCAATGTTTATGTTAACTAATAAATAGTACTGTATCTTATTTCTCGCAATTGTAAATGATGATAAAGTAGGCGGCTCTTTGGAAAGTATGGTAGTCATTTGATATATCACATTCACAACCCATCTCTTTGTCCCACCTGACAACATGACAATTTTCTGAACTCCTGTATTAGATTAAGGTTTATGCAGCCACTTTATGCAACAAATTTCCCAGAATGCACCTGAGAAGGAAGTTCTAACTGGGCTGTTTTCAGGTATTCATCTATTTGCCTTCTTTAAATCATTAACTTACGGTGTAAATCAAACACATATCAAACAATACCAATTTCTAAAAACTATTAGGCCCTTAATGGCTAGCATATTTATAGTATAGGTTTTTGCCAAATGACAAAATCTGCAATCGTTAATCACATTTGTCTTGTCAACGACTTTTTTAGGATTTAACTCAAAACTTGCCCATAAACCAAAGGCTTTTAAGTGCAAATGTATTTTCGAATCTATATTTGTGGTATTATTTCCTGTAAATTCGGTTTTCCATACTTTTAGCTGTGGAAAATCCGGAAAAGCTGAGGATTAACCTTTGGATATATATATCATTATTTTCTTTTCTTTAGACAGCTTTTTACTCATAAAACGTTCAAAAAATGTAAATTTTTAAGTGTCTGTCAATTTTATTTCCTTAACATTTAATAGATTTCTGAGTAACTATTGCACTTATTTTGTACTTTGAAACTGCAGAATGTGATATGAACGTGCATAATAAATGCAAACAAATGGTTCCTGGCTTGTGCGGCTTGGATCACACGGAACGTCGTGGCCGGATTCGCTTAGAAGTAAAGCACAAGGGAACATTTCTTGAGATTAACAGTAAGTACCGCTATCTCTCAATACATTTCTCCATAAAGCCCCAGGAATTATATTTTTTAAATTTTAGATGAGCAAAATTTATTTAATTCTTTGAATTCCGGAATTTGTAATCGCCCTCTACCTTCTTCGAGCTCTCTGACTGTTCATATAGGACTAGCAATTGTTTTTTTCAATCTTTTTTATTACACCGGCACTTATCCGTGCTTTCAGTATACATTGTGGAACAGCTTAGGTGGTACCGTTGCTGTCCACTTCTATTATGTTCTATTTACCTAATATATAGTGAAGTTAGCGTTCATCTTCCAAGATATTCCGCCATTTTAAATACGAAATGACTTTTGGAAATCTTATTCAGTAGAATCCCCTCTGTCATCGCTCGCTTGATCGTACCTCAGGCTTATGTGCTTTACGGGACGTGCAGGCCATAAATGTTACTGAAAATCTTTTACATTACAGTCAGTATAAGTCCTTTAGCTCAAGGGGGCGGGTGGGGATGTCCTATGTGTACTTTTATGCACTTCGGGTTAGTGTGGTTATAAAAATGAGTATGTAGGGCCTGTGTAACGAATCACCTGCAGATTTTTCAAAACCAAACCATGTTGCATATTTAAACCTGTGCATTTTGAAAAAAATAGAGTTTATTTATCTACCTTATTGTGATCGATAGCAACCATGAAACAGCTATCTGCGTCTTGTCTTTTGCACCCATAACGTGCTATAGATAGTGGATGAGCGTTCACCGATAAATTACGGAGCAAACTCATTCCTTTGTTTTTTATCTGCTCTATCTGGAAAGATCATTTTAACTCGGTGCCATGCGATTGTCTACGGATCTGCAGCGGCACAGAATAGTAGGCAGCAACCCACAGAGAATCGCTGGTTCGAGGAAGTGCTTATGATCCATCTAGTAGACCATCTGCGCTTTGCTTGTACGCATGCTCGTGTTTCCGGACCCAGCTGAATGGAGGCGAATAAGCCGAAAACCTGTACTTATCAAGCTACCTCCAAACTCAGTCGTCATTCTCTGCTATTAGAGCTTGGCTGATTTTGGCCGGACAGATAGGTGCCCTTACGTAGCCCCCGCAAAATACACGAAAAATCTTCGATTTGGCAAGCCAGTGGGTTGGTGCGAGCTCATTCTGGAGTGAATATGTGTAAACATTCTGAACCCCTCTGGCAAAAAATAGTTTGTTTCCGGTTGGGCACACACTGACGGAGATAGCGCAAAGTCGCCCAGTTAAGTAGGTCATACTCTGGTTTAGAACTCATCTATGTAAGGGCTTTTATAAAGACTGCACTGAAAAACAGTCACTCCAGTCTGGCTGTCGTTGAGCAACAGAACAACACTTCATCGACAGTTTGGCATAATAAAGAATATGCTGTCGTGGCAGTTAGACGCGTGTTTCAGAAAAGACCTCAATCATCCCCTCCCCTGCATTTGTGGCCCGTCCTATCCTGCCGGTACAGTGGTTGACCCGAGTTTGAAACAGAGGGATTTGTCGCCGTAAGTTTTTACGCCATACCCTACAGTTCCTTATAGTCACTTTGATCCTGCTTTTTATGTTGGGCGTGACTGGCGCTGGTCTGCAGTCGCCTAGCATGTTACTGCTACCAGTTACTAGGGAGTTTGCTACGACTGAAGCCTAAGGTTTCAACAGAGCTGGATGAGGACTGTTTGCAAACCACTCCTTCCTGCTAAATAGCTACGCTCCCTATTTGTGTAGTTGTTTCGTTGTGAGTATAGGCAGTTCTGTACGAGTGTTCACGCAGAAGTTAAACAGTCTGGCAGATAAGAAGATAGCTTACTCAGCATTGTCGCTGTACATGCCGTTACTGTTTTTATTTGCACAAATGATAAAACCTCCTCCTCATAAGTATTTAAACGGATGTACTCAATACAATTTTCTCGGAAATAGGATTTCGTCGTATCCTAGTACACTTTATGAACAAATACTCTTAGACGACATCGTATTTTGATAGATGCGTGCGTATTTAACCATTTTAAATTATACATAAAGAAATTTACATTATATGTGAATCCCTCGCAAAACACTTTTTTTAGATTCACTCCGAAAGTTGGCGTGAATACTCCAGCTGAACTGCATTAGCTTCTGCGGAATAACCACGTAGTAGTCCAAAAGTGTCTACAGGCAGTCAGGAGTATATAACTACTGATGCCATACTGATGGCCCAATTACTATAGAAAAAGGCCTAGACACGCATATTTAACCAACTTGGTACCGCTGCAAGATAGAACTATCCAGGGTTTGGCTTATCCGTGGGCCCGTTACCGTTCCCCGTGGATAACCCAGATTTGAAATTGGTTATTTTAAGTTTCCTAATGAACTGCTCGTTACCTTGTAATGAATCCGTCTGAATTAAGCTCTCGAGGCTCAGACAAAAAGTTTATGCGAACAGTGATGGACCCATTGATGAGCCGAACCTTTGGCAGCTGCACCATTACTGATCCAACTCAAATATACATATCAGCTTTTAGACCGAGACAGAAAAATTTCGGTTTGAAGCATTTATTCAATTTATTTCTTCGGAAGTTAAACGAGGGAGAGTCGCATATATCATTTGGACTGGCAAAAGTTTGTGAAAACTGACATGAACATCAAAGGATGTAATCAGATATTTAAGGTTCAAACAAGCGGACATTATGCGAAGTGTTTTTTATCTCAGTTCCTTCTGAAAAACGTCACTCGCTGGTGTGTTTACCATTTAAAAAGAGAAGGCGTTTGCGCTTCTGCCTCTTGTTCACCAGTCCTTCTAATTGTTTACAGCGGTAAAGTATTCCTGCTCAACAAAATCTGCTTTGAAGAGGATGCCGAAACCGTGGAAATCTCACGCCTTTAACGGTCTATTTCTGTGGAGCGTTGTGGACTGGAAGACTGGCACCTGAAAGGGTAATTGCTTGTGTGGCGTCTATCGTATTCTCACTCTTATGGGACCCAAGCCGCCTCTGGGCCATTTTGTCCGGACCATGTCTTGAGTGTTACGTGTAGACAGTCTTTTAGCCTTGACAACGACTAGGCCTTGTCTCGCCTCTAGTCTTCCTGACTCAAAATTGTCGTCGTGTCCGGGAGATGGCAGGAGGAAAGAATGGTATAGATGGTGTGCAAGTGTTTTGTCCCTATAAACTAGTTTACACAAAGGCCACTGCCCTGCGCTCGCCTTTTTGTTGGGCAGCTTGTGGCCGGCGTCGCCTTTGAAGTGTGATTTGCCACCCCTTAGCAGTCATGTTTGGTTTGCAGTTTCTGGAGGAAAGTGTGCATATTATGAAGGGCGTGAAGGACAACGGCGATTCTAGTGGATAGCCCTGACAGTACACTTAATATAATTTTGGTTCAGTTAAGGACGAACTAACATCAACGTTCGACGATTTTGAAATCGGATGGATGGACTCATTTAGCATAACCTTTTAAAAGCGTTTGCGTGAACTTCCATCACACGGCTAAAAATCATAGCCACGTGACCGACATTCGCATTCTGCCCTTATACCCAGCAGATTTCAGGTCGTTTGATCCCCCCTTCCTCCATTTTTTTCCAATGTGAGCTTTCACGCAAAGTGCACAGCACGGGCTGATATGTTGCCTGATCACGCGAAGCTCAGCGGCTATGAGGTTTGGAAGTGCCAGGAGGTCATCACAGTTCTGTTGCTATATTCCTGCCTCCAGGCTGCTCTGGCAGTTTGACGTCATACTTTTCAGTTGAGTGGGACGACGGGTCCTCTTTGATGTCAACCGGCGCACTTACCGTCCATACACCTAGCAAGGAGGGGCAATATTTTCTCTGTTTATTCCAAATTATGGCCCGTTCCAGCGGAAGGATATAAACAGAGATGTGTGCGTAGATTGTGACAGTGCTTTTCGACCTTCCTCTTCTTCTACCTTTAGTCATCCAGCTAGCACTCTGACCAGCATCTAGGACCATCGGTTTCGACGACGTCCACCGCGTGCGTCGGCAGGCTACAGGCAAATGCAGTTACTTGTGTGTGAGTGGTGTGCGCTAAAAGCCGCGGCTTGGAGGGTCGCCAACTGAGGGGATAACTCGGACACCGCAATCGACCCAGCGTGTATTTTTATGTGTGGCGTGGTTAATTGCGGGCTGAGAGTCAGGCTGCAATGGTTCCTTCTTAATATGGTCTTTATGGTGCTCCCAGTCGGGAGCGTACCCAGCGAGGCATGCTGTTGGTACGCGTGTTTAGGGTCGGTCGCGCCAGCTGCCTGCGCGCTCCCCCATCTCGGGACTTCTTTACTTTTGTTTTGACAACCGGGCCCGATGTGGAAGTGGTGAGAGAGGGGGGTAGATCCGGCGAGTCTTCTTTTACTGTAATTCAGCCGCAGTCAGCGGGTTGCTTCGGCCTGCTGAGTCTCGTGGTGGATATCGTCGAACTCGACGGTCGGACCGTCGCCGTAGTTGTAATGGAAAGTAGACTTGTGGCACACCTACCACACTCTCTCATCCATCACCTGTCCTCGCCTACTGTCCTAATGAGGTCAAAAAGCCTGAAGGCGGGGTCTGACGCCGGTAGTGAGCGCGGGAAAATCCACGCCTAAGCATACCATCAAAACTTTGGTCCATAATAGACCTCCAACCATTTCTTTAACACGACGACTAAAGGGTGGAAGCGACGGCACAGACACCAGCTCACACAACCGGGGTCTCTGTTTAACACGATAGTCCGACCGCCGCTTTCAACGATATCCACCACGAGTTTCAGCAAGCTGAATGCAGACGTGGTGACTTCTGGCAGGGGAAAAGAAGGGAAGGTAACAGTGAAAGCAGGTTTGCGGAGCACCTACTCCCACGCTCTGACTCTCTCTCATCTTGCCCGGTGTCAAGCCAAAGTCAAGAAAACCGGAGATGGGAGAAGGTGCAGGTGGCTGGCGCGGCCGAGGTTGCCCCTGTGCGCATCACCACGCCCGCCCCCCCCCCATTTTCGGCATTTTTATAAGTCGGCGACCCGATTAAAGCCTGCCTTACCCTGATCTGCCCCCGTGTTAGTCCAGTGCATCTATCGCGCGGTCCGTTTAGGGGCTGTTATACTCCACCTTGTCGCAGCCTACACTTGACCTGGTGATAGGGTATAGGGGTAGCATGACAGTTCGACCGTTGGTTTCGGCCATATCCACCGTGTGCTCTACATGAAAGTGGCACGGGGACGGTAACTTGCGATGGATTATGGTGAGAGTTGACTTTCGAAGCGTCTACCTCACTCTATTAGGCGGCACACACACGGGATTCTCTGCAAAAGTGAGCATATGACATGTCTGCTGAGCATTTCCTCGAAGCGTTGTTCATAAGTAGTTCATCACTCGGCGTTCTCTGTTACTGCAAATTGCACATTCATTCATATGTGCCCAGGCTTCCCTAGGCAAACACTCTCACCACTTTATTCACGGACAATAGTTGAAGTACACATAAAGTCAGCATGAGAAAGATTTTGGCCAACGCTTCGTAAGTTCTCTTGCATATGCCAGCTTAATCTAAAACGCGTTTTGCTTTCCTTGTCAACTGCTGTGTTATCTTTGGCGCCTCGAAATACCCACTCTTCTTATAAATTAAGGGAAAGTCAGCTTGACTTGCGTGACATTGCCGCTTGCGGGGAAACCAAGTATCTAAAAAAATGTCATTTTTCTCCTTTGGGGCGGCGGAAACGAGCTTTCGAACGCTTGTCTCGTATTTAGGCTCCTTAGCTCAATTGAGCTATTTCGAAAGCACAACCCGGAGCCCGCACGTTGACACATGAGCAGCGAACATTATACTCCCCTCCCCTCCCCCATCAGAGGCCGAGGACGCCCAATTTCCACTCATTTGGCTATACCTTTGTCCGGATATCTAGCTGAAGACTTTTCAGCGATGGCTGCGACCAGTGTCCCTGTCGGAGGTTTCTTCCTGCGGGAGTTGAATGTCCTTCCCCTGCTTCAACTTCTTGTCCCTTATACGCACAACTGTCGCTCGAAGAAGCCAGTTTGTTCTGGCTTCCTGTGCACTGTTTCCGAAATCTTCGGCATCGCGGTAGAAAACACAAACACTCGAACATAACACTCAGCATTTAGTATGGGTTAAGACAGCCACCCAGGCGACGCAGTAGACATTCAAATTGGCAGCCGAAGGAACAGGACGTGAATCAGCGGCTTATAAACTGAATCACCCGCAAGCCTGGTCGTCGGGAATGGGGCTTAGTAGTGGGCATAGGCCAGGGCGGATGTGGCCAGTGTTGGTGTGCTTTTTGCCATCGGTATGTGTATTGCAATTGCGACTATGTCAGAAGTGAAGAAATAGGCCCTAAATGTTTATTGCCAATTGTTGGATCTGCTTGTCTTCCATGTATACGCTTCCTTCGTGTCCTATTTGAGTTCCTGCTGCGTTGCCTTCATAAGCGTCAAGTTAAGTCAAGTCCTATATGATATTTTCTCATAGGACAGTCAATTAGTGCGTGGGAGAGGTAACAGAGAGGGTGACCAACCCTGGAGATACCAATCACTACAACAGTTTGGTGCATATTTCATCATAAGTAATTTTACGTGCTGGAATCTATCAAGACGGAGTAACAGTATTGGCCTGGAAGGTTGTCAGTTGACGATTTAACACAGGCGTTGCAGTCAGGCCTACGTTTGTGGAGTGGAAGGTCACTGACTTTTACTTAGTATGGCGTCTCTGGCACTGTCAAGCATGTGAGCCCCAAGACAGTGATCCTATTTTTGTGGGAGTAGCTCGTCGATGGCACGCGTAGACGTCTACATCTAGCATCAGATGTCTGACCGGCTCGAACGATGGACTGGTACATTAGGCAAGGAAAAGAGAGACATCGACTTTGAGGATTTCATCTGCAGGACACGTCAGCACTTTGCTTACGATAAACAATCTTGTGTGCTTTGAAACTATTATGCAGAGCTAATATTCGTGGCTGGGCAGAATGACAAATAAAGGGTTAAAACGGTACCCACAGGAAGGAGACACAGACTGCAACGGCCCCTTTCGTAATATGGTCTCTATGGCACTCCTACTCAGGCTGAATCCTAGTCAACCACGTCTTACTTCTGTGAAAACTTAGCCCACTGTGAGTGGACAAGGTTGTCTGTAGCACGCGTATGCCTCCGGTCGTCTTGATATTGTCATGCTACCAAGGACAGATGAATGAGGCAAGATTGAGTGCGACGGATGCATCGCAAGTCTACCATCACGATAAACGAATTCATTTGCAAGTCAAGATCCCATGCACATCATGCTGTCTAGCAAATGATAAAAATTGATTTTTAGGTGATCAAACTGGTATTTCTCCCCCTTCCCCCCATGGTCGCATATTTTGGCGCTTATTCCTCTGAGGGTCTCGGTCTTGTTGTAACAGCGAAAAAAAGGACTTCTAGCCAGCACAACTAGAAACTGGAGGACTCTTTAGCGGACGAGACACAAAAACGGGGATGTATACTTGACATTCTGTTCACGTCGATTTTTTAGATTTAAATGTGTCATTAATTTGGAAGATTTCCTTGTCACCATTAACACCGTCGACATTACCGCCACTATCACTGCTTCCGCTATCGTTTAATGTTGCGTTTGTAATGTGAGCCCTTCTGGTCAGCTGCCATTAGCCCACGCAGAAACTATTTCTGATTAACGTTGTCGTTCACCTGTATCTTATAAACGCCACTGAAAACAAATTGTAAGAAAACCAATGTTGCCCATCGTTTTTTATATGATATTTCATGGTACTCCTACTGCCTATCGGGAAAAGTTGGCTGATTTGGTTTAACGAACGTCGTAGTATTTGTATCGTTTCGAATGAATCTTATTGCTTCTTAAAATTAGCGATTCCAACATACGCAGAAGGAATTTTCCCTGAAAACATGCTTTTGTTACGCCAGAAGAATGTCGCGAATCTGGGATAATGCTGTGGTAAGGATTATATATTTGTTCCCCTAAACAAGGCACGGGAATAAGAGTATCCAGGCAAAGTAATGTAGGTGCCGCTACTCAGAATTCCAGGAGGGGTAAATATTCTCGTGCCCTAGCCCGAACAGTAGTCATCAGGTAGACATAAGCCGTAGCTGTTAGTTTTTCCCTCATCAAAACAGTGAGCCTTATTTTAAACCTAACCATCATTTCCTTGCAATGCTGCACAAAGCCATTTGGGCAAAAGTAGCTTATGTAGGCCCACTCATACACCCCTATTTCCAGAATTTTGTCCTGCAAAAACGTTGGTTATGGAGTTTTCGGGGGTGGGAAAATAGGATAGGCACAGAAGGAAATTTTTAGGCGGAAGTCTGAAGTGAAAAAATGTAGTCGAAGTTGCTTCGCGCGGTCGTTGGGAGTAAGTCGTTTCCCAAGCAAATTGGAGGTGCGCGCGACGCTTGGCGCCGCGGACTATACTAATCTAACTCCAGAACGGTAAGTTTGCCCTCAAGTAAGTTGAAGTAGAG
Source organism: Ligula intestinalis (assembly GCA_036362985.1). Classification (NCBI taxonomy): domain Eukaryota; kingdom Metazoa; phylum Platyhelminthes; class Cestoda; order Diphyllobothriidea; family Diphyllobothriidae; genus Ligula; species Ligula intestinalis. Next base: position 11,577,530 of record JAYGXS010000005.1, on the reverse strand, counting down.
GACCTCCTACATAAGCTACTGTTTCCGACATTTGTATAGCAAATAGGTTCATGTTCTCAGGTCCCGTTTGAAGGACCAGATAAGTCATCTTTACCAATATTGTTGCACATAAGCCGCAAAATCATTCAGGCAAGCAGCCTAGGAGGCCGTAAGTTATTAATATCCCTCTACCATGCATAGTCAACTTTTCCTAGGTGTAAATTACAGCCAATTTCCTATAAGACGTGTTTTATGACCCCTTCCTGGGAGCGCTTACGGCATTTATCCAATGCCGGGAAAAACATGGTCAATGGTATTTGTCTTAGTGCAAAGGTGTGCTTGTCGGAGTGGCCTGAGAACTGGGTGTTTGCGCTCCAGAGGCAAAAACACAGAATCGAGGTTAATCTGGTTACCATCACTCGCGGTGTTTAAGACTGTGGCCGAGCCGGTAGACTCATCGCCGACCCCGAGGTCATCCATCCATCGGGGTGACGTTGGTAGCGAGCACTCTCCCTTGTCCCTCCCTCTACCGTTGCACCAGCGGTAGTCGTCCGGGCTGCAAACAGGCAGTGAATAGATCTCCTCTAAGTAATACTCTGTCGCTACCGCCTTGGTCGTACCTTTCTAACGATCCGGATGATTAAACTACGCAAATAATGCATTGTGATTGCGCGTGGCTGAGGAGGTGTTGCACGCAAAAAAAGAACAGCATGCCTAGGTGCGTGTGCTCAAACGCCGACACGCACAAAATAGTAATGTCCGCAGACGTTCTCAACTATCAGCCCGAACATGTACTCACCTGACCGTTTGACCAATGCTTCTAACCAGATCCATTGTGTGCCCCACAGAAGGGTGCTGCAGGCACGATGACTCGTGTGTGACTTCATTTTAAGTGATGGCAGACTTGCACTGCATCTACCGTGCTCTCTCGCCCCTCAGTTGCCCCTGCCTCCCCCCCCCCGTCAAAAAGGCCACAGTCTGTGTGTGGCTATTCCCGATTCTCACCTATATCGCAGCTCCACCTTGATAAACCGGTCTTATGACCTATCAACCAAGTATTAAGTTGGTTTGGCAGCTTTGGTTCATTTAGTTGACCCAATCGTGATAAAAATTCGCGGCATTCGGTGGGATTCGAACCCGCATAGGACGGAGGCCATTTACGCAAGCCAACGCTCAACTCACTTGTGCTACGAATGTCGCCCTTCACACCGTGAGTTTAATCACACTTGGATTGATATTGCCCACCCAACCTTGCCGCTCACGTGGAATCCACCAATGTGGGACAGCAAGTTGACTGCCCCAGCAGGATTTCCTAAGCAATCATATAGAATCCACCAGAATGACTACTAAGCTGACTTAATTATTAAGTTGGTTTGGCAGATTTGGTTAATTTAGTTGACCCAATTGCGGAAAAACTCGCGGCATTCAGCGGTTTTGATAAGGAAGGGTTATTTAAGCTGGATTTTGAAGTATAATCCCAAACTATTTTAGGCATGCCGGAGGGCTGGCTTTTTGGCAGACTACAAAAACGGCGCTCGATAAAAACTGACTCCTTACAGTAGATTGCTTGTCTCACGAAACATCAACCGAAAGACTGCTACTTGAGTAGTCATTTTTATAGACTGCCGTTTCTCCAGGAGGTCGGCAACCAACTCGTTCAAAAGCCGAAGTACTGAAGTGATTGGAAGACAATCACTATGACAACCTTATTCAATTAATTTCTTCCTACTGAAAGCAAATTTACGCATTCTGTTTGACATTTCAGGGGATAGGGGATTGACTGTAGCTGTTCAGCGTAACGTAGTGCCTTGTCTCATGTCACAGGATGCATTTTCTCTGTGTCAACATCTTTTCCAGCCAGTTTTGAGGCAAACAGCATACAGCTGTTTAGTCAGAAATGTATTCCTTACATCATCCCCGGAAGGGGAAGAAGAAGAGACGATATCTGAGACCAAGGTGTATTCTGGGGACGATGTAAGAAATATTTCATCTGGACTTCGCATTTTTTCGCAGAACTGTGTCAGGATTTGAAAATATCAAAAGGTTACAGATTTATTGTCCGACAGTCATACTGTGTGCACCTCTAGGTGCATAGGACTTGTAATAAAAAGATCCTGCACTTACGTTTTGACAAATTGCTTCCGATTAGGTGCACACGCTGTGGAAAAAAAAGTTGCTCCGTTTTACTTATCGTAGTGCGGCTGTACATTAGAGGCTCAAAATACACCAATGCAAGCAGGCTTTGACAGTACGTCTCTTACAGGTTAGCCAACGTGTCTGATCAAAATTGACAAAACAATTAACCCCCTGCCTCACAGTTAGCTCATCGCAATTGATGACGTCCAGTGTGCACTCTACTGGGTGGGTTCGGCATCGGAGACTTGAGTGTGAACTAGCTGAAAGAGAGGCAGACATAGCACAGTGGATTAAAGTAATAGGTAAACCCTTGCCCCTGTGATTTTAGGTCCGATTCTTTAAGGAAAGAGAAAAACTGAGACGTCAATTGGAAGGGAATAGTTTATTCTGTACGGCGGTTGTGGAGAATAGACGAAGGTAGTTGACTGTCGACCGAGTGTGCGTCCGGCTACGAGGGTCGGCATCTGAAGTGTGTGAGGGTGGCAGTCCTCCCAGTTAGGTCCTGCGCGAGTCAGCCTTGAAGGTGATTGGCCAGACTGGATTCGAGCCAGCAGATACTAGTGCGTGTGCACTTGCTAGCAGCCGTGAGTGCGCGTCCACTCCAAGCGCACGCGCACTATAGACTAATGCAGCATCTACCACACTCTCTCTATTCTCTCACGCATCCGCCTCCGATGTCAGGCCGATGTAGAAACGACCGGGGTAGGCTCGGTCAACCCTCTACGCGCACTATAAGCGACTTGCTTCCCATAATATAGAATCAGCTTTCGAGAAACGGAGGAGGTTGCGGTTCACCTACGTGACTGCCGTAAAGTTACCTTAGGAAGGGTCCATTGCTGCAGTCTAGTCAGTCAATCAAACACAACACCAACCAAGAGGACCGAATTAGCTCATCAGTCCGAACAGGTTTTAAGCTCAAACTTTTTGGGCGTCATGATAGTATCAGACGTGTTAAGGTTACTACTCCGAGGACTGCGCTGCTGTGTGCCTTTTTGACACGGATGCCTATTTTAGAGGCTAATTATAGTTATTATTTGCCGAGAGTAAGTCCTTTTAAAGTGTAGGCGTTAATTAAGGCAGTTGGAGACGGCACAAGTGAGAGAAATAAACCCCCGCACCCGTAAGTTAGGCCATGGCGCATAAACGATCACTTAACGCTTCCGCACTCTGCCAGGTTTTTCAAGAAGATGCTCAGCAAGGGGGCCATGCATTTAATTGCTAAATTGAGTGGACGGGGTGGTTCATTGATGAAGAGGATGTTTCGCGTACTCTGCTGTTCGCACACCCTTCCACCCACCTTCAAAGCTGCTTCCATTTATAATGACACGGCGCAAACCCAGATGCAATCAGGACAGCTGTAGACACTATTCCCTTTTGATGGCTCAATGACGTCAAAGGCGCGGATGTCTGGCACCCCTTTTCTGACATCCCTTTGCGCGCACGCACACACCGCTAAGGGCAAACGACTGCAGGCATCGTGTGTCCTGGCTGCAGAGTGGTGACTGCGATAATAAGGCCGTGGAATGGTGCGTGATATCAGTATAGAGCCTTAGCTTGTCAACTAAACTAGGACCATTTTTTCGCTTCGATACTGCTCTAGCTGGTCTAATGTCATGGCCATTAGTGTGCACCGGTACGCCTTGCTCCAGTAGGCCCAAACAGAGGATGGCAAAGTTTACAAAAAAGGCAAAGGACAGACCAATTTGGCGGATACGCGTTCAGCGTTTTATTGGTAGGGATGACTTGTATGGCCGCGCCCATGAGAGCGGGAACCATGGGCAGCACACGCGACTTTGCGCTAAACATTCGGGAAATTAGGGTTAGGGTCAAAATAAGAGTTAGAGCTAAGATTGGAATAAGGGTTAGGGTAGGGCTAGGTTTAAAACACGGAAATATTAAACCTTTCTGAAAGTTATCGCAACGTCACCTATACTACGTGGGGTGATAAGAGGAACGTTCTTATGTCCCTGTCCTGCTTAGGTGGTCATACCGTGTACGTGCTAATGGAATCGTGACCTTAGGCATATTTCGCCATCTGACCAGTTCTTTAAGAAGAGGGGTTTTTGTTCCGTGGAACTTTCCATTAGCTTATTGAGGAGGAGAAAAATAAGAGGATATGGACAAAGAAGAAGAAGGCACGTCTTCTTCCTTGTCCATACAAATACCTGGAAGGCGGACCTTTTTGTTCATTCGGGAATTAGATGATAGTTCTACGACAACATCAAGGCCACGGTGTTGGGTCTGCGGTCGTAACAAGAGACCTTCTGGGGTTCCTCTATGTACCGTAACCTAAAGCTGCTTATCTGAAGACCTGTAAGCTATTTGCCCTTCCTTAGCCATTTGCCCTGGTATACGCTCCCAAGCAAATTCTTCTCAGGAGACCCTATGAAAGAAAAGTGTCTACCGGATTTCTGTCTTCGGGCGAGGAGTACGGTTTTCCTTGTAGGATCAAGACTCTTGCTGTTGCAGCTTGGTCTGTTCTCGGTGCGTCCTGCAACGGCTTTATTTTTACTAAGGGGACACAGCCTATCTGCCTTCTTTTTCTCCTCCTTATCTAACAAAGAGGAGACGGGTGTGGGGGGTTGAGCAGACGTGGACACTGATATCGCAAGGCTGTTGATCGCTTTGATCCTCGTGCTATTTTTATAGCAGGAGTGGTGATAAAGCTCAAAAGTGTATGCTGTATGCAACGGGTTCGTTTGTTACGTTACCTCTTTGATCTGCGATGATTTTTTTCTGCAAGCACTACCTTTGCTATGAAAATCTCAAGACATCCTGACCCTACGATGTCTGTTGAAACAAATGTCCCAGCGAAAGACGAAAAATGTGACGGAGCAGACCTACCTTCTGTTTGCAGTGACTGGGTGACCACGTCTCCACCCAGACTCGTTGGGTTGCGTCCTTTTAGGGGATTAGGTAAAAGGATTATGCTCACAGCACGCCCTCCCGTCAGGGTCAATGAACAGCGCAGGAAGTAAAAGGGACATAAGACGCGCCAATAGCAATGTTTCGTGCATTTTTTAGAAATACCTGTGGAGTACAATGTGGTCCAAGCAAATAATAGACGATGCACGCATCCCAACGAATATAAGCTAGTGGATAGGATAAGGCATGAAAGGCCAGATTGTTATAGACACTTTATTGTAGTGTTGAATGAGTAAGAATATGAGTAATGGGTAAGGGACTCCCAGAAAAGTGCAGTCCAGCCATTAATGGGTCGGAGTCCAGAGGTGCATTCCGGCAAGTAGATCACCGGGTCCGGACAAGTAAAACCGAACAGTAGATCGTCGATTCTGGGAGTGACTGAGCGTAAACAACTCCCCGCAGTTTGAACACTGGCCTCGCCTCGAGAAGTGATTGGCTAGTGAGGCCAGACAAGTCCCAGACAAGTCCCAAACTTGACACTTCCAGCGCGCACCCGCTGGCACACACGAAAGCCAGACATGTTGGACATGCATTTGTTAGAGTATAAGGTCGCTATATACCTTACTCTAGGCTGGCTCGGTGTGAAATTTGAACCTGATCAGTTAGCGATCGAGCTTTCAAGAATGCCGACAGTGATCGAGAGAGAGAGAGAGTACAGTTAAGTCATCCACCTCCCTGTCTATTGCCACCTCCAGGCCCCACCATCTGCACACGCACACGGAACTGCTTGACGTCCCAGCAAAAACAGGTCTGACTGGTTTCTTGTCCGCCTATGGGAGTTATGTTCTATCGGGCTATGATTATGATCTTGAAAGTCTCCCAATAGATTGGGAATTTACATAGAGTTTTTAGCATTTAGTAAGGACACTCTATCTCTCGTGCTTTGTTTATGCTGAAAATAAGAAAGGAAGTCTAATTCAGCAGGGCTCTGTAACGTTATAGGATTTGTGTTTACCACAGACTTTCCTTCATTTTACTTGCAGATCACAACCCACCTTCAACTGGAGTCAAGCCTGTTTAAGTGGATATGTCTAAAGGGGATCAACAAATTAATAATTTTAGTTGTTCGCACTTCGTGCAGTAGTTGAAGCGAACTTCTGAAAAACCGCAACACGGATTGAGGTGTATTTGGTGATGATTCTGAGGAGCAGGATGTACCGTGAAGGTGTGAGCTGGTTCTATCCTTTCCAATGCTCCCTCGGATGAGATCATTCACTTTGAGTTTGGAAAGTATATGTCATGAGCCTGCGTGCTTAATCGTTCTCATGCGAAATTTATTTTAAGGGACAGTTTTCTGACCTTTGGCGGCCCGATCGTGCTTGCATAATTTCCATTTCCACTAGATGCCCTAATGAGTGTGTAGCAGTTCCAACAGCTTTTCGCTTCCTCTTAGATTTTCCCATAAAACGTCGGATTAGATGACAGTAAGCGAGAGAGGTGATGCAGAGAAGATCTTTTCATCGCCCGGGGGGGGGGGGGAATTAAAGGCAAGTCTGGACACACATCCCCCCCATTGCCTGTACTTTTGTCGGTTGCTTCAACACCTCCCAAGGGGGAAATCCGATACGACCATTATTTACCCCTCGCAAGTCTAGGGAACATCCACTACCCCTGCAATTTGTTGTCCTCAATCTTATTTGGTCAAATCGAAGTTTTCAGCGCGCAGTCTGCCTAAACATGTTCACGATCAATTCACCGTTATTTGTTTTATTAGACCAGGTTCGATGACCGCATTTTGACTGTATGGCGTTGAATTTTGAGCAGATGCTCGAGCTGTCCATCTTAGCAGCGATTTGCTGTCGCCCTCGTTTTGGCTAAAATGACAGTGAATTTGTCTGGCAGACATTTGCCTATGCCACTGGGGCGTTCCCACAAAGTATTGTGTTGTGTAAACGACAATCAAACTGCAAAATCGTACTGCATACTGAGCAAACAACTGGAGTCTAAATGGAGACATTGCATCTAACCTACAAATAACGACAGAGGAAAGGTGTGGTTAAAAGAAACAGCGAAAAACAAGTTGTTCAACAGACTCATGAAACAAAAAATCCTCTTCAGTACTAGTAGAAGTGCAGAATCCTCGGGGTCAAATGCAACAAGTTTCAAGCCGATGACTGTGCTTGTTGCCCTAGTGAATTCATGCCCTCCAAAAGGCCACTGAGGAATAAAATTAGTTTTCGCTCTAGATTAAAATTAACTAAAGTGAATGAACGTAAGTAGCAACACTAAGCAGCATTTGAAACAGAACACGCGTTGTCACAAGTAAAAGTGGTTTTTGGGTTTAATCTTCGGCGAATTCAAACAATGGTAAAAAATACTTAAATTGGAAAAGAAAATTCGAAAAAAATTGGGAAATGTATATAGATCTACATTCTCTTTCTGAGAATATCTGTGCTTGTACCACTTTTCCGTGAAATATACTTGTAAACTAGGGCGGAATGTGAAGAGTTGAGGAAGTTAGGACGTGATGCATCGACCTGCACTACCAAATGCCGAAACACAGTCAAAACTCGACCGTGCAATTTTGGAAAGGGGAATGAAACGAACAGGCTCCGCATATTCCAGGTTCTCGACTTCACCCTTTAACACGGTGCGAGCAAGTTGGATCCGTGCCGTGCATGTGATTCCCTTTGCGTACAAACTGCACCTTCCTTTTGACCTGACGTACAAAAGATTGTGGAGGTTATTGGTTTGTTGACCACAAACGAGCAGGGAGTTGCTCTGAAGGATCTTGTTCTCTCAATAACAATCGAGGGCGGACACGTTGTGTGAACGAGTTGTGAACCTACACAGGGAATTTCGCTGCTTTTCGAAAATCGGATGGCGATGCCCTGGATAAACTCTCCGAGCGGATCTCACCAGCTCTCCAAGCCTTCAATCTTAAAGTGCTGCATTGAAGAACACAGGCAAGGAACCAAAGTCTGGTGGCTGGTGATTTGAGTCATTGCGTCAAATACCCACCCGACAACATCTTGCCTGCCTAATGCTCTGTTGTTTAACCCCCTGTGTTCACTGCTCTCGCCCTTGCCTCAGCATTCACAAGGTGAAGTTGGCACAAGTGGATAGGCCAACTCCTTTGTTTGGCCTTCAAGAAGCTTGTTGCATATATCTCACTCAGGCCTGCCCATTTTCCGTTACATTTTGGGTCAGGGGATCAGTCCAAAGCAAAGACAAACTTTCACGACCTGTGTAGTTGCCATGAATTTATTTGAAGGCGAAGGAAAAGAAAATGCCGCCACCATCCCACGTGGAGACAGCCTTTGCGAAATTAGAGACTGTATCTACCTCCTCCTTCACAACGGTTTACGAGAAAGGGTAATAAGTTTGCGACAGCTTCTGTTTTGTCTAGAACTAGACCGTGCAAGTTAGTCGCCACGGTTATTCGAATTGGGCTCTTTCAACAAGTCCTCAAAGTTATAGCGCCACGCTCTTTCCTTCCAAAACTTACAACCCCATGTTAAAAGTGTGAAGCTCTGGTAGGCCTGCGTTTTCGTCGCTTGGAGAGTTCACGAGTTTCACTTTGCAGACACCGCCACAAATGCGCAGACCGGAGAAGTAGTTATGCACGGCTTGAGCTCACACTAAAACTACTAGGCGACGTCGCCATTGCGACACTTGACGCTGATACTGCCTTTCTGTTCGACGGCATGCGACTGGTTCTTGACACGAAACGCTAGAAATGTTGGTCACCCTCCTCCTCCTCCTCCTCCTCATCATCATCATCATCATCACCATCTTCTTCTTCGTCCTTTAACCAGCATTATAATCGTACGTCTCCGA